>CP144697.1:17151048-18351048 GCA_036885675.1 Vigna mungo | reverse complement strand
ATAAATTATATTATTTAGAAACTAGTTTCTTTTTTCTTCATATCTGCCGTCTTCAGAAAGTAAATTGAGTCCCTAAAATTTTGTTTGTTCCAGGAACTAGCATGCATGTTTGACTATGCTACAACTATCATATATTTTTACACTGAATCTGCAGTGTTTATTGAAGTCAAAATACATAGCATTTTGGTCTTGCTTTGTCATTAAAAACAGTTTCCTGATTTATAAGATTTATTCGTGCCTTGAACACATTTGATAGTGTTTGCTTCCTCGATTCCATTTTATTTTCCAAAAAACTGTCCCCTGAGCACTTGAGCAAAGGCCCTTGAAAAAAAATATAAGGGAATGAGAGACCATCTCTCAGTTGTTTCCTCTTTTTCTAAACACTTATTTTGGAAACAATTTTCGAAACCTAATAGATTTTGGATTTGAAATTAGTGTGGAATGGTTTCACAAAGTAATCTTTTAAACACAAAAGAAGTAGAGAATCAAACAGATCCTAAGATCTTATTTTTGGTTTGCATTTCATATTTGATTCGCAGTCACTGTATGCCAGCAAAGTTGAAGTGCAGGACTATAAGCTTCTTTGCTTGGCTGCTGTTGAAGTAAGAGATCAAAAATTCACTTTAGTTGGAGTTCTTGGTAGCTGGTGGACTTTGCCACATTTACAATTTTGGGAAGCATTCTCTCTTGTGAGAAACAAAATTGGAAGTATCTTGGTGATAACAACTTAACCAGGTAGGCTGCAAATTGTCTTAACATCCTATATCGCCCCATTTCCAAGTCTTTTTGTGATGATGTTAAGTTAATAATTTGAGTTTTAGGGAGTTGTTTTTCCCCTTCTGGAACTTCAACTAAACCATTAAAGAAGAAAATGGGAGACAGGAAGAATAGATGAATGATGAAATAGACTGTTACTTGCAGTTAAGGTAGCCTGTCAAATACGGTCTATGCTAAAAGGTCATCGCTTCTGGTTGCTTAATGAGTTTCACATGCAAATTTTATTTCCTGTTCTTAGTTCGTTTTTTTTGGTGTACAATGACGAGAATGAGATAGTATCTAATGTTTCATACATTGTATGTCAGACTCAGTCCCTATGCTTCCTCTGTCACTCTTTAATATTTGAAGTAATTTGAAGTTTTAGTTTGTTTGAAATTTTGTCATTTTACAAAAGCAAGAAAGTGTTGTTTTTTTTTTTAAAAAAAAAATATACTATTGCCTTTCAATGTATATTGGGTAGAATAAAAAAAATTATAAAGGAATGATATATTGATGAATATATATTTTTTCTGTTAAAAATATTTCATGATTCTTTTATAGATAAAAATCAAAGTTTATGGTGTACTAAATAACTTTTCTTCTAACATTTTTAACAAATAGATTTTAAGAAATTGTTAAAACATCTCAAATGTGTAATTGTTTAAACAGTTTTTCAATTATAGATTTCATACATTTATTATGTGAAAGTAACTGCGGATCGTTAATTCCAATTTTTATACCATTACCTAGAGAATGATTGTTTCTTCAAATTAATTCGAGTTATTTTAGTTTTAGTATTAACCTAAAAGTTAACTAATCTTAATTACATTTAAGTTAATATGAATTAAGTAATACATATTATCCAAAAAAATAGGAAAATGTGAAGGATGGAGAAACAGCAAAAAGAAAAAGCTATGGAATAAAATTTTCAAGACACATTTAAATTATTTTTCCTATTACTATAACTTCTTAATGGAAAAAAAAGAACAAGTGAATAAATAAATAGTATAATTTTTTTTCCCTATCATTGTTACTTCCTAATAATGCTTTTAAAGTGTTTTTAATGCGAATATGATTTATATTTTATAAAAATAAATTTAAGCAGACCTAAGTAAAAAAAAACAAAAAGAGATAGGAATTATCCAATCTATAAAATGGTATGCAATGATTTAGAGGTAAATAATTAGTGCGTAATGCTTTTTTTTAATCAATTAAAATTAGGCTGATTTTTTTGGTCCTTATAATGTTATAAGGAATTAAAATTTTATTTTTTATTTTTTTTTTAATTTTATATTGTTTCATATATTTTCATATGAACTTTTACTTTTAAAGCAAAACCAAATAATAATAATAATACAATGGAAATAAATATTAGAATATAACATTTTACTTAATTATATGTTTTTACTTGACAACATTGCATGTATTTAAGTAGAATTTCTTTGAGATTATCCTTTCAAAATGTTATGAATTTAGCACCGTTATATTGTTTAATGCAATCTAGTATTAAATTAATTTACTTTGACAGAATAACTTTTACAAATTATTAAAATTTATCTAAAGATACACTATAGAAAATACTTCTTAAAATATGGGAATATAAAGTATTCTTCTTTTTAATTAAAAAAGAATCATTATTATAAAAAGAGAGTAAAAATGAATATATACAAAAATATACATACATAAAAGAAAAATCTCTCTATATACTCAATGTCCAACCATGTCATTGGAATTTACTTGTTTAATATGATGAAAAGTCTCTATTGGAAAATCTCTTCTTGCTCTTCTTGGTTACTATGAGGCAATTTGAATCCATATTGAAGATAAAACTTGATATAGCTATCCTTTTCTTTTAGTAGGTTAGTTGAGGTAACATCAAGAAAATGGAATTTTGGGAATCAAGCTTCCAAAATTGTTTCTTCAGTTTTGGATGATCTAATTAAGCTATATGAACTAGAGGACTGAGAGGGGCTATAAGACACACCAATCTTTTGAAATGTGTTTGATGAGGAGTTATCTATGCTAAAACCTAAAGGAGCTGTTTGACTGAGCAATCTAGAGTTCAAAAATGGAGGCTGTTTTGGTATAGGCACATCCAAATTTGAATTGCTTAACATGCAAGCAACTTGAGACATTGATGGTCTAAGGGAAGCAGAAGCTTGTGTGCAGAGTAATCCAATTTGAAACACCCTTGATGCTTCTCTTTCAGGAAACTCATCTCCCAAGCATGGATCAACAGCTTCAGCCAATCTGTTTGATTGGTAAAGTTTCCAAATCTGGTGCAGAACAACAATCATTCTACATCAGTAATCACAAACAATGAAGTATTTAGATGCAATTGGAACAACAACATTTTCATACTCTATTTGGACTTATCATACAATATAAGCACTTGTATGTGTTCTTTTCTGAGAAGTATTTGTAGAAAAGTTTGTGGGAGCAAATTCTATGTCCTTGAGAGAGCTTATAAAAATAACTTATGATGTATCAGTTGATTATTTTCATTTATGTCAAGAAGTTCATACGAAAGTTAATCATATTTGTTTTTAATCACAGAAACGGTTGAGTTTATCGAGAAAGAGGTTTACTAGCAAGATACGATACCGATAAGATCTGAACCCAACCATATAAGTGACTGACACCACTCTCTACTGAAAACCTTAAGGCAACGAATCTTCACCTTTATATACTGTTGTACTTTCTCATTTCTATCCAATATGAAACTTAGACTCACACTTGTAATTCTAACTGAAACAGCTTTATACATCAGCATTAAGATTATAAACACTAGTTCATTCAATAAGGGTTTAATTAAGCTTTATGCAGTTTAGGCACTAATCTTACTGTTTGCAAAAGGGAACCAGAATCCTCACGGAAGACATTGTTCTTCCTTCCACTTGCAGTCTCCAGAACAAGCACTCCAAAACTATAAACATCTGCTTTATCTGTAAGTTGTCCTTGAATAAGATACTCAGGAGCCATGTAACCTCTGCTCCAAGAAATGGGCAAAAAGAAAGAACTGGTGTCACTTAACAAAATGCATAAAAACTACACAATTTCAATTATCAGCTCATGCTTTTTTCTTGAATGGTTTCTGCATATGATAACAGTGCTTTCCTATTACAATACATTACATATAATGAAGTGATATGCACATTTGGAAATGTAGGTTTGAACCTTGCATGCATGATGTGATGTGATAAAGTCAAAGACTCACAGTGTTCCAGCAATTCCTGTGCTTAGATGTGTTTTATCAGCACCAAAACACCTTGCAAGACCAAAATCTGCAATCTTGGGATGGAGATTCTCATCAAGAAGAACATTGCTACTCTTGATGTCTCTATGGATGATTCTTATTTCAGAGCCTCCATGAAGATATGCAAGCCCTTCTGCAATTCCAACAATTATTTCAAACCTCTGCTTCCATTTTAGAATCCTTGTTTTGTCCTTTTCTGCAAAGCAAATTAGTGTATCACCTTACTGAAACTGCACATAAGAACTTGATTTTCTCTTGCCCTTCCTTCACTATTTGCATCAAAGAGGTTGATCTTATGAAATCAAAAAAAGGACTAACTCTTATGAAAAACAAAACACCATGTATATGACAAACTTTCATAAATAAGGGATAAAAAAGAGATTTTAATTTTGAGGGGCAAAAAGGATGAACTTTGCATGAAATCTGAGTCCAGCCACATAAGGAATTGACATCAATCTTTACCCAAAATCTTAAGACAATGGATTGATGGATCTTTTACTTTTATATAATGTTTTACTTTCTCATTTCTATCTAATGTAAGACATGGACTCGCACTTGGATTCTCAACATATTAATCAGATATTTAACTCAAGTAAGAAACTAATTGAAGACATAACACAATATTTTCATTAATAGAGAGAAAGGGTACCAAAAATGAAATGGTCTAAGCTCTTGTTAGGTAGGTACTCATACACAATGAGGCTCTCAGGGCCTTCAATGCTGCAACCCAATAGCTTGACAAGGTTCTTGTGATTCATTCCACTGATTAAATTCACTTCATTGAAGAAATCATCCACCCATTGTCTATTATTGAAGATCAATCTCTTAACAGCAACATCTTTCCCGTTTGGGAGAGTCCCTTTGAACACAGAACCAGCTCCTCCTTGGCCTATTTTTCTTGAAGTGCTAAAATAATCTGTGGCCTTCTCAAGAGTCTCATATTTGTAATTCAAGCTAGAATTCTTCAAATAAGAGGGAATCTCAATGAAGTCGTTTTCTGATTGGTTCAGGAGAATATGAAATCCAGCATCAGAAAAATTAACAGACAATCATTCTATATAGAGAAGTGATAAGTGTATATATATATATATATATATATATATATATATATATATATATATATATATATATATATATATATATATATATATATATATATATATATATATAGTGTTCTACAGAACTTTACTTTTTCTCTTTTTGGTGAAGGCCACATAAGAGACCAAGAGAGAGAGAACTACAACAACTGCAGCCAAGACTGAGACTGCTGTAATGATGGTTCTTTTTCTAGAAGAATCTGAAAAATGAAAACATGGACAATGGCATCAACATGTGTGTAAAATAAATGACTAACATGAATCTGTCATCTATGAATAAAAATATAGGAACTGTTATAGTAGTTGAAATGCTGCATTTCAGTCACAATGATAGAATAACAAATTCAACTCTATCTTCTTTCCCTTATCATGTATTCTATAAGCAGTGTGGAAGTATTGAAAGTGCATGATAGAAGATTTTGATATGAAAACTTCAAACTAGTACAATACAACACTCTTACCATCTCCTTCACCATGTTCACCTCCTTGATTGTAGAACTTGACAGTGGAATATCTCAAATAACAGCCAGAATTCAAGGCTCTCCCTTCCTTCTTAGGCAAACACCCTCTAACCTCATTTCCAGCTTTCTTCAAGCAATCACCACACCCTTTTTCTCCAACAGTTTTCCAGCACTGTGCCAAGGCATAAACTCCCTCACTTTCTCCCACTGCAAACCCTCTTCCCTCATTCACTGCCACCCTCACCACATTCTCAACCACTTTCCCAACACTCTTCCCAAACACCAACCTCTCAGCCTCACCAGCCACACCACCATACTGTGTCGTGCAGTTCACCGTGTCTCTCAAAGGGTCAGTGTCCTCAGAGTAGAAACTGTAGTTATCATAGCGAAGGAAGCAACCATCAAGGTAAATATGACCAGAAACTGAAGGGACACAGCGAGGTAGCTTGGTGCGACTGGCTGCAAAGCATTGAAGACAGTCAACCTTGGAAAGATCTTGGAAGCACTGTGCCAAACCATATATCCGAGAGGTTGATGACAGTTCCTCAGAATGAATGCCCCAGTTGCTTTTGCTCACAAGCTCTTGAAGCCTTTCCATTTCTTTGGTAAAAACAGGAACATAGTTACCACTTGGTGATGCCCTATGAGTGCCACAGTACAACCCCACTTCAGAGATTCTTGGATCAGACACTGCTGAATGTGAGAAACACAAGAGGGTGGCCACTGCCAAGATAACAACATCAAAAGCTGCAATCTTGCACTGGTTGCTATGACATTTGAAAGGCATGATGCTTGTGTTATCAAATCCTTCAAACTGGTTATGTTCTTGATTTCCTACAGATTCCTTATATTGCAGACAAACAAGACTGATGATAATAATACAGTCACATTTGTCTAATCTTTGATATTGCAGAAAATTATAGACAAATCTAACTGATGCTGTCACATTTGCATAGTTTTGTCCTTATCTTTGATTGATAATTCAGTCAGAAATATCTTCAAGTTGCAGCTTTTGATTGTTTTTATAAAGCTTTCTTGTTGATGTTCTGCAAGAAATTGTTGAGTCTTCTTCTTGTTGTGTGTTTTCTGATTTGGAGTGAAAGAAAAGGCAATGAGAGAGACAGAGACAGAGAAGGAGAGAGAAAGTTTGCGTGTTTTTGCCACCTTTGACTTTTCATTGTTCTTGTGTTACTGTCATCGTTTGCTTCAGTTTCTAACATCATCACTGTGACAGCATAGTCACTTGTGGAATGTTCAAACCGAACACATCAAACATTCATTATTAATAATGGCTTCTAATAGTATCCAAGGTTTTAGATTTTCTGACATTTTTTTTTGGTAAATTTACTGGGAATTATAAAATTGTTCAAACAATAAGTAAAATCCATAAAAAATTCTATTTTTAATAAATTGTAATCAATAATTACGGGTATATTTATTTTTTAAAAAAATTATGAAATTTTTTAATATTTAATTAGTAATTTTTATACCTATAGACTAAATTTATGCCAAAAAGTCATTATATATAGGGTCAAGAAAAAGAGATTTTATAGTTTGTGGTAAATAAAATAAGACCGTTTGTAAATTTACATAATTATGTGATTATTTTTCAATTGAGATATTGTATAGTTATTTTTTGATAGAAATGATAAAATTATGTTTTCTCACCAATGAAATTGTTTTAATTTGATGGTAAAATTATCTTATTAAAAAATAACTTTAAAAGCATATAGATGAATAATAAATTATGATTTTTATTTACTAATTTATTTAAATTGAAGTCAAGTGCCACTGACAAATTGAATTTACTTTTTCTTCTAGAAAAGAGAGAAAGATCGTGTAAAAGCTTTTATGGAGTTGTCAAAGGGAATATCGAACTTTTTTTTAAGGATATTGATTTGACTCTTTAATATTCTTTTATTATCTAAAACAAACGTATTTTCTCCTTTTAACTATAAAACATATTTTTTATTTTGTTTTTTGGTTGTCTTATTTTAATTTTTTTAAATTGGTGCTTTTATTAATTAATCTGAAGTGTCTTTAATTAATTTTATTCGTAAATTATAAACGGTCTTTTTCACTACATATCCAAGAATATAGTTTCAAAAACAAAAATTCTATTATTATTATTATTATTATTATTATTATTATTATAAATTGTTTAATGATGTTTTTCGGAAAATAATTCAATTTTAAACAAATTTAATGCTACTAAATTAATAAACTTTATTATGATAATCTTTATTGCAACCGAGGTCAATCTTTTATGTCAACTATTTATTTATTTATTTATTTTTAGTTTTGTGTGTCAAAATGCAATGTTTATTTGGAAAAGAGAGTTCAACTTTTGATAATTATATTCTTATGGAACAAGTTAACATGCTTTCTAGAATGTTTGAATAGACAAGATTTTAAGAATAAAATTAACATATTTCCGTTTTACTCCTTAAAATGTGATTGGATATTTGACTAATTGCTAAATAGACCTTTTATTTTGTGGCTAATTTTGGATTTAAATTACTTATTATTTTATTGCCTAAAAGTTGACCCTAAAAGAAGAAAATGTTTCAATGAAGAATGTGAGTGGACTTATGTAGAATATACGTAGATTTCTTAAAAGCTTGAATAATATTAAAATGAATAAAATTATTAACTCTTTTTTTACCAAATCTAATATTTGGTTTCAGTAAAATAAATTAAGTTTGGCTTTAGTTTATCTACTTTTGTAACATCCCAATAATATATAACAAAAGCTATATTTTATTCTAGGAGTTATCATGAACAATATTAAAGAACAGTGAAAAAGAGTGCGCAAAAGAAGAAAACGAGAGATCTCATATAACATAGAAATTGAAAAGTACATAAGTAAAGAAGTCTGAATCCAAATGATAAAACTATAACGAACGGTTTTACAAAATACATAACCGAACGTTCACTATATTAAGCAAAAGATAAAAATCTATACTAAGGGTCAGATGGTCCAGCACAGCTCTCCGGTAGAACATCCAGGGGTTGCTCCGTTTGCAGGGCTTCTTCCAAAGTTTCCTATAGAGTTCCCTCTGCTCACACCCAAAAAGGACGATCATTGCAGTGAAGAGAATAACCGAACGGTCGGATACCGAACGACAACATAGATAAGACAAAGGCACACAAGGGTAAGCTTATAAAAATTCAGTGAATCATTAACATCAATATCACAATCATAAATCATAAGTCAAATCTTTCCATTTAAAACCGAACGATAACATCATCAAAATCAATTACTCTAAATCATGTTCGGACGGTATGACCATGTATGCTCGCCGCTCTCTGCACCCGGGTGGATCTGGCCGGGATACACTCAACGAACCTCCACCCGAGGTTAGTCCAGTGGAACCACCTCGGTATAGAAATACCCTGAGGCTAAAGAACCTCCTGTCATTCCCACGCATGACTTACCCTCCTCTACTTAAGAAGGCGTAATCACAGAATATCAGGATAGAGTCAGAACTTGAGCCTTTTGTCACGGTCATACTATACCAACCAAATTCAATCATGAGATATTCCTCCTTGGAATTCTCTTATATAAACAACAAAACCGAACGATAACGTAATGGACACTTACTTTTCAAATCAACCAGACTAAGTTAAGAAGACTCGGACGTAAAATCAATGGGAAACTCAACAATGGAAACAAACAGAACTTAACCATGAAAAATGAATGGATCTTAACCAAGAAAACAGATTTAGTCAACGGGTGGTTCGAATGAGACCGAACGTTTTAAATAAAAGAGTTCTCTTCAATAAAGTGAGTGTCAGTACAAGACCGGACACTCCGTGAGGAATCAAGTATCAGTGTAAGACCGAACACTTTTCAAATAAATAATATTATTATAAAACGGACGTTTTAAGAATTCAAGTACGAGTATAAGACCTAATATTTATCAAATAAGAAATCTTCCTTACAAGTCGAACGCTCAGTGGAAGACCGAACGTTCTGAGTGGTTAATATGAAGCTAAACACTCAGTCTATGACCAAGTAATTCCAGAACGGACGTTCCGTATCATAAAGACAATTAATATGAAAACGAGTACTCAGTTTATGACCGAGTACTCCTCAGGCCGAGCACTCGATTTACGACCGAGTACTTTCAACAAACAATATCAATATAAAAACGAACGTTCAGTGTGAACGAACGTTACTATAGTAAACATAGTTAACATGAGACTAGGTAATCAGTCTATGACCGAATACGTTAAAGCCGAACACTCAGTATAAGACCGAGCGTTCTGTAATTGATAGATCATTACGACTGACTAAGCAAGGCATTTAAGTTTCGATACAATAGTACAAGAACGATCGTTTTGGGGAAAACCGAACGGTCCTAATGACCTTCGATCTCAGATTCACATTTTCTCTAAGTTTCATAATCAAGATAAACAATTTAACATATCATACACATTTCATCATACCATATAAACCATCAAACATACATTAAATCATGTTTTCAACCATACAAGAAAATCATAATGAAATTTCATAAGCTTCCCTTACCTCTAAAGTAGGTTGATATGAACTATTTCTTCTAAAGGTACAAACTCGAAACCAAACGTCCAAGTGAAAGATACGGCCACCAGGAGTCTTCAGACGTGATCTGAAGGGTGATCGGAACAGTATTTGGGTTAGAATTTTAGAGAGAATGTAAGGAGGTTTTAGAGAGAAGGAGGAGGATTTGAGATTTTTCAGAAAGATAAGTTTGAGGAAGATGAAGTTTGCATGCAAAAGTGGCTGGAGATTTGAAATTCCAACTTAAGTACCTCTGCCAAAACCGATCGGTTGCTGCCACCTGTACTCCACTTTCTGGGGCTTCACTGCTCTACTGCTGCTACACGGATCACGAAGGAAGGGAATTAAAAACTTGGCAGAGTTGGTCTCCCACTCTACCGGACGGCTGACACGTGTACCCCACTAAAGAGGGGTATTAAATGGGGTGTGACAACTTTTGTTTATCATTTAAATATATACTTTTGAATCTCAAGTGTATTGTAAAGCATTTGAAATATAAAAAAAAAAAATGGTTTTAATTAAAACTGAACAGAGTAAAAATGGATACTTTTTTCAGACAAACAAAAGCTGAAATTAAAAAAAAAATGTTAGAAATAAAAAAAAATACTTTATCTATTAAAGAGTTGATAAATAGGTTCGATTTTAAAATTATTTTGAAATAGTTTTGTTATTTTAGATTAACTTAATTTGTTAGTAACTCAACAATAAAGAAGAATGAGAAAATTATTATAATTTTTTCAGCAATTGTTTAATTTTCTATGATAAAATGGTATTTAATTAATTTATTTTTGTTAGGAATTTAAAGATATATTTAGTAAAGATTAAAAAAAATACTCTACAGAAGAAACACATAAAATTATTATTTTAAAGTTTTAAATTAAAAATAATCTAAAATCTATTATAATTTCAGATTTTATTAATGCCGAATATCTTTGATAATTTATTTTCTCATAAAACTTGTAATAAGCTTAACTTTGTGTATAATAATCCAATTTGAAACACATCAATGGTTGGTGAAGTTTCCTTCTTTTTTAAGGTATCAATGTCGTTTTCACATTAGGATACGGTCAAAGTTTGTGTGTAAATATGATAATAATACTTTACAAATAAAAGAAAAAGAAAAACTTATACTCATGACAATTTAAGTTTTATATTAGATAAAAATAAAAAAAAATAAAGTATTATATAACAATTGATATTCATTCATTTATTATTTGTTTTAAATGAAAAATAATATTAATTTCTTATATAGTTGAATTTAAGTTTATATTATGTTCGAATAAATTTAATTTCAGAATAAACCTAACCTATAGAACATAATGGAATTACCTGAAACAAAGCAAAATCTTACATAACATTAAAATTTAAATTGCAGAACATAATTAAAGAACTTAACTAATTACAGAATTAGTTTTGATAACAAGTTTATATTTTTACTTGTTAAAATAAAAAAAAGTGACATGAATAATAAATTATAAGCTACGAATGCACAAAAGTTTTCTGACTTTGAAAGCAGTATTTAAATAAGCTGTTGTTTCTGACATTTGTGATTGTTGACTTAATAGTTAATAGTTGACCACATTATACACCAATAATAATTATATGTTTTGACTGTCGAGTCAGGATTTGGTTACTACTGTTTACTTCGGGTCATAAATGTTAGGATTCATTTAAAGGTTTATTATTATTATTATTATCCAAAAATAAAATTGGTATATTTTTTAGTTGGGTTATATTTTTATATGCGTGCGTACTAAAAATAAAATAATAATAATAATAATAATAATAGTTTATTTGATGTATCAATCAGTTGTAAATGTTGAACTTTTTTTTCCTTAAATTACAATCTTGACTGTGGACAAGAAAACAATTAAAATAACAATTATCTTGAATTGTGTTTAATTATACAAATTATATAATTTTAAGAAAGTTGTGATTGAGTATGGATCTTTTAATTATAATTATTGAGTGGAGTCATTTTCTTGAAATATGAATTTAATTAATTTTAATACTTATTTTCTGAAGTCATATTCTTTAAAGACAAGTTTTCAGACTTATTCCAACCTCCCACCAAACTTAACTTTTATATGATCAATCTTAGTTACGTGCTATATTGGATCTCTCTCACTATTAAATAATTATATTAGAATTAGAAAAATAAATACAATTAACAAATAACACATTCTACAAGTTTTCTATTTTTCATATAAAAATAAAATTTTCAAATATACCTCTTACTGGAGGGATACTTGTTAAGCGAGACAATTCATTTGAATAAATAATATTAATTCTTAAATTTAACCAAGAATAATCAGAATTATAACATTACATTTATGGATCTTTTTATCTTTTAAATTTAACATTATATTTTCTTACAACTAAAATTTATTTCTTTTACTTTTACACCAAAGAAAAAAATCACTTAAACACTCCGACACTGAAATTGCAATGAGTGAAATTCACTGCCAATGACCAAATCTATTAATAGATAACAGAGGGTATTAATGTATTAACACGAAAAACTGCAAATTCTGCTATTGATCAGTAAACTCTAATAATGATAATACACGGTAAAGGTTAAGGGCATAAGGAAATTTTCTTACCACCAATAAAATTATAACACTGTTCGTGCTTATTAGCCTTTACTCTGATAACATCAATCTATAATTTGTTGTGTCAAGGAATTGCAGTTGTTTTTCTTCAATCATGCAGTATCCTGGAACAACGTCCATGCCTTCCATCGATCACAAAGTTCATCTCTTCTAACTCACAAATTGCAACTGATAAAGAAAAATTTTGATAAATTAATTTAATCACTACAGAATTTTGAACCTAAACAGCTGCACCGAAATCATCGTCCCTGCAAGATGAGCATTACCATCACTCTGCCATATATTCAAAACTATTAACCACCTTAGATTTGAATATTCCAAGCCATGGCAGGGTAAATATATGGACTCTCATAAGCCACCAACAGGGAAGTTATTTATCATCAGCTAAAGACAATACAGGAATTCCCTTTTTAGAAAAGCTTGAGCACACCACTCGCATCTCGTCGCCTATTTTAAAGTCCCTACTATTATTTTCCTGCACGATAGAACAGTAACAGGTTAGCAAGTGAATTGAATGGCTCATGGTGCAGACAAAAAGACAATACAAAGATGGATTGCTACCTCAAACCGGTACACTCCTCGAACTCCTCCACCCAAATCCAACACAAATCCCTGTGCACGAATTTGATATACTTTAGCAGTTACTATGGTTCCAACTTCAAGATCTTTTGCAGTTACAGAAGCCTTATCTTTTGTCTTCTTAGCATTAGTATATGGCAAGGGACCTGAATGAGAAGTTGAAGAATCGATAACATCTTGAGATTTACGAGATTTTGATTTCGGTGCAGAATGAATTGCATTTTGAGACCGTGATTTCGACTTGCGATCCAATTGGACCCCATTATCTACACGAGGAACTTTGGAAGATTTCTCCTCTTCATCACACTCGGCAGCACTACGTATTACAATTACTGGTACTTGGGAGGCTGGGGATTTTGCTTCACCCGACTCAGGATCACCTAAAGACGACTGAGAAGCAGAATTTTGTTGTTCTTGTACTCTAGAAGCATTCCCGTCTGTTTCTTTTGCGGACGTAACAGATCCTTCAGTTACATCATTAGTCTCCAATATTCCAGGACGAGGAAAAGTTGCTTTAAGGGATAATTTGATGTTACCATAAACATCTTGGCCTATGCACATCAAAGAAAGCTTCTGGCCAACAGAGACAACCTCTGAAACTCGGGAAACCTATGTATGCAGTCATTAAAGACAAATTATTACATACAAATTGTTTTGCCTGCTATTAGCAGACCCAACACACGACCCTTAACGACAACCAAATAAAATAGTTAAAATTATACATACAGGTTCATATGACAACTCAGAAATGTGGAGTAAGCCTTGGTGGCCACCATTAAACTCCACAAAAGCGCCGTATTCTTTTATATTGCTGACAATACCTGTGTAGATACCTCCAACTTCAATTTCACGGCCCACAATAAAATCAATCTGACAAACAAGAGGATTGAACTTCAGAATGAAAGCCATTAGGAAATAAACGAGGGTGACATTTCACCATTTGTCATTAATATATCCATGACTTCGCATGTATATAAACAAAATGAAGAGCCACACATGACTCCCACCGAGTAGTATATATGAATAAATGTAATTAATAATTCTTAAGGAAAGGATTACTTCATGATATTATCAATTTATCAGTGCATCAGTATTTCCTGATATAGGGCGCCAACGAACCTTGACTCTCTACTCTCTCCCAGCGAATCAAGAAATCTAGTGCGGTCAGTAAATGCATAATTTGGATTGGAATCCCGGGATTGAGAGTTTCTGATGGTTAGCCTGCCCCGGACTCGTAATTGATAGTTTCTGATGAATGGAGATGGCTATGGGGCCTACCTATGACTGATTTCCCTTACAGGTCCTAAAGGCATCAGATGACTGGGCACATATCCGCCTCTGGTGATGGGACAGATGGATCGAATGCAGCATAGGGGTCAATGGCAGCAACAAAGAAAACAACTAAAAGCGACGTCCGCGCCCTAATAAATAAGGGGAATTAAGCATCCATCGACGCTCACTTGTCTATGTTCCCTATGTCAGTCTCCTTTTTAAGGATCCTTCCTAGCTCTCTTATTCATTATCTATATGATATGTGTGATGCCGACACCTAAGATAGAGAGAGTTACGACGACTATAATCAGAAGAAGAGGTTATGAAGTAACTCGACTGATAAGGAGAGGAAAGACCTCGGGCATTGAATCTCTGGCCTTAGCCTGCCTACCAGTCTTGATCTCTTGCAAGAACAAAGGGAAGCACTAAGAAACTATTTCAGCATGCAATTGGCAGAAATTCTTCACCCGGATGCTCTCACAGCGATGCTGAAAAGGTAATCTCTACTCTGGCTCAACACTTCCCTGACTTACGCGAAAGAATCATCCTCAGAAAACAAGCATCCCGGATGGTTGAGCTCAAGCGAAGCACCCTGAGAGCAAGAAGTTCGATCAATTCTGCCAAAGCCTCTCAGTCTACTGCTTCTGAAAAGACTTCTTACTACTCTAGTTAGGAAGTATAGTTTCAATATGGGCTTCTATCTTATTTGTTCTCCTCTGCTTACAAACTGGGTAAGAAGAAGTCTAAATCTGCAGTTAAGATGAATGCAAGAATCGGATCTGAGCTCCCCCGGCTCTACGACCCCGCAAGGCACTACTGTAGAGCTCTTTTCTTTGGGCGAGACTTTCTCGATCACAGCTTCTCACTGACAGACTAGCAATTCAAGAACAGCTTCTTTCTCTTACGCAATTGAGACTCTCCACAACAATCTGTATTTCGAAACAAGGAAAAGGATTCTCGACATGCTATGCAAGGCGGCAGGTGCTACTTCCTGTTAGACGAAGCTTAATGTGTTTTCTATTGGACTTGGTTGAGTTGAAGAAGAAAAGAGAGTTAGTTTGATTCCTTTCTCACTGAGGAAACTTGGCAAAGGTTTCCAAGCCGTAGTCCAAGAGGCAAAGGTTGTTTGCCTTGCTTTCAAACTGACTTGCCTTATCCTATTGGGTGAAAGTACTATTACTGCTATACCCGTCTACCCGGTCTTACTGTGAGCCCTCCCACTCTTGGAAGAAGTCACACCTTAGACACGGTAGGTAAGATTAGAACTTAAAGGCCCTTAGACCATTACACAATGGAGCACTTGCTTACACCACTAGTTAGAGAACTGGGGAAGGGGGAAGAAAGGAGCAACTTAGATCTCCACCGTCCTCCTTATGTGATGCTTACTAATCCAGCGGATCCCTCACCAGATGCTTAGTCAGAGCCATTCTCCTTGTGCTTTGATAGACTACTATAAGAGACTCTTTAGGAGAAACATTCTCCGCTTCGGCTTGCCTCTGGAAGCTCTATTGTTAGACAGACCTTAGCGGACTACTTATTTGAAGCTTGACTTGTTCTCAGGATCTAAACTGACTGGAAAGAAGAAGCATTAACGGATGAAAGTCAGGATGGAAAAAAAGAGGCTGTTAGCTCTTGCTTTGCCTCGGATGCGGCACCCTCTATTCCTAAACTAGAGAGCGTCAGGGATGCTTTGGAATAAGCTAAGCTCTTCCAGTGAGAGTGGCCTATCCACTGCGCCGATCCCTTTTTTATTCTTATCAGCGGGATAGGGAACTAGTCCTCTGCGATTGCACGACCTTTCCTCACCAGCAGAAAAGAAAAACAATCCAACGCCTAGAGTTTCTTTTTAGGCAGCCTAATTCTTTCTCCCTAAACATATATAGAAAGAGGAGTAACGACGGGACAGGTCACGACTACGTGTTTGACTCCGGCCAGAGAGTTCTTTTGTCCAACTACTACTCCAACTCTATAGAAAAGACAGTCAGGCCTCTCCCTTGAGCCCCGGGAGGACAGGTTCTATTAAGAATAAGAAAAAGATTCCAGCAAGAAAACGGATGGCAATCAACGGCTTTCTTTCTAAAGCTCAAGGAGGCTGGGAAGCGAAGAAAGAACGTAAGCACGCCAGTGGGTGTCTTTCGCATGTTGCCATTCCAGAGGTGAAAGTACACTTTCTTTATTCAATTTCTGGCATAAGAGGGCTTTTATCTTTGCTCTTTTAGCGGAATAAGAGCAGTTTGGTAATATTCTAATATAGGTCAGAAAGAATCAAATGTCCCTAGTATCAGGAAAGAGGGTGCACATTCATAGGCCAATCTGTTTTCTTGCCCGTTCCCAGGAAAGGTATGAAAGACGCCTATTCTTCAGGCAAGGAGCGCTTCCTATATAGAATATGTCCGAACTTCTTTCCCCGTACCGGACCGCAGCAGCTAAAGGACGTGCCACTGGACGAGGATTTCTTTCATTTTTGTTAATATTCTATGAGCGCGTTCTCCTCTTTTGAAAGAAAGATGTAAAGTGTGGTCTTCTCGTCACTCTTCGGGATGCTAAAGAAATAGTCGGTATTGATTCGATTCTTCCATGGGATATGGGTTTACATGGCGGGGACTCCCAACTTATTGAATAGGTGACTTCCGATGGTCGAGGAATAGGCCTTGGCAACAGCAAGCCTTTCTCCTTTCTTTTCGTTTGTTTCTTCCACATGACTACTCGAGGGTTCCAAAAAGGGTAGTGTGAGGCTAGCAAATGTCGTCTTACGATCATGATACTCGGAGCCTTCAGTGAGCTCCCGCTAGGCTAGGTTAGGTGTAGCAACCTGACGACACGAAAGGTTTCGAATCTTCAATGCTACTCCTAAACAGTAAAGAGGAAGGCTTGGACCATTTGTAGGCGAGAAGCTCTTTGTTCGAGTTGACTGTGTGATTGTGGTTTTATTTATGGCAACCGGAAACCTTTTCCTGAATTGAGAATGAGTAGAAGCTTGACAGGGGTTTATGGGATGGATGCGGGAAAGAACTCCCCTTTTGCAAAGCAAGGTTTCACCCTCTGATTACACTTTTTTTTTTAGGGATGGGATCTTCTGCCTAGATTAGATCTCTCACGGGATTCATCTGGCATTTCTGGATGGACTGGCATTGAGCATGTCATTCCGGACTTCGCTATTCTCACAGTCAGATCGGACATTGAAATCTGAAGTAAACTATCAAGACAGGACTGTCTTATCTATTTGATTTGCTGACAGTTGTATTCTCTCTCCTATTAGCTGTCAGTTGCAATATTTACTTTTTTGTCTTATCTTCTTTCTGAACATCTTACCTTCCTTGTCTTAGCGGTGCAGATCTTCTTTATGCTTTAAGTGGATCTTCCATGTGCCAATCAAAGAGAACGAAGTGCACTACACTTAGCTCTCTAGGTTAACGTCCAATCCTGTCCACCTAGCATCCCACCTTCCCCAAGTTTGAGTATTGGGCACCAGGTCTTTCGATGAGCTTACTAGAGGGAGAGAGATCGATTAGCCGTGAAGGGGCCCCTTGCCCACTCCCCTTCCCCCCATTTCCGGGGGCCTCGTCCTCTTCAGGTAGGAGAGACTACACCTTTCAAAAGGAGAAACTTAGAAAACAAAGAGAATCAAAAAGGCCATCATTAATGCGAACAAGGCAATAGCCTCGGTTAGAGCAAAGCCCAGGATTGCATATCCGAATAACTGTTTTGCCAATGATGGATTTCTTGCCACGGAATGAATTAATGAACTGAATACGTTTCCAATACCTACAGCAGCTCCCGCTGAAGCAATTGTAGCAGCTCCGGCACCCATTGATTTTGCACCTTCTAACATCTCGAATTGAGAAAGTCTCGTCACGCTCTTTCATTCACGATTTTATGTTCTCGTCGCTTCTTCCCCTCGTTCCTTTTCTCTTGGACATCTCACTTTAGGAAGCAAAGGCAAGCAGACTAGGCGGCAGAGGTTGTCTTCGCGGAAGGGGAAGAGTAGGAGGCTTTGAGTCGGGCATCAAAACTCGGCGTAGATAGAAAGTCCGCTACCCATTCAAGCAGCTTGTAAGGCTACAGTACTGCTTCATATAAGATGTACCAAGGACAAGTCAGATAGTGCACATTACTAGTGGGATAACTTTAGACTTATGTCTCACTCTTCTGGATAGCACAGGAAAGAGAAAGAAGACTAAGCAGACGATTCGGTGGGGCCTCACTGGAACATAGGCAAGGAAAATCCTGTCTCACTAGATCTATTACTGGGGGCTAAAGCACAGGTTTACCCGCTAGTGGGTTTTTCTCTTTCTTTCATCGGTTCTGGAACGGGTCTGACTGGAACATCGCTGTCACGAACAGCGTAAACTGAGTATGGGTAGTCTAACTACTCATGCTAGTAGTTTATCTACTAGATGCTCTATAACTCACTATAAAATAAGATTCTAAACTGGATTGACTCGGCCGATGAACCAACCTCACCAGGGACGCAAAAGGTAGACCCAGTGGACTGACTACTATAGCTGGTACTCCAAAAAGGGAAGGTAACATGCCGGGACGGCGAAAACGAGAAGAAGGATCAAAACATCGAAAGCCTTTCTGAGCCAGAGAATTGGACTTGTGATCCATAATAGAAGAGCCTTTTAGCGTAGCGGCGAAACGTGCCTGCTCTACGATCAAAGAATTTTTTGAATTTCTAAGTATTCATGAGTGCATATACGTGGGCCTCCGGTCCTCGGACCTCAGTGTCCCTTTTGTCTTCCTCGTAGGGCGGCTCCTCGCCGTAGCCTGCTATCTCCTCCAACTCGTCATAGAATGAGGCCATGTTCACACCGCTTCGCCCCTTTATTGATTGACTGGATTGGCTGGCTTAAGAATGGAAGGCTCTTCAAGGCAATGAAATTTTTGGTTCCAGTTGTGCGGTTGAAAATACATACGAAAAGGAAGAATAAGGCAAAGATCAGAGAATAGCTAACTCGTGTTGACGAAAGAATGCTTCGGTGGCTGTAGCTAATACAAGGAAAGCGAGTAGGAATTACGACACCAAGAGCTCGTTCACCTTCAGACCAAGAACTCAAAGAGCGAGAGCGAGCCACGTAATCCACATACTAATAAATCTTACTGATACTGAATGATAGCAAAACAAATAGATCAATAGAAAGACGAATAGATAGAAAAATGATTCAAACACTAGAGCATAATCCAAAAAAAGAAAAAAGAAATGCCTTGAGCATTGAAGCCGGAAGGAAAGCCATTAAGCAAGCCCCTAACTCCATACTCTATTTCCTGCCTTTGCCCTCTCAAGCAAGATAAATTGAACCAAATGCAATCAATCGTCAGACCGCCGGAAGTAACTCTTTCTCTTTTCCAGGCATACAATCAACACTTCTTTCATTCAAAGGTAGGTGTATAAGCCCTTATATTGATCGATTCGCCTAAACGAGTTTCACAAATTCGTTAAGGACACAACCCTAACTAATATGAAAGGCTATGGATATAGTCTACATCGGCTAGTCATAGGAAGAAGAAAAAGACCAGCGTTAGGCCTCTTCAGCTAATAGATGTGTCAAAGACCGTTGCCAGGTTCAAGCTACTGAGGGTTCACTTGAACCTGGCAATTAGACCCAAGTGAGAAATGGAGAAAAGAAAGCAATAAGATAAAAGAGGGGAAAGACCTGAACACCCTCGGCGTTCTGCGCACAAAGGGGGAGCACACTTATAGCGACAGAAGTGAGAGAGCGGGATTGAGAGGACCATAGACTACGGAAGTAGCGCTTTCTACGGGTAGATTAGCATACCCGATCAGGTCCGGGGTTGGGATACCCGGTTCCAGTGCTACGAACCAGAAGTTGCTCGATAGGAAGGGCTTCTTTATAAAAAAGATAAATGATATTTCATAATAGAGGAAAGATGGTAGCCTAGTTTGGATGAAAGGTATGCCACAAGGCTATCCGAGTTCACAGATGTCCCTGCTTATCTCTCTTTTCAGAAGGATTGGGTGCTCATAACACGGGATATCCACAAGAAAAGTCAGAAGGAACCATAGCTGCTAGAATGCAATCTAACTAAACCTCCAACTCTGGTCTTTTCTTTTGTTCAGGGAGAAACTTGATATCTTAGTTCGGACTAAACAAGATAGGCTGGTGAGGTAAATACTGCTTAGAGAGAGGTCGTTACAAAAATAATTGAGTGATTGACCTAAGACTTTAATTAAGGTTCTGCTTATTTAGAGGGAAGCAAGCGCACCAAGCTAAGCAATCCCCGCGAATAAGATTTTCTTATTACCAAAGTAGTCCCGCCTGTCTATGTTTATAAAGACAGATAAAGCGCTCTTTCACCTAATCCCAGGGATAAGCGGTAGGTCTAAGAGAGCAAGGTTAGTAAAGCTATAAATCGTGCAAAGCTTTGGTTTCGAACTGTCCAGGGGTCAGGTCAAGCAGGACAGGAAAGTACGGTGCAAATGTCTTTTACAGGGTCTTCCCCTTCCTGCGCATCAACTTTCGAATCTAAAGTTGGTGCCGCTTTCTCCATGAATGAATAAGGCTTCTATTGCAAAGCTGGCATGGCCTTTGTTACAAGAGCCGAACTGGGTTCGGGTCCTTACGGCCAAGTATGGCAGCATCCTCCTCGTACACATGGCGGAGCATTTTATTTGGGTACAAAGCCCCGGAGGAGGGACTGATATGGAGGATTGGTAACGGTAAGGCAGCTTCCTTTTTGTTTGAAGGATAAATGGCTCGAAGATGCTCCTTTGGCTTCCTGTGTGGTCCGTCCTTTGGATCAAGCGGAACCGGGGAAAACCATTCACGACTACTGGCTTCAGACCAATGACTGGGACTGGGGGGTGCTTCGGCAATATTTGCCAGACGCAACCCTGCCGAAGCTTAGCGGCATTTTGTCCCCAGCGAAACTAAAGACAAACTTCTGTGGAAGTACTCGTCTAAAGGGGAGTTTTCCATTAAGTCAGTCTACTCTCAGCTTCTGCAAGGAGCGGGGTTTGCTGTGGACAAAGGTTGTCAAGCAAGCTAGTTCGATTGAGATAGAGGATAAAAATCCTGTTGAGAGTTAGCGATCGGAATACTTTCAGCAAGGCGAGTCTAAGAAGAATAAAGAGACAGCAGGTGAGTTTATCGCTTGTCTACGAGTAGGTTGCAAGTAGGGAATTCTTCTTATTGAGGACTGCTTTCTTTCTACTCCTCATTGAATCGATCTTGTCTTGTTATTTGCATTCGGGATGCAACTCATATTAAAGGATAAGCGGTTGAGCAACCGACGACTAACGAGTAATAGAGCATGTGCATTCTAAGATAGAAGATCAGCTTGTCTCTTCCCAGCTAAAATTTCATATAGCTTTCGGCGTAAAACATGCCTATCGGACATTCTAGAAATGTCAGCGAGTAGATGCCCATCCATTTGAATTTCTTATAAAAATAAAAAAAAATCCAATTCAAATGAAGAGAAAAGGAAATCCACGGGGATAGAGACAGATGAAGCAAAGAAAAACACAAGGATATATGCGCTTAGCTCTTTCAATTAGATAACTAGTAAGCAAAGCAAGACAGAAATGGAATATTTATTTTATTATGCGAAAAAAAAAAGCATACTCTTTTACTACGTTTTATTTTGACTCTATTTCAAGAAAGAAAATCAAGGAACTGACATAGAAAAGGACACCACATAGTTTAAGACAACTAATAGAATATAAATATGGAATACGAATTAGGCTTTTTTAAGAGAACACGCTTTTAACTTTCTTACTTTCCTTGCTTCTTTTCAGCTTTCCTTTGAATTGAATCCTCGTTTCCTATGTAAGAAAAGCATTGAAGCTTACTTTGGGCTCTATTCGATCGAGCTTGCCTACGTACCTTCCTAGCTTGGATCAAGTCATTCGTAGTTCGCAAAGGATTCAATCCAGCCGCGGGTTTCCCTACGGCTACCTTGTTGCGAAAGGAGGGTAAGGTGGATGTTCCCAATCCCAGCTGTGAATCCTTCGGTGTAATTCCTTAGCCCAGTGGGGAAGATATATTGCTGCGTAATGACCGTACCCTAAAGACTATGTACATCTTAACTGAACAAGTACTAACACTAAGAGAGTAACCTGTGCTCAGACAAAGGGCACAATACTGTTGTGTGTCGAACTCTCAGAAGAGTGGTCCAGGATATTCTAGATAATGGATCAAGAATTCCACCATCACCTAAGTCAAGTGTTACTGCGAATCCACTGACTAAGCACGAGGCTACCATCAACTACCTCGAGGATGATGATGATATGGACTATACCTACCTAATCAATCCTGAAGAAAAGGAAGCTGAAAGGGTAGAGGATCTACTGGGACAGCCCTCGGGCAAATTGAACAACTATAAGGTGTTCTACACTGCACCACCTCATGCGAGCATACCATTGGAATCCATCATTCCAACGGGATGGGGTCCAGGTTTTGAAGAACAAGACCGTCAGAAGGAAGATATGGACATAGACATGGACTGGGATGAGTTTACTGACGCCATGACCATAGACTGGGATTTCTTCATAGACAAAATGGACTTAGATTACTTACCAGCACCTAGTGACAATGATTGTATGGTGCTTTACCTCAACGACTTTCTTGAGGAATACTGCATCAATGCCATCACTAGGAGTGGAAGGCAGTACCAAGGACCTGTCCCTGACAGTCCTCTTCCTCCACCAATCGAGAAAAGAAAGCTTGATCCAACGCCAGAAGAGGATCTTATCCTCAAACAACTAAAAAAGACTCAAGCTAATATCTCGATCTGGAGTCTTATACAGTCCTCATACCACCATCGCCAAGCCTTGAGTAAAGCACACAATCAGTGCCAAGTACCTAGTGATACTTCGCCAGAAACATTGGTGGCAACATTGATGAATGCTACCAAGACAGCCGCCATTACCTTCAACAAAGACCTACCTGAAGGTGGAAGTGATCACAACAAGGCACTGTACATTACAGTAATGGCTTGTGGAAAGCCCTACAAAGTAAGCCCAAAGGTACTCATAGACAATGGCTCAGCTTTGAATGTCTGTCCATTAAAGGTTGCAAGCTGTCTGAGGCTTGAGGCATCAGATTTCACTCCTTCAGACCTGATTGTTAGGGCATATGAGAATACCAAAAGAGAGGTATTAGGTGTAGCCACCTTGGATGTGAGCATTGGACCGCATGATCGGGAGAGCATGAAAATCCCTTTCCAAGTAATATGAGTTCCTCCACTTTACAGTACTCAATCTCATCGAGCCTGCATGTTTGAATCTGTTACTTGGCAGACTGTGGTTGCACCAAACCAAAGCGGTGCCATCCTCTGTGCACCAAAAACTTAAATTCCCCCTCGGAACTTCGGTGGTAACCATCCAAGGGATTTGCATGGAAAACATGGCAAGGTTAATAATGCACCAGTACTAGAAATCCAACCCGAGGCTTCTTTTTTTTACCGCTTTATCCGGGTTGGATTTCGACACAGTTCAGGTTTTTGACCATGTGGAGAGTAAGGAGCTCATTGGTCTTGACTTTGACCCATATGCAAATCACGCAGTGGCTAACATCATGAGGAAGATGGATTACTTCCGGGGTTAGGGAAGAATCAGCAAGGCATAACTGAAATACCAGAATACCCAACCTCCATACCTCTATACGGGCAAGGTGAAAGCCATCGCAAGATGGATGCTTGCGCTTTTCTCGCTTGTTGAGTCTCGGACGCTATTCTGTCCCAGGTACCTCTACCTACCGTTTGAGATCGTTTTGGTATTCCAATCCGTCTGTCTTATTTGTAGGACCCTCGCTCCAACCTTAAACTTCAAAAATCTTCCTCTTTGTTTTAGGTTTAAGTGCTTTATCGAACGAAGCCATGAAAAGACCTACGTATCTCGATGGAATTGGCCAATCACCAAGGTCTTTCTCAATGGAGCTCTACTCATGAAACAGGGGTGGCGAAACCCAGGCTTTCAGTCCCTCTCAATGGGTAAATCGGGGTAGACCAGCACTGTTAAAAGCTACTCCCAGCCATGTTCCCGCTCGGTTTCAAGTCTATTACGTAGCGACTGCCCCAGGTCCTCCGCCCAACTCACGACAGTTGGTACATTTGTGAAAGATGCAGTTCCCTTACCTATTCGTTTTAGATATTTTAGCTTTAGCTAGAATCAACCCCCGATATAGAGGGCACCCACCTTCCATTCCTAATTTTCTTTGTTGTTTCACATGTTCTCACTCTTTGAAAAACAAACCTCTGGAGTGCCTGAAGTACGAGAAGTCCCTTCCAACGACAGTTATACTATAAGTACATCCACCTGCACCATTCGACTTCCTGCCCGGCGTACACTTGACTTTGGGTTAGAAAGCAGGGCGAGCGACATAGAATGTATTCCATCGGTCCTTGGCTTCCACCTACAGCGAATTCTAATATCTTTCCCTTGCGGTACTCTAGGGCCGGTCGTAAAAATCCTTGTTATTTTTTTATGGGAAAGCGAAAGCCAGCACCTAAGAAGAGAGAACCTTCCTGTCCTATAGTGCGGAGATAGAGGGAGCACCTTAGGGCGGATCAGAAAGAAGGAACTGAACCAATTACTTTCTTTACTTTAAAGGCTGGCATCCCGGACTAAGGATCAACTAGGAAGACTAGGCAGAAAAAGATCTTCTTACCCGCAGTAGCGACAATCAGGAACACGACTTCTAGAATTAGAATATGATTTTCGCCATTTTACTTACAATAGGGGCATTGACTTCAGTCTCAACTAGACCTAGACCCGCTCGAACAGGATTGCTTTAATGGAAAGAACAAAACGGAAAGGACAACCAAACGAAACCGCTAACAGCAGAGGGCAGTATCCATATCCATATATAGTAGAGCTCGCTTACCAGATTATGCTAGCAACTTCACACCGACAGAGAGCAAAGATAAGGCGGAATGGAGACCATAGGTCTCCGCGCCGGCTCAAAAAGAAAGGTTCTTACTCCCTCCGAGAAGACTTACCAAAAAGAGCCAAAGCGTTCAGGTCAGCAACTCGACCTTCGCCTACTTCGGAAGGATCCAATGAAAGTTGGCCCAATTGCTTGAACATAGAACCTTTGTATCCGAGAGTAGACCTGTCAACGACTAAACTAGTAGTGGAGTGCTCATCCTGGCTATTGAAAGAAAAAGAGAATATCTAATCTAAAAAGAGATCATAGTTCTGGACGGCTCGGATCACCCGCTGATAGGGAACGCTTTGCCTTGTACCCAAAGGGGCCATTTTGCTTAGATAACCCGCGTAAGTGTCTTCCCTAAGCGCACGCCCCTCCGGATAGAAAAGAAAGCCCCGAATCAGATGTCTTTTCCAAGACAACTTTAGGGGAATACCCGTCCACCACAAGTGCGGCCTCAATATGCCTTTCTATGGCCAGTTGACTCCGGACGAAGGAGTCGAGGATTCGCTCGTGATAAGCTATCCCCCACCAATTCGACCTCAATCGAAGAGCGAGCTCTGCTCGCCGGGTGTTCTCATCGAGAAGCGTAGGTTCCAGTTCGGGAATCACAGGCTGCTGATTCACGCTCGCTTCGGAAAAGGTTGAGGATTCACGTTCCTCTGCAGGATTGGCAGCAGGTTGACCTCCTGCGGGATCCTCCATTGAAAGGGGATACCCGCCCGAACTGACCTTCCTCTCCATCCGAATCGGCTAGCTCGTGCTATCAATATATCATCACTCCCATGCATACAATAGCTACGAGCTGCTGTAAGCGCTCTTGCGCGATGTATCACGAGCACACTACCGAGTCCCACGAGTACACTAAGGAGAGAGGAACTACGAGCAAAAATCAGTAGTCACTCTTCGAGTTTTCTAAAGATATAGCGTCTAAATAAAGAGATAGATAGTCTCTTAAGCGGCCGAGAATCTTATGTCAAAAGGACCAACGAGGATTGGGAGGAGAAGGGAACGCCCTATTAGTAAGCATATCGAGGCGCAGGTAGGAAGCACATCTGGCCATTTGAAATGCATTTTTCTTAAAGCAAGAAAGAAGACAGGATCTTCTACTTCTTTTTTATATTTATATATGCCAACTGCAACTGATTCCACTTGTGACTTTTCTAGTACTTGTGACTAAAAGAATAAGACTCCAAACAAAAAGCACGATTGGATAAAAATTAATGGTTCAACAGAATGGAAGAAGTACCTTTTCTAGTACTTTGTCCATTACAGATTGATTCTTAGCAACTACTGTAAGTTCTCCATCGCCTACAGACATCCGTGCACCTGATTGGATTGCATGATAACATGTTCAGTAAATTTGATCTATCACTCGAAGTGAGTGTGTGTGTGTGTATAATATACAGCACGCAGAATTCAGTAGAAATCATAAAAGACAAACATGGGACAATATATCAATGTATAGTTTAAAAAGAATTTTTAAAAAGCACTGCTATCAGTGACAAGATCAAGAAGGATCAAAGCTCGCAGA
Source organism: Vigna mungo (assembly GCA_036885675.1). Taxonomy (NCBI): domain Eukaryota; kingdom Viridiplantae; phylum Streptophyta; class Magnoliopsida; order Fabales; family Fabaceae; genus Vigna; species Vigna mungo. The sequence goes on along the minus strand of CP144697.1, from coordinate 18,324,043 downwards.
CCCAAAAACAATGAACAAAATGAACCCTTCTACAGTTCTACCTCAAAAAGCATATCAGAAACGGGAAGTATAAGACAACTTCACAATTCAGTCTAAATGGCAGGGGAGACCAAAGATATTTAAAAGTTAAATTGACCTGTTTCCTCTTCAATTTTTTTCTTTAGAGCGCCCATTGGCCCAATTAGACGACGAATAGCATCATTGTTGTACTTTAAGGTGGCTGCATCATCAGAAATAAATTTCAAACTTTGGGACATCATATTTTATCAAGGAAACCTACTAGAAAAGTTAAAAATGTCAACCTAGTCGTGGAGAAGTACTGTCATTCTTGTTGCGAGGTATACTAATTTCTTGTTCCATGTGTTCAAGAATGAGAAGACGAGCTTTGTGTGCAGGTTCTAAACATTCACAAACGATATCTAGAGGAATTCCTGCTGGTTTCATATCCAACTGACTAGCAGTGACTCCTTTTCGAGTTCCAGCAATTTTGAAGTCTATATCACCCAAATGGTCCTCCAAGCCCTTAAAATTAACACTTTTGCATGAAATCAATAATCTTTTTTTGTTCAAAAGTAATATAGAATAACTGAAAAACACAAGATGCCGTAAAACGTTAAGGTAAACTTTGAAATATTTAATATTATTGAAACACATATTTCGATTATCAAAAGTAGGAAACTAGAATATCACATTGTAACTATATTAAATTATATATTCTTAAGAAATACACAAACAAAATTCATCACTTTTTGAACATATTTATTTGAAATTAAAAAACATTTCAACGTAAATTAAAAACATAGAAATTGTTCAAAAAAATTGACACAAGTTATTATTCAAAATGATCACAAAAAGGCCATGAGTAACAACTTGAACTTGAAGGTAAGTATAGTTGTTAAATTAATAGAAAGCATACATTCCAACCCAAATAGCCAGTATAGAAAATGACATAATTCAACAAGTTCTGGAATTTACCAGAATATCAGTCAATATGCGATAGTCTGCTATTTTGCCAGTGGATGGATCAAGCTCACTAACAAGACCCACAGAAACCCCAGCAACATGTTCACGTATAGGAATTCCAGCCTCCATCAAAGCCATACTACCTACAAAGTGGAAAGATTCAATGTGAATTTTCTCTTTATTTACCGATGGATATTGGCATGTTCCTTGCAGCTGATCAAATTATATTAAATTGCATACTTCTCTATTGTTTTGTGGGTTTGAACATGGTAGCAAGTATCGTACTATTCACTATACAAATCAATAAGAATCGCTCAAAGACTTGTTTTTACTCCCGTATTGTTTTTGTATCGTAAATCAAACTAATTGCTCTGAATCGCAACTTGAATCATAACATCCCCATGGAGAAATGTCACTCGTCATGGTACCTCTCACAATGAGTATGCTTGCTGCAGCAACTCTCACAACGGCAGCTCTGATGGTGTAATACCTCCCATCGATGGGGGAGAACCTGACAAACCTCACAACAGCAGCACCTCTTTCGGTGGCTACACATGCTAGCGATAGCAACTCTCAGGGCATCAAAGTGGCTGCCAATGGCAGAACCTGACCTTCTACGTGTTGATTAATAAAGACAGATAACCTAGGGTTTTTTAGTAGGTTGGAAATGGGTCTGGTTTTTACCTAAGGCTTTAGCCCATTTAGTTTAAAACATTTAAAAGGCAATTAGTAAATGATAACTCCCTCTAAAATTATTACTGCACCCAAAAGAAAAATGGTGACTATGGAAACAGTCACTGCACCCATAAAATCGTTTTTTTGGGTCAAATATTTATCAACCCGTGTATTTTTTTTCAACAAAGGAGTTGCGTCATACAATCTAACCCAATCCAACCATTATAACATTAACTTGATTTATTATTATATAACCACTCTTTTTTAATGTAATTGTTGCTATTAATTACATCTTTACATTTTTGTATGTTTTTTATGTTATACTTTTTAAATGTTTATGAATCTTAAAGATACAAAACATAAGCTCTCTAATACGCGATACGATTTGTGATTCAACTACCATGGTTTGCCCACCTAGTAACAAGCTACAACTTACATCGTACATTCATTTTGACTCTCTTTTTCCAATAATGATTTTTTTTTTATTTAAAAAGAAGAATACTGAATGTTTATGAAGCTTAAACATGAATATGGTCATAAAATGGCATTAGAAATTCTGACGTCGTGCATTAAAAAAGTGTACCTCCACATACAGTTGCCATTGACGTTGAACCATCTGAAGCCATCACTTCAGAGTTGACACGAATGGTATATGGAAAATCTTCTTTAGGGGGCAAAACAGCAAGAAAAGCTTTCTCAGCAAGTGTTCCTGCAAAAGTAAGACGACAAAAAAGAAACTTGTTAATAAATGACCTTTTTGATTGGCAAAGCTGAAATACAATCACTTCTATTATTAAGAACAATGTCTCTTTCTGGTTTCCAAAATAAGTATCCCTGTTTGGTCAGCCATTAATTATTTGATCTCAATTGATAATTTTAGAGACTGTCCTTTCATCATTGAATGGTAGATTCTGGTGTTTAGTATTTCATGCACAGACTTTTGGCAATTTCCTCTTTTATTATATAGTAAACTATTTTTAAAGTTTGAGAGAAATCATACAAACATGAATTTTATTCAGTGTAAAAATGAAGTCAATACAATAGGATGATAATCAGTTGTATATAGCTGGTCAAGTATTACAGTAGAAATGTAACTACTTCAACTAACTCCCAACCACCTGAACTATCAGAAAGTTAGTTAAACGATACATTTGTCAGTAACTACTACCTAACAAATATGCTGAACACTAACTAGAGGTTTAAAACTATACTCCAAACAATTAAATTTAATTTTAAATACTGCACATGATCGTGTTTACATTAAGTAACTCTCTCCACCGCCAATTACCTCTCATGAGTTTACTTTGTCATTCATTCCACCAAAAAACATTGAATATCCATCATCACAAAGGCAGAAAAAACAGATAGGCAGAAAAGATCCAGCAGTAATGGATCTCTCTTGTTCACCCTCAAATAGCAATAGAAAAAGCTTTACCACCAATATCCCGAGATAGGATACCTAATTAAATGCCCAAATAGATAAAATATTCCACTTCCGTTCTATGGCCACAATTCCCCTTTTTCAGTAATGAGGAAGCAATCCAATAATAATGTCTTAAAATAAAGATAAAACAGCATATATTTAAGTTAAAGACAACATTAACCATTATCTTTCCAACTGACTAATTCTTAAACATTATGCACACTAAACTAAATTAAAAGGATATAGTGGCGGAAACCATTCCTAAATTTGTACACTATCTTCCAAAGTGGTAGACAATAGTGAAGGGAGTATAGAACTTCTGAGAAAGACACTTCATTTTTTTTTTCAATAAACCTATCTCATTGTTTAAATTTCAAAGTAGTGTTAAATTAGAACAGCATTTTTCTTTCAAAAAACAAAAACAAGTCCTAATCAATTATGTATTGACATTTTGAAGGGAAATGGTGTACAAAGATTGTACTGTGGAAGTTTAGCTATTTTTCAAATATGGGAGATCACAAGAAACTTTGGATAATATTTATACGTTACTCATTTACCATGACCAACTTCACGCCGGTTTATACCACCATGTTTACCAACTTCATTTATGCAGAATGGTGGAAAACTATAGTGAAGCATAAATCTCTTTGACGGAGGACCGACAACAGACTCCAAGCGTTGAGCATCTGTAGGTGCTCCAAGTGTTACTGTACAAAGAACCTGTCAATGACATCAACTTACACCACAGCAGATAGAACTCGAACTAAAAAAATATACTATTTCACATCTTCACATATGCCTAACTTTCAACCACCAATAACAAAAAACATAAAATATATTTTACCTGTGTTTCTCCACGGGAAAATAACGCAGATCCATGCAACACCGATATACATCCAGCTTCACAATACAAAGGCCTTACTTCATCTAGTTGTCTTCCGTCAACTCTGTTTCCTTCTGCAATAATTCTTTCACGAACCACCTAAAATGACGAATACTTTACCGAGTGCAAATAAAATACCTCTACATTCATTTTCAAGTTTAGCACTAAATATTTTATGACCAAAACATCTCCCTATTTCGTTGGAAACTTTAGAAGATGATGAATCAGACCAATAACATAATTCTTTATTACTTTCTATTTACTCAAACAATAGCCCTAGCGAATTTCCTTTGATATTTGTTCCCTACTTCTAATCTTAAAATAAAAAAGGTAATAGGCATATCAGTCTCTAAAATTGTAAACTTATCGCAATGTTCCATACCTTCTTCCTTACGGTATCTACAGCCTTTGGTAAGACTTTTAAGCTTTCTTCATCACCTTCTTCTACAAGCACTCTCTTTACATCTTGGGTAATATTGTCCAATGCTTCCCCACGTTCAAACTGGATGAAAATACATAACAGATAATCCAAATGTAAAATGAAGAAAAAACATACTTATTAAACAAGAAAACAAGAGAGAAAGAATAGAACACCTTCCCATAGTAGGAACTTTCACAAAACATATTAAACAAGAAAACAAGAGAAAGAATACAATACCTTCCCATAGGTAGGATCAGTAAAAACAGCTTTGATAGGTTCCTCTGCTATATTACGAACTTTGTCCATTGTTTTGTCAGACAGCATAGACAATTTGTACTCCTTCTTAGATTTACCAGCTTTAGCAGCAAGTGTGATTTGAGGTTCAATATACTTAATTGCCTGATGAATTACAGCAACCCATCTCAATAACATTCACATAAAGAAAGAATAAACCAAGTAACAAATTTCAAAATCACCTCTAGATGAGCCATCCTTAACCCAGCTTCTAGGTCTTTCTCAGATATCTCACAAGCTTGCACATCAATCATCAAAGTTTTGTCCATTGTACCAGCATACACCAAGTTAAGATCACTCAATTTAAGCTGCAACAGCATAATTAGAAGCCATACAAGAACATAAAAGAATGGGTTAACAGAGATGAACAGAGTCAAACCATTCAAATAGGCATTAACAGAGTCAAAATCTAACTAAGCTACAAAACAAAATTCCATCAATAAAAAAAAATATTGCATAATCACTTTAAACAACATAGTTTGCTCTAAATTACCTCATCCGTGGTAGGATTTACTATAAACTTCCCACATATCCTACCAATTCGAACCATTCCAATGGGACCGCCCCAAGGAATATCTGATAACATTAAAGCAGCCGATGTTGCATTAGCTGCCAACACATCTGGATCAAGTTCTCCATCCGAAGAAAGAACACTTGCCGTTACCTAGTAAGTGAAATATCTACTTTGTTATCACAAAAAAACCCATCACAAATAATCTGGACTAATTTTAGTTTCAATGACTAAAGTGACAACATTGAACAGTAATAAGAATGGTGTTTTACAATGATTTTTAAGTAGTTGATGGTGCAAAACCTGCCTTAAAAGTTATACTTAGTCGTTATTTCTAATTGGCATACGTTAAAAATTCTTCACATTGTACATGCGTAACAATTAAACACACAAAAGAGCAAGTAGGATAAAACGATAGCAACATGACGCACCTGAACCTCGTGGTAAAATCCAGGAGGAAACAACGGTCGAATTGGCCGGTCAATGATTCGCCCACATAAGAGCTCGCGCTCTTTAGGAGCACCTTCCCTCCGCGTGAACGAGGTCGGAATCACGCCTTGCGCGAACTGCTTCTCTTGATAATCCACCTGTTATCACGAGCGACGTTTTCATCATGTTTCATCGAGCCATGTAATGGAATACTAAATGAGCAAGAGAGAGTGGGAGAGACACTTACGGTGAGAGGTAAGAAATCGCGAACAGCGTCACCTTTGGCGGAGACGACGGTGGAGAGAACGTTGGTGTTTTCCATTGTCAAAACGACGGCGCCGTTTGCGAAGCGGGCGAACTTTCCTGTCTCGAGCGTGATCACGCGCGAGCCGATCTCAAATTGCTCCGTGAAGGTGTTGAGGTGTTTTGTGTTGGTGGTGGTGGTGGTGGTGGTGCCGGCGAAGCCTCGGCGGCCGGAGCAAATGGTGCGGAAACGGAACGTGTGCCATGTGAGGAAGTACGGTGGTAGTCTGCGGAGGAGTGGGTTCGCTCTCCTCATTTGGAATGGTGAAGGGAAAAATGAAACGCAGGGCACAACACCAACTCGCTTAACTGAGAGTTATGTAGGGTTTAACAGAGAGCTACCCAGGGCTTAGGAATTTTATCATTTGTTCCCTTAACAGAGAGCTAAGTAGGGTTTAGGGTTTTAATTACAAGAAATGATACATTAACATTTCTTTTTATATACATAGTTTAGTTTGCTACATAATTTTTTAATTATTTTAAATATGTTGAAAATGGAGAAATGAAAAACAAGACAATTTTTAGCCCGAAGATTTTTTACTCTTAAGTGTAATCATTCCTCGAGTCTTTTTGTTTTTTTCAAATTTCAAATAGATCTTTTATTTTTATTTTTTGTCTTCATTTTTGCAAAATTACTCCAATTAAATCCATACTGTTAAATTGAGTCAAGGGTGTTAAATAAACGTTGATATGGTATGCTGAAGTTGATGTTTTAAATTATGTGACAAGTTATTAGAGTGTTTTAAATGACATGACATAAGTAAGGAATAGGGAACAAATAAGTAGGTAGTAGCATTGAGTTTTTTTTACAAATTTAATATAATTTAATCAACAAATCTTTATACAACAACCAACAATATGTTCTTACTATTTATCACAAACATCACCACAATTATCATATTAAAACAGAAATAGGTTACTATTTATTACAAACATCACCACAATTATCATATTAAAACATAAACATGTCAAATTGAATTGTTGTTATGAAAAAAAAAAATAAAAACCAAAACGTAAGGCTCTGTCAAAATCTCAATATAACTATTTTGTACGGTGCTTTAATAGTAAAATGAGATTATTTTAATGTATAGACTACTATTTTCATATATATATATATATATATATATATATATATATATATATATATATATATATATATATATATATATATATATATAATATGAGTATTTGATTAAATATTTGTAGTTAATATCTTTAAAACTGTTTGTTTAAAACTATTGTTAGTTGTTATCTTAAAAATAATTTTTTTAGTTATTATTTTTGAAATTGTTTATTTTATAAATAGTGCATGATTTTTAGGTTGCGAATATAATTTTATAAACATATTATCTAATATTTTATGTTATCTTGTTAAAATTATTTAAGTAGGATATGTTTAAGTTATATATGTACATCTTACTTAGATCATTATCTTATACTTTGTAGTAATATTTAAAGTTTATTCATGAGATTTATATTGATTAACTTTAGTTTGACTTGAGAGCACAAAAACTCCACTTAAAGCAACTAACTCCAAGTTCGGTTTGAAGGGTAGAAGCACCCGTTTAAAGTGACACTCCGGTTCATCCAAGAGTAAACCGTAATTTGACTAAACAAAAAATGAATAAATTCAACATTTTAACTTATTAAGAATAGGTTGTAAGCTAACTAAACAAAAATCAAAGCAAATATGATATTCTAACTCATTTGGGAGAATGTTGTAGCGTGACTAAAATTCAACATTTCCACTTGGATGGAGTAGGCTATAGCCTAACTAACGAAAAATGAATAAATTTGACATTCCAATTTGGTTTATGAGCAGGTTTTGGTTTGACTAAATACAAAACATATAAGTTCAATATTTCAGTTTAGTTAGGACGGGATCGTAACCTGACTAAACAAATATGGATAGATTGACGCTCATGCTTATATGGTTTAAAAGGAGTTCAAAAAACTCCTCAAATCGTAAACAAGGTACAATTACTTTATCTTTTTCTTTTTGAAAAATTACAATGCTTAGATGATGATTAAGACATTAACTTTTTTAAGAACATTATGAATCTAGCTAGTCTAACTTATTCAATTACTTTTGCTATTGGTTGAAACCTTGATGAAAAATAGAGTCTTAGATTTGATTTTAACATTTCTTTTTATCTATTAAAACATCACAAACATATGATAGATAAGTTGTTCACACTTAATATTATTCATAGACAGCTCATGAAATTCGTTGGTTTAACATAAAAATAAAGATTATGAGTTATAAACTTGTCATTTGTATTGTTTTCTTTTTTGTCTTTAAAAACTCATGAGAATTAGTAATTTGATAACAATCCTTTAAAGCTAACTAATTTAGCTAGAGATGGACTTAAAAAACCAATTTAAACCAGGCCAACATAACTCAAGGTAGTTTATTGGTCAACTAAAATAAAACAAAATAATTATTTATTTTGCTGGTATGGTAAATCGGGTCATAAACTATCAACTGCTATAGACAAACATCATATTTTTTTTTTTTTTAAAAAGAGAGAAAAACTTACTTAAAGAGAACGTGTGAAAAAGTAAAACAATAGAATGAAAACTAAAATAGCTACTTACAAAAGAGAAAACACCAAATTTAAAATTTGACAAAACAAATGAATACCTTAAAACAAAATACGTAGAAAAGTTTAACAATGAAGTATTAAAAAATGAAATTTTTAGCCTTACACCTCAAACACTTTAGCTTAGGACTGAAGATTGTATACTGTTCCGATTGTTTGGAAACTCCTCATACTTGAAGGTGGATAAAACTGATCTAAACTCCATAAATCCAAAAATTGGACCTAACTAAGTTTTGATTTAATCAAAAAATCCTGTAACATAAAAATTTGTAGAAAAAAATAAAAAGTTTATATCTGCTTATTATATTTGTATTTTATTATTATTTTTTGTAACTGAAAATTTTTCTAATATTTTAAATAATAGACAATTTATAATTATTTTGCTTAAAAATAAAATGATAACACGTTATATATCTTTTGTCTTGGATTTAAGACACTCAATTTTTTTACATCAACAAATTACATCTATTATTTTTAGGATAATAATACTTGACAACATATCTTTTATGATATTTTAACATTATTTACTGTCATTTTATGATTAATCCAAAATTATTTCACAATCAATAATAATAATGATAAATATTAACACAAACCAATCACAAAAAATGATAGATGGATAAAAAGTTGTAAAAAAGTTGTCAAATATCATTATCCTTATTTTAAAAGCAAAAAAGAAAATCAAAAAGAAAAAAATTACATTTAAAGATTAAAAAGGTATTTAATCCTAAATTGTTTTCTAAAAACAAATTTATTTCAAGAGAGGAAAAGTCACGTAAAACAGCGGCACCTTGGGGAAAACGTTGAGGTAAAGCGGTTGTAGCTTGTCCATCAAGCTGTAATCACAGTAAGCTCCAAGAGACTCAGTGAGTCAGAACTTCAGAAACGGATGCTAAGAGCAGCAGCGCTTCGGTTAAGCGCTATCATCACCATGCTTTCTTCAACCTCTCTCAGAAACCCTAACTTCCTCATTTCTTCAACTTCCACATCGCTCTTTCGCTCTCGCCTTCTTCCCTCTCACACCCTCTCCTTCTGCAATCGCCTCTCGCTCCGATGCTACGCTGCACGCGCCGCCTTCGACCGACTTCCCGTTCTCAATCCCATCGTCGAAATGGACGGTAACTTATTCGTACTCTAACCGGACCAGCTCTAGCTTTGCATTCTTCTGTTTCGTACGCGGTTTCATTGGCTTTCTTTGTTCCTTAGGTGATGAAATGACCAGGATTATATGGAGCATGATCAAGGATAAAGTACGCATGCCTCCACTCTTTCAGTGTTTGTGTGTTTATTTATTTATTTTAGAGGAAGGACAAACAAGATGCTTCCATATGCAATTTCCTAAGTGCTTTTAATACTGTTCTTCGAAAGAAATTGGACTTTCAAATTGACGTTCCGCGCTATTGAGGTTTGAATAAAAAGTTAGCGTAGATCATCCTTATGACATTGATGCTGGCCAAAAATAACGTTTAAAGCTCTTTCGGAATTGTGTAGTGGCTTTATCCATTAATTAGTATCAGGAAAAACATAAGTCAGAAGTTGACTAAATATAAAGAGTATGCAAGTCAGGACAACTCTTACCTCACTATCCAGTTTCTGGACTTAGGTTAGACTCAAATTCAAATGATCAAAAATAGTATTAGAGCCTATCCTGAATCTATGAAAGGGACATCTGTCATAACCTTCTTAGACCAAGTCCAATAGGGTTAGGTGGTTTTGGATTTTCTTTTAACGTAGTGGTTTTGTGCACTGCAGCTTATATTTCCTTACCTTGATTTGAACATCAAGTATTTTGATCTTGGACTTCAGAATCGTGATGCTACTGATGACAAAGTTACGGTGGAGAGTGCTGAAGCCACTCTCAAGTGAGTATTTTTTGTATGAACATACGTGACATAAAACATGCATTTTTCACTTTAATGATTTATACTTGATTCTCGTTGCTGAGTGGATGGATGGCAGAGTTAGGTGCCTTAAAATGGAGGTGTAAAGAGAGTTAGAGTTTAGACTAGCATATTTCTGGATGTAGTGAGAATTTGAAAGCCAACATTACTTGTTTAGGCTCTGTTTGGGATGGTATGTAGTTGTAAGTTTCAATGTTTTAAAAATCTGGCAACCACTCTCAAAGGATCCTTAGTTTCAGAAAAAAGAAATGCTTTTAGCATAAAAAGCATTTGCTGGGAGCCTGGGATACTTGATAGGGGGAAGCTGTTTGTGTTTGTGACATTTGATTTTCCATCAGGATACTCAAAGTCTGAGTATGTGTGAGATAATTTGTTTAGGGTCCCTGGTTTACCTCCTCCTTCAACAGTTTTTTATTGGTTAGGCATAAAAATTTTATTTTACCACTTACAAGAAAGGAGGCAAATATTTTGTGGCAATGACATTGTTCTGTTCATGCAATCTTTTGGTAGGCTTGACAGGAGTGGAGCAGTTGCATATTTAAGAGGGTTTTACTCCCCTTAATACACTTACATCAGTGTAGGATTACATTTTTGGCCTCTTTGTGGTGTTCTGCCAGTATCTGTTTTGGGGGACCTGCCATTAGTTACAGACTTGTATAGGATTTCACTGCCTTTCTTACTTTCATACTTTGTTTTCACCCGATGTATTTTTCATCCATCTTTATTGGCTTCCTTATGCTGCTTTTTAACTATCATTCTTTGTCTTCTAATGAGACCATCCTTTATAAACTAATATTTGAACCCCATTTCTATTCCTTAATTGAAGCTGATTTTTGCTGCAGGTACAATGTTGCTGTGAAATGTGCAACAATAACTCCTGGTTAGTTGTTTTTATTTCTAAATTGATCAATTATTCTATGTCACGATTCATGGATCATAAGACTTCTTTGTTCCACACTCACAATTTGTGCTAAATTTAATGCACTGGTTTATTCATTTTACTTAGTGAATGCAAGTGGATACTAGCGCATAATCTTTATTCATTTATAATTTTTGTGTAAAAATGATACTATCTTAACTCTTCCAAATTCTCAGATGAGGCCCGAGTCAAAGAATTTGGACTGAAGTCTATGTGGAGAAGCCCCAATGGCACAATCAGGAATATTTTAAATGGTTTGTAATCAGCTCATCGTGTTCAATAAGGCATCAAATTCAATGTTGTTGACTTTACTACAAGGATGGCCTTTTCCCCACATGTTTCCTTCTTTGGTGAATGGAACTTAGATGGTCATATATTTAGGATCTTAGTGTGCCCAGGAAAGTATCGGTTTTTGTGTGAACACTATTGTACTTACAGAATTTCGATCTTTGATTGCTTGTTTTGGTGACATGTACCAGTAAGTGTTAAATTTTTCATACCATTGTATATATTGACATAATTATTCATTAATTTTGATAAATAAGTTTGTTTTTCTTTTGACATAATTCCAGTTATATCCTTGTTTTAACCTAATAGTATTTAGCCAATATAATTTAGCTTGTGTTTTTTCGAGTCTATCATCTCAAAGCACATCTATATTTTGCAGTTCATTTATTATCTCTGATTGTAACAGTTTTGTTGCTTTTCTTGTCGGAAAAACTGAAATTTGTCATGAATTTCCCCTTGTGAAAAAAGCTTGACATATGGTGATATTCCTATATTATTTGATAATATGATGCTCTAAACGATTTTTTTTTTCTGTTTCTCTATATATCAATTCACTCACTATAAATATTTTTGCTACTGGTTGTGCACTTACTAAAATCAATATTATAGGTTCACATTGTCATTTTTTAATTGCCAAGAGAGGGAAATTCCTATAGATCAGGGTCAGGTTCTTGAGTTGTGTTTACACTTAAAAGTCTAAATATCTCGCAATTAGTTTTACCTGCATCCTGTATAACATTATATGAATCCTAGCAATCAAATTGTATTGTATTTGAAATAACTTCACAACAAATGTTCTCAACCCAAGTTAATTAAGCTTGGTTCTTTGTTGACTATATTACCTACTTCTATTCTAAAACGTTTGCAACCTTTTTTGTGGTATTTTTCCTTTCTTTCTAGGCACTGTTTTCCGTGAACCAATAATATGCCGCAACATACCAAGAATTATTCCTGGTAATGTCTCAACACTGGTGTGATCCTTAATAGTGTTGAAATACTGTAAAGCACCATTTAGAACTTATTCTTCAGTTTACAGGATGGAAAAAACCCATATGTATTGGTAGGCATGCTTTTGGTGACCAGTATCGTGCCACTGATGCAATAATTGGAGGACCAGGGAAGCTCAAATTGGTATTTGGTACGATAATTTTCAAAGCCTTGCATTTAATGGAGTTGAATTTTGTGTTATTATTTAGAATATGTCACATGTAGTTTACAAGCTTGTGTTATATAATTTATTTAGTCCCAGAAAATGGTGATGCTACAACGGAGCTTGAAGTTTACAATTTCAAAGGACCTGGAGTAGCACTTGCTATGTATAATGTTGATGAGGTTTGCTTCATTTTATATTTTCAATGTGTATTCAGTAATATGTTTTAAAGAAGTTGCCTGTTATTTAGTTGTATTTCAACATTGGCTTTCCTAATATGCAGTCCATTCGAGCATTTGCTGAATCATCAATGGCACTGGCTTTTGCAAAGAAATGGCCTCTTTACTTGAGCACCAAAAACACAATTCTAAAGAAATATGATGGCAGGTGATTATTATAATATTATATCACTGGGTTTATATATATATATATATATATATATATATATATATATATATATATATATATATATATATATATATATATATATATATATATATTAGGTGCTTACAGAATCAGTTCTCAGTTAGAAATTTGAACGGACTTTTACAGTTCTGTTGACAGCTGTACCAACAGTTGGTTATAGACATTAGACAGCATTAAGAATGGAAGGGAGACAATAGCGGGGTGGTTAAAGAGTTCGAGTCAGTATTGGGAGGGGAAACCAGGACTCTCAGATATCTTAGGACTTTTGAGACTATTTCTACCCTCTGGATTCTTGCAAACCAATGGTTTAGATTTAGGTTTAAGAGTGATATTTGATAAAACTCATCTTTTACTATCATTTTATCTTTATTTTTTTTCTAGTCTTTAAGTTTCACCTCTGGTATGATAAACTTCTTTGTAATTCAGTCAACCTTTCTTTTTGTTTGTTATTATCGGAGGTGATTTATAGTTTGAAATTATTACAGGTTTAAGGATATATTCCAGGAAGTGTACGAAGAAAGGTGGAAGATGAAGTTTGAAGAGCACTCAATATGGTTTGTTTTGATATTTTACAAAACTATTTGCTTTGATGCATTACATATACATATAGATGGTTGACACTTTTAAGTGACTTCAGGTATGAGCATAGGCTAATTGATGACATGGTAGCATATGCAGTCAAGAGTGAAGGTGGATATGTTTGGGCTTGCAAGAATTATGATGGTGATGTCCAAAGTGATTTACTAGCTCAAGGTAATATACGTTGTGGAGAGCTTAACATTTATCTCTGAAGTGGAAACTTGTTAAGTGTGTATAATGTCATTGTCAACAAGCAGTCATTGGTTGATTTGGTAGCCCTTCCTGACATTTCTGATTATCCCAAACTGTTTAAGTTTCACAATACTAAAAAGTATTATATCCTAGTCCGGTAGTCCTGGCCACTTGGCTCCACTAGTGTAACATTGGGTATTTGGAATTTAGGTCAGCCAAGCCATGGGAGCTCTGTTTTTTTATCAAGGAGACGAGGACCCTAAATGGGAGGATTTGATTACAATGCTAGCTAATATTATTAAGTAGACTAACTTTGCTAAAGGCATAATTATTAAAGTTTTGGTTATTACTGATTAGCTATACCTTAATAAATTTTGCACTAGGAAATGGCCTTAACCCAAAAGTAAGTATTTACCTGATCCTTGAATATGTATATGTTCTGATCTGATTGCTAATTTAATTTTTTATTCATGTCTTTATGGAATGCCAAAGGGAGCATTTGAAGACTTAGGAATGTAATTCACGTGAATATTTTGACGTACTAGGAGGTATCTTTTAAATCAAGTTTCTTAAATTCTTGTGTGCAGGATTTGGCTCATTGGGTCTCATGACTTCTGTCCTGGTGTGTATTAGAATCTTGCTATTTCAGCATTGTTTTTTTCATTTACGTTGCTATCTCTATTTGGTTATTTGATATCATACTTAGGTTTTCAACAAAAAATTTGCAGTTATCTTCTGATGGCAAGACATTAGAAGCTGAGGCAGCTCATGGAACTGTAACTCGACATTTCCGGCTTCATCAAAAGGGACAAGAAACTAGTACAAACAGTATTGCTTCCATATATGCATGGACACGAGGACTGGAACACAGGTACTTTTTTGCTTGATTCAAGCTTCAAATTCTAGTGCATCATGATATACGGTGGAATTTTGGCCTTATGCCAAATTTCCGTGTGTAAGTCATCATCTCAATTGTGGCATTGTTTCTATGCTAATTTGGATTCTATTTCAATAGTGACTAAAACTTGGGAATTTTTATAGACGAGGAGTATTGAGTGTTCTTATAAGTGAGATAATGAAAGGCTGGAAGAACTGATACTTTTATGCTGATTCTAGAATGTCTGGATGAGAATTAGTGACAACAGAGCAATTTGTCTAGGATATGGGAAGGAAGTCATCCATTATGGTTTGTTTGTAGAGAGGAGGGAGAGGAAAGAATTAGTTTTGTATGTTTTGTTTGAGGGAGAATATAAAAATAAAATAAAATAGTGAGACCCACTTTATTATTTCTCATCTATTTCTATTCATCTCTCTATCTCCTTATATCCTATCAAATGAACCAATTTACACAAGTCTGAAAAACTATTTTTTTTCTATTTCAATTAGGGAGGCACCATTGTACTAGATGGGTTGAGGTTTCTCATCTATTTTTCCTGAACTAACCTGTGTGCGTCTTTTCCCCTCATGTTCCCCCGTCCTTTTTTCGAGTCTGTTATTGACATGATTGTTATTATTTACCAGAGCCAAGTTGGATAATAATGAAAAATTACTGGATTTTACTAAAAAATTGGAGGCTGCATGTGTTGAGACAGTGGAGTCGGGAAAGATGACTAAAGATCTTGCAATTCTGATTCATGGACCTAAGTAAGTGAATATCTTTCTTTCTTTCCTCTGCTTAGCCATTTGAATAAATTTAGTATTGCAGAGAAGTTGAAAAATTTAGTATTGCTACTTATAGTTATACTTCCTTATTCTTGTCATTCTGTTTTGAAGCATTTCCTTCTCAGAATTTATTATGCTAAATTGTACTTAAGGTCCCTTTTCTACAAGTTAATTTATGAAAAGATTTATTTAAAGTGAAAGTAATCTTAAAATTTATAACATGAATTTAAAATTTTCATTCTTAAAAATTATAAATCTCATTAAATTAATAAGAAATATTTTAATTTTAGTATATGTTACCTGACACTTTTTTTTGTTTATTATATATTTTACAAACAATTAACCAAGGTAACTGTACAAGACATCTTACAAGTTCGATGATATTTCTTCTTTTTCTTCCTTTTCGTAATAGCTCACTTTTTATAGGTAATTACAAATCTTTAATCTTAATTAGCTAATATATTTACAACGATTAAATTTATTATTAAGCATAAACAGTTTCACTGTTAATTTATTTATTTTACCATTAAAATTTAAATATTTATTATAAAATTTAATATTTTACTTGAAATTCTCTTTATCTCGTTTTTTGTCTCTTTTTCTCCTATCTTTGCATTCTCCTGAAGATTTAAGTCAATTCTTTGAAGAGTATAATTGATATCAAATTATTACAGCAGACAATATTGGACTCCATTTCATTATTTTCTCTTGATTACTCTGCAACGTCGTTTATTTATATATTTTTTAAGTTTTGTTTATTTTGTTTTTATACTTCACATAACAGTTATATAAATTGTGAAATCGAAAGTATCCCATATGTAAAATAACGAAAAATCTATGTTTTACAATGCCTTAATTAAGTTCGAAGTATTTCATAAATTAAGTTTTATTAAATGTTTTGGTATATTTGAGTACATAGTTTTTATATTTTTCAATTGAGTCACTACTCTTTGGTTTTTCCTGTTAATTAAGTGATGTATTTGTTACCTTATTTCGTTATTTTGCTTACTTGCATGTGTTAAAGAAATGTGAGATTTTGTAGTTTACATAAAGATGATATTCCGATTAAAATGACAAATGACTTCTATTGCTGTTACTGAAAACTTGTTAGATAACGAGGTTATCATGCTCCCTCATGGCTTTCACGTCATCACTTGCAGCGACCAATCACTACCATTGATGGAACTAATCCTCGTTATCTCTAACACTGTTTTCAATAAGAGTGTTAAAAGTCATTCATAGTTAACATTAACCATTATATAAATTCTCACATTTCTTAATAGGTGGAGACAAGTAAACCAGATAATAGTCCTGCTATCCAATTAACAAAGGAATTAAATTGTAGGGATTCAATTGAGAAATATAATTTTTTTGAAGATTCAATAAAAAAAAAGTAATTAGGAACTCAATTGAAAATACCGAAATTAATGAGTGACTTGAAATTTAATTAAGCCTTTGACAAATGAGTAAGTTAGAAGATTTATATAAAACAAAATTAGCTAAGTTTAGTTTTATACATGTGTGTGTCTGTGTATATATATATATATATATATATATATATATATATATATATTTATATATATATATATATTTATGATACTTGATGTAAAATGCATCAACATCATTGACATACCGGGGAGGGGTTTGCTAATTTACACCCACTTGTTTGTCAGAAAAAGTGAGTTAGCAAGTTATACCTTGGGTGTACTTTAAAAAAACGTAGTTACACCCACCCCTTTAGCAAACAAAGTCTTGAGTGTATATTTAAAAATGTATACTTATAACTTGCTAACTTACTCCTGAGTGTAAGTTAAAGAAACTATTTTCTGCGTGCATTAGATATAGATATATTATAAGATTATAGGAAAATTAAGTGACTTAATTTTTTGCTAATCCATGCAATGTGCGTTAAGAAAATAATTCTGTAAAATTTCAGAATTTAAAAAGGAAAAGAATAGGGGGGACCAGAACTGCGGATCAAGAAGTAAACGGGACCAGTTTCCAATTTATCCAGTTTACCAGTTAATAAAAATTGAATATTGGTGAAAATCTAATGAAATTTGAAGAAGTCATGTTTGTTTGTTAAAAACATGTTCGTTTCTTAGTATTAACCCACTTGATTCTGATTTATCTATTATCTATAACTATTAATAAAAAGAAAGACAGAGCATATAGAGGATTCTTGTAATATTTTTTTGTAGCGTATATATTATTTTTCTTAAGTATTTTAATTTAGTAAAATGTTACTAACAATTAATAATAAGGATTTTTTTGGAAACCATGTTGTTATATACATTTTATAACTGCTTATATTTATTTGTATTGATTTTTCTATTTTAATATACATTTTACTATTATTATTTAGTCTAATAATTATTATGATATTTAGTTTTTAATTATATTTTTAATTTCATAAAAATATATTTTGTAATGTTTTGGACTAATGTAAGTTAAAGTACTACAAGTTAAAGTGGTTTGCGTCCTGATATTGAGCACAATGTACAGGGTATCAAGGGAATTTTACTTGAATACAGAGGAATTTATTGATGCTGTGGCACATAATCTTGAGACAAAGCTCCAAGATCCTGTAGGGGTGGTTTGAATGAAGGAAAAGCACATGCTGGAAATTTTGAGTGGTGCTTTATTTTTTAAGCCCAATGATAACTATGTTGGTTGGATTCATGGTCCCTAGAATGTCAGAAACTTATTTGGAATGGGGTTGTCCTCACAATTTCATTTTGGATTCTTTGTCTTTTGTCCTCTGCAATCCTGTCCCATTCTTGCACACCACCATCAAAGCAATAAAACAGTAAAATTCCACAGGATGGTCCAGCAAAATTTGGAAAGTTAAGTTTTCTGGTGAGAAAGAATGCAGGTCTTCTCATTATCATGCTTTCTCTTTCCATTAACCCTTTGTCATGTTTTAGGGAGGAATATCACTTATATGCCTTCTAACACACTGTTTTCGTTCGGTGGAATTCATTGAAACTTGCAAAATTATGAGTCATTATGCATAAATATGTTTTTGGTTCTTTGAAAGTTCATAAACTTTGTATTGTGTCCATAATATTCTTTTACATTTTATTCCTAGTTTTTTTGTATTAATCTTTGTTTTTGGATGGTGTTGGATGGTTTGATGAGATGTGTTATTATATAATAAAAAATAGTGGTAGTTATGACTACGATGACAAATGAATGGGTCTCCCGTAAGTATTGTACAAACTTATTTTGGTTTTAGTGGAGAATTTCTCTATTTTTATAGAGAATTTCTTATGAATGTAAATATAGATAATATTTAATTTTTTAAATTGGGTATAATGGAGATAAGTATGCATGTGTTTCCGTTTTTATGCAGAGCTTAATACATGTCTCTATGCTTGTTTATATCTGTTTTAAAAACATGTAATTTATTAGGTGATTTAAAAAGTGTATATTAATTTATTGTAGTCTTTCATTGTGAAACTTAATTTTAAGGTAGATTCTTTTTATTTTTTTATAATTATTTGATTTTTTTTTATCTAATTGCTGTTTTATTTGATATTTAAATAATTATACTTTTTTCTTAAAATTTTATATTAGAGAAACAAATGTGTATAATTTTTCCATAGTTGATACTATTATATTTTTTGTTGTGTGATCTTTGTTTTCATAAAAAAAATATTTAAGTAATATTTGAAATAGTAAATAAGTGGGTGTATGTATAAAAATAGGGATAAAGATGAATTTTTATTTCAATAAAAGGATGAGGCAGTTAAAGTTATATTTCGAAAAAAAAAGGGTTGTGTTTTTACTTCATTTATAAGAGTCAATCTAATACGAAGGATGGAAAAAAAATACTAAAATAAATTTTCAGAAGTTAAATTTAAAATCTAAAAAATATTTTAAGAATTAAAATTAATTTTCTTTCTTAAAGACCAAATACAAATTCTTTTAAATACAGCAAAAACTAATTTTACTTTAGCAGTGAATTAAATAAAATAGTTGATTAAACTATTTTTAATTATTTTTAAATAGATATTTATATTATATTTTGTCAAATTTTTACGTAATTATCTAATTCCAACACTATACTAATTATATATGAAAATAAATTTCATAGGACCCAACGTGTTAAATTTATGCTTATTCTTTTTTATTAAAACAAATTAGTAGAAATACATCTACTATCACCTTGCGTTCGCATTCTATATACAATAAAAAAAGTAACTACGTATTCAATTACTTAGAAAAATATACAGAAATATAGTTATAAAAAATAATATCACTTTAGTATTATTGGGACTATAAACACTATATTTTATTGTGACAGCTGCAAGCATTACTGCTGTTCCATGCATCAACCCATCCCTACCATCCACCAAAATCAATTTCGATTATTAATAATTTTCTAAATAAATAACATTGGAAAACACTCATTATAAGATGGTATCTTAATGAGTAAAGTACGGATTTCATTATTTCATTCTCATTGTTTATTTCTAGTTTTATATTATTGCCAATAATTTATACTGCAAATTATAATTTCAATTTTTATTAAAAGTTAAAAAATCAAAATATATTTAATCCTATAAAATTTGACACATATACTATTTTTATTTATTTAATTACGTAATTCCACGTCTGATGAACTAAAATGGCAAATGTATAATTCTGATGGACTCAGTTAAATTTTAAGAGATTAAAATCTTCGTTAAATCAATATCTTAAGATTTTTTTTTTCTTATTGAACTTAGAAATTCATTTCTTTTTTATGAGAGTGGCAAAACAACTAGAGTCACTATTTTACCAAAAATGCACCAACGTGATTATATATATAAAATCTGTTTGTGTCTTCTTTCTCTCCACCATTATTATTACTACCTACCTCACAGGAATGGCCTACCATGTGAGATTGAAAGAAAGCAGCTCGTGCCTATTTTAATGGCTGAAATTTTGGTTCCCTGATTTATATATATATATATATATATGTATGTATGTATGTATGTCCATTGTTGCTTTCTGAAAAATCATTTTCAAGGCAATATCTCTTCATTATTATTTTGTTTTTTTTTTCAAAAACAATAAAATATAGTTAAGTTTTTATATAAGAAAGTGTTTATTTGTTGTAAAATGTATTTTATATTGTTTTCAAATGATTTTAAATTATTTTAATAAAAATACAATTTTATAGGGTTATTTCATAAACAATAATGTAAATATTATTAGAAGAAAAATAATAAAGATAGTTACAAATTAAAATAAATAAAATGAAAGATACAATATGAAGATATTGTATCTTCTTTACATATAATTATGTATTGTTATTTGTAGAAAAGAGACACTTTATGTCTCTATTTTAAGAAGAGAAATAATATTAGTAACAGTGGTTATATAAAAAATTATAATACTTCCCCTTTTAATATTTTTCTAATTTCAAATATAATTAAGAGTAAGACAATAATATTAAATTGTATTTCTTTTATATATTGTTATAATTTTTCTTTAGTTTTTTAAATATGATTAAGAATAAAATGTAAATATAAAATATAAATCAATACGATATAGATTTACAATAGGATTTGCTTGCGCAGATTTTTTTTTATTATACAATGAGTTATCTTTTTTTATTTTATATTAATTTTAATTTTATTTATTTATTATATTTAATATGTATCCTATTATTTGAATAAAAATAACATTAAAAAAACATATGAATTGCATAATTGTGAGAAAAAAGTGTAACTATATTATGAAATATTCATGTTTGCAGTTATTTTTAACGGATTATCTTTATTATTGTTTCTCTGTTATTGCTACAAAACATAATGATAATTTTAAAATTAAAAAAATTAAAGATAATATATATAAAAATGAAATACGATTATCACATGACTATATATTATAATTTATTAATAATTGAGTATTCCGAATACTTACATACACAGTAGCAGCTAAAATTCAAATATTTTTTGTATTTTTGGAAATGAAATAAGGCCAATTTTGGAATGTTGTCCTTTGGATTTGTTTGAGATTTTATTTCTTTATTTATTTAATTTTAACTTTAACACAGTGACCCAAAAGTGGTCCACTTTGTAGCATTCTTGTATTTTCTGCAATTAAATTAATTTATGAGGTGTGGAAAAATATATTTTTTTTCAGAGCAAAACTACATTAACTAATGAACTAGAAAAAAAACATAAAATTAAAAAAAAATCTTTAAAAAATTAATTAGATTTTTTTTAACGAAAATTAATCATACACAGAAATAATATATACATGATAGATAACAGTATATTAAATAATTTATGAGGTTGTGGGCTTTTGTATTATGATAACCAGTTTTATTTTTATTTTTTTTAATTTATTTACTTATTTATTAAACTAAATCCCTTCCCACCCTTATTTTTTTTGGTCTTCCTTTTCATTTTTTAGAAAATAAGTTGTTTAATTACTCTTATTGGGTTAATTTTGGGTCAATAATGTACTGAAATAAACGTATGAACTTGATGATAATTTAGATTATTTCATTACAATGAAATATGAGATTTTCAAAACAATAAAATAATATTTTCTTTTAATTATAAATTGACAAAAAAAAAGAATATATGTTTTGACTGAGTTTATTTTTTGAGAAAAGCTTTCTAATTTTAAGTAGTAATATTCTATGAAATTGAAATAAATAACCAATATTTTATTAATATTTAATCTTTTACTTTTTCATAAATTAGCACAATTTACTCTTATTTTATCTTAATTAATACTTAATATTTTAATAGACCTCTCCCTTAACTTGCTGTTTGTAATTGAAGAATAAATCTACACCACCGATTTAAATTTAAATTGAATCTTAGCCTCAATAAATTATGTCTAAAATATTTTATATAAAATAAAAGATTAAAAATTAATGAAAAAGAAGAAAATAAATTAACTACAGACATGAAAAAAAAACAAACAAACAAAGAAACTAATATCTTCTGAAAATGTTTCTTTAACATTATATTTAATGTAATTTTTATTTCAGTTAAAAAATTAAGACGAGTTTAACTTCAATTTAAGAATTTTTTTTTATAATTTTTAAGTCCAAAGTGAATTTTTTATTTTAATTGATTCTGATAATTTTTTTAAAAAAATGTTCATTTTTTTTTCTAGAAAGTAAGAGAAATTAGCCTTATGAAATGTATCTAAATTTTATTTTTCTCATGCTTCTGGGTTATATTTAAAAGTATTTCTTTTAATCTTTGATCAAGAAAAGAAATATCATAAATGCAAGTCATTAAAGATGATTCATCTTTATAACGTGTTGTGATAAATATAATATATTTAATTTAAGTATGAGATTGTATTATTGTATTATATATAATAATATAAGTAAAAAAAGTGACACTCTTTTTCATTCCCTCGTTTTCCATGCTTAATACAAAATTTGACTAGAATAAAATATGACTTCTCTTAGACCTTTTCACTATACATTAGTTTTCTTTTGTCCACAACAATGGCTGTCGCATTCTTACACCAACATTATAAACTGTAAAATTCCAGAGTACGTGGAATTATGAAAGTTGAAAATTCTGATGTGAAAAATGCAGTTTGAAAAAGATTCACAATCAAAGTCAAATTATAATATGGATAATTATATTATGGAAACATTTTTCTACAATATTTTAACATCATCTTCGTGTTATTACATGATTGATCTAAAATTATTTTATAATCAATAAAAATAATCATAATCACTAACACAGAGACAATTAGATAATGTTAAAATATTATCATAAAAATGTTGTTAAAGTATTATTATCTTTATAACATATGCAATTTGTAAAATATCAAAAAATAAAATATGTATTATATAAATTGATTGATTTTTGTCTCCTGATTAACAAATCACATAGAAAATTAATTCTAAAAATCACACAATTAAGTAAACCGAGCGTCGTGAATCAACTTTGTGACAGTTTGATTTAAAGATTTTATTTTAATAAAGTAAAAATATACTCAATTTAATCAAAATTTTGTCTCGAAATCTATAAACAAATACAGAAGTAAGATAAAAAAAAGTATATAATCGTATTTATTGAATATTTAATATTTAAACGTAATAATCAATGAATAATTAAAAACTAACTTAAATATTAGAATATGTTTAACATTTACCTAAGACAGAAAGAAGTAATGTAAAGATAATATAAATGATGGGTTTAAAACAAGGAGAATTCTTGATCCGATATCCTGAAACAAAATATTTTATTAATTTAATTGATATCATCTATCACAATCTGATATCTTTCATCTGATACAAGATCAAGTGGTGTTAATCTTATTTTCTTCTGCATAATAAGTTACTTGATAAGTAACTCTCAAACAAAAAAAACAGATATTTTCATCTTAATCTATTCACTAGAAGATCTTATATTATATTACTCATAAGCTGAAACAGAATCTCCTTTACATACATCTCTGTCTCAAATTCTAAATTAGAAAAATAAGTTTTGCCACTATTGAACACGTTTTGGTGGAATTAGGTAAACATTTTCCAATCTGAAAGGCTACCCAATTTGCTATATATGGTATGGCTTGATGTATTTCTGGTCTGAGTTTGGAGAAGCAACGTTTGCACACCAAAAGTGGTGAATTATCTTTCAGTTCATGCAACTGTTTGGTCTCCCCATTCTCTCTTTCTCTTACCTTTTGTGAACGAAAATGCAAACTCTTCTTTCTTTGTCACACTCTCCTTCAACTCCACACTTTCCAAACTTCACACCAAGGCCAAAGTTCCTTCCTCAATTCCATTCCTTCAATACTTTCTCCTTGCCCCCATCTTCTCCTTTGCAGCTCACTGCCATAAAGTCTTCACCTTTCTTCATTTCTTCTCCCAAGCTTGCATCTTTCAGGCTCCTTGCTGCTTCTATCTCTGATGCCAGAAGTGATGAACCAGCCAAAGCTAGTGGGTTGGTTAAAACCCTGCAGCTGGGGGCCATGCTTGCCCTTTGGTACCTCTTGAACATCTACTTCAACATCTACAACAAGCAGGTTCTTCATTTTCATCCACCATTTGGGATTCAAAAAGACTCAATTTTTTCACTTATAGGGATCTGGGGTGTGGAAATTATCACTGCTGCTCTCTCAGATCTCTGTATCACACGTAAAATTTGGACTACATGGCAAACTATGAACACACACAATGATTTGAAACCACCTGATATAACTAACTTCTCCATGTTTTTAAAAAGCTTTATCACGTAGAATTGGATATAGATTTGAAGTTTCAAACAAAGGATTGCATTAAGAAATGTAGGGTGTCTTTACTTTTTTTCCTTTCTTGTGTATTAGGTTCTAAAAGTCTATCCATTTCCAGCCACAGTTACAGCATTTCAATTTGGCTTTGTGTCACTGGTGATTAATTTAATCTGGACTTTCAATCTCCACCCCAGACCAAGCATCACTGGTTCACAGGTACTTTGAATTGGGAGGTGGGAAAGGGGTGCTCCATCAATTTGTGGGGTCATCACTCTCATTTCAAAGCATTAATTTTATTATCATATTTGTGTTTTTGCAGTTTGCAACACTCCTTCCACTGGCTCTGGCTCACACATTAGGGAATGTCTTGACCAACATTAGCCTTTGCAAGGTTGCTGTATCTTTCACTCACACAATCAAAGCTATGGAGCCTTTCTTTACTGTTCTTCTTTCTGCTCTTTTCTTGGGTCAGGTAATGTTCAAGTCTTCACTTTCTTTCTCTTGTAAAATTTGAAATTTTCTTCCTTGATGCCATGCAAGATTATAGTTAATTCATGATTTCAGGAAGATTGAGTTTTTTTTTTTTAATAGTTACATGGAATCTAGATTTGCTGCAGTTAATGATCTCATGTAATCATAAAGTTAAAGTTTGGTTTCCCAAGATAAAAAATCTTCACCTTAAAATATCTGTTTCATTAATAATGGGTCAGTTAACAAGTGTTTTCTTAAAAGCAGTAGAAAAAGCCACTTATTTTGAAAATATGCAGACTAAACAAACATATAAAAAAACCAAAAAAATGTTTATTTTATTAAATAAGCACTTATTTTATACAAAATAAACACATACAAACAGGTCAGTATATACCAGCTTATGCTTTGAATATTTGACCTACCCATCAACCCTTTTTCATGACAAAGTCAATGACCAGTCCAAATTTTATAACAGGCAAACTACACCTAATTTGAGTGGTCCAATGATTCAATGTTAGGTTTGAGTAGTACTCTAGACACTAGTTAACCACCCTCAATTTGGAAGTCTTTTCTGTTATTATTGGGGTTTTTAGCCTCTTATCTGCTAAGATTCCTTGTTAACCACCCATTTGTGAATGGTAAGGAGGTTGAATAAGGACCTTATTTCTTTCAGGGAAAATGATTGATATTGGTGCCACTTTTAATACTAACCACATGACATTTTCTTTTTCCATGTTCCAATGAAATTTAGAAACGTGTTTTTTTTTTCTCTATCAGTTTCTCATTTTTGTCTTCTTATTCATCCAATCATCGTTACAAAAACTCAATTTTATTATTATTTT
This sequence comes from Vigna mungo, assembly GCA_036885675.1. Classification (NCBI taxonomy): domain Eukaryota; kingdom Viridiplantae; phylum Streptophyta; class Magnoliopsida; order Fabales; family Fabaceae; genus Vigna; species Vigna mungo. The sequence continues at coordinate 18,297,892 of CP144697.1, read as the reverse complement.
ATTCTATTTTTTATATCACTTTGTCATTCTTCACTATGGCTTTGGGTTGGTTAATATAGAAGTGAATAAACTTATCATATGACTTTTTGAGATTAGATGACAATAATATCAGGGTATACACATTATCTATTCATATAAATTGTCATCTAATTATATTTTTCATCAGCAATGCTAAATCATAACTATGTGAGCACTTTTGCATATTGTTAAGGTCACCAAGAGCTTATGCTTCTAATCTACACCATATTCTACTCATTCATGTCAAGATGCAAATAATGTAATGGTTTTGATGTTCTTACCTTCAATGAACAGATGCCTACTTTCTGGGTGTTTTCTTCCCTTATACCAATAGTTGGAGGAGTGGCATTAGCATCAATGACTGAAGTCTCTTTCAATTGGTAAGTAATCACTGTACACACTGAAATTCTTGCAGATTCAAAGTTCCTTCAGGGACAATGTTGAATAATTCGGATACTGATCACAGAATAGAATATTTACCAAGATTTTTGGTGGTGTAGTATTGATTCAAGTGTTTGACATGTTCTGTCTCTAAACAGGATTGGCTTCATCACTGCTATGGCAGCTAACGTTACAAATCAATCAAGGAACGTTTTGAGCAAAAAAATGATGACTAGTGAAGAGGTAAGGAATTTCTTGATACCATTTAAGTATTTGTTTGTGAAGCTGATTACTGCTTTACTTTATGGAACTCTCTGACATTATTCTGTTGATAATGTGGCACATCATTTGACAGGAAAGTTTGGACATTATCAATCTCTATGGAGTTTTAACAATGATTTCCTTCATGTTTTTGGTTCCATATGCCTTACTTATGGAGGGTGTCAAGTTTTCTCCTTCATACCTGCAATATGCAGTATGTGTACAAATTTTCTGTTTTTAAAATCTTTGTTTTCCCTTGATAAGAAATTGAGAAAGAGAAAAAGATGCTAATATTTAGTATTCTGTTCTTTCCAATGCAGGCAAGCCAAGGGCTTAATGTTAGAGAGTTATGTGTCAGAGCAATTTTTTCTGCATTCTGCTTCCATGCTTACCAACAGGTAATCAACTTCTAGCATCGTTGAAAATCCAAGTATGAGTTTAAGTTTCACATTAAATAGATTGGATAGAAATAAGAAAGTGAAATATCATATAAACACCTGTTAACCCATTGTCTTAAAGGTTTTGAGTTGATAACGATGTCAATCCCTTATGCGGTTAAACTCAGGTCTCATTGGTATTATATTTTGATGTCAGGTTTCATATATGATATTGGAGATGGTGTCACCTGTGACACACTCAGTTGCAAACAGTGTGAAGCGTGTGGTTATCATTGTTTCTTCAGTCATCTTCTTCCAAACTCCTGTCTCTCCTGTTAATGCACTTGGTAAGTCTTCAATGGCCAAAATATTGGACCATGATATTTTAACAATTTTTTGACAACAAATTATGGGGTATATTTGAAACAAACCAATTACAAGCTGTAAGATAAACAATTGTAAAAAAGTTGTCAAAAATAATTGTAAAGATACATTTTCCCAAAACATTGGCACATATGTCCCACAAATTTTATGGTTCATGTTGTTAACTTTTTTGTGCATTGAAAAGACATGCATGTGGACCGAAATTGCTACAACTTGGAAGGTTTCTGATGACCCTTTTTCCTGTGGTGTTGCATGTGACAACAGGAACTGCCATTGCTCTTGTTGGAGTTTTCTTGTACTCAAGGGCAAAGAGGATGAAGCCTGTGCAAAAGACAAACTGAGGCACCATAACCCTTCCAAAGAAAGGACGCACGAGGGGAGAGGGAAAAGTAAATATTGTAGACACATGACAACAATTGATTTTTTTTTTCTTGGTGCCACTACTACTATTTATAATTTGGAACTCAGTTTAGTAAATAATAATACATGAGTTTAATTGGTGCCTGTATATCTTCTATTATATGACTTTTCAACGTAGTATTACAAAGAGTTTGATGGTTATGTATATATTATTGGTATTAATGTTTAACTTTTCAACCAAATATTTAACTAGGTGGAATCTTCAATAAAATTGATTGTGTGTATGTATGTAAGAAGTTGAATAACTTTTATAAGTTTTAATTTCTTATTTTTTTTATGATGATGAACAAATTTTTGATAAATTTAAAGAAAAGTTTAGAAGGAAGCTCGAGAGTTTGAATTTAGAGTTCAAGACTCATTATTTTGATGTTTTTGATACTAATACTTTTTTCTTTATTAAATTTGTTAATTTTGAAAAGAGACCTCTGAAAGATGGGATATTATTTTGAAAAGAGATCTAAGAAAGATAAAATACTAATGAGTTGTGAATAAGTTTATATATGAGATTATGATACTACTTTTAAAAAAGAAAATTTAGGTAATGAATTTATAAGTCATTCTTATATTTATATATTAGTTGTTTGATTTGTTTATAATCTAATGTAAAACTTTCAGTTCGTGTGGAATCTTAACAAAGTGTAAGTCTCTTTGCATAATCTAGCTCAACTATAAAATCGGTCAATTTTAACATATATTTACCTACTTCTATGGGCACCCACGTGAAGGAGAAACTCATCTTCATATTTTTCCTTAATAACTTACAATTTCTTGAAAATATTAAGTTCCAAATATTTACATAGAATTTTCTAGAACATCATCAAAACACTTAAGATTAAGGTTGAATTACTTATTCATGCCTAATTAATCATGCCTTAGGAGTGGAAAAAAAATCTAATTTTCTCAATCTAATCCCCTTTTGCTTCATTCCAATCCATTTCATTAAATTTGGATTTTAATTTGATGTACATTATAATTTTTTGATTGGATATCAATCTTTGAATCCAGATTTTCAAATATGGAAAATCCAAATATCTTTCAATCTAAATTTTAGTTAGCTTGGGCTGCAAGTCGAAGTGGAATGGCTCATAACGAAGGTCGAGATGGATCAATCTAAATCAAAGATCAAGACAAACAGGTTGAGACATACAAACTCAGATGAAGGTCGAGATGATCCAACTCAGATAAATGCTCTAATTGAGTCGGCTCAGGCCAAAGGTTGTAACGAGCTAATCTATGTCGAAGGTCGAAACGACCAATCCAGTTCAATGGTAAAGTCTTTCCAACTTGATCGAAATTTGGTTGAATTTAGTCATGTCAGCACCTACCGAAATTTGATTGAATTTAACTGAGTCACTCTTATCAAGTTTTTTTCTTCTAAATTCAGCCAAATTGACCTTAACTGAAACTTGTCCAAATTCAATCAAGATTTGAGTAAAATGGGTGAGATGTTCTGACTTAGATCAAGTTTGAAATCAAAGCCTATAATCAAGAGTGATTGGACCAAATTAAAAATGAAGACAAATTTAAAACTTGATCTATATATTTGGATCTAAATTTTAAAAAAATCTACACTATTTTTATTGCAAAAAAATAGATTTGGATCCGAAATCTAATCCAATTATTTGAATCTGATTGAATATTTAAATATCCAATGCATGTATGCATTCATGTTCTTTAAATTCAGCATTGCTAATTGATTTGTCATTCATGTTCGTGTAGTCAAATAATAATAGCCACTCCTTTTTGGATAATTATATTTAATATTTTTTTAAGTAGTTATTGCTCATTTTTTAGTTGTTTAATTCCACAGTAAGATAATATTAAGAATATAAGTTAATATTGAAAAACAAAAATGACTTCGAATGATACCGTATATAAAATAAACTTTACAAAGATAAAAGATATAAATAATAATAAAATAACTATCTATTAAAAATATTACCATCACTATTGTCGAAGAAGAAGAGCAATAACAAAAATAGATATAGTATTTAATTAGTAATGTGGTTGTTATTATATCAAAGCACGAACCATGTCGGAATCGCGTTTTGCAGGAAGTGCTTCTCTCGATAATCTTTCTGTTATCACGAGCGACGTTTTTCATCATGTTTCATCGCGCCTTTTAACGGAATAGCACATGAGCAAGAGAGAGTAGAAGTGAGAGATAAGCAATCACATACAGCGTCGTCTTCGGCTTCTTCGGCTCAGGTGACGGCGGAGAAGATGTCGGTGTTTTCCACAGATAAGACCACGGTGCCGTTTGCAAGGGTCGCAATCTTACCGGTCTCCGGCGTGATCACTCGAAAGCCGATTTCGAATGGCTCCGTAGAGGTGTCGAGGTATTTGGAGGTGGCGACGGTGGTGGTGGCGCCGCCAAAGCCGAGGCGGCCGGAGGAGTGGCTTAGCCTCCTCATATGGAAACGGTGAACGGAAAGCAGAAACGCAGGGTACAAAGCAAGTGTAACAGTAATTCGCTTAACAGAGAGATATATTTAGGGTTTAGGGTTTAACAATTAAAATATAAACTTAGTTAATAATACTAAATATTTTTGTAATATTTTTCTAAAGTTAATGAACAGTATTAAAATATAATAGCAGTCAACTTTTTTTTTTAAATTAAATTCTTCTAAGTTTTTCGATAAGATAATATTTTGCATATACAAGAATTCAGTTAATAAGTTTTTATCGATAGAATTAAACTGATAATTAGATGCACAGATTCCATTACATTATGTGTTTAACAAAGGTAAATAAAATAAAATTGATGTGAGGTAAAGTAATAGAAAAATTATAAACAACTTTTTTTTTTATCGTTTTCAAACATTTTCTTTATTATTGATTAAAGCTACTTGTTTGAATAGTTCTTTGTTTTGTTAACATTACTTTTAATAAATTGTTTATACTAAATTAAATCGATAAAAGCTATATTTACTGAGTTTTTCATAGAAATGACGGAATATAAAAATACAATAAATAAAAGAAATATGTTTTTGGACACTCAAAAAAAATGTATAACTCATTTTCTCAAATATATTATAATTGATTATATTATACAATAAATAAATAAATAAATAAAAATATATATATATATATATATATATATATATATATATATATAATTTTAATTCAATTAACACACACATATATATATATATATATATATATATATATATAACACTCGACTGTCAGATTGAGTTGGTCCTTCTCTAGTATCAGAGCACGTTACCCTATCTTGACCTTTTGTCCAAGTAATCTCAGGACAAAACTTTTTGACCATCAAGTCGGGTTTCATTTCAACCTTTGGCCCTAAGCAAGCTTGTCTCAGATTTGGTTAGGTTTTTCATTTGGTCTGGCCAATTATTCTGACTTTCATTCTTGAACAACTCATCATGAATTTCGGTTTAAGTTGACTCGTCTCAACCTTCGATCTGGTTTGACTCATCTCGACCCCGATCTTATAGAATTTGTTTGAATTTTTTGTTTGAAATGACATGTTTCAACCTTTGGTCTTTAACTCGAGACAACCCAACTTAATACATGACCTAAGTTAAATATATTGTTTTCAGGAGTGTCAAATAAGATGTAACTCGTGACTCAGCTCAATCCAACTTATTTTTGACAAACTAAGGACTAATTCGACCAAAATAAATTAGATTGACCTATTTTATCATTCTTAATTGTTTTTAAAAATTAATTAAAGTTTTATAGTGAAATCAAACTCACCTTAACTTTGACTTTAATCCAATTAAAGAAAATATTTTTTGTACTATTTTACCCTTTAATTAAAGAAAAACTTATTGTAAATGGACTAGAATTAATTCATTAGCCATATGTCTAACATCTTTAAGAATAACTCTTTGAATAAAATAAAAAACACACGAGGGAACACACGAGGGTAGGAGAGAGAGAGAAAAGCTAATATTTTAGACACATGGCAATTATTCTCAAGTTATTTAAATTCAACAGTGCTTATTGATCTGTTGTTCATTATTTTCGTGTAGTTATCACTTATATTAATTATAATGATTGTATAATATAATAATGTAACTTATATTTAAATTTTTACTCATTTTCAAGTAATAGCCACTCATTTTTGGATAATTATATTATATAACACATTTTAAAATATTTATTACTCATTTTTTAGTTGTTCCCTCTTTAACGTTCCCACTATTTGAGAAGATAATAATAAGAATATAAATTATATTGAAAAATAAACATGACTTTGGATGATACTAATTAACCATATAAACTTTACAAACTATTTGTTAGGATAAAAGATATACATAATAATTAAATAATTATTTATTTAAAATTATTACGATCACTATTGTCGAAGGTAAATATGTAATTATAATTTTCCTTTTTGTAATTAATAACTGAAATATTACTCAGACTAATTTGTAAGATATCCTAATTATATTAACATCTTATATACGGGTAAGTAGGACTATTTTAGAATGATTATTATACAATTTAATAAATAATTACAAATTGTGATTTGTGATTAAACCAAGATATAATACTGACTCTATATTTTCTATTTTATATATTCTAATAAAAGTTGATAAATTTAATAAATATATATATATATATTATTTATTTGTATTACATAAGTGAACTAATAAATACTTAAATGAAAGAATATAAAAAAAATTATTATTATTATTTAGGGATCACGTCCATTGGAGGACACCACGTTTTGTGTAAACAATCCTTTTTATCCTATATATATATATTATCTTTAACAAAATTAGCATCTATTCTTATAAATACATTTCTTTTTTCATAAAAAATAGAATATCCAACATATTTTTAGATTTAAAATAAATCTTAAGAGAGTTAAAAATATGGAACCTACAAAAAATTAAAAATACGATAAAATAATAATACAAATCCCGTACATATTCATATTAAATAGTAAATTAGTAAATTTCATAAAGATCAATATATTGATTAAATGAGTTAATGATATTAATATATAAGTCATTAATTGAGTCGGTTAATCTATTATAAGTTAAAAATTTATATATCAATACTTACTCTAAAGTTAAAATCAAATTATCTTGCTAAAACACCTAATATCTCATATTTATAACCATTTATGTACACGATATCGATAATATAAAACAATTTTTTAATATCATAACAAGACAAATCCATAGACAATAAATAATCAAAATATCCCATTTTAACCATCATAACAAGACAAATTCACGAAAAATAATTAAAAAAAACCCATGCTTTCATTAAAAAAAAATAGCAAAAATAAATGAACTCACAAGATTGGCTCATCCTTTTTTTTTTCAGGACCATCATGCATGATTGATTGAATTATTAGCCATGAGTCATTTAACCACAAACAAACAATGCCAATACCAGCTCACAGCAATTAATGCTAAAAATAAGTTATACAAAAATAATGAAAAAAAATTAATTAATCAACCATGCTATAAAGTTGATAGTTTCTGGTTTACAAAATAATCAAAAAAATTAATTAATCTTAGTGATTTATTTATCGTACAAGGGTCTAAATGATTCACGTATAAAAATTTAAGAGGTTAAATAAGTTTTTTTTATTATTATAATGATCACAAAAAATGTATTTTATTTCTAAATTAAATTATAAATATTTAATTCCTATAAAAGTAATTTATTGTGAATCACATGAAAAAAAGAATACTATACATGTTCTATGTTGTAAGAAATATTTTACATGAATTTTATAAAGTAAAAGATTAATGACCTTTGCATAATGGTATGTGTCCCACAAATCTTGTGGTGCATGTGCTGTTGGAACACCTAAATTGATTTCTTCTGTTGTGTGCATGTGACCACACACACTGTTGGAGTTTTTCTGTACCATAGGCCAAAGGTCAATCATCCCCTTCAAGGGACATATTGAGGAACTAACCCTTCCAAAAGGACACACCCAGAAAAATGAAAAAGTAAGTATTGTACTGTAGCCCCATGATCATCATAATAATCTGGATTATTTTAGATTAAATTTTAGTGAATTAAACTGTCAATTAATCATAAATCTTCTAATGAGCTATAATGGTTAATTTTTTTAGGCTTTTTGATTATCTCTATTTTCGTCAAGTGCGTTCACTTTGGTCTCTATGTTTTTTTTTTTTCAATGTTATCCTAAAGAGTGTAAATTTTTTTCAATTTGATCCTTTTTGCTAACGCTGTTTAAATCGTTAAGAACTCGATATTTAAGACCGTTTAAATATTTTTTTTATTTTTATCATTTAAAATACTTTTAAAAATAAGATTTTAAGATTTATAAACACACGAAACTTGATAAAGAAAACATAAAAGATGAAATCGATTCAGAAGACTCTTTCTGAATAACAAATATTGGAAATTCTCTGTATAAAACCCTTATTACAAATCGCCGTTGAAAATTTTTATGAATTTAATGAATTATTGTCTTTTATTTCTGTTTTTGTATATGAAATAGAATAACCATCAAAATTCTTTATATTATTGGCTTTGCATGGTCTTGTTCATGAATATTTTGGGATGTCAATTAATATCTAATTTCACATTTAATGTGTAAATATCTTAATGCTAGGAATGTGGTAGAATGTCTCACATTATAGTTGATGATAAAATAAAAATAAACCTTATCTTATAAATTGATTTTGTAAAGTTAAGTTATATTTAAAAATATTTTTTAATAATTACTAATTTTTTATATATGTATTATTGATATGAAATTTGATGTAAAAAATTATATTGTAGGAGTTGGTATGAATTTTGAAAGGTTTAATTAAAGCTTAAAAATATATGTTTTTAAGTGAATTTTTAATATTTAAATATATTTTATTTTCAGATATTTTGTTTCTAATTAATTAAATAATGTAATTATTACTTATTCTTTGCTTCTCCCATCTTCTCTTTCTTTCTAAAAAAAAGTTGAACACGAAGTTACAGAAGATTAAAGAAGAAAAGAATGATAGGGGTGAATTGAATGCAGATGAAGATAATAATGATTTATTTCACTGAAGACAAAATCAAAGATGAAAACAAAAAATATTTTAAACATTTAAGAGAATTAAATTTTTTACTATAAATTTAATTAAAAACACATAAATTTATAAAATACATAAAGTTTAATTAAATTATTTTTCAAATAAATGTTATTATAAATATTAATATATTTATGATTAAGCAAAAGGTGTAAAAACTGCTTCACGCATTGTTAATATTTAGCTTATTTTGTTCATCTTTATAAAACTTGGCAAACTAGTGTATTATTTGTTCGTCTATATAAACGCGAGTTGAAAATATTAATAGTTTGGAAAACAAGAAATTGATTGGAAAACCGTATAGTCTGACAAAATAATAGTAATAATAAATAAAATAAAATTATATTTTTGATTTTGAAACTATTGATTAAATTGAAACAGTTCTATACTAATTAATTATTCTTGCTGGGTTTTAAGTAGGAGTATGAACTATGACAAATTATGGGCCTAGGCCCCATAGAAAATTAATTGGGTTAGGATATATATTACGGGTATTTCTTGGCATGCTATAAAAATTTCTACCAGTACCTCTTTTTTTCTTTTGGAGTGTAGGGAGTCAATTTTGAATGTTAAAATATTAAGATAAAAATTATAATATTAATTAGTTTTATTTAATTTTTTAAAATTATAAGACGAAAGTGGTAGGGTTATCATTGTTTTTTAAGTTTAACTCAATATAAATGATTGATCTACAAAATTAAAATTATCTCCTGTTTGTATATATATAATTTTTTTTTTATACTTGTAGTAGATATGAGATTGTGAAAATAGTATAAGAGAGGAAAAGTTTGACTTGATTATTTTTTGGCATTGATCCCTCCACCTCCCCATTTCAAACCTACACCTCTCATTTTTTTTTTATTTTTCTTTAATTACAAAAATGACCTTTTTTTTATTTTTTTTTACTTTTTTAATCCTATTTATTAAATAATCCTAAAATTTAACTTTCCACTTCATTCAGATCTTACTTTCACTTTCAAGGCAACCTAGCTCCCCTTCTCTCATTCTTCTCACCCCCAAGTCCCAAGCTCCATTTTCCAAAATTCCAACTCTCCCACTCATCTTCCTATGCTTTTAAATTTTGGTGTGCGGCGGTGCGGCATTATGACGGTTCGACGGTTCGGTGTTGCGACGGTTTGGTGGTTTGGCGGTGCGGCAGTGCGGCGCGGTGGTGATTGCTTCGTATTTTTGTTTATGCCTCTTGGTCTACGAGTTGTGTTGATTTATGCTTCCTTTGAAAGTGTATGTAATATAGGGTTTAAAATTGTGTTCTGCTGTGCGCGATTTTCTGTTTCGTTGTTGTTGATGTTTCTTGGTGGGAAGGATGTTTCGTTACTGATGATGTTTCTGGGTGGGTAGGAGGAAGAAGACGTCCTGACTTAAACCGAATGTCGCACATCCGTCGACGGATTTCGACCTCTGTTTTAGGGAGAAACGGACGTCGACATCCGTTTAGGGCCTGATTTTTTATTTTTAAATTTTTAGTTTATTTTATAAGTAATTAAATTTTAACTTTTAGTTTAATTGTATTTTATAAGTAATTAAATTTTAAATATCGACAAACTTTTTATTAGTTTAATTTTTTTTATTTATTAGTTTATTGTATTTCAATCACATGAACAATTGAACTTTCCTTTACACGATTCCTCACAGGGAGCACAAAGAATTAAAAAAAATAATAACAGAGAGAGAGCCTCTCACAGTGAGGGAGAATTCAAAAATACAATAACGAGAGAGAGAGCAGATACGCGAGGGTGGGGGTGGAGGGATCAATGTGAGAAAAAATAAGTTTTATATAATAGGAGATTGAAATTAAAATTAACTTATAAATAAATTTTAAATTTTAATTAAGGGTATAATAGGAATATAAAAAAAATAGAAATATAAGAAGGGATAAGATTGGAATGGGGAGGTGGAGAACCAAATATGTGGGAGTGGAGGGATCAATGCCCTTATTTTTTTGTTGAACCTTCGGATGGTCATGATGTTTGTATTGAAATCTTAATTGGGATCTAATTTTCTAAAATGTATAATAAATGAGAGTTACTCCCTTCACTATCCCAACTGCTCTCTATACCTTTCTAGATTTTTTTTTATTTCAAAAATATCTTAGGTTAAATTTTTTTAATTTTTATTATTTAACTTTATTTACCTTTTTTAAAATTCTAATTCACCTCACTCCCTCACTTTCTCTCTTCCTCTCTTCTTCACATAGAGAGCCCTCACCCCCTTAATTTCTCTCTTCTTCGCACACACAGAGCCTCCACCCCTCTCTCTTTCTCTTCATTTATTCTTTCCTTGCACATTTTCGTGCTTAAAAGCTTCATTCTTTTTATTCTTTTTGTATATGTGCTATGTAAATGGATGTATGTGTTGTGTTGTGTAAGAAGAAGAAGAAGAGAAACACGAAGGCTTGAACGAATGTGAAAAAACCATTCAGCCTTTAACGAATCTTGAGATTTGTCCACAGATGTGGAGATCCGTTGAAGATGGAATGAATTTCTTACGTTCAAGTCTTCATGTTTCAACTCTTTTAATTTTTGTTTTGTTTTTAGTTTATTAACTTTTTTTTGTAGATTTTAATTTCTGAACATTGTAAATATTTATTTGTGTAGATTTTATATAATTTAATAATTTTTGTAATACTTTTTATGTATAAAAAAATTGATAAAAAATAAAACAAATCGTTGAAAGAGAAAAGTGAGGGGATACAAAATTAGGGTTTTAAAAAAGTGAGGGAATGGGGGCTTGGGGGCTGTAAAATTAGGGTTTTAAATAAGTGAAGGGGTGAGAGATGCATTTAAATCAACCCTCATGAGAAAAACCTTTTAACTACAGGATAAACTAGAAATGGAGAGGTGTAGGGAGCAACATATGGTGAGTAAACCTCATAATAAATAGGCCATTTCCCTTAATGGACAAAAACGATGTTAAGATGTGCTGATGTGGTGTAGGTGATGTGAGTTTATTACGTGGAATTGATTTGATACTTAATTTAATTAGTTTATTTGTATTTAATTTATTTCATGGAATTAATTTTGGTTAAAACTGCACATTTAGGGATGTGGTGCACATTTCAGATTGAGGATTTTCGTCAGCAATTTGAAGAGGAAAATAATAAAAGAGGAAGACATTTCATTTGTTTGATCATTGATTTGAAGAGGAAGAGATCAAAAGACGAATGCAGTGTTTCAAAACACCTAGGACATGAAGGTTCACAACAATTGAGGTGAGTTCCATTTCTTTGATGCTTAGGTATTTCATTTATGTTCTGGGGATGAGAAACACCCAAACACCAAAGAAATGAAACTCACCTCAACTACTATGAACCTTCGTGTCCTAGGTGTTTTAAAACACTGCGTTCGTTTTTTGTTCATTTGTGATCTTTTTCTCTTAAAATTTTCATCTTCAAATCAATGATCAAACAAATAAAATGCCTTCGTCTTTTGTTCTCTTCCTTTTCAAATCGCTCATGAAAATCTCTAATTTAAAATATGCACCAAATCCCTCAATGTTCAGTTTTAACTAAAATTAATTCCATGAAATAAATTAAATACAAATAAAGCAATTAAATTAATTCTCAAATTAATTCCACGTTTTTGTCCATTTAACCAAAAAAAAACCTATTTATTACACATTTTAGAAAATTATATGAAACTTGAAGACTGAATTAATTTCAATAGAAAGACCAGGACCATCCAAAGATTTTAACTCAGTTATTATTCATTTAATTTTAAAACTGAACCTAGCTCAACAAAAGAGCTAGCTCATCACAAGTGCATCCTAATACATTTTTATTCTTCTTGTGTGAGGGTTTTCTGAGAAGTTTATCTTCAGTTGCAGTGACCCATTTAACATAGGCATGGAGCAGTGAGCCTTTGTAGTGAGTTTGGCTGTTCTTGTTGCAGTTTTGGCGTCGGATGGTTGCATTCCATCGGTTCTTGATATCATTCTCAGTCCTACCACTCAATCTCTTTGCAATCTTTGACCATTTTCTTCCAAATTCTTGATGCCCTTTGATCAAAATCATGTCTTCCTCCAAGCTCCATGATCCCTTCTGCACAATTATTTTCCACATAATTTCATGGATATATATGTAAATGTAAGTATATAAAATATGTGAGACTTTTTTTTAGACATATTCTGTAATTGGGATTACTATCTATAATAAATTATACAATAGAAAAAAATTATATTTTATCATATAAAAATATTTTGTATTTATTTAACAATAATTTTTTTAAAAAGAAATACAAAAATTTACATATTTTATTTTTAAACTGTGTCAAATACAGATAAAATTGTGTTATCGTAGGATTTATTGAATATGATAATTCATATTAAAAATAGAATGCAAAAAATGTTTACATGAATTTTCATACAAAATAATTTTCAGCTTGAATTCACATAAACGCGATTTTAATTGCTTGAATTTTTCATTTTTCATATTTTTGACAGCAAGTTTGTGTTTTATTTATTTGTTCGTTTTAAATATACAAATCAATAAAATAGTAATTGATGATATGTTGTAAAAAAATTGTTAAAAAAAAAGTTGTTAAATATGATAATGTTAAAAAAATAAGAATTGAAAGAGAAAAACCCTAATGTTTGGCTGAAGATGGTTTTTCCATCTTTCTCGACATTGCTTCCCAACTCTGCCATGTATTGATCTTGCAATTTGTGTCCATTTCTTGGGTCCGATTTGACTCACCAATTCCACAAGAGCTCTACAAAAACCACAAATTCAGTTCAATTAAATATTTTTCAATGAATTTTTTTTCCATAAACTAAAATCGATACATTATACTAAATATTTTTTTTATTTGAGAAAAAACCAATTCATTTTTTTTTTGTAATAAGAAAAAGAAAACCCAAAAAAACCATAGAAAACGACAAAGAGATACCTATCTTCTTCAGGAGTCCATTGCCCTTTGATTATGTGATGATTAGCAATGTTGGTATCATTTTTGACCTTTGCATTTTGATCAGTGTCCCAGAGAAAATCACTCATCATCTCTAATCCACAGTTATTAAAGAGAGAAAAAGGTAATGGTGATGATTTGGAACATGAAGTTTGAGATGGATGAACCGACATGGTTTTCTGTGAAAATTTACATATGACTTTGTTTTTGTTTGGCTCCAACGTCACAGAATGGTGAGAGTGATCATTAGCAAAGCCTCCATAGAAAGGGGTAACAGGGTTGGAATGAGCCTCCATGATAGAGGTAGGGTTGCAAGCAGACATGTTCATGTTCATGTTCATGTTCTTGTTCATGTTGTGGCATTGAAAAAGGTTGAAGGTGTTGGTGTGGTGAAACATGGTGATGATGATGTTGAGAATGTTTGAGTGAAACAAGGTTTGAATTTGTTGCTGCAAGTGAAACTGTACGTAGAAACAAGTGAATATATATAGAGAAGAACAAACAGAACTAAGTTTGATGATGATGGTTTTCTTAACAATATTATAACTAAGGATGCAGATGCCAACAAAAAGGAATGAATCATAATCAATTCCTGCTTTTATGTTTTGAAAGATAGGACAAATTAATCAAACTCAAAATAAACTCTTTTAACTGCATGTTTTTGTCTCTTCTGTGCAAATTAAAACTAGGGCTAAAATATATGTTTTTTGGAGAAACTGTTTTCAAGATTTTTGTTTTATTTTTAAACTAAATATATCTTTATTTTGTTCTTTCATAAAATGAAAATAAAATATCTTTTTCATTAAATTGTATATGGAAATTATATTATACTAGTATGATAAATACTCCACATTTTATATGATTTCGTAAAATATGTGAACAAAATATTTATATATTTAATTTAAAAATAAAACATATAATCTTTAAAAATAATCTTTAATATTTTATTTGAGAAGTTGATTTCAGCTGGTAAGAAAGGATTGTTTTATTAAAAAAGCAAAATATTAATTTGTTATTATTTTTACATTACTATAGACTATAATTAGGTATGATCTTTAATATTTGAGCATTTGTCCGCCCTCAAATATTACAATTTTATCATTCATGTTGGGATTAAATTAACCTTTCAATGATTAAAAATCTTTTAGAAAATTGTAGATTTGACTATCACACAACGTATACAATCTACAATAATTTAAATTTATCTCAAATTAAAATTCATAGTTTTGAAAATTAAATCCAATCCACCTAATGGAAATTAAATTGGATTTATATTAAATAATTTTTGAATTTTGAAAATGAAAAATCAAGATGGGTAAATCAAGGTGGTTGAATACCATATCAAATTAAGTCAGTCCAAATCTAAAATAGAATTAAGATGAAGATTAAGTCAACTGAACCTATATAGAGCTTAGTTTTCTCAAGTTGAAGCTCGAACTAAGTCGATATAGGATGAAAAGTCAAGTTGACTTAGGTCGAAAATCAATATAAGTTTGTTCAGGTTGAAGATTAAGACAAGTTAGCTTAGGTTAAAGATGAGTTGGTCGAGGTCATAGTTCGAGCCGAGTCAAATTGTCCCAGGTTGGAGGTCAAGCCGAGTTATCTAGGGATAGAGTTCAGGTTGAGTCAACCCAAGCCAGAGTTCAAGCTGAGTCGGTCAAGATAGGAGTGTGAGTTGTGTTGGCCTAAGCGAAAGGTCAACCGAATGTCGATTGTGGCTATTTGAGTCAACTCAAATTAGACCAAAGGTCGATGGAGTCGGCCCTAACCGAAGGTCGATCGTGTTGGCCTAAATCGAAGGTAGATCGAGTTTGCCTTGATCGAAGGTCAATCGATTTGATGTCAGTTGAAAGTCGACCAAGTCAATCTTAGTTGAATGTCAGTTTGAATCGACCGCAATCAAAGATCGATCAAATCCCCAATTGAAGATCAATCCAAATCAGCCTTAACCAAAGGTCTACCCGAGTTGACTCCGATTAAAAATCGGCTCGAGTTGACCTTGATTGAGATCCACCCTACCCATATCTAATAAACCTAATAGTTAGGTATATTAAATTGATCTCATATAATTTAATTTAATTTACAAAATTAATTTAATCTAATTTAAATTAAATTGATTTTTTTTTAATTTATTAATCAAGTTCAAATGAAATTATAAATTCAATCCATTTATTAGATATAAATTAAATCTAGAATGGATTTTGAAAAACCATTATATCAAACAACAATAAACACAAAAAAAAAAATATATTACGTAATTATGATTAATAAGTCTTGAAAGCAACTTGAATAAAGTTCGCATCTCTAAAAAAAACACACACATTATTTATGGACATACATAACTATAATGGAAGCATCTTTTTGTATATGTTGGAAAATGTAATGTGTGGTTTTATTAGAATACCACATTTGAATAACTAATAACTTGCACTCAATTTTGTTTCAATAAAAGAATTTCTAAGAAATTTTAAATAATTCACAATTTCATAAAAGTTCAATAATTTTTTTAAAGTAATTTTAAAATGTTATATATGAGACACTCCAATAGAAAAGTTGCTTTAAGAACCTCTAAACTTCTCTTAGTATAAATACTATATTATATTTAAAATTTCTTGATAAATAATTGCTCATAATCACAACCACGTATAGGGATATACGAACTTGATGCCTTGATTTTATTTTTAATAACTTTTTATTGTGGATACAATAATAATATATTTTTTTCATTACATCAAATATTTGAGTTTATATATATATAGACCTAAAACAGATGACCTAGATGGATTTGATTTCAACCAATCTTTAATATAGACCAAAATTTGAATAAAAAAGGAAGCATTTATATGTCATTGCAACAATAAAAACTTTTCTTCATTAAAAAGCTTACTAAATTAGAAATGTAACTGCATAAAAACACATAAAACAAGACATGGTAAAGTAAAAGACATCATATACCCACATTCCTAGCTAAATTGCTATTTCCATCAAGCATGTTATATGAACATTGATCCTTCTTATTATTCTTGCTGACATATTTCTTCTGAACTCTTGCAGCTTCTTCAGTAACAGTGACCCTTTTGATGTATGCATGGAGCATTGATTCATCGTAATTAGGGTAATTAGGGTTATCATTGTTGTTCTTGTTGTTGTTCTTTTTATAGTCTTGTCGACGCTTGATACCATTCCAATGGTTTTTTATGTTGTTCTCAGTTCTCCCAGGTAATCTTTTTGCAATTTCAGACCATTTGTTTCCAATTTCTTGATGAACTTTCATCAGAATCATGTCTTCTTCCAGTGTCCATGATTCCTTCTGAACAATTTACTTAAATTTTCAGAAAGAGTTATGTGATACGTGTTCTTCAAATTGTGTAGAGAATGAATAGAATAATTGTGTTTTCTTGTTAATTAAATGTGATTAAATTCTATTAATTTGATAATTCACATGTCTTAATGAAGTTGTGTTGCATAATCTTTGATAAGAATTTATTTAAGAATGATAAATAAATTTTTAAATACTATGTAAATTCTTCCTTTTATTGAACTAGAAAAGAAATAAAACATTGCACGTGAATGACGTAAACTAAGAAAGGAATTAAATATTTAAATAACATTTTATATAAAAATATTATCATGAATAAAAGTCATATAAGAAATATATTCTTAAATAAAAATACTAATAACGATCAAGAACTGAAAAAAAAATGTTAATTAAATGATTTCCAAAACCGACAGACTGGACGTGTAAACTCATTCACTTTGACTCGAAGTTGAAACTAAAAGAGAAAAATACCATGTATATTAACAAAACCAACAAAGAAATGAAATATTTATATAAAATTTCATAAAGAAATTATTAAAATAACCTTTATACATAAAATATTATTTATTTGGAAAAATGTGATTTTAGTCCTTTTAAAATCTTAAATTTAGTTTTGGTGCATTCAAAAATTAGAGAGTAAATATTGGAGAAAATTTTCTAGGGAATTTTTTTTGAAATACATTATGTATGAATAGATATCTACAAACTTCTTATTACAACTAAATTAAATTTTATAATATAAATATAATTTAATTATTGTAAAAAATAGATAAAAAATACATATAAATGACAATACAATTAAGGTTCTAGGGTTAAATTAAATATCTAATTAGCTTATGTATTTTAATAAGTGTAATAAAAATTTCAAGTCATATTATCTCTCCCAAACAGTTTAGGTTCTAGGGTTATAGATCACAATAAATTACAAATACATTTAATAAAATTAACTCAATAAAATATCATTTTTATGTAAAAAAAATTAATTACAAAACTTCTTTCAGTATTGTGAATAAATATATTTGTATTAGTAATATAATATGATTTGAATATAAATAAATAAATTGATAATTCAATTAACTCTATGACATTCATCTCCAATATATACTATGAAGAAAGAGAGAGAACCATCAAATGAACTAATTTAGTTGCATATAATTTTTCAATCTTTGACACTAATTAATATGAATTAATTGAATGTTTGGTATAATTTATTACATAATACATGTCCTATTTTTATATAATTAAGTTTAAACTTTGATGTTATGATTCACAAAAGGATGGAAATCATATATATATATATATATATATATGTATATGTATATGTATAAGAAATAAAAATGGAAAAAGAAGAAACCTTAATGTTTGGCTGAAGATGGTTGTACCATCTTTCTCGACATTGCTTCCCAATCCTTCCGGGTAGAAATTTTGCAATTTGGGTCCATTTCTTCAACCCAAATTCATTCACCAATTCCACAAGATTACTGTAAAAAACAACGAACTTTAATTAATTAAAATTCATGATTTTCTATCATTAAAAAAAGTCTTAAATGAACTCAAAGTTGATCCTCTCAATACAATTTCTTTGTATTTTTAGTAAACAAACACACACAAAAAGAATTAAATTAAATTTCATAACCAAACACTCACACAAAACTTTGTGGTCCCATAATTAATAACTTTTCACTAAATTTATATTTAACCACTAATTATTGACTTGTTTTTGCATTGTAAAACATAAAAGAAAAACAAAGATTGCAAAACTTCAAACATAAATAAATCTAAATACACACAAGATTACAAATTATATGTTAATATTTATTTATACCTGTCCTCTTGAGGAGTCCACCATCCTTTGATTATGAGATCATTAGTATTTTTTTTCATTTTTATCTTTTGATTACTTTCCCATTTGTATTGAGTGATATTAGGAAGAGAAAGACACGAAGGTGAGTTGGAAGAAGAAGAAGCATGAGATGGATGAATCATGGTTTTTTGAGAAAAATCCCATATGACTTTGCCATCATGTTGGCCATGCAAAACATTGTTGTTGTTGTTTGGTGGTGGCAACATCATAGGATGGTGATGAGAAGCATTGGCAAAACCTCCTAGGGAAGACCCTAAAGAAGGTGTTAACATCCCATAAAAAGGGGTTGTGGTGGGTTTTAAAGGACCCTCAAACAAAAAGTTAGGGTTTTGGGTAGGTACCCCAAAGGTGTGATCTTGAATATGGTGGAAAATGTTGTTGGGGTGAAACATGATGGGTGGTGATGGTGGTGATGGTGGAATCAAAATAGGGCTTTGTGAGGGAAACATGGTTTGGATTTGTGGCATCATGTTAGGGTTTGTAGGGAAATGAGTTGAAAGGAATGGGTGTTGTAGTTGCCCTTGGAAACTTGGATCAAACTCCATGCAGAAAAGCTTAGTGACTTACGGAAAAGAGAGGTAGGAGAGCAAGTAGAATATGTTGAATGTGATGTGGGGAATACGTATCTTATAATTATTGATTTTGGTTTTGAGAAAGTTGAGAAATTATAAAGATATCCTTGTTAAATGAAAATACACATAAAAGAATAATTGGAAAAATTAATAAATGTATTTTTGAAATTGTAAAACAATAAACTAAAAAGAATACAAATTAAGTGAATAAATGGTGTTGGAAATCTTACATCAATTAAAGATAAAATCAAATTAGAGTATGATACTAAATATAATTGTCATTTTAGGAACTAGTTTATAAGATTAAGTATGATTTAAAGTTCATCATTTAATATAATTTTAAAGTTATGAATTATAGTTTATTTTAACTAAATTTGATGTTTGTCGTATTTATTGTCAAATCTACTATTGAACTATTAATTAATTTTTAATTTCACGCAAGCTAATTTTGATAAGTAAAGTTAAGTTTAAAATCTATTTTTTAACAAATGTTAAACGTTGTTTTTATTAGAAAGAAAACTTTAAAACTAACTTAATCACTCAACAAATTTGTAAAATGAAATCTACATTATTCTAATATGATCTTTTATTTCACTAATGAATGATTTTTAACATTTTTTTTCTCACATCAAAGACTAATATCTTAAGCGTAGGACTTTATGGGTAATCCAATAGATTCAAAAGCTTCTATAAAGATAAGTTATGTAACTTTAAATTATATTTAGTTATATTTTATGTAATTTTACATTATTTTGTTGAAAATTATCTCCAACCATCCTAATTTTGAAAATAAAAGTTAAATCTAAGTATTTTAAATTATGACAATTACAGAAAAAAAATTATTATAAGTAGAGAGAAGAAGAAATGGAAAAATAAATAGTGTACGAAAGTGTGAAAGATTTGTAGGGCTATGTTTCATAGTTATTGTGACGGTTGACATTCTACATTTTACTACTTCTAAGAAGAAAAGAAGGTTATATTTTCCCATTTGTTTTATATTAGAGTAATAAATAATTCATAAACACTCCATTAATACTTTTTATTGTTTGCATTTTTTATATATATTGTGGGGATAATTTCTCTTTCGATGATATCATATATTATATTTACGTTTTTTTTTTTTCATTTAAAATTTTTCTAACTCTTTCATTAAACAAATTGTATTTCTAAGAGGCAAACTAACATTGTATATTGTATGTGAATAACATTTTCTTTTTTCATTTTCACCATTTTTTAGCAAAATTCTTTTAGAGAAAATTAAAGACGAGACCCTTTAAATTCAGAAAAGTATCACTTTATATGAAAAGTTAAGAGACTTGTTAATAAAGTTCCAAACCACAAATATTTTGATTATGGTTTTGGTAACAATGTAAAATCATGTATGTACGTATGTATGTGTATATGTATGTATATATGTATGTATGTGTGTATGTATGTATATGTGCATGTATGTGTTATTATTATTATATATAACTTTCAATTTTAATATTTTATTTTAGACTAACAACTCATATATTAATATATCATTGATGTATATTAATTATCTCTCATAAGAAAGCACTCACACTTCTCTCGTGAAATTTTTTGAATATGAAATAATTTTAAGATGATTATCCTACAAGATGTTCATATCAATTAATATAATATGTTTATTATATTATTATTATTATTTTAACAATTATTATATATTAATAACAATAAGAAAGATATATTAATAAAGAAAGGGAGATAATTTAACTACTTGATAAGACACATTTAAGAAAAAAAATATTATTTTTATGTGAAAAATAATTAATATGCATTTATGATCCGTTAATATATATATATATATATATATATATATATATATATATATATATATATAGTTATTAAAATAAAATAGAAGATTAAGAAACAGAATATATATACTTGGTGTAACTGACTCCTTAAAATGATAACACTTTTTCTTGACTTATTTAATGTTCTCTTTTACATTTAATACAATATTCATTATGAAGTCATTGCTTATTAAAATTTAATAACATTAAATGCGATGCCTTTATATATATTGAAAATTAGTGATGAAATAAATATTGAAGTTTTAAAAGTGAAGAGGCATTAATTATTAGAGAAAATACATGTGTATACTTCCTTTTAACTGTCCAAATTTTGAATATTTTCAATGTAATAATCACAATATTACACTAATATAAATTCAATTATTTTTAATTACAAATGAAGGTTATTGGTGTATGTACTACTAATGTACTTCTAAGTGTACTTGTAGAAAAAAAAAATGTAACCATTTTTTAAATGTATAACAAATACTAGAAGAGTGTAGAGATATGTTAATTAAATACTTTATTTAGAGAAGAGTATACGTTTTTATACATAATATTAATTAGTTTTTATATATAACTATATTATTTAGATAAAAATAACTTATGACATAATGTGGAAAATGAAAGGATAGGCTATATAATCTTAAAAAGTTGATTGGTGCATAAAAGATAATAATGTTGAAACTATTTAATAGAATTTAAAAAATTAAAATTAAAATATTATATTGTTTCTCATATTATGAACTATTAATTTTATAAAAAAAATATTATTTATGGGGGGAAATTTTTTATTTTAATAAAATTTATTATTATTATTTATTAATTTATGTTAATCCTCATATTTATTATTATTTATTCTCTTTTATAAATACAACTTAGGTGGATGAAAAAAAATATAACAAACACAATAATTTATATAAAATATTATCAAGTGAGAGTTTCGAATTAATTCTTTATTTATAATTTTATTCTTATATTGTTATTGTTGTTTCACTTTATCAATTTTTTTATATATAAGTTTTTTTATTATTATTATTATTATTATTATTTATTTTAATTATTTTTTAATATTTTTATAGGAAAAAAATAATATTTTACTTGATTTATTATTATTTCTTTTATTATAAAATTAAAAGATAATATTATATAATATGTCTGTTATAGATATATTTAATTTAAGTCACTTTTGTGGGAAACACTTAAATTAAAATATGAATATGTGAAAGAAAAGTTTATGTAAATATTTATTTTAAATGATTGATAATAAATCTATTTTTTATCATACTCACAAATTTGAAAATATTATTTATGACATGAGATTAAAAGAAACTTTGATATTTTGCTTGTGTGTCGTCTTCGTATTAAAGAAAAAAATCATTTTTCTAAAAAAATTGTTTCAAAATTTCCAGTCTAATTCCAATCTTGGAGCTAACATATCATTATTGGTGTTGCTTCTGATTTTCATTCTAAAATGTACCACGTCAGTAGTACTAAGTTAAATTATATTTTTAACTCAAACAATTTGTTATAGACTTTTTTTTTTGGACTAATTTACATGTGTGTGCTCATAAAAAAAGTATTATCTTTGTACTAGAAAACAAACAGGTATCGTGATTGTGGAAAATGAAAGCATGACAAATATTATAGGAGAAAGTAATGTGAAATTATAGAAAATGGTTATTTTATAGAAAATATCTTATTTTTTTATGTTTTTAAATTTAGAAAAAAAAATCTTGTAAGTACTTGTTGTTTAATAAGGTTACAAGATTGTTTTCGAGTGTAATAGGTTGTAGATTCCGTTGATAAAGATATATTTGTTATGTAATCATTTATGAATTAATATCTTTAGAGGATCTCAATTCAATGGTGTAGCGAAAAGAAAAAATAAAATGTTTTGTTTGATGTAGTAAATGTTATGCTACAAGTTTTAGTTTGTCTAAAGAATATGTCAGATGAAAGTTTATAGGGTTAAATATGTTTTTGATCCTTAAACTTTCAGTGAAAATTAGAATTAGTCCTTCTTCAAAACTTTGGTATAATATAGTCCTCCAACTTTAGAAATATATGAATTTAGTTCTTTTAATTAAATCTTGTTAGGTTTATTTAATGTTTCAAGCACGTTTCATGATAACATTTGGATTGTTTACATTGTGTGACACATTTTTACTTCAATATTAACTGAGAAACACGTCTAAAACATCAAATAAAGTTAACGAGATTTGGTTAAAAGGACTAAATTCATGCATTTCTAAAGTTGGAGGGACTAAATTAGGCCAAAGGTTTGAAGAGGGATTAATTCCAATTTTCAGTGAAAATTAAAGGACCAAAAACATATTTAACCCAAATTTATATTATGTTTGTCATATTCTCAATAAAACTTGTTATAAAGATTATCATAAAACTACATATGAATTATGGAAGAAAAGTGAATCATATCTAAAATATTTTAAAGAGTGTGGGTGTCTTGTAAAGTTTAATATAAGAAAATAAAAATAAAAATAAATTAAAACATTTTATTATGTTTTTATTACTCACTCCTTGCATTGCACTACTTATGCATTTTATGTTAATTATTTTCAAAAGGAGTGAAATTTCTTACAGTACCATCATGTAATCTAGGTGTTCTTACAAAACTAATATCACTCTTTGACTCCTAGGTTTTTATTGGTCCTACTTAGTTTTTTTGGATTTCTTAAAGTTATCAGAGTTATCGGCCTTTTAGAAGTTCTTGAGTGAGATTTGCGTTGGGCATTTTGATAGGGGGAGCTATACCTACCCTTTATATCTATGTTTTTTTATGATGAAATAAGAGAATGATTTTATAGTTTCTTGCACAACAAATGACATAACAATTACTTTATCTTTATTGTGTTTGTGCTTAATATATGAATTCATCATTTGTAAACGAATCATGCATTAAACAAATTGAATATTTCATTTTTGGAAGAATCGAAAAGTAAGGAAATAGTTTCCAACATTGAAATTCACTTGTAAACTTCTTTCGATACTTCTAGCTCCTATACCACCCATAGGAACACCATGACAAAATGTCACGCAACTCCTGGAAAAAATATTAATAATTTCAATCCTTCCTTTGGCAACTTCCTCCCGACATAGCAGTGATTACATGCACGAGAGTATAAAAGACCAAGACAACCATGCTAGTGATGACATACATGGTGGCCTTGCGACCGTAGGAGAACACATAAAGGCAGATCTGGATGACATGGACCATGGAGGCAGTACCAACCTAATTGTAGACAATGTTTTAATAAGGAAGACAACAAGGAGGATCGCTAACTTGATCTTTCAAACATGAACTGCAAAGAGCCTAATATACGAGAAGAGGTATCAAAGAAAAAAGTTTCATAGCGATACAACAAACGAGTCAAAGAACGAACTTAAGCAAGGAGAAGCGAGAAGATATAAACTTGAAATTCCTTATAATGCACTAGTGCGGATAGGGGCTTTTGCACAGGTTATTTTGGAGATTATTCTTTGATTCTTTAACCGAAGTATATTCAGACAAGGTAAAAAAATATATATAACTTTAGGCTTCGGTTCATAACCGAAGATTATTCTTTAATTTATGCTTCGATTCTTTTTTTAATAAGAACCAAAGTCTATTCCTATATTTTTTTTTAAAAAAATTAATTTCTTTCCACCGTAGAACCATCGTGCTCCCAACCAACAAACAAAGTCACTACTACCTTTCCCACCTTCACTTTGAACAAAAGAGATAAAAAGATATTTGCATTAGGAAAGCAAATTGTGAAACAAAAAAGAAAATGTAAGACTAAAAAAAGAACCTCTAACCGCTTTCGAAATGGGAAGAAAATGGATGCTCGTAGTGACAACGTGACGACACCATTCGTGTTGGCTACGAGAAAGAGAAGGAAAGAGAGTGGAAGAGTGACGACAAAAGTGACAACATCGTTTGCGTTTGATGACAAGAAAGAGTAAAGTGACTCTTACAATGGAAAACTGATGCGGCGTAAATGAAAAAACTTTAGTGGGAATGTAATTTTAACCATAACAGACGAATAGGCCTCAAAACCAAAGCATATAATTTTTCAAATAATTTCAAAAATGTCATTGGTGACATTTTTGTAAATATTTACACAACTATAGTCATTGTTTCTTTGCCTATAGATTTTAAAATAATTTCAAAAATGTCACTGGCATTTTCGTAAATATTTGAATAACTATAGGTTTGAATTCTTGAAGAACTGATGCTTATAGTTGTGTAAATATTTTCAAGAATACCATTATTGACATCTTTTAAATTATTTGAAAAACTTTAGACATCATTTCTTTAAAGATTTGGAGCCTATAGTTATGCAAATATTTACAAAAATTTCACAAGTGACATTTTTGAAATTATTTGTAACAGTTCTTTAAAAAACTGAAGCATATACTAGTATAGACTTTGGTTATTTTAGAATTGAAGCCTACAGTTGAAAAAAAATTTAAAAAATCACACCTTGTTTTGAAAGACTTCGTTTTCCTTGAAACTGAAGCATATTAAGCGATTTCAAAATCCTTTTTTGTAGTAATGATGTCACTTCATTAGAGGTTTTGCAACTTTCGGCATCAATCAAAGATAACAAGTAATATCGTTGACTAAAGATAACAACATTACATATGGAGGACTAGGAAGAGATCGATTTATATCCTCGATCAAAAGTTAAAGACCCAACCTGAGTACCAAAAGTTCTTGATTAGGATTCATATCATAAAGCTTGATAATGTTGGCCACATAAGCAAATTATTTCTCATACAAGAAATAAAACGTGACATTCATTAGATAGATGATCTTATACGATTTTGTCCATGAAAGAGTACAATCTTTTCTGAATTTGAATCCTCAAGAGGCATAATAAAAAATAATAGAAGAATTCAAAATAAGACGGAATGGAAACGTCACAATCTAGCATATTGATAAGTCATGTAAAGATTCGTCACAAAGATGTTAATCTTTGATAAGAATAAGAGTTTTAGTCCAAAAACTAAGACAATCATCTATCAAAGAATATAAATGCATATAATATGTCTAAAAAGTGTTTACATCATCTTTTAGTACCTTTATGTATAGGCACATAAGTTTAAGAAAACCCTAAAATAAAACCAAAAGCCAAAAACACATAAAAATAACATAAAACAAAAATTACAAACGTAAACTTTCGCCTAGCCAGGCCTGCTCATCCAGAGAACACAAACGGGCTCTCCTTAACATTTTGTAAAATTAAAATAAAACTACAATTTATTTAATTTATTAAATTATTCTTCAATTGTGTTCATGATCTTCATGTTAAGTCCCCTTCTTCATGGAATATTATAAAATTCAAATAACCATGTTCTTTCTCATGATCGACCTTGTCATAGATTCTTTGAATTGCAAATGTTTTTTCTTATGTTCTTCTTATATACGTTTAGGAGATAGTTCTCTAGCATGATCGATAACCATACTATGTAAGTCCAAATTAGATTATTCCACTGATAATTGTGTAGTATAGGATAATGTTTTAACAAGACACCACACACACTTTATGTTTCATAAGTACATGTATAGTGATCAAATATGTGGATACTCGGTAAATCTGAACTTAATGTCGAAACATGTGACTGCTAGATAAATCTTAGTATAAGCATCAAAATATGTGACTACCCGATAAATTCGAACATGAGTATCCAACCATAGACCTACTTATAAAATACTCCAAATACCTTACAAGTATACGATTATGTACTAACTAGTGTCTGATTATGAACTTACTTAGTAAAATTTGAGTATAAATTAAAAGTGTCCAAAAGCAGGATAAATAAATGCCCTAGTACAACCATCTAAAAGCCAAAAGTAACATATAAAACCAAGTACAAAGAGCTAAAAATAACATACATTTAATACCTTGGTTCACCTCCAAAAGTTATTAACTTTTAAGCTTGAAAGAATTATGTATATACTCGACCCAAAATATATTATTATTGTTAGGTCCAAAATGGCTTAACAAACATGAGATCCAAATGTGAGATCGGTATGAAATATTAACACCTCTAAAACAAATGATAATTATGATAATATAAACACAATCTAAATTTAATAAATTGAATCCAATTATTATACTTATTAATTTATTATTATATCTTGAGTGTATCTTATGTGTTATTATTTTTCTACATACTAACACACATATAAAAGCCTATAAATATTCAATATCAGAAGGAGTAATATATCTTAATACTCATTCTATATTCAAAAATCTCTTACTAACTTAATGCTTATTATTATTATTTTCTAAGAAATAAATAATCATATAATAGGAATCCTCCTTCACCTATAAAGGTATATTATAGGTATATTAGACTTACTTGATTATGATATATATATATATATATATATATATATATATATATATATATATATATATATATATATATATAAACATTTAAGAACTCAGTCCTATGATATTGAAAGGTACAAAATATTGGATTATTTGGTATTACTATTATAAATGGGATTCTTAGCATTTAGAAAATCAAAATCACCTCTTCTCAGCAAACAGCTCTCAAGTTGGTAAACTTACTCTTAGATGTGAAGTTGTGCAAGCTCAAAAATCCAGATAACATAAACTTCCAGTATCTTCAAATCCTCACTACAGAACAAGACATAGTAAAATATGTCACAAAAATGTTGTTTTCTTTTCTTACGTAAAAGAACATGCAACGGAAGAGACAAAGTTCTTATTCTTTTCTTCCGCCATCTACCAAACCTAAAATCCTTTTCTTTCCTTCTTCTCTCTTTTGCATCATCAAAATCACAAACTCCAACCAACTTAATTTCTCAGAAGCCATCATCAAAATGCACAACAACGACCACATACCCGTTCACCACGTCCATGATCCGAACCCGAAACCCATGAAACTGAACCGCCACAGCTCAGTCCGTTACTACGTCCATCGGGTCCACGAAAGCCTCACAACGCGGGTCTCCAAAAGGGGTTACTCTTTGTATCTCCCCAATCCCATCCCCCACCCCCTAATTTTTTTGGATATTTTTTTAAATACAAAAATAACCTTTTTGTATTTTTTATTTTTACTTTTTTATCTCTATTTACTAAAGTTAACCTACCCTACCTCTTTTACACTCTGAAAACACACAGACTTGGATTCCCTCCTTCGCGTATTCCCACCCCCACCAAAGCTTTCATTTTGATTTGAAATGCTCTCTGCAACTCTCCCAGTCCTCCTCTGAACCTACCTTCTGTTGCTTTGTGCGGTGACTGTGTGGCGGTCCGGTGCGGCGCGGCGCGGTGCGGAGAGGTGGCAGACGTTTCGACATGTTAGTTTCTTTTCGTTTCTTGTATTGTTTTTTTTTAAATGTATGTAATGTGTAGGATTGGGTAGCTTTGTCTATTGTTGATATCTGGTTGGTATGTTTGTTGAGGTTTCTGTGGTCTGTTGTTGAGTTCTGTCATTTGTGTGCTCTGTATTGATGAAGAAGATGTCCATGCACTGAAACAGATGTCGATATCCGTCGACATCCGTTTCCTATTTTTATGTTTTCAGTTTATTTTATAAGTAATTATATTTTAAGTTTTTATTTTCAATTAATTTTGTTACGTACTGTTTTAATTTTTTGTGTTATTAGTTTATTGTATTTAGAATTAATACATTAATTTTGTATTATAAGTCATTGTATTTAGAATTAATGTATAAAGTTATTTTTACTAAAGGATAAAATTGGAATAGAAAAAATAGAGGAGTGGGTAAAAATGAAATGGGGGGTGGGGGATGGGATTGGGGAGGTACAGGGAGTAACCCTCTCTCCAAAATCATATGTGCCACATTCTTGGGCCTCCTTTTCATTTTGGGCCTCATCACCTTCATCCTCTGGCTCAGTCTCCGGCCCCACAGGCCCAGGTTTCACATCCACGAGTTCAACGTGCCCGGTCTGACCCAAAATTCCGGGTTCGAAAACGCCGTCATAACCTTCAAGGTATCTGCGCGAAACGCCAACCAGAACATCGGCGTTAACTATGAGTCCATGGGTGGAGCGGTTTTTTACCGGGACCAAAAAATCGGCTACACGCCGTTACTTTTTCCGTTTAATCAAGAGCCCAAGAACACCACGGAGGTAGACGGCGAACTTAGTGGCGCCTCGTTGACCGTTAGTAGTGAGCGGTGGTCGGAGTTCCAGAGCGACAGGACTGACGGTAGCGTGGTGTTCCGCTTGGAATTAACGTCTGTGATCAGATTCAAGATTTCACCGTGGAAGAGCAAGCGTCACACGATGCACGCCAACTGTGATGTGGGAGTGGGATCCGACGGTTCCCTCTTGACCAATTTCAAAGACAAGAGATGCCCAGTTTATTTCTCTTGAGGTTTTAAGAAAATGAAAAAAAAATATTTTGCACAAATTTCTTTCTGCTCTAATTAATTAATTAACTTATTTTTTTCACCCTATTTTTATTATCTCAAGTTTTATTTTTTTTAAAATATTCATTTGTTTAATTTTCATAATTTTTTCATATTTATGTCGGAACTTTGTAAGATGATGAAAAAATAACCTACGTTGCCTTTTCTCAATTAAGCCATAAATTCTTTGGTTTTAGAAAACTAATGTTAAAGTACATTAGTTCACACATTATTAATGGTATTGGAAAAATTAAAAAATAATTAGTAACAATTTATACTTACTTTTAGATAAATAGTAAATAATTGTTCGGATAGCCAAAAGAAACTCACTAGCACGAATGGTGATATATGGCAGTTTCCTTAATCTGAAAGTATTAGAAATGCAATCATCCAAAAAACTGGAAATGCACCAAAAAGAGAATATCACCTTACCCTTGAGCTTTTATTTTCATATAAATGAAATGACTAATCAATCAAGACTGAAATGTTACATTGTTAATCCAAATTTTAGAACTATGTCTGTGAGATCTTCAAACACAAACATGTATACCTTTTGGAAAGTCTTAATCGTGGTTCCCCTAAACCAAAATTAAGGCCGTTTTCCAATAATACCAACAGAAATTATTTATCTTCATATGTTTATGCATTCTTATAATGGAATCATCTTCACTGACTCTCATCTAAGGTACCCACAACACATTTCTCCAATAAGAATTCAGCATTAACCCAAGCATGGTATTTATCTGATCCAAGAATTAAGAAAACAGAAACTCTGTGCATTGTGGGGACAGATAAACATGTTCAGGGCAGGGTAGCAGCAAAGCTACTTGAAACACAGCATGAACATGAACCCAAAAGAAAAAAAAGAATACCCAGCATATAACCCTATATAAAAAACAAAAAAACATGAACATGAATTCCCCCTTTCAAGTAAATATAAACCTATATAAGACTTACTTGAATATGACATATAAAAACATTTAAGAACCCAATGATGCTATGATATTGACAGGTATAAAAATATTGGATTATTTTGTATTGCTATCTCAATGCCCAAATATCTTATAAATGGGATTCTTAGCATTTAGGATGTGATGTTGTGCAAGCTCAAAAATCCATATAATATAAACTTCTAGTAACTTCAAATCTTCATACAGAACAAGATATAGTAAAATATGATAGAAACCTACAAGTTCAGCATCAACCATAATAGTTCTCAAGGTAGAAGAAGCATATATCATGGATGACTAGCATGTCAAGTGCAATGTATTCAAAGAGAACAGTTCACGGAGAGAAATCAACATCTAAATGAAAAGAAAGAGAAATTTATCTAATGGTAATATTAAATTAAATGCGATAAGAGAAAGAACGAAGGATACTGAATAAAGATGTGCAATCTTTTCCTACTGCCTTCATCAACATATCAACACCTGCAAGATTCTCATACTTTGTAACAATATGACTTTTAGGTAATATTAGCATTTTAAGAAATTTTGGTTTTAATGAAACCAGTAATAGGAATTATAAAAGCTAAAAGTGAACTTGCTGATTGAGTTCATAGTTGTACCTCCAGGGTGAAACTTCATATATGGAGATATATTGTAAACACGACCTTTTAATACAGTCCACATGTCACCTTCTGTTTTGTGTTTTCTAACTTCATCCATAGAAATAAGTCTCTTGTTTGATTTCCCTTTCAAACCTAGCAGAAGATAGATCAAGTTGAAAATTTGCATCACGGCTAATTCTTAAAGGTAACAACAAATAAGTGATAACAAAAAATTCCGAATGAGAACCTGCAAGGTCTGGATGAGTTCGGGTGAGCTTGAGCCAGTCCATTTGACTATAGCCTTTTTCAAAAGGAACTTTGGCCCGAACCACTGGCTTCTTAGCAGAATTCTTCTCTTCTTGCAATTTCGACAACAAATTGTTAGCCTTACCTGGTGCAGATTTTGGGGTAGATTGACTGGATTCATTTGGCTGACTTGAACTTGTGTTAGTAACAGTGAAAGACAAAGAACCAACATTAGCCTCCTTAGAGTTGGAATCCTTGGATAAACCATCCTTCCACAAAAAACCACCATCCTGAATAGTACTAGTTGCATTTGAAGATTCTTCTTTAATAGAAATATCAGCAACATCTGAAGCAAGCTTGTTTGTTTCAAGATCAACAGGTGCACTGACCTGTACACACATGGTATCAATTACATTAGATTCATGCACCATCATAAAGAGAAAGTGTTAAGTGTGTACATGCTAAATAAATAAACATAAAACAAAATGGTATTCATGCATGTTACCTGACAAAACGTGAAATCGTCATCAATGTCCATCCTAGACTGAGTACAGATAAGATTTCGTTTTAGTAGCTGCAACTGAAATTTGCAATAATGAAAACCCGTACCAGTTTAATATATTATATGATCACAGCATCTAATTCTAGGTATTTATTACCTTTTTCTTCTTCCTATCAAAATTTCTTCCTACTCTCTGCCACTGTCCCTGTCCCTGTGGACATACATACAACTCAATAACCACACAAAAACAAACCATTAATACTATTTTCTGGAGAGGTGTTAATACATCCTCCCTCTTGGCTGGCCCCATAAGCAAGATGATTTACAATTACAACTTTCACAATAAACAAGGTTTGTCGTGTTTCTTATAATGCTAACAAATCTCTAGATATAATTCTAATAACCCTCTGAACATTATACTGTTATAATACGCTTGTTTATTGACTAACGGTTAGTCGTGGAGGACTAAAGAAGAGGAACCTAAATAAGACAAAGTTTTGGAAAAGAGACGAAATCAAAAAATGTTTGGAAATTTACAAACTAAAAACATATTTAATCCTTGCTTAATTTATCTGAAGAATGATATTGACATAACTACGCAGATGCTATTCATATGCATACTGAATACTAAAATATGCAAATCAAAACACTGGAAATCTCAAGCAATTCAATAATGCTTCATCAAGGAAGAATACGGCGTTTAGGGAGTGTAGGAGCCACATAAGTGCCCTGTTCAGTATCCAAAATGTTCCTGAATGACTGTGTTGCCATCAATTGTTTTCGGTTTACAGAAACATCCATATATGGAGACACAAGATCCAAACCCAAAGTAAATGGTGATCAAATCCATCAGAAACTGATATTCATTCATTGAATGATTAAGCTCAATGATTCTTGATTATTTTATGCATTGACTAAAACATCACACTTCGACCTCTAATACCCCATATGCAAATTACAGGAGCATATTCTTCAAAATCAAGAACTGAAACAGACATAAATTCGAAATTTCTGAGTAATCGTAAGCAGTTACCAGCCCGATTGAAGGAAAATCCTCGCTCCGAAGCTCTTTCGTCGATTAGGGTTTACCTAAAAACAGAAAATATCACATAGAGAATTGAAAGAATGAAAGGCATAAACCACTTCAAGGAGAACAGCAAACTACTACCAAAAGGCTTCAATGCAAAATTGCTTCCAAAGAGAATTGCAGCAAATTGATAGTTCCAAGTCATATAGGGTAAAAGGAAGAGAAAAAAGGTTGGTATTTTTTTTTCATTTCCAAATTATCATATCACTTATTTTTATTTTTACTTTTGTTTAAAAACAAGAAGTTTCAAAATAAAGTTTCAATATTATAATTTTATTGCAATTTCACCTATCATATTCAATTCAGTTCAATAAAGTTCAGATTCTTAAAATTGATAGATGAAAATTATTTAAAAAATTATAGACTAAAATTATAAATAACTAAATTTAAGAAAATAAATTGTAAAAAAAATAAAAAATAAAGTTGCTAGTTTTATTAAATAGCAAGATCAAAATTAATTCTTACTTGTTTAAAACCTTTAAACAATACATAAATTGATTTTTAAATAATCTATCCAATTTGAATTTTAGCTTAAGTAAACACACTTTATAATTATGAAAAGCAAAAAAAAAAAATATGTTGCTTTACAACATAACAAATGTAATATAATAATATTAATAACAGATTATTATTATTATTATATATAATATTTAATTAAATAAATAAACCTATTAACCTAAAAGAAAAGTTTTTAATCTACAAATTTGCTTAGCACTTTAAACTAAATAAATAGGATTTTAAATAAAGGTCATACAATAATATCATAGGCCGGAGTGGGACAGAACCAGAAATAAAGTCCAGGGTATAATTTCATTCAACAATTTTTATGTATGAATATATAAATTAATTTTTTATAAAATACCCAAAATAGTATTTTGATTGTGAGATATGTTAATTAATGTGATAAAATATAAAAAGAAAAGAATATAGTATGATATAAAAAGTGATAGAAAATTTAGTGTTTTAAACCTCAAACAATCAATCTTACAATGTTTATAATTAAATTACTATATTGAGAAAAGTAAAAAAAAACAATATTTAATTCATAAATGAAATGGCATGATAAACAAAATTTTAGAATATAAATAATATTTAAAAAATATATTTATCTTTCAAATAAAAAATTAAACAAGAATATTATCATCCTATTATTATTATTATTATTAGTGAAAACATATACCATATACACATACACCTTGTTCAACTTTTTTTAATGATAATAAATATATTTGGCGAAACAGAATCTAAATTAAAGCAAGAGAATAAAAAGGAGAGGAAGATAAGTGGATTCCCATTGGGTTAGGTGGAAAAATACAACAATTTAGTTTTAGTTTCTAAACAAAGTCTGTTCTGATGTGACTATATGAGAACAAAGAACCCAACTGGATACAAAGTCGAGTTTCAGCAAAACAAGAAAAAAGGCAGAATGTCCGGTTACTAGTAGCTTCATCTATGCCAGATTTCCAGGCTTCCAGAAAGCCCCTCAAAATATACATTTGCCATGAATTTTACTATCAGATCCTAAATTGTGTCCATGTTCAATCAACAATGCCCAAAACAACATTAACATATATATATGTTTTTGTATATATGTAAATGGTGAGAGGAGAGGCAAAATCCTAATCTCCACCTTGACCTATAATTCCATCTTCCTCTGGAATCATCCCTTCCTCCACCTCTCCGCCATTGCCTCCCCACTCTTTTGGAGGACTATTATAAGACCTACCACCGCCCTGGGAGGGTGAAGAGTTTCGATAAGGACTACGTGCACGCTGCCGTGGTGGGGATGATTGTCCTTGTCCCATCATCGATCGATGAAAACTGTTTACTGGGGATCGTTCACGAACTGCTGCGGTCCTTTCCTGTCTGTAGGGGCTAGGACTGCGGCTTCGATCTCTGTTAGAGCTCTTATTGCGATCACTGTCACCCCATCCACCACGTTCCATCATTGCCTTGTGAAAGCTGCTTTGGGAATGTTGAGGTAGTGCAGCCCTGTCAGGGCTACGACTACGTTCACGGTTGACGCTTTTGTAGCGATCGCTCCATTTAGATCCCTTGTCTGGACTCAGACCCCGATCATTCCTATGACACCATTTCATCAAAACATGTACATCAGTATTAAGAATCCTCTGCCAAAGTAATCAAATATCGTTAAAAATCAACATAACAAACCTCTGAGAATCATAGTCAAAACCACGACCTCCTCTCCCAGAAGAAGCATTTCCCCTAGCTCCATAATTTGAATCACTACCCCTTCCACCATATCCTGAGTCATTATTCCTTCCACCATATCCAGAATCACTGCGTCCACCTCTTCCACCAGAACCCCATCGTCTGGATCTTCCCATCCCACTACCACCCCGTGATGACATATCACGAAGTTCTGGAGGTACTTTCTGATTTGCACCTTCCAAAACTTTGATGAGATCCGTAGCATATTTTGCATCCTGGTCACCAAAGAAAGTGTAAGCTAGCCCAGTGGCTCCAGCCCTCCCAGTCCTTCCAATCCTATGAACATAGTCTTCAACTCCTGTGGGGAAGTCGTAATTGACAACCACCCTGCAAAATATTTATGGACACTGTCAAATAATATGACCACTTCTCCATGACAAATTCACCACAGTGGGTAAAGAACAAGTTTTCATATTATATTGGCTCCAGAGTAAGAAAAAAGTATAATAAATTAACAACCTAATGTCCTTGATATCCAGTCCCCGGGCAGCAACATCTGTAGCTACAAGAACAGGTGACCTCCCAGTTCGAAACTGACTCAACACGTGATCCCTCTCAGCCTGGGATTTATCCCCATGTATAGCAGCAGCTCCGAACTGACGAGTCAGAGTACGAGCAAGTTGATCACACATTTTCTTGGTAGAACAGAATATAATTATCTTTGATCCTTGATCCTGTGACCGTAAAATATGTTCCAGACGTCTCTGTTTCTCCATCAGGGGCAACACTTCAACATGCTGACATCATACCAGACAACACATAAATCACAAAGTCTATACCAATCACTAACATCAATACACTGTCTAACAGAAAAATAGCATATAAATGTAATGAAAAAGTTATCAAATATACAAGCAAGAAAAATACATGCACCCAAATTATTAGTAGAAGAAAGCAAACCTGAGTAATGGACTTGTTAGCAACAAGCTCGTCCACATTGCCAATGTTCACCTGGACAGGTTTGACCAGTAGATCAGCTGCAATTTTCCGAACCTCCTTTGGCCAAGTTGCAGTAAACATGAGTGTTTGCCTGCGATTAGGCACCTCATTAACAATTTTCCTAATTTGAGGTTCGAAACCCATATCCAGCATCCGGTCTGCCTCATCTAGCACCAGGTAAGAGACCTGATGAAGACTAATTCTTCTCATCTCAAGAATATCATTCAAGCGACCAGGAGTGGCTACCACAATATCTGCTCCCCGGTCAATGTCTCTGAGTTGAGGACCCTTGGGTGCTCCTCCATACAAACACTGACAAAAGGAAATCCAGTAAAGGATAGTACAACAATATTTGTTCCACATTCTCAAATTTGAATGAAACAATAATTTCCAATGGTTTTTCATGCTGATGCTTGAAAGTAGAAGAAAGATAATGTGATAAAAATGAGAACAATTACTTACTGCACAAGAAATTCTTGAAGATTTCCCAAACTTCACAGCCTCATCTTGTATTTGTGTCGCCAACTCCCTTGTTGGTGAAAGTACCAATGCAGTGGGGCCCATTTTTGAGTTATTACCACAGCGCTTGAGGTGAACAAATGCTGGAATTAAATATCCCAAGGTTTTCCCTGAGCCTGTTTTTGCAATGGCAACTATATCTCTACTTTGAAGAGCAATGGGCCATGACTGTGCCTGAATTGGAGTTGGGGCTGAGAAACCAGCATTTTGTACCTAAAAAAAGGAAAATCCAGGAGATTGGTTTTCTTTGTAACTTATAGAGGAGTTAATGCCGGAAGAAGCATCATCCCTCATATGCAAGCCACCAATGCTTGCTGATGCAAGGTAGCGCATGAGGAGGCCTCTTCTTCCGTACAGACCAAGTGGCAGACTGAATCATGACCAACAGCAGTCCCAGCCACGAACTTGGATGATTCGGAAAGCCCTTCCAAAAACATGGTCCACCATAAAGGGCGCTCCAAAGTCCAAACTAAATGCTAGCCCCACAAAAGAGGGCACCACACCGTACGACATTAGCTCCTCCCCAGGAGCAAATATCGCACCTACGACAAAAAAAAAAAGTAAAGATGCCAAAAAAATTATGAGCCTGAAACTTAGAAATTGAAGCTTCAGGAATCAGATACTTGCACAAGGAAAATTTTGGCCAGATACCTATGGAAGCTGGGTACCCGCCTAACTGCCACTATTGAAGATAGATGAGAAAACAACAACAGAGAACAAAAGTTAATACCTCTCTCAGAACCTCCGGTGGAAAGCCACTAGACCCAAATGAAGCAAGAGGCGGTGGCACATTGTCTCCCTAGAAAAAATATGAAAGACCCTCAATTTTACCGTAATTGAAAAGAAATCCAAAAGTGGCAAATAGAAATCAATTATATGGAATTTTCCAAACATAATCCGGAAACATTTAATATAAAAACTTGTGTCGCCTATGTGTATATTAACTATAATAAAATAAGTAAATGTACAAATCATGAAACAGTAATGTAACATAATTATTAGCCATGAATCTACAAAATATATGCTTACAGTCACAGTTATTTCATGCCGACTTCGATAAGACTCAGGAGAAAGCACAGCTGCAGCATCCGATGCCCCATGACCTTTGACAGAATAACTAACATTGGCAGCAGCATTTGTTCCAGTTGGCACACTATGAGAACTGTAACTTCCACCTTTGGAACTCTATACATGACGAAAGACAAAGAATTAGCCCCACAAATAAACTATGACTGAGAAAATAAAAAGTTTATTTTCAGTATCACGTTCCTTTTCCCTCTCTACCAACATAATGTATTATTCATTCCCTGGATAAATGTAACGCCCAAACGTGTTCAGGTAAGGAAAAACACGGAATAGAATTGTTCAATTCATGAATTTATTGTTTTAGTAGAACATATACTAGATTCGTCACATTCCCCAATTGTAGTCATCTTCATATGGATATCATAATTAGTGATTTTAAATTAATTCAAAAATTGATTAAATGTCACCGTTAGAAGACCACAACCAGTTTGTGTAAACCTATATGCAACTAACTACAAATAAAAAACTTCTGTGGCATAAGTCACGTTGAAAACAACAAGCAGCTAGCAACTACCAACTAGAAAACTATATGCAACTAGCAACTAACTGCATAATAAAAATTCAAAAAGCAAGAATAAAGTTATGAGTTGAAACCTGATTATTCCGTGAAGCATCAGTTGACCCACCACTGCCATTTCTATCATACCTATCACTGAAATCAGGACTACGACCACGTTGCGACCCTTGAGACGTATGTTGAACCTGGACAGAAGAGCTAGGCACTGAAGAGGACTTTGGTGGAGCAGCTGAGCTCGAGGGCCTCTCATACTGGGTGACATTGGTCTCGGGATTCCAAAAGTAAAGATAACCAGTCTTGCCATCCACAAGACCCTTCCATGGTTTAGGGAGTGTCGGATCTGGTGGTGCATACCGCGGACCCATTGAAGAGGCAGTTGCTGTGGCGGCCATAGCAAGGAAAACCCGCAATACAATTCTAACATCACAAAAACAATATAACAATTCAGTACTAACCTATCCAGAAAATATAAATAATAAAACTAGTTATGAATAACTCCCAATTAAAATATAATAACATTTTAATAAAAACTGTAAGACCGATTCCATTTCCTTTAACCGTCACACTACCAACTTCCATTTATTAACCAAATCAAACATTTATCCGAAAACCTAAATCTCGTAATCCCAGCGAATCTCGACTCTAATGTTTAACAAAACGAGTTAACAAACCCTAGTCTACACCTAACACCATTTACAGCTAAGAATTCTCACCGCAAACCAAAACAAATCGTAAGAGTAAAACTCCGAAGCTGTAAAAATAAAATCGCATCCGAAAAAACAAATCAAGCGAAAGCAACCGCATGCAGAATAAATCCAATAAACAAAGCCCTAGATTCAATCAAACTGCAAGCAGAGTTCCTGAACGAGCACAACCTACGTTTCGACACTCAGATCTGGTCAGTTAAGGAATGCTGCATACAACATCACGAAATTGACCTAGAAAATTGGAAGTGGAAAAAAAAAAATAAACGAGTCGAATCTTGTTATACCGATTGAAGAGCAAGAAGTGACCGTCGATTCCACGAGCTACGTCGGCGTCTCTCTCTCTCTCTCTCTCTCTCTCTGAGATTTGAACTCGAATTCGGGTTCGGGTCGCTGAGGCTCACGTCGCTTCGAAAACGCGACGAGGGTGAGAAGGAGAGGAGAAAGTAGAAGAAATGAAAATGGTTATTTATACAAAACAGAGGAAGTGAAAGAATTGGGTTAATGTTAGGTTTGGCATGTGACCATGGTTAGGAATTTGACCTATAACACTTAACCATGGTGTAGTTGCATGAACCACCAAGTTATTTAAGAATAAAACATTCTTTCAAAAACAAAATACATATTTTAAAGTATCAGTATTACTCACTGATCTCACAAAGAAATTGATAAGAGAAGAAAATATTAAAAACAAATATCACTCAAAATTAAAAATCAACCAAAAGAATTCTAACATATTTATAATATGTTTTGATAAAAAAATTAATAGGGTAATTCATTTTTAAAAATTTGAAATATTTAATAATAAAATATGTTATTTAATAAAGAATTATAAAAGAAATTGAAATTTTATAATTTTATTCATGTAATTAGATTTCTTAGAATTAAAGAATTCCAAATAAACTATAGATTGAAGGTTTTATTATTTTCAAATTAATTTTGTATTCTTTGTATTCTTGTTTTAATTCAATTTTAGCTTTAGATGTAATCGATTTAACCTCGACATTGTTCAAATAACTATTTTTTACTTAGTACTGAGTTAGTTTTTTTATGTCAATAGATGTTATTTTATTATTTAAGTTATTAGAAATATTTTTTAAACAACTTTTATTTCTAGTCGATATTACTTAAAGTTATTTTTGTCAATATAAGAGTGATTTTTTTTAGTGAATTAATTTTTTTAATTAATATCTGTCATCATTAATTTTTTGTCAATGTTTTTATAATTAATTGAAATATTATTTTTTATCAATAATTTTTTTACTAATGTTAAGGAGAGAATTTTTTTCGTGGGCATAAAAAAAGAAGTTGGAATAAATCCTTAAATATGACGTCATAAAAATAATTTTGGTTAATGTCAATTTAAATAATGTGTTCAACACTAATTGAAAACAATATTGGTTAATATCAATTGAGAAATATTTTTTTTTCATATAACAGTTAAAAAAATAAGAACTATAATTAAAAAAATAATATCAACCAATTGAAGATAAAACGTAACTAATTTAAATTTTTAATAATTATTTATATTAATATTTTTAAAATTTGATAGTAATTGGAATATTTTATCTAAATAAGAAAAAAATTTGTTAAATTTAAATTTTCTTAACCAAATAAAATATATCAATTCCAATTCAATATATTTTATTAATTGTGAAATTCATATTCCAAACACAAAGTTAAGCATATATGTATTCTCTATGATAAAACTTCGTTTCACTTACCAATTTGCTAAATTGCAACATTCTACATCTCTCTTATTCACCAATTTCCATCTCTCTT
This sequence comes from Vigna mungo, assembly GCA_036885675.1. Lineage (NCBI taxonomy): Eukaryota > Viridiplantae > Streptophyta > Magnoliopsida > Fabales > Fabaceae > Vigna > Vigna mungo. Next base: position 18,256,939 of record CP144697.1, on the reverse strand, counting down.
ATTTTACATAGTTTTCTAATTTATTTTTATTTGTACCTTTTGAAAATTCAATTTCTAAAACCATATTTCTCTGGTTTATTTTTATTACATCTTTTGAAAATTCAATTTCTAAAACGATAGTACTATTTTCTAACAAAATGGTATAAAAAATAGTAACTTAAAATAAGAGATTTTAAGATAAATGTTTTTATTTGAAAGTGTTGCATTGCTTTGGCAACAAAAATGGAGTGAGAAAAGTAACCGTCTCTAATATTTGAGGTTGCATAGAAGATCCTAAAAGTTTGGATTAAATACAAAAGGGGAAATGGAGAAAGATCATCTATGTTTGGCTGTCAAATTTTTCACCAAGTCCAGAATCCTAAAGTAATCAAAGAACAGAGAGGATTCTTTTCCCTCCAATCCATCCCTGCTGACCCTGTTGCTACCAGCCAGGTTATTACAAGGACTGCCACCAACAACAAGATCAAAGCCTCCAAAAGTGTTCATCAGCTGCTCCAAACGATCAGCATCAAGCACCCTTACATCGTCCATGTCATACAAATTACCTTTCTGATTTGTCTGTTCCCACCAACTTCTAACAATATTCCTATTCACTTCTGATTTTTCAACAGACACTACATTCTTGAGAGGGATGCCGAGCCGATGAAGAGCTACCTCTGCTCCACCAATTCCAGAAAAGAGAGAAAGAAGATTGATACCATCAGGATACATATCTTTCAGAACTGACAAATGGTATGCCACAGTGTCAACCTGAAATCAACTGAACCCATAAGAGAAATTTACATACAAACATAGATGCATTAACCACTACTTTCACACAATCCATGATCCATTAAGAAGTTCCATAAAAAGAAAACATGCTGAAACAGAAGTTAGCAAAGGTGTCATTTATATATAAATCCTTTTTTTCATTCTATTTTCTTGGTCTTCCTCTACCTGATGACTCTAGAAGTTGAAACATTGTTAGATAATTCCAAGGAGAATCATATTTCTTTATGACAGTGAATACATCCAGAAAGATCTTTGTGGAGGAGTCATTATTTTAAAAGAATGTGAGAATTATCATACCTGAAATGAATTGCCAAGTGACTTGTATCTGTCAGTCCTACTTATTCCACCTCCTCTGGTGTGGTTCCTTGGGAAGCCTAACAGTGTCTCAACCTCATCGGGCTCAAGAGGAGCAACTTTATTCCTTCCAACCCAAACCAGATTCCATTTCCGGCATTGATCAAGAACGTACTTTTGTACATGCTCAGGGGGGTCTCCAGCATGGTTTTCTACAGCTTTCCTAATTCTTTCAGTTAGTTTTGCACTGCCAATACATGTTTGCAGACAATTAAGTTTGGTCCTTGAGTCCCATGAGGGCCACCACTTCCTTGTTAGGGGGAAAGCCTCATGTATTGTACGCGGTGGAAGTGGTAGAAGTGGGAACCTATTTTGGATGGGGAGATTGTGAATATAGCCCCTTTTCCTGGCTGCTGCACAGAAAAACTTTGAGTCCACAAATTCTGGCTCCACATCATACAAAAATCTAGAAATTGTTTGCCAAACACCTTTTGGTGCTAAGGCCACATTCTCATAATAGAAGTAAGGAGGGCCAATGGCATCTTCCGGAATCCTTCTGTGTGTTATGAAGCTTGACTCTGTAGGTACACCAAACCCAATCATTGGGTTTGGAAGATGGAGAGCTTCCTCATCATCTTCATTGACGATTTTCTTCTCACACCCCCCCTTAGGCTTTTTCCTTCCCAACACTTCACAATCATACAATCTTCGTTTATTTGATTTAGTATAGTCATTGTATTGTAGCTGCAAAAATAACAACAAAATAACTTGCGTGACAAATAAATGAGGGGGGAGACAGCAACAGATGGATGATGTTAGATAACTTTAAGGAAAAATTCCAGAATAATATATATGCATTGAATGTCTTTATTCATCACAAAATACCAATATGGCATATGCTACGTTGCTACCTTTTCTTCAGGCGGTAGAAGAGCATCTTCAGCCTTTGCTAGCTGAGCAACATCTATAAAATCTACCAATTCTTCAAGTGAAGAATTTCGACCTGTAACATTTAATTAGAAAAATGAGACAACAAAATAGACAGTGAAAAAGTTCATTTAACAAGACATTTTGTAAACTTGGGAACACAAGCAAATACAGAGGCCATGAAAGGTTATTAACTTAGTACTATTATTATTGTGGTTGACCAAGTTAATTTGATTAATATGATATATGGCAGAATAGCAACATTCATCTTCTATTAGCTTATTTATACAAAGTTGAACAATCTTACAGTGGCTTTCTTTTTCTACATAGTCCCCCTCCCACAGATCAGCCCATTTTAGCCATAAAGTGATACCTCCATGTAAATCCTAATTATAGTGTTAGCAACTAAACAATCGAAAATTCTCTTGGTTTGACTAAAAGTAATTGCAGTATATTTCATAAGGTGACTGGATAAGAAGATTTTCTTTATCTATTAGATACAATAACGGTGGTTCCAAACTGATATGAATTTGTCACCAACGTGGACATTGGAACAGGTAATCTCCCGGCAAGGGAACTATTATGCCTTGATGTTCTGTGTATTGTATCGAGTATACAATTATATAAAATGCAGATTGATATGCATTCAGCAGGTAGGACTCATCTGGGAGATCATAAAAGTTAGAGAATGAGGAAACTCCATCATGGATTACTATGTGGAATAGAGTGATGGCATGGTATTGATTCATTAAAAAGGTTCCTACTATAACTTCAAAACTATTAGACTATTAGGTCTTCTGCTTTGTTCTTAGGACTTGCACCCATGCTAGGCAGATCATGATCTCTACAAAACTAAATGAAGTGTTGGATCTTTCAAGAAGGCTATGATTGCTCTTTGTGAAACATGGTACTAAACTAAGGCATACTTTACGCAGTGTTTAGATATAAAAATGTCATTGGGTTTGAGTTCCATTCTCGTTAGGCTTTGATACCATGATGAAATGATCACATCACAAGGGATGGTGGCACGTTGGTACCATGTTGAGAAGAGAAAAACTAAGAAGGAATATAATGAATTTCGTGTGTTGGGGTAGACACAAGTATTCTTATTCATAATAAACAAGAGATACAATAATAATGAATAACATTAATACCAAATGATGGAAAACATTTGGTAAGATATTTCCCTATCAAATCATATCATATCTCCCTATTTAATGCAATCAAATCATGTCTCTAACATAATTAACTCGTATCTCTAACAAAAATATCATCCAATCACGTTTAATGAACACAATGCAACATTGGGAATTACAATATGAAGTGTTCGTCCAGAAAAGCTTTAACAGGTTCGTTTTGGCAATGACAATAACTTGTGCTAAGAGTGCGTATAAAATATCCAACAACTGGTAACCAATATCAATAGTTAAACCTCATAGAAAACAAATATATTCTTTATTTGTCTAATGGCTGAACTGCACAAGGGACATAAATCCACGTGCTCAATCAATAAAAGATGGCAAGTGAATCAGGCAAGCAAACAAATATGAAGTACAATAATTCTCTCGTTTTTGCAGAAATAACATGCCAATAACCCACACCAATATATAAATGGAAGCAAAACACACCTAATCTTTCAATGGCAATTAAAGCCTCCTCCAACTTGTACCCCATTTTCACCAAAGTCTGTAATGTATCATCGTTCTGAGAAATAGATTTTGCAATTTCCTGCAAAAATATAAAATGAGCAAGCTATATCTCATAATACAAAAACTGTTCCTATATTACATCCTAGCATAAGCAATTCCCCATAAATAAATATTTGTAAAATCAAATGGAAGCAGGATGAAAATTCATTTTTAGTAGGAAAATGAAATTGTACAAGCCCCTGTGGTGCCACATGTTTGAAAATGATTACATGTCTAATTGCATGTCCTATAGAATTAGGAGAAACCATCCAAGTAGATGATGACACTTAAGGCAAAAATTAACAAGATATAAAATGAATCAAATCATACAAACTCTAAAAATATATGTCAAAACATAGAGCAGAGATTACTTCATCATCAGAAAAAATATCAGTATCTGACAAATCATCCCAAGAGCTCCCTGCATTTTCTGAAGAAGGATCCCGCTCAATACGCTGCTGTGGCTGGGGAGAACTTTCTAGAGCCTGCAAATATGAAAACAAAATGCACCAAGATAACTGTAACATGAACAGCCAACATATTATAGTATGCAAATGGTATATTAAAGATGTAAGGAAGAAATCTAGAAGAAATCAGCAAAGCAAAAAACAAAACAAAGTATAACAGGTGAAGGGTGAAAAAAAGGAGAAATTATATGCACAAGAAAACCACAGACCACACATTGAAGTTGGTAAATATCATTGCCATTATAGGGTGGTCTAGCTGCTCATATAACCCCATCCTATATTTTGCAACTCTAGCCAAGACAAAATTAGGAAAAAAAAATTGCAATCATTTGAGAGTTTCTTGGCCAGAAAGTCACATAACAAGTTCCAAAAGAAACTTGTATTAAAAGGAAGAAATAAATTCTTGACAAAATATCCTATTAAGAGAGAAAGGAAAAGAAATGGGAGGATGGAAGTTATTAATACAATAAAACTCTTTAATCTTCAATTATTTTATAAACAATGGGATGCGCATTGTAAGCCAACAAAGAAAGATGAATAACTTTTGATAAAAGCTTACTCCGATCTTTAATAACTATAAGTTTTAATATAGCTTTTTCTCCACGTATACGTTCTTAATAAATAATTGGAACAAATAATAACAAGTAGATGGAATCAAATTCAAAATGTTATGCATAATTTGTTTAGCAAGCATTGACCACCAAGTTTGAAAATATATAGCCATCAGTTTACTGGTTAAATTTCATACAGGTGCAGCATAATTGAAGTTGCTAATCTTGTCTATAATAGGGTACTCAGTAACTTTATTTCATTCCAAGAACCAAAATATCATTGCAAAATGATTGCAATAACATGTCTGCTACAAATGTGGAATTTGAGTTAGGATTCCATAGTTATCAATCTCAAATAGCTATGTGTGGCAGCCAATTCAGAAAGTACTACGGAAGGATACCAGAAAGTGGGACAAAAGATATTTTAAATGTTAGAATACAAACTAAATAGCATATACTACACATAAAAATACTCTAAAAACAAAAGAAAATACACAATACAACAAATTCAAGATGAATATAAGTCACAGCTTACACACACAATCATCATCAATCTAGAAAGCATTAAAAACATTGTAATGATGTAAAAGAAAAAAGAAGAAAGATGATGGTCATATTAGAAGAAAAAGTATATAGCAAATTACATAAAAAATAGCAAAATGGAATCAGGGAAATTCAAAAGACAGAACACTTGAATAAAATTCTTATAAAATGTGAAGAGTCACAGTTCAAAACAGATGAAGGTCTGGGATACTTTACACAAAAGTAACCCAAACAACCATGTTCCAGGAATAAAAATGGGGTTTTGAAGGATTTATAGGGGTAGCACCAATATAATGACAGCACGAGAAAATCCACAATTTTGGCCACTATGTAAAACCACTTGCTATTTGAATCCAACAGCAGTTCACAGTCTTTCCGTTAAACTACACTTCATTCTACACACTATGACTGCTATGGGTAGATGGATGCAACCTTAAACTCACACAAAGAAACTGTTTTCAACATTAGAATTTGTCACCTCCAAGTCACTACACAGAAAACTTACCATCATTAACTACCAAATGAAAACCAACAATGATTCATAATCCATTTATGTATATTATACAATGCTAAAAACTCTGCAAGGCTTACCATTATTAACTACAAATGAAAACCAGCAATGATTCACAATTCATTTGTTTGCAAGATGCTAACAACTCCACAATATGGAAATGTAACTATTAATTTAGTAAATATAAGGTGGGACGACTACAGCAGAGAAATTGCTTAAAATTCAATAATAGCTCAAGGACTTGTTAAAATATCAACTCACCTTGTATGACAGAAGTTCTTCAAGTAGCTTATCTTCGTTTTCCTCACCTAGAAGTTCATCTGGCAATATTATTTGTGAACTTTATAATCAAATCTATGTTCAAATAGAGTGAAGCAATGTTTTTACCATATTCCTGAATTACTTTAGAAACCATTTCTCTAGAAAATCCCATGCCAATGAAGTGGTTGAACACCTTGGAATTAGCCGAAACTGCAGACGAGCTTGCCTTGAGAGGTAGAGAATGTACATTAGTAGCTAAAAACTCTATTTCCTCTACGCAATGTTATTTCTTCATACATGTTCACAAGAATGTATTTTTTCATTGGGTTTAAAATATGCTTAATAGAATGGGTAATTGCAAAAACCATAAAGTTAGCAAAGAAAATGAATAGAATCTGATAAGCACCCAAGCACTTTGGGAACCCTCCCTAAAGACCTAGGTGTCAAAGGAGGAGAACTGAACAGTTAAACACTTCATAAAAAATTTCATACCACTCTGCAATGGACTAAGCACCCCATAATACCCAAGTCCCAATCAGAATCCCTTTAACGATAGCAGACAGAGATCTCATAAAAAATAGAAAATGCAAAGAATCTAACATATTTTGTGTGTGCAATAAAATAGAGGAAGTGACACTACCAAAAGAAAGGTAACAGCTTGTGAGTATTTGAAAGTAAAGTTATAAACCTTCTAATTATTGTATTCCAAATGCCGCAGTTGCCTTAAACTATACAACCAGATACACTAAGGTTACCAAAATCAAGGAGGGAATGCAAAATCATTAAATAAACCCACAAAACAATAGAAAAGAAGAAACTGATTCATGAAGAGCTAGCTACGATGAAATGAGAAACATAAACTGTAATGACAGCCTTTTCCAACTGAGGTTGCTTCAATAGATCAAAAGACACAATGTTCTGTTGTGAAAAAGTGAAAAATTAATACATGTATGAATTCCGAAAAACCTAAGCTGTAAAATAGATATTATACATGAAAAAAAATAAAATTATACGATTTCTGAAGAATTTTTTCCCCATTGACCTGCGGGATCAGCTTATCATTTGGGTTTATCATATTAAATACATCTGCAATGAGAAAAGTCTGAAAAAGCTTACCTCTCCAGACCCAGTAACAGCATCTCCATTAGGAACAGTTAAACATGAAGATGAAGACCGATAGTTCTCAATTTCAAGCTCATCTTCAGTGTTCCAGTCAAAATTATCACTCTCCACAGCGGAATCATCTCCTCCCTGCAATAATTGTCCAGAAAGAGAACAAAAGCTAAGAAGCAAGAAAAAGCAAGAAAGAAAAGTTTTTCAGAGCTACATATGCTCCGAAAAAGAAAAAAAAAAGTGTAGTAGTTAATGACAAGTAAAATGTACCATCTTCAATCTCTCAGCTTGGCAGAACACAGGTATTTAAGCTGCCCAAGCACAGAAGTAACAGAATTAGTGTGAATGAATAACTCTTTATTAGTTGTATTCTGTTAGTTTGTTATTTACAGCTGTGTGTCAGAATTGGCCAATTAGAAGTGCAGCTGTAGCTTATACATAGTTGCTGAAAACATAAGTCATCAATTGCACAAAATTCAGTATAATCAATACAGAATTTTCCTTTCTTTATACCTTTTTTTTTATTAATAATTAGTATCAAAAAAACCTAATCACATGTAGGAATACCAGTCAAACCAAACAATTTACCACGATTCATGAACTCAATTCACCGAAAAACCAATTGAATTGGACTAGTGTTCAAGACAGAAATCTTCAGCATGCCACTACAAGGCAATAGTAGTCAATCTAAACAGCTTAAAACAGTGGGAGGAAAACTAGGATTCACCCAAAAAACTCCAAACAGCGAATTCCAAGAGGTAGCACTACTAGCCATTGCAAAAATAAAAGGACCATTAACTATAACCAAGAACAACACTATACACTGATTATAACATCATATAACCCATGTAGCCAACGTTACCCAGTGGAATAAGGTTTCTTCAGTTGCTCTGGTATATATTCTAGTTCAAAATCCATCTAATTCGACGATCTGTAACCCCTCCATGGGACAGGATGATTATTTTGTTACCCTTCAAGTACTCTTTATTCAATTAATTAAATGTTTCGTTTTTATTTTTTCTCATGTTAAGAAGTGGATTCTAGTTTAACTCAATCTTGCAAAATTGACTTATAAGATGAGGTTTGCACCCACTTATATACTGTAAATTGGCTTTATCTTTAGTCAATATAGGATTTCCAACACACCCTTTCATGCCGAAAATCTCAAGCATGGAACTAAACATTAAGAAATTGTCCACTAACGATCCAATAGCGAGTGAAACAATAGATCCAACAAACAACAAACTTTGTTATAATAGACTCTAACCAACAACACTTATACTATGTTAAGAAGTGAACTTTAAGTCTAACTCAACCTTAAAAATCTAGTTTATAAAGTCAGGTTTGCATTGACTTATAGATTATAAATTGGTATTATCTCTAATCGATATGAGACTTCCAACATCTAAAATAGAATTCATTTTGTTTTTTTATGACTTTTGCTTAATGTTGCTTTTATCTATTTCTAGTTAAAGTATTTACATTATACTATATATAGTAATTGTACATGAATCTTACAATTCAAAATTCAAAAGATGGTTTGGCAATTATAGCACAAGTTAAAATAGACCTATAGGGCAACAATGCAAGGAGACTTATGGGAAGAAAGGCTCAAATAATATAAAAGTGTGATTTTACAAGTCCCTCACCCCTAAAAAGGGAAAACCCAAACACAACATAATTTAAGGAGTGCTTTTCAATATCAACAACCTAAGCATACAAGTGGCCATGAAACCCACATTTGACCGTGCTTTCAAAAGCATGAACGGCAGCATGGCATTCCTGATGACAACATCAAGGAGCTGACTTCACTCCACCATCCCACTATTGTGGCAAAATGGCGCATGGTTGACAACTATAATACAAATATGAGTTGCACACAAAAAAAGTAGAATTGTGGTTGTTGACAATGTTTTTAAACCCGAGGATTGTAAGAGGATAAAAAAGGGGATAAAAAATTGTAACACGATTCATAAGAGTTATAAGTGTACAAAAAATTACATTCATAGACTTGCGCATGCATTGAAAATGATATAGATGATAACAATAACTCAATAAGTCTTGAAAATTAAGATCCATATCTTTACAACTAAAAATAGGTCCTTTGATCTCTATAGAATTTGAAGGAAAGACAAAATGAGCATAGCAATAGAATCAAAGATAGAGTATAATAGGACCAGAGTAAACGAAGGCAACACTAACGACAATGGTCATGAGTGTTGTGATGCTCACAATGGTGAAGATAGTGGCAACGTGAGCTTCGTGAGTGTTTCAATCGCAAAAGCAACAGTTATGGTTGTTCTCAACAGCAGTGTCAAGAGGTACGTGTGCCATCGTGTGACCCCTAGATTCAGTATGCCGAGTTGTCAAACCCCAACTTCTAAGGATGGGAGGGATCAATGCAGCACACAATCCCTTGATTCAGTTTACAAGTTTCCTCGTGATTTAGACAACATCGGTTGCTAGTGGTGAGAGAGAACGGATAGCCATGACATGTGTTGATGATAGCAATAATGGAGAAAATTGACCATGATCCCATTTACTTAGTTGGAAAGAGTCAAATGGTATGATGAAAGGAATCTGGGGGTATTTGGCTCAAAGACTTTTGGGGGTTTGGTGCCACATCAAAATGCAACATTTGCAACATGAAAACACGAGATCAACCAATTAGCTGCCTATTTACAACCCTTTTTGTGACATTCAATACCACCCCACCCGAGCCAACATCCAAAACATCAACTTGACTAATAGCATTCCTCACGCTAAACACATGTGTCACACAAAACATTACCTACACAAAAAGAAAAAAAGTATTGCTTCACACTACTCAAGAAATTGGGTTGCTGTACAACAATCCAACAGCAATGAGTGGCTGCCTTGCAGCTGGGCAATTTCCAAATGCTTTTTGGCAATACTAGGTACCATAAAATCCCCAAAAACAATACCACAAAAGAAAAAACATAAAAAAATACAGCTCCGGAAGAACAGGGAAACAAATTTCACATGCAAAACAGAAATTTTTCGAAGGAATTAAAAATCTCTTCTTGACTAACTAACCAAACACACCCACTCAAAAAAAAATGTCAAACCCTAGAAAACAAGTTTCATCACTGATGCAAAAATAAGACCCAGTTGCAGAATCACTACCGGTCGGAGAATGCAGAACCCGGAATGCACTTCCACAGGTTCAGCTCTGCACAAAACAAGCAAACAACGAAAAGGAATTATTCAAAACAAATTCAACTCAACCTCGTATCTTACACAAAATCAATCAAAGAGAAAGGAAAAAAAACGAGAGGTTTCAAAACCATTCTTCGTGCCAGGAAGAAAAGGTAGCGGTACTGATGCATGCAAGGAGAGAACAAAGACACAAAATGAGAAAAAGGGCGTCTTGAAGAACACAGACTGGTCAGGATTCTGAATGAGACTTACAATTCTAAATTATCATGATGAAGAATGCAACACCACCAACATGGAAAGGCTTTTCCCCACTCGCACATTTTCATTCTTTGTTCCACTCTCTTGTTTTCAGAATCAAACGGTTAAGGACACATCAGTCTCTCTTATAAAGAGACACGTGTCCTAATTTAAACCGTTTGATTGCTGCACTATTTTTAATATTAGTGTGACTATTTTACATCTTTAATAAAAAGTGACATATCAAAGAATAATGACACATGAATGATAAGCGAGTATGATTTCCTTATCATACTCGAGAGAGTATGTTAGGTGAGAAAGAAGAATATCTTCTTTTTCGCTTATTTAATGTAAAGTATTAAATATTTATTAATTATAATATGATTTGTTGTGATATAATATTTTATTATTAAAATAAAATTTTGATATAATGTTTTATATAAATTTAAATTTAAAATATTATGAAATAAAATTAAAGTTTTAAAATGTTAACTATTTAATATTTACTTTTATGAAAATTATTAGTTATTTTGTCTCTATATTCATATTAATTTATATTCTAAAATTTATTTGCCTTAAATATCTCAATTTTTTTATTATAGTTTATATATAAATATATTAAATCATAATATGAACTCATAACTTTAATAAATTAATATTCAATACTTAACATAAAGATTGCTTTTACATTTCATTAATACTTATCTGTTTTGTTAATTTACATTTATGAATCTTTATGATTTTATATATATATATATATATATATATATGTGTGTGTTTTTTTTCCGTGTTTTTTAACGAGTTTGAAGTAGATTTATTTAATGTTTAGTTGAATTTAAAGTTATAATAAAAAAAGTGATTTTTCAAACATCATATTTATCTCTTGTATTGTCTCATTTATACTTTTCCACTTACTTCATTTTATAATAAAATTAATTTATTATCTATAATAGGTAGTTTATTTTTCATGTTTAATATTTTTAACTATCATTTGTTTTTAAAATATATTTTTATCTTATCCGGTCCAAAAAACATAATTAAGAGTGTTGTCCAATAAGATTTTTTATTATAAAGCAATTTAAACTTATACTAAATATTATTTTAATAAAGATATAGCTTCAAAATTTATGTTAATGAAGAGTTTTTTAGGTAAATCTTTCTCTTTCATCACCAAAAAGACCCTTTCTAAATAGAATAAGTGATTAAATCATAATTAGAATTTTGTTGTCACTTGTTCACAAAGTCGACGTTTAAAATTCAAATAAGATCAATTTTTTTTTTAATTTCTCTTAATATAGTTATAAATTTGTAATACATGATTTATTATTTTACAATGAATGTATCAAGAAATATTACACTTATATTTTGGTTTATTTTACAATTTAATGTACATATTTTATTATTGAATAATATGTTTTGGCCACTGGTGAAGAATTTTGAGGGGAATAATAGATTATTTTTTTTATTAAAGAAAAGCGAAAATAGACCATGTTGAGAAGAAAAAGAAAAAAGAAGTGTGAGTGAGTAGAAGGAACTCTTTCTATAATACAACTATCATCTCATTTGTATTCTATTATTTTAAAATAGTTTAAATACTGATTTAGTTCTTTAATATATTGGTTTGATTCATTATGGTTTCTCTATTACTTTTGGGTTTAATTTAGCCTTTTAATTTTTTTAAATATTCTGGTCATTTTTTATAAGTTAACATTAATATAGTGTCCATATAAGTTATGTGTGCAATTTTCTATTTTTTAAAAATTTTAATTTAAAATAAATAAATAAATTGTCACATGGTCATGGTTGTGACATGATTTGTAATTGTTATAAGGTAAGACCATGTGATAGTTTATGTTTTTTTAATTTAAAAAAAAATAAAATAATTAAAAATTTCACAAATTGACACATTAAACACAATGTTTATATCAATTAAAGAAAAATTATCAAATTGAGCCTTTATAAGAAAATTGCTCCAAAATAATAAGAGAAACAAAATGAACCGATCAAACATAAAACTAAATCACTAGTTAAGCCTTTTAAAATTAAAATAAAACACATAAAAGGTGTAAATTTTAGATAGGTATTCATTTATCATTACTCTTATTAATATATATAATATAAATGATTTAATATTTATTATTATTTAACATTATATAGAAATGTATATTTTAATTATATTGACATCTTGATAGTAAAAATGGTGAAGATAAGATAAAGGACATGAATAAAAATATAATTTATTACAAAATTAATTTGAAAAAATAATAATATTAGGTGTTTTAAGTAAAAATTTGTAATAATAGGAACTTGAATGTTATTTTAGTGTTTTTTTCATTTGATATCAGGAATATTAACTTTCTTTATATACAATTGTATTGTCTTTAAAATAGAATGTAGGAATTTTCATGTTGATGTTGTTTTTTTTTTTCAATTTTAGATGTTCATATAATATTATTCCATGCCATTTTAGTCAAAATTGGATATCATGTTATCTTATTTACAAATTATTAATGTTAAAATACTTTGTTTATGTTATATATTTTTACTTAATTATGTATTTAAAATATAAAGTTTTTAAAAGAAAATATATGGGTTAAATATGTTTTGAGTCCCTATACAAGATGTTAGGAGTATCAAAGGGGAGGAGCAATGAGCAAATGAGATGTGAGTCCAACCTTATAAGAGATTGACACCACTCTTTACCCAAAATCTTAAGGCAATGGGTTAATGGGTCTTCCCACTTATAAACCACTTTACTTTCTCATTTCTATCCAATGTGGGACTTAAACTCACACTTGGATTCCCAACACAAGAAGCATTGTAAAAGTCAAGGTATTGGGTATTATGACTGCTTCAAAAAGGACACCTCAACATATGACCAAGATGTTATTCTGTCGCAGAAACAGCTCAAAAACTACTGGAGTGAGATGGTTGAAGAGGCAGAGAGGAAACCTCAGACAGAAGCTGCAACCTTTCATACTCGCTGGCTTTTTGTTGGAACTAACTACAGGAGAATGGTTGAGCCCCTATACATTGCTGAATACTATGCAAAAGATCTTCTTAAAGACTACGAGGCTAAATGAAGGTCTAGACATTATGTAGTGTTAGAGAAGTGGCTAGAAGAAGATAAGAAAGAAAAGGGTGATTCAAATGGCAAAACAAGAAGGAATGTGGAATCGATTTTAACCTTTGATTCTTGCTTTTGGGAAAAGCTTGAAGAGGCTCTCCTTCTGTGTGGAAAGCTGGAGAATTTGATAGGAAATGAAGATGCAAAAGAGAAGTTGGTTGAATTTGAGAAGTACGTTTATGAATCACTCAAAAGGTATGAAGTGTCACCAGAGATTTTCTTGAATGGAAGCAGTTACATGACTTGGTGGAACAAGTATAAAGAGTCTGCAGATAATCATAGACTAGCAAGCTTCATGAGCAATCGTTAGCATTTTGATCAGTATACTGAGGGAGCCTATTCCTTCCCCTGAAGTGGAGTGAATGCAAGTGTGGTTGAATAATAAATTATTATTTAATCATTACACATTTCCTTTGTTGATTTGGTAGGGATCCTGGTTTTGCCATCCCTTGTGTTGTGTTTATTCTATTGGAAACTCTTGCAATCGTGTTTCCCTTGTAAACTTCCACAGTCATTGTTCTTGAAAATTCGAGTGTAATGGAAGCATGAGGCTACTACTTGGTTAGTGATGATGTAATCTGAAAGGCTAGGTGTGAAAGATGGATTTTCAGCACATGAGATCATTAGGTTAATTTTGAGGCTTTTCATTGTTATCATTATCCTAGATATAAACTTTACAACAAGAGTTTAATAAAATTTAGGAAAATGATATTCTGACACCAATTTTTTGACACTATTTTGACACTGCACACGTGTCAAAATGTGGTTTGACGATTTCAAATTAAAAAAAATGATTTTTCTCTTCCAAATATGTTCTTGTTTCAGTTTTTTTAATATGAAATCGTCCAATCACATTTTGACACGTGTGCAGTGTCAAAATGGTGTTAAAGTTTGGTGTCAAAATATCATTTTCCTAAAATTTATGGCATTGGATGTGTAAAACTGTTTATGACAGCAAAAAATTTATTACACATGACAGATAATTTGTGATTGAATAATGATGTAAAAGCATAGTTTGTGATTATATAATTTGTGTTTGAATAATTATATAAAAGGATTATTTACTATTGGATCATAATATAAAAAAATGTCCTTAGACAGCATTTTGATTAAATTCCAATTTAAAAGTGACATTTCTAATATTTTAGATAGCATATTGTAAAATTAGTTTAACAATTCATAACCACTTTTGCCATCCTCCTCTATGGTGTAAAAAAAAAGTATTAATTAAAATTAGTTACATTTCCTTGTAGAAGTGCAGATATAACACACTTTTTTTTTAATAATCACATAAATTATTGTTTTTCATTGGTTTAGTGAAAGATAAAATCTAACCATAACCAAGATTTGTAGGAATTAATATTTATCTTTTTTTTTCTAAATTCGTTTTAGTTGTATACAGTTTCACAAATTGTAATTAGTTTTCATAAACTTTTATTCCAGATTTTACATTTCAATTTTCCAATATTAGATAATCTTGATTCAATAACTTATGGGTAAACTTAAATGTTTTGTTATACGTACATTACTACATTTAGGATATTATAAAGATGAAAAGTAATTTTTTATAATAATTATGACATGTAAAGTTCATTAATAATATCTTGCTAATAGTTAAAAATTGTGTTTAAATCTGAAAGTTAAAAGAATATCTGAGAAACACTTTTTTGTCAACATTAACATATCATTTAATTCCTATATAAAATGCTAATTTTATTCACTCACATAATATACTAATAATAAGATTTAATAATAAGCTTTAATACATGTTTTTAATAATTAAATAGTATGATAACGGTGAATTAAAATTATTAAACTTTAAAAGAAATAGAATAACGAAATTGAGATTAAAAATTCATAGGAAAAGTTTACACTGTCACTGGTATCAGATTTAAGTTTATTTTATATCATTCTTATTTTTCTTTTCTCCTTTCTCTTCTTTTTCATTACATTTTTTTTACATGTATCATTTTTTAGCGTGTGAATTGTTTGTTTGTAACGCGTTTATGTACTTTTTGTCTTACCTTGTTAGAAACGTTCAAGAACTTGCTCAGAGCTTTCTAAATTACTAAAAAGGAGAAAGAAAAGTTAAGAAAAAGTGACGAAAATTGCATAAAAGAAAACATAATGTCTCGTATATATATACGTGTTTCCTTGGACCTAACAATTCTATGTCTACCAAGTTTCCCTCATAAATCAAAGTAACATGAAGTGGTGATTCTCACAGTGTAACTATGTTGGATTTTGTGTTGCAACTTGTGTGACAAGTTCTTATGTTTATTGGGTCTTTTGTTGTCATGTTATGAAGGCATGGTTTCAAAGGTGGTAGAGGGAATGTCATGG
This sequence comes from Vigna mungo, assembly GCA_036885675.1. NCBI lineage: Eukaryota > Viridiplantae > Streptophyta > Magnoliopsida > Fabales > Fabaceae > Vigna > Vigna mungo. Next base: position 18,240,926 of record CP144697.1, on the reverse strand, counting down.
AAAGCTTATGTAGAACCACTTGTTTGGTCATTGTATCCTCATTTTTATTCTCCCTTTGTATTTATAAATAAGCATGTCTAGCTTACAAAAACATAATATGTATTTTGAACTACTCTAAAGATGTATTTTATAATATATTTCATATTTTTTTAAGAGATAATCACTCTCACACTTATACTTTTTTTTATTTAAAAATATTTAAACTTTTTTACTCATTATAATGTTTCCATCTCATAAACAAAAGGTTGTATTTTTTAATTTATTAAGATCTTGTCATTTATTAAAAATTTTACGTTTAATGTATCAATAAACGTTAAACTAAGTGTGCACAACTATATTTACAATCTTTGTTCGGATAATGGTTCGAATATACAACTACATATACAAACTTTATTAGGAAAATGAACCAAGAATCTTGAATCTTCAATCGTTGCCCGCGTCATTGGCTTCGGCGTTATTGACTACTGCATCTATACGACCACCCCCGGCAGTAAAAGAGGAAAGACGAAATTGTTTTGGAAGAAGTATTATGTTTGCGATGAAATGATGGATTGGAATACACCTTAAAACTACCATTTTCGTCGGCGAATTGGAACACCTCCAAATAATTAAAAAATGATTTTCAATATGTATTTTCTTCTTTTGATAGATACATGTATTTTATTACATTACAGAGTTAAAGGAACCTAACAATATGAGCAGCATGTTGAGACCAAAGCATATGAGACTAAGATTATTAAGCTATGGGTTTAAAATTTTAGAGAATTGCTAGCCACAAACGTAACAGACTCTTACACTAGGTTGAATTTTAGAGAAGCACGATATTGTGGTGTTCAATAAATTTTAGTCAATAAAGAATATAGTTCCTTAATGTATACTTTATGTGTGGATGCAATTCGCCAATTATGCAGCTTTTAAACTTTGAACTACAGCCTAATGTTTCTACAAAAGCTTCCACGTGTTGCCAAAATTGTCAAAAGAAAATGATCACAGCCCCACTTTCCCTTATAATAGAAAGGGTGCAGATACAAAATGAGTATGTACATAGTGGCCCACTTATTCTCTGATACTAACTTGATTGTCCTCTCCCAGATAAAAGAAATTTCAGCGCATTCTTACAGAACAAAGAAATGGTTTGATTATACCAGTATTATTTTAAGTGTTCTTTAAGTATGTCAGTAACCAAAGCTATGATGCATTAATCATCATAAGTAACATAAAATAGAAATAAAAAGGCTATAAATTATTATAGCAAACAATAGAATTGGTATAATACCCCTCTGAAAGGAAGCACAGGAACTGATGATATCCGTCCGTGAGAAATCCCTTGTCTAGGTCCTTCATAATTAAGAGGTCGTTCCATCTTTTCTAAATTAAGGAGTGACCGCATTCTCCTTACATATTATAGAGCATAAAATTAAGAAACTCTTTCGGTGGATAATTTACGGGACCGAGACACTGGATAACGTGGTTTCGCTGCTTTTTGGGATTCGGATGAATTAAACTGCTTACCCCTTCTATACTTCGATCGTTCACTCTCCTTTAGTAATGATCGTTCGATGTTCTTCAAGTTTTGACCGAGAGAGGGGAGTACCTGCAAAGTGTTGTTCAGAATGAGAGGATTAATGACAGAGTTTCTGCAAGGTAGTAGTAGTGTGAACTGAGAATATCAGAGAATGTACCTGGTTGATGCCCTTGGCTCTTTATTTATAGGCCTTGAATTGATATGAGATCCATAAGATATAAACAGAACATAATAAAATATAGGATCCCGTTATTTTGACACCCAACATTTGACAGTCAATTGACACTGTCACGTGTCAACGTGCTATTGGTTATTTTGTTTTTTTTTAAAAAAAAATTGGCCTAAAAAATGGAGAGGTTTTTAGAGAATTTGGATTCCAATTCTACCCCTTGGCATTTTCATTACTTTTGTGTGACAGATTGGTTCTCTCTCACATTTGGTCGTCTCCCATCGTGGTCTCCAGTACTCTCTCAGACCAGTGCTCTCCAGTGCTCTGAAATGGCAAGTTCCGGATTGGACCTTCGTTGAACCAAGGTAAATACCTTTGTTGTCGGTTTGGGTATTTGGATTTATGTTTGGGTATTTGGTTTTAGGTTTGGGTTTTGGGTTTGTTGTGGTTTCTTATGGGTCGTCTCCCGTTGTTTGTTATTTGATTTGGTGTGTTATTTTCTTATGCGCACTGCAGAGAATCAGAAGTCTTTAACTCAAAAACTTAAAAGGGAGGTGAATGACCTAGAGGCAGAGTTAGAGACAGAGAAGGCGAAAAGAACACCTAAAAGGTCAACTGCAGATGATGGTTTTCAAAGTGCTGGATGTCCACGAGCATTTACTGACGATGCATTCGTTTCACCTGTTGGTTTGTCGACCGAGGAAGCGGGTGAAATGTTGAACATGTCATGTAATGATCTAAGTGTAATCATTCTATGTTGCTTAATGAAATCATTTGTAGTTATTTTCTCAAGTAAAGAACAACTTAAATCCGCTATGGTCCCTGTCATTATCCCTGGTGGTTCCTTACGTCCAAAACACTGTCCAAAACAAGAAACACACTTGTGTAAACGATTACAACATCTTTGTAAACGATTACAACATCATTGTAAACGATTACAACATCATTGTAAACGATTACAACTCCTATTTTTGTGATACAAACTTCTTCTTCCAAAAACATCACCTCAAACGAAACACTCACACTCCTACAGTGCAAGTAAAAAATAAATGAAATTGACATGGAAAACACCCAAAATGACCTGTGGTCCCCCACGTTACCACAGGTGGTCCCTTCAGTGCAACATGATGTCCAAAATGGACAAATGGTTCGTGTAAACGATTACAGGCATCTTGTAAACGATTACAAGAGTGTTTTTTGCTGTAGAATTCATTGAACTTGTACAACCTTCATCTCATGACCCAGGGTGGACCCCCTGTACATCATGGGGTTTCCCAAGCATGACATCCAACCCTAGACACACACTTATACGAAAAACAACTGAACTTGACATGGAAAACACCCAAAATGACTTGTGGTCCCCCACATTACCACATGTGGTCCCTTCAGTGCAACAGGATGTCTAAAATGGACAAATGGTTCGTGTAAACGATTACAAGCATCTTGTAAACGACTACAAGAGTGGTTTTTGCTGCAGAATTCACTGAACTTGTACAACCTTCATCTCATGACCCAGGGTGGACCCCCTGTACATCATGGGGTTTCCCAAGCATGACATCCAACCCTAGACACACACTTATACGAAAAACAACTGAACTTGACATGGAAAACACCCAAAATGACCTGTGGTCCCCCACGTTACCACAGGTGGTCCCTTCAGTGCAACAGGATGTCCAAAATGGACAAATGGTTCGCGTAAACGATTACAGGCATCTTGTAAACGATTACAAGAGTGGTTTTTGCTGCAGAATTCACTGAACTTGTACAACCTTTGTCTCATGACCTAGGGTGGACCCCCTATACATCATGGGGTTTCCCAAGCATGACATCCAACCCTAGACACACACTTATACGAAAAAACAACTGAACTTGACATAGAAAACACCCAAAATGACCTGTGGTCCCCCACGTTACCACAGGTGGTCCCTTCAGTGCAATAGGATGTCCAAAATGAACAAATGGTTCGCGTAAACGATTACAGGCATCTTGTAAACGATTACAAGAGTGATTTTTGCTGCAGAATTCACTGAACTTGTACAACCTTCATCTCATGACCTAGGGTGGACCCCCTGTACATCATGGGGTTTCCCATGCATGACATCCAACCCTAGACACACACTTATACGAAAAACAATTGAACTTGACATGGAAAACACCCAAATTTGTATGGAACTTTCATACATTTCACATAAAAAAACCTGGACATCAATCATCAATCAACAATCATGTCTACATTGCTAATACGCATTCTTTAAATCATTCATCTTATTCAAATAACAATTTGTACAATGTCTTGAAATGTATAAAAGAATCTTATTCCAATAAGAAGATGTACATTGTCTTCATATATATAAAACGAGAACTAAATTGTCTTCATATACAAAGTACACTTTATCAACAAACTAAAATATACTACATTTTTACACTGCACAACTACCCTACAACAATCCATAGACGTCTAGCGCATCCAGTAATCTTATGTTCTCCTCGTCCAAGATCCATTCAGTTACATATCGCTTTCTGATTGCAAGCAATGCCTCCTAAAATGGAAATATTTTACTTGTCATATCAACCAAATCATAAAAAAAATAAAGAAAATGGTATTCTCAGCAAACGATTCATTTATATAAGATATAATGAATCCATAGAAGTACGGACCCTCCACTACAAAACATAACGAAAACATTGTTATTATTAACAACAAAAAATGTAACTAAATAAAAGACCAAAACTTGAACTTACCTTTGGGATTCCGGAAGTCATTCCAAATGAACACAAAATGAAAGCACGTAAGAGGCCAAATATCAATACTTGCTTAGGGTTCACAAAAATAAAAATAAACCCTAAATTACGTCCAAGACAACAATGACACAATGCGAGGCGAAATGATACAGAGATAGAAAACACAAAATGTGAGAACGACTCCAAATGACGAAACACACACGAAGCCAAAGCCACCCGAAAGGGGATACGAGAACTACAGCTTACCTTGCCAAAGATCGCCTTTTTTCGGTTCGGATAACACAAACGCAACAATGGAGATAGCAAAGGACGATGAAGGTGCGGGAATGGAAAGAAAACGAAAGTGAAAGAGAACGTTCAAAAGCAAAGTGAAAGACACCAAAATGAAACCGCCAAATGAAAACTCATATTCGATATCTCATAATTCCTATTTTACCCTCCTCAGTACATTAAAAAACCATTTTCCATTTAAAACATAAAACCCAATAGGAATTTGACACCTGGACGGTGTCAAATTTGTGTCAAATATGAGTGTTAAACAAACATTTTCCTAAAATATAAACAACTTACATGGATATCCGCAAACAACTTCTTCTTTAGATATTATTTGATTCTCTGTATATTATTCAGATATTATTGATGTGCAATGAGCCCAATAAGATTTGGCCCAATTATGGCCCATCACGTTAGCTGATTTTCTGTCATAATCCATTGTGTGTTAGCGATACCCGGTCGCAACTACCGTAACCGTCCGTTCTGAGTATCATACCATACATCATCCCTCCCAAGTCTGAGTTAACTGTAAGGCTTTAGCCTTAGTTAACTGTACGACTTTAGAAATTGTATGAGGTAGGGGGTGCCTGGCGTGCGGTTCGTTTGGAAGTACACAAGGTAGCACTGAAACGGTACATTGTGTTGTCGTTTGACGTCATGGTTATGATTAACATTTTCCCGCCCCTGAGGGTAGTGGCAGAGTTGCTAAAAATGAACCGTTAGATCATTTGCATCTAACGGTGAAGATTGTGTGGCGGTTTCGTCAGTTACACGCCTTAATGAAAAAGGTTATCGCTGGTGAACTCAACCGTCATTTCTGCTATTGCATTCTCTCGATAGTTTCTGAAGCTTCCCACTGCAAAATTTCTCCTTTCAAACGCGTTTTGCTTCAAGCCTTCTTCTTCTATCTAGGTAATCATGACTTCCTTCTCTCCTATTTATTCGTTGTGTGAGAGTGAGGAAAGGGGGCATGAGGGCTCGACGGATGAATCTGAAAACGCTCAGGGAGTAATGGGTACTTCTTCCTTGTTGAGTGAGGATTTAGTGTTTGTACATGGAGGTAAAACCGTCAACGGTCCTGAAGAGGGTTGTTCGCCATCCTCTCAAGGTTATGATTGGACATCTCGTAACATAAGAGAGTACAATAGCTTGTTTGTGGATAGGACCTTGCTGTTAGAATGAGTAGAAAATAACTGTGTTCTTAGGACATTAGGTTATGGTTCCGCGATTACTCTATTAAACTAATACCTAAAACTTAATTTGTAAATATTGTTAATTTAAATTATAATATTGTATATCTACATTTTTACAAAAATATAATATAAAAGATTTAATTATTTTAATTATAATTTTTAAATTAAAAAAACAATAATAAAAACGTGTCAATAAGCTAGGGATGGGTTGACCCATCAATTTAGCTACGCAACACGGGCAAAAGCAGATTAGGGAGTTGAAAATTCTAACCCGACCGCTCCGTTTTAGCAAACTAATCTGTGAAACCCATCTCACATTGACACTCGTGAATATATCCAATTTCGTTAGTATAACTTTTTTTTTTTTCAAAAGTTGAAAATAAAAAGGATTTTTTTTTTATTAATACTCACCGCACCGCCGAGAATTACTAATGCAACCTCCACAATTTTTTAATTCAATTTTATCTCTTTTTATATTAAACCTCATATTTTACACACACACACACACACACATATATATATATATATATATATATATATATATATATATATATATATATATATATATATATTTATTTATTTATCTTTTTTTCTCACTTTTTATGTTTTAAGTTTTGGGCTTTATTTTATTTTTTAAACACTTGTTTTAGGCTTTTTAACAACCTCTTCTCCAGGGAGATCCCCTCTTTCACTCTCCTCTCTCACGCATCTTGCCGTTTGCTCCGTTAAGCCCATTGCGCCTCCTCTCACCAAACTTGTCGTCGCTGATACATCCTCCGCCTGCATCGGCTCGCTGTAAATAAGAATGAGATAAAATTAGAGTTTGGAAAATAAATTTAAAATTTATGATAAAAGTAAAAAAAAAAATTAACCTTTAACCTAAGGATAGTTTTGAAAATAAAAGAATGTAGGAGAGGTACAAGAAGCATGTGTGAAGGTGGAGAGAACAACACCTCTTTTTCACACATATATTATTTTTTCAAAAAAATAATAAATATAATAAAAATGTATAAAATATAAAAATGAAAAATAGTTTTATTTTCTTACCTTGTTTCTCGACACTCTTCACCAAATAATTCAAAAACTCAAAAAAATTGCTATAAAAAAAGGTTTTTAAAGATGGAAGAAATCAAATCAACACTCCTAACAAATAATTATTTAAAAATTGCGTGATCTGATTTTAATTGGGAATAGAAATACGCAAGAGTTATATAATTCTCGTCACTAAAAATTAAGTCAAACAATTTTCTAAAACCACACAAATTCTAATGTTTCATTTTTAATAGAAAAGGAATGGTAAAATAAAATACTTTTATATTTATTTGACAAGATATAACCCTAAAATAGTCATAAAAATGTAAAGTTTTTATTTTTTTTTTAAATAAATATAAAAAATTTAGATATATAAAAAATCATTTTTCTTAATAAAAATATGTAAAAAAATATATTTTTGTTCATTTGGACAGTATTTTTCTTTTATTTTTCTAGAAAAAGATAAATATTTTAAAAAATCACATCTCTTTCTATATATTTAATTAAATATTTCATCTTTAGACGAACTTGGTTGAATGATAACAACTTCCAACAAACATTACAGATGATAAAACTTTCTGTTAATGTGAGTTAACAGTTTTATAACGTAATAAATTAGTACTAAAAGTCTTGATAGAAAATGAAAAATGAACTAAAAAGTACAAACAAAACTCCAAAAATAAACTAAAAGTTAAATTCTGAAATAGTTGATTAAAGAAAAAGTTATTATTTAGCCCATTAAAATATTATTGCATCTCTGATTTAAGTGTATATAACCTTAGTTTAGCAACCTGAAATAATGCATATAGCTTTGTTTTAAAGTATCATCACGTGAAAACATATATGGTTGGATTTCATACTTTGTCTTACGTATGTACTTCACATGTCGTATAAGTTAAATGAAGCATTTGAACTTTGGAAACTTTTAATATTTTTTTAACATTGTCAAGATTACAATTTGTAACAATCATTTTTGTTTTTTGTTTTATTTATTTTCTATAAACAGAGATTTGTGGCGTAGAAGCATAGATTGATGTGTTGTGTTTGGTGAAGGTGCAGTTAACAACGAAATTAGTAAATAAAAATTATTCAAATCATTTGCATGTGAGATATGTACAAGAATAGAAAGATGACAGAATATGCAAGCATTTTTTTAACTTTCCTGCAAAAATCAAAGGTAGTATATTTTAAAAAATAATGTTGTTAGAATTAATCTTGCACTAAAAGTATTAAATGTGACGAAACACATTAGTATTGTAATTAAATATTTTAGATTAAATTTATTATATTTGTCATTCTATGAGTAGCACGTGACTCAATTTTCTTAAATAATAAAAATGTAATTATAAGAAAATATTTTATTAAAATTGACGAGTCAGATTTTGTAATAAAAATTTAATAATTGAACCGTATAGTTCGAACGATAATATAGTCACCCGATAATCAACCTGGTCGAATAGTGGAGGATGAACAATGCAAAAGTCCATAATTCCTACAAAGATTAAGATAAGAACTTATTAGAGATATTGGACTGAGATTGAGCCGTGATTAAAATTTCACTAATATGAAGCCCATGACGAAAACTATAAATAGAGGTCAAAAGTAATAGGTAAATGATTGACACTTACTACACATTTATTATTGTTTCATTAAACTCCAGACACATGCATAAAAAAATTTGTGAAGGTGTTTGAAACCAAAACAATAATCAATACTTAAAACATATGCCATGATTATAAAGAAATTAGGGAAATTTTGGTTTAAGGTAATAATTAATAGTTAATTTATAAAATTAACTAAATAATGGTATGTCTCAAATAGTGAAATTTAAATAATATTTTTAAAGTGTCAAATAGTCTTCAGCCGACCCTAAGATTAGTGGTGTAGAAATTAAGATTAAGTGCTTTTGATTTTGACATAATTTGTTTTTTTAATTGTTAGAATATTCTGCTTGAGGAATTTGACTTGTACCAAACAAACTTCCAGATTTTGTTCATATTAGAAGGGTATAGAGGTGGATTAGAAGTTAATCTGTCTCTTAATCAAGAAATTACAAAACTAATATAATACATTTGAAGTATTAGCACACATCACAATCATTGTAACACATATTCATACCTTTAATTTATTAAGTCTTGGATACTGATTACTATCATTCTCTTAAACTTTCTTTTCTTAAATTATTGATGTGAGATTTGAGCACTATCATCTAGTATTAGAGATGGGATTTTAATTAAAAATAAAGCAGGATTTATGTAACTTTTATCTCTTAGTCTTAATTAGAATTGATTATAATATCTAAATGTTTAACATTTATAAATTGGTTTCATGCTCTTAAACAGATGAAAAATGACTTTGATACAAAAAAAAAAAAAAAAAACAGAACAAACATATATGAATATATGAAAGATATCTATTAGTAATAAACGCCTAATTTAAAAAAAATGCTAAAGTAACTAATTTAATGAAACTTATTTTAATAAATACAATAAAAAAATCACAAAAAATATTTACAATTTCACTTTCAAATAGTTCAAGGTTCAAAATTAAAATTTGTTCGTATCCTTAACCGTATAAATATATAAATAAACAAATGATTAACATCATTTTCTAACTCAATTTTAAAATAATTAATTTATGATTTTTTATATAATATTTAACTTTTTTTATTTAATATGAAAATTTGATTCAAACTTTAATTATTAACAAGACATATAAATTTAGGATTAATTATTAAATTTAATAAGAATTACTATCTTAATGATATTAATATAATGTTAAAAACAAAATTTACAACATTGATTTACATTAACTAACATAGTAGCATGTTTTAAATATAACGAAGTTAAAATTTTGAAAAAAAAAATCAAATTATGGCATATTTTTTAGAGATTGTCATGGAAGTTCAAAGTTCACGACGGTTTGACATATAACCATCGTGGAATTAAAAATTAATTATGGTTTGGTTGAGGATTTCTTGTCTACGAAAATAAAAAATGATATAGATATTTATCTTAATTTATTAATTGATGACTTGAAGTTGTTATGCAATGATGAGATTAAAGTTTTTGATACCTTTGTTAATAAATCTTTACATATGTATGCAAAGTTATTTTGTACTAGACTTTTCTACGTATGAAAATTTGTCAGGTTATAATATGAAAAATCATAAAACATGTCTATGAACCGTTAAAACATAGGAGAAAAACAATCTATCTAGACATCACAAATTTCTAAATCAATTTCACAGTATCATAGATTAAAAAAAAACCTTCAATGGACACCAAGAATATGACATTTCTTCAATTTCATTAACTAGTTCTAAATTTATGAAAAAGTTAAATATTTTCATATCAATTGTAAAAAGAGAAGATAATTTTGACTTTAAACATGTGTTTTCTAACATTAAATATTATTATATAATTATTTTAATATAATTGATTTTTATAACAACCATAAATAACACCATCATAGTTTATATCAATCACGACGGTAACCTACCAAGCATGATTTGAGTTAAATCTTTTACATCATCAACTATGGTAACGATAAAGTTGTTGTAATAGAAAAAAATCTTTTATGAATTTTTCCTAGAGTAATGGATTAAGATTAAGTTAAAAAGAAAATTCAAATTTAAAAATATACAATTTAAAACCTATTATTTTATTAATTTAAAATCAGATGCCATCACACCACCATTCGAACCATGACAATTATACTAATAAATATATTTTGAACCTTGAACATTAAATAATTTACATATATATATATATATATATATATATATATATATATATATATATATATAATATATGTGCCATAACTTCAAAGCCAAGTAACAACCAAAATCATCATAAGAAAGTTATGAAATTGAAACCTATATGTCCAAGTCATTGCCAATGAACCAATAGCTATCAGGCTACATTGAGTGAATCAAAGGTACTTTTCAGTTAAGAAATATATTAAATTATTCTAAAAAAAATGTTATAATTTATTTAAGAAACTGGTTTTTCATAAGTTATTTTGTAATCTTCAACATACTTACCATAAATCTTATATTTCATTATTAGAATAACAAGATTCAATGCATTTGGACTAATATTGTTTAATTTATGCCATGAGATGAACTTCAAACTACTTAATTACTTATCTTATAGTTCATTAAAGAATGTGTCTTTTAGTATCATTAATATAAAACATATGATTTAATACTTTTTTTTTTCATTTTCACCCTTGTTTCATTAAAAAGGTGGAAAGTCATCAAACTTAATAGTTAAACACTTAAACCCTATTTCAGTACTTTATTAGTCAAATCAATTATTCAATATATTTGTATCTTCTAAAATAAAAAGTCTACTCTTCTTACATGGCTAAGTATTTAAATTTACAAAACTTATATGCTTAAATTATTTTTATCAATTTTTAGTTTAAATATCTTACATTAAACACTCTATATTGTTTATATTATGTATATAAAGTAATTTCCCACTATTGATTTGATATAAATCATGATTCAGAAATTCTCAAATTAATTCTGCTTGAATTTTAATTTATAACACTTAATGTCACTGGTAAAAAAAAGCCTAAACATATGGCATTGATTTGATGTTGAAGAATAGCTTCTAATAACATGGATGGTAGCGTGATAATGAAAAATTGATTTCTATTTATTTTTTTACACATGTAGTTCTTTTCATTTCACTGAATTTCTATCTCTAGAAGATTCATGTCAATTCTGCAAAATTATGGTTGACTTTGACTTTCAGTTTTTCATTTAAATAGTTCTTTCGAAGGAAATTAATTTCACCAAGTTAAAAGTCATTTACGAGTGTGTGAACTTGCTATTTTGAATTACACTAATCACATCCATTAAGAAAGTTAGTTAATATCATTCAATTACACTAATTCATATAAAAAATAATCTAATCTACATCAAAATCAAATTTATTTAATACATTTCAAGGTACTATTAGTTTAAAAACTTTAATTTCAATAATTCTTATTAGAAAATTGGAAGACCGTTATGATATTCAGTTAAAGAAAATATATCAACATATTAAAAAATAAAATGATAAGTCATGTTGATTGTCAGAAGTTATCCAAGATTAAATTTAGATTTTTATAATTTAAAACTCCAAAAATGTTTCAAAGAGAAAACTCAATTTCTTTTTTCTTTCAAAATTCACATGTTCCATTACATTATAAGTCTATTATTTTAACGATTAATTAGGTAAAACACTCTAAATTTTACTTGAATTATCATTTAATAATTATATAGATTGTTATTTTTCACTTGACATGTTTAGTAAGATAATTGCAACCAATTTAGTAATCAGAAACTTCTAAAATTCTAAAAAGTTTTTTCAATGTCAATCCTTGAAAATAGTATTATTAATCGTTAATCGCATTCTCTATAAACATCTTGACTTTGTGTGGAAAGGGCATTAAGAATATAAATGTTTTATGTGACTAACCAAAATTCCAAGTTTGATTATACTCAAACATATTCGAAGTAGTTTTTGAAGTAATTTAGTATACACCCATTGTGTCATTCATAATTCTAACTTTAGGTTATAATTAATGTTGCCAAATTCAACTTTAGGCTATAGTTTATGTTGGTTTGAACCTTAAATAATTATAAGTTTTGTAGTGTTTGCTTACACCATTTTGTTTAAGATGTGTGTAGAGAAGAGAGAAGAAAAGAAAGTGGATATGAGAGTAACATCAATCAATTAATTTGGAAAGACACAAACAAAGGCAAAAATGTGAATAGAAGAAAAAAAAATGTATGAAAAACTTTATTAGCATGTAATTATGTTTATTATATATAGATTTTAGGTTAAATGTATGGATAGGTTCCTATTTTCGTCCAGAATTCAAATAGGTCGCTTTCTTTTTTGACGTTTCAATTGAGTCATATTTTTTGTAAAATTAAATTAAACAGAGTCTTTCCGTCAAATTGAGATGACAAGGGTATGTTAACAGTGTAGTTTTTTTATTACGTGGCATTAAAAACGTGACTGAATTCTATTTTTTTAATTTTTGAATTAAAAAATGAAATATACAAAGTATACATTATTTTTTAATTCAAAAATTAAAAAAATACAATTCAGTCACATTTTCAATGCCACGTAATGAAAAACTACACGGTCAAGATACTTTTCTTAACCGCGTCATCTCAATTTGACGGAAATGTCCTATTTGATTCAATTTTAAGAAAATAAAGACTTAATTGACACGTCGAAAAAAAAATGAACATATTTAAGATTTTGAGCGAAAATAAAGACCTATTGAGATATTAAACTTAAATTTTATCTTGAGTTTGAACACAAAATTAACCATGCATCATACTTAATTTTATTCATAAGTAAAGATGAGCGTTTTTTATTAAAACAATCACAAATAATTTAAAATAATAAAAAATTAAATAAACTTATTTCTTTAACGGAAAATTTATTTATTACATTGTTCCAAGTAAGTTGGATAGATTTCACTATAAATTTTAATATTTTAGTTAACATTCCAAATTTGTCATCTATTAAAACAAATAATTATAATATATATATATATATATATATATATATATATATATATATATGTATTTTGTTAATTATAAAAAATATTAATAAATAAATTTTAAGTCTACTTCAATTTTATACCATCAATTTTTAAAAATAAATTTTATATTCATTTATATATTCTAGTTTAATGTTTAATTTTCATATATCTATTTAATTTTTTATAGTAAATATAGCTTTTTATGTATAAAGATATGATTCACTTTCTTTATTATTATTTATTTTCTCTTTACCCAAAGGAAACGTAACATATTTGAGATTAAGAAAAAAAAATAATGTGTAATTGTGTTGAAGCATTAACTCACATGCGCTGTCACTTTCACATACTTCACTTTGCCGTTTTGGTTGCCGCCAATTTCGTGCGTAATTTCTTCCAAATTTATGTCTTCCATTTTCTTTAATCTTCCAATATTTTAAGCCTTAATTTTAATCTTATATTTTATTTATATTTAGAATAAATTGTAAGATTAATCCTGTGATATGTGCATTTTAATTTTTAAGTATAACAATAAGATCTTTTTAGTGCAATGTGTAGAGAAGAATTATTTTTCCTCTTAAGTTTGACTTTTTTTTTATAATTTCACTCTTTAAAATATATTTTTTTAAATAAAAATATTCAAATTTTTTATTTAAATAATAATTAATTTAAAATTTAACTATTTTTAAATAAAATTAACTATTTCATCGATTTATCCTTTTAAATAATTATTTTAAAAAAAATTAAATTAATTATCCAGTATAAAAAAACACATGCATTCCACTGGTCAGTTATTAAATTTATTAATATTTGTAATATTTATTTATATTTCAATTAATTTTTTGACAATCCAAAATTTGAGTATTTAGAATATTAATTATTTTTTAATAGATAGTTATATGATAGATAATAAAACTTAGGTTTAATACATCATTTGGTCCCTTCTTTTGGGACTTTTGTTCAAAATGATCTCACATTCGGAAAAAAATCACTTAGGTCTCATATTTCATTCAAAGTTGTTCAAAATGGTCCCTTTGGCAGACGATATTAAATTCTTAACGGTGCAGATGCTAGCATGACAAACTTTTATCCAACTGTTTAAAACTTATATGACGTGACATTCTGAAAACATTTTAATGTTTTAAAATTGAGGATTAAAATGAAATGAAAAAATTAGGGTAATTAAAAAACCCCTAACCCTAATAACGCCATTTTTGTCGCGTTTGGAGAGAACGCCATTGCTGTTCATTTTTGGTGATTCCTGCTCACGCCATTGGTGATTGATTGAAGGTGGTAGTTCAACATCGCACAGAGGTGAGGTAAGGGGTCACTATCTAAGCCTATTGTTGTTGTTGTATATGTTTTTTTTAGGGGTTAGGGTTTAATTTGATGTTCTGTTAAGAATAGATATTTTCATCGTTTTACTCTGATTTTGGATAGTATAAAAAGTTGTTTATTTGCTGTTGTAAAGCGTTGTATTGTGTGTTAAATATGATTTTTGTTGTGGGCTTTTTGGTTGTGGAAGACAGAGGGCGTTATTGTTGGCTTTTGTTGTTCACCGTGGTCCCATTATTGGTATTTGAAGTGATTTTAGTGGTGGTGAACTGAACAATGAGGTTGAAGTAGAGAGTGAGGTTGAAGTAGAGAGTGATGGTGGAGGGGACAATGAAGTTGAAGTAGAGAGTGAGGATGAAGGGCATATGGATCATCTTAGTGGTGATGAGTACGTGGAGGAGGAGGAAGAAGAAATTGGTTTTGGTTTGGAGGACAGTGATGAAGAGTGTAGGGCTGAGGTCAATTGTAGGGGGTTGTCAGATGATGAACGACATTCTGATGTCTTAGTAAATCCACAAAACAGTGGTAGTGAGAACGAGAGTGAAGATAGACCACAACCAGGTCCATTTCAGACATATGAGAAACAAAAAAGTATGACAGATTATAAGTGGGAAGTTGGGATAGTATTTGCTGATAAGGCTCACTTTATTGAGGCCATTAGAACTTATGATGTGCATACTGGGAGGGCTTTGAACTTTTACGTAAATGGAATACTAAGATTTCCATCTCCAAAGCACGAAGGGCAAAGCTGATGGCAACATGTTGGAGATTTCAAAGATTCTGCATGAGGCACCTATATGCAAACTTTAGAAAATAGTTCCCTGGTCAGACTTTGAGGACGCTGATGTGGAAGACTACCACAAGCACGTACCCCCAGGCATGGGAGAGAGAAATGCTGAATATAAAACAGGTCAACATAGAAGCTTATAAATACCTGATATCCATCCCCCCAGGTAAATTAACTCACTAAGACTTCTATTTTTATTAGCTCTGCATCTGGTTTGTTTGTGATTTTTAGATTTTTCAATGCTCATGGCAGGTATTGGTCAAGGTCTCGTTTCACATATGAAGTTGTATGTGATTCCCTTGACAACAATATATGTGAAGCCTTCAACAGTGTTATTGTGCTTGCCAGAGGCAAGCCAATAATCACAATGCTAGAGGAGATAAGGCTTTATGTTATGAAACGTTGGGCCACCAACAGAACCAAGGTCGCAGCTATGGAATTCACTATCTGTCCAAAGATAAGCATCAGGCTTATGAAGGAATCAAATCTCTCTAGATATTGGATTCCAAGGTAAGTTTGTTAACTTTAATCATTTACAATTTTTGTAATGAAATCTGAATTTAATCAAATCTGTCTACATGTTGATATCCTTACTGGAATGTCGTTTATTATTGTCAGCTGGTCTGGACGTAAGTTGTTTGAGGTTAGACACACTGCAGTAATAACAAACAAGTTTACGGTGGACCTTGAGAGTAAAAAGTGTAGCTGCAGGGAATGGATGATAAGTGGATTCCATGTTGTCATGTCATTGTAGTCATGAACTATTGCAATGAAGACCCAAAAATTTTCACACCCTCTTGCTTCACAAGAACGACATATGAAGCCACTTATGCCGCAATGATTTATCCTGTCAATGGGCAATTGCTTTGGGAAAAAACATCATTTGTGGATGTCCTGTCACCAGTTATACGAAAGATGCCTGGTAGGCCAAAGAAAAAAAGAAAATTGGAGGCCTAGGAGTTAACAAAGGATGCGACCCAAATGAATATTGGTGGGCACATGAAAAATGTACCATCTGCCGTAAACTGGGACACAACAGAACCAAATGCCCCTTACGTCTACCATCACAGAACCAACATGTCCCTCTGACTCACAAACATAGCAACCCAATCCTCAATCCCCACAGCCACCACAACCTACTCAGGAGTTCAGTGCACATTCAACTCCACCAATCATGAGGAAGAAGTTACCTTTCAAAAGAAGAATCAATTAATTTTGAAGTCGTTATTATGAACTTTGTATGTATTTTGAACACAGTTGCTGTGTATTACGAACATTTGCATGTATTTTGAACACAGTTGTTGTGTATTATTATGAACTTTGGATGTATTTTGTGACTAAGTTTTTTGATGTACGGTCATTATCATTTAATGAAGTATTATTATGTCCTCTTATATGTGCCCTTTGATTATTATATCATGAGAAACAGTTGTGTTAGTTTATTATGTGATGAGAAGCACTTGTGTTAGTTTATTATGGGTTGAGAAACACTTGTCTTCATATCCAGTTGGGACCAAAACTAAACTAATTTAAATACAATTGAGGACCACATTGGACATTTTAAAATGAAAGCGAATACTATATTTAACATTTCACATTAACGCCTTCATATTACATAAACTTTCACATTACATAAAAACCTTGACAATACATGAACCTTAACATTGACCTTCACCTTCATGTTCATATGAACATAAACATTGTCTTACAACTCAACCAAAACATTGAGCCACATACCAAACCAAAACATGTAGGCACATACAAAGATCAACCTAAACAAACCTTTAAAATGACAATGTTAACTACAAAAACAACACACATAGCTCCAAGTAACAATGTCATCCTTCTCTGCAAGTTTTGGACTAAAATTTCCAAATCAGAAATCCTCCTCCTTTGTCTGACACTTTCATCATCCTCTCTTTCCTCATTATTTTCTTTAGCACACCATTTGAAAAAGTTACAGTAAATCCCTCTTGAAGATCCACCTTGTTATGCACCAAATAAGCCAACAAAATTGAAATTTTCTCATCAATCTATGAACAAATATATACTAAATAAAGTCAAAATGGAAATAAAAAAACCTTGTAATGATGACATCTCCAAAATTTTTGCCCACCATTCTGGGGAGTTCTCGCCACTTTCGACACAGCAGCATCACCACACTTGCAATGAGGGATTATCCCACCTCCCCTCCAACCCCCATCATTTGCGGATTGTGAATTTCTTTCCCACCCTATTTTGGAACAAGACGAAAATGCTTGAGAAGAAGCCATTTCTATTACAACCTCGGCTAAAAAATTTGAAGAACATCAAAGAACCAAAGAACCTTAACTTCAACGAACCCTAACCCACCCCCTTTTAATAACCCCAATCATAAGCCATTTATGTCAACTTACTACAGTCCACACAACCACGTCATATAAGTTTAAAACAGATGGATAAAAGTTTGTCACGCTAGCATCTGCACCTTAAAAATTTAACACCGTCTATCAAAGAGACCATTTTGAACAACTTTAAATGAAATATAAGACCTAAGTGATTTTTTTCGAAGTTGGATCATTTTAAACAAAAACCCCAAAAGAAGGGACCAAATGATTTATTAAACCTAAAACTTTTAATTACATTTATTGATATCTAGCGCCTCATTAGATTTTTAGAATGCAAAACAAGTGAAGCTCTTTTTTTTTTTAATCATTTCACGTAATTTATTTTAATGTGAACAAAGTTTTTAATTACGAATGCAAATTATACGTAAAGTTTGTAGTGAACTAAAAAACCATGCACAATTACGAATGAAATAAAAAATGAAGCATCCACATGATAATGATCACATTAAATATCACAATCCACCTAAAGTATCATGATTAATTATAATTTGATACCCTCCCATATTTTTTAAAACTTTATGAATCATAAACGTGTTTCAACTTCCACAATGAATTAAATTATAATATCTAGGATTTAGATGGAAAAAACGAATACAAAACAATTGCATGTTTATCCCATTGTACACTTTTAATAAAATTAAAGATACCACATTAAAAAAAACATCACGTCCCATTCTATTTTATTTTATTAGGATGTGATTTGGTTTTATGGTTGTTCATGCAAAACATTTTATAGCATGTTTTTAGATGTTGTTTAATAATTGAAGAACCCTAAATGACCTAATCACAAGAGAGCAAATCTTTGACCTAAACCTCATATCCTTATTGCAAGGTTCCTTGCCATTTAACCAACCCCAAAAATAAAGTGAATAATAATTTCAATAAGAAATAATAAACACTATAAGATAAGAATAAATTTGTATTATTGTCAACTAAATTAACCACAATAAGAGAAAGCTAATTGATTGCTTGAAATCTAGGATTGGTAGGTTAAGTAAGTAACAACAATTAATTTATTATCATTTAAATTTTTGGTATAAAATTAATCATTTAGATTGATTAATAATACTTTGATATATACAAATATTTTATATTCATTCACACTGTATTTCTTTATTTTTTTATAAATATAAAAATTTATTTTTTCACGACTATTTTATTTTTATATATGTCAAATGAATATTAATATATTTCACGTTATTTTTTAGATTTTTCATACGTCAAAGACGTGAATGTACTTGAAAGAAAAAAATAAAAATAAAATAAGATAAAAATATGTTTTTCTTTTTAACTTTTTGGTATAAAATTTTTAAAATTTTGATGTAAAATTAATCATTTAGATTTGATTAATAATATTTTAAAATACACAAATTTTTTACATTCATTTTATATTATCCTTCATTACTTTCTTTTCTTTTTTCTTTTAATTTCATAAATACAAAATTTCACCTTTTATTACTATTTTATTCTTAGAGGCATCAAAAGAATGCCAATATATTTTACCATAATATTACTTTTTAGATTTTCTTCATACTCCAAAGATGCGAATGTACTTGAAAGCAAAAATAAAACATCAAATAGTTTTTTAAAAAACAGAACATAAATATGACTATATATAAACCAAAAAATAACACATGTAATAAAATATTTGGAAGATGAGTCCGTGAGTGCATAATTTGAAATATAAAAAGAAAAACATCATTGATTAAATTTCTCAAGTTGCGTCATACGTATGTCATAGGATTGAATTCAGATTTTTTGGTATTTCATTTATGATGTTTTATTTTTTAATTACAAGAATTATGATTATTATTATTATTATTTTTGAAATTTGAGTCTTTGGTATGGCCCTCCACAACGTGCTACTAATATTCAACCCTAATGTTAGGGTTAAAATTCAGCCATTTTTGAAGCTTAAGTTCGTGAACCTCCACATATCGCGTTAATGGTGTAATATATAAGATGTTCAATTAGGTCAAAAGTTTGATTCTGATAACTACTAACGACTTTAACGTGAATAGTATAAATAAACCATACAAAATGCTTGAGTTTAACATGTATGTATATTTTTTAATTTTATATTTCAAATATTTAAATCACAAATACAATAGAGAGAAACAATCCACTAAATTACTAGAATCATTTAAAATTTTGAACAATTTCAATAAAAAAATTATAATATATAAAAATAAATTATAAATTTCGTCTTGTTAAATCAATTTTATAAAATTAAATTGAATTTGTAATTCACTTTCTATGATATTAAGATTATCAAAATTATTTCATAAGATGATATATATCATGTCTTTAAACAAAAAGTTTATTAAAATTCAATCTTAAAAAATATGATTTAAATCAAACCATCACTCTAGTTGATATTAGATCTTCTACATAACTTTTAATATAAAAAAATAAATAAAAAAAATGGAAGAAAATATATAAATAACTTGTTATAGCTTTCTCGTATGTATTTAATTACTACTAATAATTTTTATTTTTTAAATAAGATAAGAAGTTATTTGTATATCAATAATGACACTATATGAACAATCAAAATTTTGATCAAGAATTAAAAAGAACGTTCTTAGAAAGAAAACATTTGTAATTAACCCAAATAATTATTAAAAAAATGAAATTTAATGAATTGTAAATGAGATTAAAAAAATAAAAAAACTATTTCAATTAAATTCTAGTATTGTCCATAACCTGTGAACTGGTCACGATTTGATACTGTTTGTCTCGTGTGCATTGCAAGTGTTACAATTTTTTTTCCTTTATAAATAGAGCTTCAATTTCCCGCTATGCCAACTGCAGAAAATCTCTTATTCTCTTCAAACCATCTTCTTCTTCTTCACCAACTAACTCTGCATCTCTGTTTTCTCTTTCGAAAATGAAGAACATGAACACGAACATTGCATTGATCATTGCAATAGCATTTTCTGTGTTGTCTTCAAGCTGCACTGCCACACGTGTCAGCCTCGGGAGGAAACTCAAAGCAGCTTCTGCTACTTTTAATGTATTGGACTATGGTGCCAAAGGTGATGGCCATGCAGATGATACAAAGGTGATTGATTTTTCAATTCAAACTAGTTTTTCATTGGTTTCCCAAATGAATTCATTTACCCTTTTGCTTTCTATAGTTAGAGATTCTATATAGATTAGAAATAAGAAAAGTTTGCAATATATAAATATTCAAAATGAATTTTAAGCTTAATTCGATCTTAAAAAAATCAGAGTTTATAAGATGAAGTTTATATCAATTTATACACTATGAAATATCTTTAGGTAGACTCTTCAATGTAGTGTTAGAATTCTAAGTATAAGTTTAAGTGTCATATATATATATAAATAAGTAAGTAGAACATTATACAAAGGTGAACTTATTATTAATCTATCTATTAAGGTTTTGGATAGATAGGTTCAATCTTTTATGTGGTTGGATTCGTGTTTAATTGATATTGTATCTCTCGAGTTTTAGTGTCGCTTTCATTAGTTTTTTTCATTTTTGAGTATTAACTTGTAGCTGACAAAAAATTATGCAGGCCTTTGAAGGAGCATGGGAAGCTGCTTGTAAGGTGGAAGGTTCAACAATGGTTGTTCCATATGGTTCTGTATTTTTGGTGAAACCAGTCTCTTTCTCAGGTCCTAACTGTGAGCCAAACATTGTTTTCCAGGTGAAGACATTATCCTCCTTCTTATTCTTTCCATTTCTCTCTCTGATACAAGACAAACACTAAAACATAGGTCAAACACCCTTTTCAAGTTTTTTAGAAAATCTTTGTTTTTTTCATTTCATTCCTTTGTATAATGACATACAAAGAAGACAAAAAGGTGAAGACATTTGTATTGAAATCAAACCAGTTAAAAGAAAAACCACTCTTTAAAATGTTGTCACATTGTAGAATCTTACTTCATATGTCAATTTCTTTTTTTGGTTAAGAGTGTTGAAAGTATATTTCTGAATCACCTTTTTTGATTTACAAGATACAACTTTTATATTTACTAATGGCATATGGTCATAAAAAAACACTTGCAGTTAGATGGAAAAATCATTGCACCTACAAGCTCTGCAGCTTGGGGCTCTGGCACCCTGCAATGGCTTGAATTTACAAAGCTTAAAAAGATCACAATAAGAGGTAAAGGTGTCATTGATGGCCAAGGTTCTGTTTGGTGGAATGACTCACCCACTTCCACCACAGAAGTCATGTTGGAAAGCAGTGGAAGACTTCCAAGCACAAAACCAACAGTAAGAATACTCCTTGCTTCATTAAAACTCTCATTTCTTTCTAATACGATGAGATTCAAGTGTTAGTTTAAGTCCCACGTTGAATAAAAATATCGAAAATAATATCACTGTTTTATATAAATTGAACTTTAGCTTATTATTTCAATAAATTTTTCTTGACACTCATTGATAGTATCAGAATTTCACTAAGGAATATCATGTATAGTGTGAGTGTTGGAAGTTCAAAATTGATTAAAAATAAGACTAATTTAGAATATATAAATGAATGTAATTCTCATCTTACAAACTGATTTTGTAGAATTGAATTAAACTTAAAATCTAGGTCGAGAAGATCATAGTTTATACTTGAAACTAAAATTCTGATGTGTTCTGTTATTTAGGCTCTGAGGTTCTATGGAAGTGATGGTGTGACAGTGACAGGAATAACAATTCAGAACAGCCAACAGACACATCTGAAGTTTGATTCAAGCACAAACGTTCAAGTGTTTGATATAAACGTTTCATCACCTGGTGATAGCCCCAACACTGATGGAATTCATCTGCAGAACTCACAGAATGTGGTCATCTACAGCAGCACACTTGCTTGTGGTAAGCATGCATGGTTCTAAAATATAATCAAAATCTTAAAAAAAACATCATTTTCATCATATCTTACATTAACAGGTTTCAGACACTGATGTCACAAACAATGTTCCATCTCGTGATGATTGAAAATTTTAATCCCAAAATGGGTCCATAGTCTCAACTTGTATCAGTCACAATCCATTATAGTATAACTTCTAACTACCATTCTATGAGAGAAACAGCATAAAATAAAGAGAAATTAATATATTATTACAAACACTATCTCTTCTCGTGAATGACAAGAAAGTAAACAATATAATTTACCAATTGTTCATGCTATTAGACCAGCAAAATAAAATAAAGGAAAGTATTATAATATAACAGGGAGACTAATAATGTCATCTGATTGTTCTAAGGTGAATTTGTTGCATTATAAGTAAATTTTTTTTATATTAATTACGGTGAATTGTTTATGTAAAGTAGTAATTTATAATAAGTAAAATTTGCTTCAACTTATTTATACTTAATTCTTTGGTTACTGCTCAATTTTTAGTAGATGACAATGTAAAATAGCATTATACTATGGATTTTTTTTAAACTTAAATATGAATAAAAATACTTAATTTCCTTCTGATTAAAAATATTGGTTAATTAAGTTATTCACATAAAAGATGACATTTTCTAAACAATATTTTAAATTTTATGTATTTATATATTTGACTTAAAAAGTATTTTGGAATAATGACATAACACAGAATTGAGTGAATAGAACATTTTTACTTTATGTAAATCTATCAAATTTATAAAGCTTTTCCTTGTACATCAATCTGTTGAATTTTTTTGTAGCTAAATTCTGTATAAATTTCTTCAAACTTTGGAAAGAAACAAGTTTGAAGTGTGAAACATGGTGAAGAACTTGGTGTGATTAAATCTGTATTGTTAAATTGTGCAGGTGATGACTGCATATCCATTCAAACTGGTTGCTCAGACGTATATGTTCATAACGTGAATTGTGGACCTGGCCATGGAATCAGCATTGGAAGTCTTGGCAAAGAGAACACCAAAGCCTGTGTTAGAAACATCACTGTTCGAGATGTCACAATCAAGAACACCCTCACTGGTGTTAGAATCAAAACATGGCAGGTTAACATCTTTCTCTTTTTCTCGATCGAAAGCTTAAAAGTCGATTAGAAATAAGACTAATTCAAAGTATATATCTGACTTCAAATCTCATCTTATATCATTTTATAAATCGGTTTTGTGATACTAAGTTATTAGACAGTATAGAAATAAGACTAATTTAGAATATATTCGTAAATATAAACCTTATCTTAAATCGGTTATGTAAACGTGTAAAATTGAAAATTGTTGATGTTTTTTCATATGTAGGGTGGCTCTGGCTCGGTACAAAACATAATGTTCTCAAACGTTCAAGTTTCTGGAGTTGAAACTCCAATCTCCATCGATCAATACTATTGTGATGGTGGAAAATGCAGGAATGAGTCATCAGCAGTGGCAGTGTCAGGCATACAGTATGTGAACATAAAAGGAACATACACAAAAGAGCCAATTTATTTTGCATGCAGTGATAGCTTACCATGCACTGGCATAACCCTTGACACCATTCAGCTACAAGCATCTCAAAACCCTAACAATGTACCCTTTTGTTGGGAAGCATTTGGAGAATTGAAGACCAAAACAGTCCCTCCTGTCGAATGTCTTCAGAGTGGAAACCCTTCAAAATCAGGATTTGCTTCCAACATTGATTCTTGCTGATATCATTTATCACCACTATACTATGTTAGGGTTACATAGATCATTATAATACATCATAGAAAGTTGTTCTTATTGGTTGCTTATCATGATATATGTTAGTAGTAGTTCATATTCTTGTATTATATGTAATTTGGGGTGAAGATTTAGAAGTCTATATATATTTAGATTGAAAAGTTTATGTTGTAGAAAAAATATGTTTAGCCATATATGAATTATATAATAAATTTTCACATTTACATGTATATATTGTTTTCTGATATTAAGAACTTGTACTTTAGCTTTATAAAATTGATTTGTTAATTTATTAAGGTGAAATTCATATTAATTTGTTTATTTAAATATTTTCTAAAAGAAAAATATAATTCTTTCTTCAATATGTAAAAGATATAGAACAATATTTATATAAAAAACTGAAACACAAATTAAATTAAATTATAGTGGAAGGAGAAGAAAATATTTTATAAGGATACTAATACATTCACATGTCTACGTGAGCAAAACACTCAAATGAAATGGTATTATTAAGTTTTTTCTTCTAAAATTACTCTTTTATCCTTAATAAATATTAAAAAAATATATCTACCGTATCATATAAATGTTTTTTAAAAGTTGGTGTCAAAGTAATTTTTTTTTTCATTTTATAATAAATAGATAAACATAAGTATCGTTCTTTAATTTTTAAAGTATAAATATTTCTTTCAATCTTAGTATATTATAAGAATTTAAAATTACAGATTTGCAAAGTAATCCTAACTAAGACTATTAAAAAATTGATTAAGTTAACCCATTAAATAGACAAGAAAAAATTGACTTTTATTTAATCAATCAAACCAGTTCAACAGTCAAAATACATAGGTTGCTTATTTATGTTCAATTTTAACATATTAATTAATCTGTTATTTTTGCATATATATATATATATATATATAAGTATTTAACTTTATAGAAATAATAGTTTAAAATATCATGTGAATTGTGTTAATGTTATATTTATATAATTTTTTTTAATAAATATTAGTGAAAAAATTATATATGTGCATCGATATTCACTTTATAATAACAAAAAATAATGAAATTATAACTATAAAATTATATATAAATAATTTTTATAATTTAGTTATAAATAAGTTTTATTTATTTATTTAATGATTTTATTTATTTAATTTTTAAAAAATAGATAAAGAAGATGGCATATCAAAGTTTTAAACATAGTCAAAGTTAAGAAACTCCTTTGTTCAAGCTGTGCATTATTGACTCATCTTACTTTAGAATGTTCTGAGAGCTTAAAATTAATTGATGTTGATTTTGTTAAGGTAATTAAGATTTCCTTAATTTAATCTCTTCCCACATCATTAGTATTAATTCCATCATTATAAGATTTTTTTAATCAGCTTCATCATCATTATCCATTCATTTAGACTTTATTAAGTGAACGAACGACGCGGTATTGAAGACTCTTGTTATGAAATAACACTGGGAAGAAAAACTGAACTCCCTCTCTCTTTCTGTCATTCTCCAAGAACAAAAAAATCTCTATTCACTCTTCTCTTGGAAATCGAGAAGAGGTAAACAAATTCATCTTCTCCACCTTTCGACTTCTCTCAATTTCTTTCCATGCAACAATTTTTCTGTTCCGATTATGGATTCATTATTTATTAGCTTTCAATTGATTATGATAACTGCTATTTTTGTATCTGATTTTAATTTTTGAGTTGACTATGGATCTGCTACGGCGTGATTGCTTGTGTGATTTGGACAGTGAATTGGAGTGAGAGAAGATGGGGTTGTCGTTCACGAAGCTGTTCAGCAGGTTGTTTGCGAAGAAGGAAATGAGGATTCTGATGGTAGGTCTCGATGCTGCTGGTAAGACAACCATCTTGTACAAGCTCAAGCTTGGAGAAATAGTCACCACTATCCCCACCATAGGTAATTTCACTATCTCACTATTAGTTTTCCTTTTTAATAAATGCTTCATCTAACATGTTTTTCTTACATTTTCTTGTTACTGTACTTTGTATTATAGTTATAATTTATTACTATTATTATTATTATTATTAACAGTAAATACTAATAGTAGTAGTATATTATTAGTATTACTATTATTAATGGTAATTCAAGATTTGAATCCATGCTGACTAGACGTCCACACTCAGTGTTTGGTACATGGTTGTCTCTGAAGAAAAACGCTGTAGAAAACTAAAGAAAATTAATTAGAATTGTGTACATCACCCACCAAAAATTGGTTTTACATATTAGCATACTGTTAGTGATTTTTGAGTATGTGAAAAGTTGAACTTTCACAGAAACTGATGGATAGCCAGGGGTGATATTTGTATTATTATTTTTTGTTATGGGAATTGTTGGAGAATCTAGTATCGCTAGTGATATGACTAAATTAAAGCATACTAGCGAGAGATAGCTCACACCTTCCAATTAGGTATTGTAGTATTGATGTAGCTCTAAACCCAAAGTTTGAGGTGGTAACAGTCTATCCTGTCTTGCAAACTTGACACCTTGAGATGTCCATTTCTCAGTGTAAGGGTCCTTGGAGATCCTAATTTATTGATTCATTTTTCACTTATTATTTTTTTACTATGATATTTTTGGCACTTGTGCAATGATATTATTAATGTGGGAATTTAAACATTATAAATTGGGTTTGCTAGAGCAGTATTTCCTCTTATGATTGTACAAGTATAAATTACTACATTAGATCCACATTTTTCTTTGTAGGATTTAATGTTGAGACTGTGGAGTACAAGAACATCAGCTTCACTGTTTGGGATGTCGGTGGTCAGGACAAGGTAAAACTGCACTTTCGGTCTCTATCTGCTTGTTTGTTCCTATTGTAATTGTAAAAAGAGCTAGTATAGTCATGCAATGGCTATGACTCTCAATCTTAAAGTGTCTTTCATGTTATACTTCCTGACTCTATTCAAGGCTTTTATTTGCACGATCTCTGCACCTGGTTTGATTGATCTATGGAGTTGAGGACTCTGTCAATTTGCCGCTGGATTTTATATTTCTTACGAAGGCTTGGTTGGGGAAGTGGATTAGCTTTGCTTAAGCCTTTCTCTCCTGTATATTACTATATAAATTGATTTAATGTGAATTTACTGCTATATTATTCCTTTTTGGAATCACTGATGGACCTGTCTTCTTTTGGTTGATATTTAGTATTCTCTAAGCAAGTTTAAACATTATTCATATCTGTGTAGGATGTTCTG
The DNA here is from genome assembly GCA_036885675.1 of Vigna mungo. Classification (NCBI taxonomy): domain Eukaryota; kingdom Viridiplantae; phylum Streptophyta; class Magnoliopsida; order Fabales; family Fabaceae; genus Vigna; species Vigna mungo. Next base: position 18,213,115 of record CP144697.1, on the reverse strand, counting down.
TGTGCCTCATGTTGTTTATTCAATTGTTTAATTTTTTCTGTTATGAGGGTTTATGCAATTTTGCTATAATTTTAGTTGCTATATGCAGATTCGTCCACTATGGAGGCATTATTTCCAGAACACTCAGGGTCTCATTTTTGTGGTTGATAGCAATGATCGAGACCGAGTGGTTGAGGCAAGGGATGAGTTGCACAGGATGCTGAATGAGGTATATTTTATAGGCATCCCGATTCCTGATAGAGCACCTGTGATAAATTAATAGAAATTTTATTAAATCACATCAAAATATAACTGTTTGTGTTGTCCCCCGGTTACATGACTTGAACAGATACTGTTCTCTGCCCTGAATTTAGAATTATAACGCACATGGCTTCCTCATCACACGCTACTCCTATATTAAACAAATAAAATAAGTGCCACACGGCATAACTGCTCATAGATGCCCCTATTACACTCTTTTCCATTTCATCTTATTATTATCCTTTTATGATTTTAGTATTTTTTGTTCTTACTGATTTTCTTTCATGATATTTAAGTCTTTTGATAATCATTTTAGGGGAAGAGGGAGTCTTATTGCTAAGTTTGTTATCTAGAAATTAGTCCATTCTTTTCTATATTGCTTTTTTGGGGTTAGACTAAGATATAATTTTTGCCCATTGTGAGCTGTACATGGGAATAATTCCCCTTTGACGATTTGTTATATATTCCCTCCCCCAAAATGGTGGCTTCCCATTCACAAGGATTTGAATGTGTTCCTAGTACCAAGGGAGCTTCAGAAGTTTGGGCTACCCTTATATGTTTTGTTTACTTTATTCTTTTTATTGATTGTTTTCCAACATTTTCAGTTTTTCGATCTCTATCTAAAGCCCTAAGACTAGCCACACTACCTCGTATTAAAAGTATTTTAGTCTTGACTCTTGATTGTTTATCATCTACAAATTAACATTTCTTCTCAATTTTGCTGCGAAGTCTGACAATTTCTTGTAGAGACATCTCCTTGTTTGCTAACCATATTTTTTAATTTTCTCCAGAAGTGTTTTTTTTTTTTCAAATGCCAAAAAGAGAAAACACACAAAAAAGAAAAGGAATGAAAGCTGTTTTACTTATTATGTTATGCATTGATTTGTGATTTTTTTAATTATCATATTTTACCTTAAAAGAAGCTCTGTAGATTAGATGGATGTAATCCGAGTGCTCTGTTGCTGACCTTAAATTGCTTGTTGTTATTACTCAACAACCTTCCGTTGTCCTAAAATATACCTGCCCTGTTGCTTTTCTAGTGCAATCTGCAGCTTTCTGTGCAATAATATAAAATAAAAAATCTGTCCTACAATCCCTACATTCTAGATGTCCAATCCTAGAGTTGAAGGAGAGGGTGTTGAGATCTGACATCAACTATAGATGTGAAGTAGAGCTTATAAAATGTTGAGCAAGGCCATATGAGTTAGTTTTTGGGTTGAGACCCAACCCAAATTGAAAATAATGTAAGTAATGGATTTTGGTATTAAATAACGTGGCAGTATACTGGAAAATTTTTTAGGGTAGTTTTTGAATCTTAATGTTGATTTGTTTCAGGATGAGCTTAGAGATGCTGTTTTGCTTGTTTTTGCCAACAAGCAAGATCTTCCTAATGCAATGAATGCTGCAGAAATAACCGACAAGCTTGGTCTTCATTCACTCCGTCAACGCCACTGGTATGAATATATGGTCTTTATCTAAAAGTTTTCATTACTGATACTGACTATTTGAATTTTCTTGCATATATACGAGAGGAACATTCGTTGATTAGTCTGTAACTTCAGTGCTATATTTAATTTGACCAAAGAGATTTGAATGTGTGAGCAACCCTTCTCATTCAATGGCTTGATTTATTTCAGGTATATCCAGAGCACTTGTGCAACTTCTGGAGAGGGTCTCTATGAGGGTCTGGAGTGGCTTTCCAACAACATTGCCAGCAAGGTAAGTCTCGATGCTGTAGCTCTAATTAAAATTTTATTGTTAGGATGACACCATTTGCTTGATTTGGTTTCTTTGTCTTTTATAATTGCCTTCCCTCCTGTGTTTATTTTTAACATTATTGATTGATGTTTAAGTATGTAAATAATTGAAAGGGAGAAAATGAATACATATTTCGGATGGTAAGTTTCCAATTATTTTGTGTTTAAATACAAACCTCTAGAAAAAAAAAGTTACATTAAGATGTAGTTAAATTAATTTTTAAATTAGATCTTAAACACTTTTGGTTATATTTAAGATTTTCTTAGTTTTTAAGAACTATTTTATAAAACAGATTTTAAAAATAATATTTTAGATATATAGAAGTGGGATAAGATGTGTGACTAAGGAAGAACACGAGGAATAAAAAAGCTGAGTAGAAAACCTAACAACTAAAAGTTTGTGTTATTCTTTGTTTGTTTTAAGTACTGAAAATGGTTTGAAACTATCTCAAAACTGGTTTTAGATTTAAGTTTTTTCGAAACGTGAAATTAACAACTAAATCGAACAATATCGATCCAAGTAAAACTAAAATGTGTAAATAGCAAAATTTTGCTACAAAACTGTCTTTGATTGCTTTTAACAATGGAAAAAAGCTCTAGTTAAATCGTTAATAGCGTGTGTGTGTATGTATGTTATGTTATATTTTAGATTTGTCTACTTACCAATTTTTCCTGTTTTCTTAGGCATGAGACATTTGAAAAAAATTGGTTTTGTCTTGAGATTTCATGCAAGTATGGCGGTTCTGGCGGTTCTTGGAGAAAGATACCTATGTTTTATATAGTTAAGGTTGTAATAATGAACACTTATTGTAAGTATTGTATTATGTGTAACTTGGTTTTGTGTGAATGCTTAAATTAGCTAATACTTTTAGCTATAATAATTGGAACTTTTGTTCGTGTTCTTTTTGTTAGTTTGATCATCGATTGGAATATATATATATATATATATATATATATATATATATATAATACACACACAGCAAGGATACTCCCATATTTTAAAAGTTAAAAGAAATGTTAAAATTCAATTTTTTTGATCTTTTTTATTAAAATCTTATATAATACTCCCATAATTTTTATCATTTAAAACATTTTCACTTTTTTTTATCAAAAATACTCTTTATTTAGATAAAAGTTACTAAAATCAAAAGAATAATTAGCTTGTATTTTTACAATGAGAGTCACATAATCCTCTATATAAACAAACCAATATAAAAATCTAAAATACATTTTTCTTTCATTCTTTTAACTTTAAATTACATATTTTAAACTTGTTGACTGACATGTTAGAGAATGATTGAGAATTTGACAATAAAGTATTTCGTGAAAAAGTATGTCTAATCAATCAACACTCTTAACACATTTTCTTTTTATCATATTAGACGTTATTTTTGGTAATAATTATAAAAAAATTTAATATATAGTTTACTTTTTCCCTTTTGTGTATTTGAACTATTTTCATAAGAATAAGAAATCAACATAACAAAAAATAAAATAACAAATTATAACCTAAAGAATATCAATATCTCCTAATAAAAGATTACCCTAATTAAAAGGATTAAATGTACATAACATAAACTATATATAATCATTATGATGAAAGAGTTTACATCAACTACAGTCAAAGGTGTCCTATTCCGTCCTACATACAATTTGTATGTTATTCCAACTTATAGGTGTCCTATTCCAAGTGGAAAGTTTTCAAAATAGGTACATACAATTTATATGTTATTCCAACTCATGTAATTTATACAGTTTATTTTTATAAATAGAAGATTGTGAGAAGAATTTTTCAAATTTTCAAAAATTATTTTAAAATAGTTTCAATCTTAAGTCTATACATTCTATTACTATGATTATTATTATTAATACTATTATAGATGTTATAAATATTATTTATTATTTAATTTTAAATTAATATGTAATATATAATAATTAAATTAAATATTTATAAATATATTTGATTGCTATACTAAATGTATAATTAAAATGAAAATATTAAAATAATTAATAATAAATAAAAATATTAGTAAAACTAAATTAATTAATTTAAATTTTAGGAATTAATTTTTATATTTTTATTTTAAAATATAATTTTTTATTTATTAAAAATTTATGATGACTTTTATATTTCAATTTTATTTTAAAATTAATTTACATTTTCAAAATTTTATATGTTCTTGAATATCTCATAATTTTATCGGTAAATCTTCAACACAAAATTATCTTAAAAGAAAACTGCTAATTAAATAATATATATATATATATATATATATATATATATATATATATATATATATATATATATATATATATATATATATATATATATATATATATATATATATTTTACACGATGATCAAAAATTTATTCAATTCTAACTCAAAGATATGATTAAATTCCAACAGTTAACTAGCACCACCAAATGTTTAATAAAAATTATAATTTGGTATTTTCTTTTATTTTGCAGTCAAATACTGTACCAAGATCTCAATCTATTGCAGTCCCGGTTCCGTTTTCTGCGTTTTCTGGGTTCCACCATCAACGTGACTTACTATTTCATCACCGGACATATTCTTAAGACTTTTATAAAGTTACATGCTTCAAGATTTACGAGTCTTGTTTTTTCCATAAATAATATAATTTTTTGAATTAACTTATAATAAATGTGAGTTTTAAATGTTGACAGATATGATTTAAAATCATTTTAATAGATTAAAATTTAAATGAATAATTGATTCCAATGAGTAATTAATTAAAATACTAAACAAGCTACTAATTTATTTAAGGATTTATTGTTTGGGAAAATTATGTTTCAAATGGAAACAATCAAAATGAAATCAAATAAGAAATTTTAATTTTTTTACGAAAATAAAAAATTCATTTGAAATGCTAATTAATTCAATATGTAATGTCCATTCAATTTTATAGAAATAATTTAAATAAATTTTATTTCATCAAATAATGCAATTTCGAATGGAATATTTTTTGGAAAGGCAGAATTCATTAAAAAGGAGATACAGGTCAAACAGAAATGATTATGATGGGATTGTATAGGAGTGGACATTTATTTATGAAAATAATTAAGATGCCATTCCAAATACTGACTATTTTAATACGAAATACAATTTAAATTACTGCCATTAAAATTATCATTTATTATTTCACTATTTTTTTTTAATTAGTACAACGTTTATACTATTTTTAATCTTAATACAATATTTGTCCTTAAACAAAATTTACAAGATTTGGAAATTAAATAAAATAAAAACAAAATAGATTAAACAAAATATAAATTGTCTTAATGAAATAAAAATTACACATTAAAACATCATGTATTTTTTTGTTATGTTCCATGTATTAATTAATTTTACATAGATTTTTTAATCGAACGGTTTTAATTTTTTCATAAAATATATTTTCATTATTTTATTTGCTCAACTATAACTTAAATAATTATATTGCATAATAAAAGAGAAAATTTAGTGATGTGAAATAGATAGAAAACAGTAGCACACAGCTAAGGCAATCTCTAGTGTTGTGGATGAATATGATTTGTCTCTTTCTCTCTAAAAGCATGATTCTGACAAAGAAATTTAAGATAAAGAAAGCCTATTCAGACATCTTTATTCTTTTGTTCATATTAGATTGGGTTGGAGAAATTTAAGAGTGCCTTTGCACATGTCATGTCTCATTTTCAATTCTTCTTTTTATTTTAAATTACTTTGCATTATGTCTAATTTTAGCCTAATAAATTTCCTAACCTACCTTTTAACACTATTCTAAAACAATGATAAAGTGACTTATACCAAGAAGGGAAGTGAAAGGGATTCAACAAGTTTTTGGTATAGGTTAAAAAGGTGAAAAACAAATTCAATATAAAAATGTTAAAAAAATGGTTATTGAGGAAATAAATTCAAATGTAAATAGATTTGATTGATTTTGTATTTATATTATATTTAGGAATGAAAAAAAATCCGACTTTACAGATAAAATCCGAAACAAATAATTAATACTTATGAATATTTATTATTCATAACCTGCAGATAACAGATAGTTTTGATTAATTTTGTATTTACATTAAATTAATAACAAAGTCTATCTATATTGTTAAAAATTTTAAGTTCACTAGATTCATTATTATAATAGAATATAATTATCGATATTTTAAATATTATAGATAGTTAGTTATTTGGTTTTTAGGTATTATATATATTATAATTTTTTTTTTCTATTTAGCTTATGAATATGTTTTGGTATTATCTATAATTAATTTTTCAGTGAATGATATATTTTAATTTAATGAATTATTTCATTTCTTTCTTTTTTTTAAGTATGGTATTGAAATTGATTCATTTTTCATTTATTCTATTTATTTTTTATTTTTTTATGAATGTAAAACTCTAATGTTTCATGGTCGACTATAGATCTCTGGTACTATGCTTATGTGTACTTTAGATTTCAGTCTTTTTCTTTTTTTGTTGATTACCCTAAAGGCTAGAAGGGATATAAATTGTATAACCTAAAGACCAAATAACTTTTTTATTTTGAGGGATATTGTATTTCATGACACATTTTTCCTTTTAAAGAAATGGCTTATAGAAGATTATCCTTTTTTATTGATGACATGATAATTCCTTTATTCATTGATGATAATTTGCCTTCATTACTCTAATGAGTTTTACGATGTATAATTGGTGATTCTCTAATTTCTTGAAACTTTGCAAAACAAAATATTATGTTAAAGTTTTCAATAGAATAATAATATTGTGTTTTATCTTCAATGGTCAACGACGTGATTTATTTACACTAATTACTCAAATATTTTGAAATTTTAATCGATACAACTATGATCTTTTGCAGCAATAAAATTGTAGTCTACCTTGTTTCTAGTCTTTGTACCATGAATGGTCTACCTATATAGAAATTGATTGTCATTTAATTCATGAACTTGTTAGAAAAAAAACTATTGACTTTCATTTATATCATAAGTGAACATCAAATAAATTATATATTCACAATTTTGTTATTGTCTCTAATCGTTTCATTAACAAATTCGAAATCATCAATATTTATTCTCTAACATGTATATTTAAAGAATTCATGTTCGTTAGAGATAAGACTAATTTATAATATATAAATGACAATAAATCTCACCATCTTACAAAGCCAATAACTTAAAGTGAAGTTCAATTAAACATAAATATCATTATATTTATATGTTATTAGAATCTAATATACTATTTGTACTAGATGAACTGGACGGTCGATGAGTTGCCTTGAAAAGTATACCAGATGGACTAGACGGTGGAGGAGTTGCCTTAAATAGACTGATAGATAGGCCAGATGGTCGAAGAATCACTTAGAGAAGACGTGGTCGACCGGTCCCTGATGGTCACTTACGGTAATCTTCGGTATAGCACAAGATTAAGGTAAGAGGCAATTAAAGCCATTGGGTCGGGATTGGGTCGTGATTAAGATTCCGCTAATCATAAGCACATGGTAAAAACTATAAATACAAGTTAAAGGTATGAGGTAGATGATTCACATTTACTGCACATTTATTATTGTCCTACATTTGTTGTGGACTATACACTGACTTAAGCGTCGGAGAACCTTTGGCAGGTACCCAACCAGACGATCTTGGGAAGAAGAGTAAAGAGAGTGGCCGGACGACGTCAGAAGGACATGAGAAGAGCTCCGCAGAAGACACCGGACGACTAAAAAGATAAATTGTGAAGGTGTTGGTGGTGACTTGACCTCGCAACCGAAACACTATTATAATCATTTAAGATTTATCTTAGTTAAGATTTAGACCTATCGTGTCATTCACTATCATGCCATTTTTTTTCACACACGATGTTCTCAACATGAAAAAATATGTTGAAGATTCTACTTCAATAAAAGATAAAGCCAATTATAATATATAAGTAAAAATAAACCTTATTAAATCAATTTTGTAAAATTAAATTACACTTAACATAAACATTTATTATGTTTAAACTAATAGGGTTTATAGTTGATGTTAATAATGAAATAAATTTCTTAAACTAATATTTATCCCATGCAAATTAATTTTCTTAACTTTTATATAAAATTTAGCATTATAGTGCAATATAAAATCAATTATACTCTATCTATTATTAAATGATCACATTTTTTTTTATAGGATCTTAATCTATATTAAAAAAACATGTCTAAGTATATATATAACTCAGACAAAAATAATATAATATTTATAACATAAATTTTTTAAATTTCTTTTCATATTTTTCTTAATAAACTTGTTTTCTCTCTCATAAAAAAACATAATTATAAAAAATTTATAAATAATAAGCCAAAGTAAAAATAAACTACTAATTGAAAACTTAACATATAAAAAATAATATCAATACATCTTTATATAATGAGTTTACCAAAACAATTAATGCATTTAAAAATACATATATAAGTACTAGAGTATAAAAGTATTTTTTTTTTAATTATCTTAAATTTTTTGGGGGTCAGCATCCTTCAATCAATGCTCCTACTAATCACTTTACATGTATTTTGTCCTCTAATATCATGTTCGAATTGATTTAAGGTACCACTAAAAAAATTAATTAACTAAAATTTAAAAGATATATATGTAAACAAAATTGAATATTCAATTAAAATTTAATTAACTAAAATTTCTTTATTCAAAATAAAGGAACTAAGCAAAATAGAGGATTAATATTGCACTTAGACTTAATTTAAACATAAAATACAAAGAATCATTTATGAGTGATATTGAATTGATTTGTAAGATTATTATAATTATGAAGTTTTATAAGTACTATTAAGTCCTTTTCTAATCGACGTGTAAGATTATCCATTTCACTCCACTACCCACCTAGAACATGCCAATGTAAGTGGTCCAATAATAAATTTAAAAAATAATTAAAATTCTAATAGAAGAATTATAATTCAAAATGTCAAATTTTGAACTTTTTAATTCTTAAAATAATTATACACAATTTAGGGTTTTCTTTAGAGATAAATTTTAAAATAAATAAAGAATTGAAAGTCTATAGTTAAATTATAAATATTTTTTATTTTATGTTTTTAAGATTTTCTTATCCTTTTAGAATTATGATGTTTAAGTTTATTTAAAGTTATGATTGGAGAGGTGAGGAGGAATAAATCACGATAATCAATCACATTTTTAATTGAAAAATATTTTATTTATTTTTATTATGAATTTATTTTATAGTTTTTAATGGTTTCTTATTAAAGAATTTTTATTAGGTTAAAACCATTTAGGCGTCCCTATTTTCGTAAGGTATTCCCAATTTGGTCCCCTTCTTTTAAACATTCTCAATTGAAAGTGCTAATTTCAAACAAATTGGGCCCTTTTGTTAAAAATTGTTAACAGTGTTAATTGTGTAGAGGTGAGTAGATGACGTGGTTAAAATTATCTTTTTGAGATGCTAAAATTGTGCAGAGGTGTTAAAATTGTGCAGAGGTGAGTAGATGACGTGGTTAAAATTATCTTTTTGAGATGCTAAAATTGTGCAGAGGTGTTAAAATTTTGCAGAGGAGAATGGGAAAAATTTGAACACTTTACACAATTTTAACACTTATGCACAATTTTAACACCTCGAAAGGAGAATTTTAACAACGTCATCTATCCACCTCTGCACAATTTTAACACCGTTAACGATCTTTAACAACAGGAGCTAATTTGTTTGAAATTAGCACTCAATTGGGAAGGTTTAAAAAAAAGGAGACTAAATTGGGAATATCTTACCAAAATAGAGATGTCTAAATAGTTTTAACCTTTTTATTATTGAGCAGTATACTTAATACAATAATACAATCGTATCAGTCAATATTCTTTATTGACTATTATTTGATGTATGATCTGTATTTATGTAATGTAATTGATGAAATGGTAATTTAAATGGTTTGTGGATTTATAGTTTTGATGAATTTAAATAAATTTGATATGATAACCTAACTTTCTATATAATAATTGTTATGCATACAAGAATATATATATATATATATATATATATATATATATATATATATATATATATATATATATATATATATATATATAATTTGTTTCTTTTAATTAAAGTACATTTTTGTTGCTATTATTGTAATTATATGATTATTGTTCTTATTCATATTATGAACATAGATATTTGAATAGAGGACTTGATTTAAGCGATTTTGAAGTTTATGACTTATATTTCTGGGTGTCGAAACATTAAAAAAGATTATTTGTAAAAGATTTTTTGATATTCAAGTTAAAAAATTGAGATTTTGTAAGTACGAGAGAAAATGAATATTATTGAAAAATACATTATACATTTATATGATTTTTGAATTTATGTTATAAAACGAGTAATATAATATTAAATAATATTAGTAAAATAACATTTACTTTAAATATATAATAATAATAATATTAAACTGATTAAATTATTACTTACAAATTATCGGTAAAATACGAGTATGTAATTTTTTTTAATAAATATATTTAAAGATTATTCCAAGACTAAGAACGGTATTACATCTAATTAAAGTGAATTATTTAGAACATTTATTAGGTCAAATATATATTATATTAAGAAATATATATTATATTAAGATGATTAGAAAGTTAAGATGTAAAAGGTGTTGACAATTAAGGTGACTTAACATAGTTCATTTACATCACTTCAAGAAGGTAGGTGAAGGTTCAATGTGCTATATTTGTTTTTGTTTTCTTCCATTCAATCAATCTCGTGAAGTTAGTTATAAATTCTATTATGATTAAATCATCCATTCTCATATAACTTTTGATTTATATATAAATCTTTTTTTTTGCATAATTTAAAAAGTCTTATTTCTTCAATGAAATCCATTTTTATTCATAAATTTCATATTCTACAATGTATAATATAAAATGTTTTACCCAATAATTTAACTAATTATATAAATCAATTTCACTGAAAAAAAAATGAATATAAAAATAATCAAAATACCATTTGGTTTAATTTCGTGATTAATATATGATATAATTGTTGAAATACAGATAAGATTAATTTACAGTGTATAAATAAATGAGTGCAAACTTCATCTTAAAAGTCGATTTTATGGAATTGAATTAGAGAAGTTTAAAGTTTAAAGTCTATTCCTTAATAATAATAATAGAAATGAATCTTAAAAGATAGTTTTGTAATCCATAACATGTGATGAGTAATTAATTAAGTAAATTATTAGCCACAAAATATATGTGTGGTTGGGAGGGATCATTAAATAATATTTAAATAGAAAGATATTTAATAGAAGAGTGACATGTGAGTGGTAATTAAGAACCCTAAATAAAGTAGACAGTCCAAAATCGAAGGGTTTTATAGCCACTAATTCCATGTTGTATTCTTCTTTTTTAAAGCTTTAACGTTTGATAAAGGAAAGAACAACATTTTCAAGTAAAGCAATCACATAATGCACTGTTCCTACACTCTTCTTTTATGGGAATTCGAATCTTAATGCATTCGTAATACCTTTTTAACAAATCTCATACTCATCACTAAACAACTTCTAACAACAAATATTATACAATTTTCTTACCAAAAACTACTTAAAAAAAAAAAGAAGAAAAAGTGTTTCATTCTTCAACTAAATTATAAAATATATAGTCTCTACATATTATAAAAATAAAAGTAATATAAAACATCTTCCTCAATAAAACTAAATATTTTATAATATTAGTATATTATTAACATATATTTTCTAGAAGAATTTCATACTAGTATATTATTAACATATATTTTCTAGAAACTGGTTTTAGTTGTAATACTTAAGTATTTGTAATTGATTTTGTTATATTTTGTTTTTCTAATTTTTTTCTTCTAAAGAGTTATTTATATATTTGTTTGTAATATACTTAATTAACTTTTTTTAATATGAATTTTATCATACATATTTAATTACAAAGATGATATAAAATGTTATTCTTTAATTTTTCTTCTCTTTAATAATTATATACTAACTTTCACATTAATCTTTGAAATCATTTTTTCTTCCTTTTAATGAAAATTTTACTCTTATTTTTGTCTTTACCTTATTAGATGACAAGAGACCTATCACATCTCATTCATGCTCGGAAGCTTATGTTTAAATTCAAGAACAAACTAAAATTCGTTGATAACACTCTTTCTAGACTATTATCAACCAATCCTCTTAATTTATCTGAAAAATAAAACAAATTTTTTATAATAATCGAGGACGAAAAATATATTTAACTTTTTTACATTCAGCAACAGGTTCAGTGTGATAGTATCGTTCTTTGTAACGATCAAGACTGGTAAGTCCATCGGTCCATACAGTTGTTCATGTACCAATAGAAGATTCGACGGCTACCACAATAATAAATACTTATAACATAACTATTAAAATTCACCATAATGTTTTTTTTTTTTGTTGTGTGACATAAAGTATGTGTTCCTAATTAAAACTATTCATCATAAAAAATATTAAAAGAATTAATTAAAGGATGATGTGCATGTGGAGTGTGTTGAATGATGTGCATGAAAAGCCATAACATGGATTTGCCAAAGTAGCAATGCTTTTATGGAACTTTCATTGGTGTCTGAACTTAAAAATGCTAGTTGGTGAGAAAAATTAAGGAAGAAGACCATTTGATTTGATCACATAATGAGTCTATGGCTTCACTTCCTTCAAGTTAGGAATTTGTCACTTTGAATCAAAGATATCTTATATTTTAGTCTAAACCATCCATCATGACGCAATCTCTTTGCTATTAGCCTCACATACTTATAATCGTAATTAAACTTAAATAATCAAACTAAATTATTTTTATTTATACCTTATATATACAATTTCATCAGCACATGGCAAGTACAATTTTGCATTAAGTGTTTAATTAATTCTAAGAAAAATCATATATTAAATAGTTAAAACTTCTTTAAGCATTGAAATCGATTTTAGTTAAAGCTACAATTAACATCTTTGTAAGTTTTTCATCTATCTTTCTTTACTATATATTATCAAATACTTAAAAGAATGTGTTCACATTTTAGAGGACCTTAAAAAATATATATTTAACATTTAGAGGGATTAATATAATATGAATTTTTAATTTTTTATGGGATGTATTTAGTATTTTTGAAAATAAACTAGAATTACTAAGAAAATAAAGACCAAAATATATAGAAGTAAAAGAGAACCAAAACTAATACCAAAACCAATTCATTGGGTATTTGACTAAAAATAATAATTTATTGAATACTAAAAAAAATCAAACATATGATTTAGAACTTATATAAACTTAATTTAATTCAAAATTTTCCACTCATAAATCATATATAAAAAGTGTGGTTATTAAACATCACTTAAAATGTACTTTGATTTTATAAAAAAAAAACATATACAAAATAAAATTTTAATATATATTAAAATAAGTATCCTTTGATGTATTTTTGTAGTTTTTCAGTCTTAATAAATAATAATTGTAATAAAATGGTTTGCTTGATAAATAGCATATCTTATATAATGTTTAAATCATTTATTAACGTATAACAATTTAAATTGATCTTCATTTACTTGAAATATTGTTTAACATAGAATTGCCAAATTGTATTTTTGTTTGCACATAACATCAGAACATACATAAGCTACGTTGTGTTAAGAGAATTCTAAACACTTTATAATTATAATGAAATATGTTAATTTTTTTAAATGAGAATTTTGAAAATTTAAGAATAATTTAATTGTTTAAAATTAGATAATTTGATATTTTAACTTTATTTTACATCTTTTTACTTTAAATTTATGTTTCTTCTCGGTATATTCTGTTGTTAGTTTTTAAGATTTCATTGGTTTGGACAAGATCGATGTATTATCAACTTGATTTCTTTTTTCCGACTTCTGTCGTCAAAGGTTTTTATAAATTAAACTTACTTATCGATAAATTAATCTCTTTTTTTTATTGATATAGGTTAGTAATATCTTTTAACTAATGTTAATTAAAGTTTTTCTAATAAACATTTATAAGATTATTGTTTAGCTGATACCAATTGGTGTTTATGTCAATGTTAATAAAATTATTTTCCAAATAATATAAGAGTTTTTAAAAGACATCAATATGCATTATTTTCTAAGGAATATTAATGGGATTACTTATCTCTTGATATAGATTAGACTTCTTTCTCAATTTATGTTTGTTAGATTTTCTCAATGAATGTCAGTGTGATTATTAAAGTTTATAGTAATTATTTTTTGTTCATATTTGAGAATTTGAATAGTAATTTTTGTATTGGTTGTGATTGAAATATTTCGTTTAAAAAATTAAAATTTAATAAATTTTATTGTCTCCATATATAAAATATTTAAAAAATAAACAATTTAAAATCAATGCACTTTTTAATTTATTAAAAACGGTAAAAAAAAAGTTATCCATGCCTACATTAAGCTTAAAAACAAGTTTTATATCAAGCCTTTTATATATGTTTTAAGTGCATGTATAACGCAAGTTTTGTAACAGTTAGAAGAAAAAAAAAATCCAAATATCTAATCTGTAATATAAATTAAATCAAGTAAGACTAGATTGATTTTCGATTGAATTGGTCTAGGTTAAATGTTGAATTGAGTTGTTCGTAGTAAAATGTTGATCCAATTAGTTCTAGTTGAAGCTCAATTTAAGTGATTTTAGTTGAAGGTCAAGTTGAGACGGTGGATTGTAGATTGACATAGTTGATCTCGACCACAACTTCACCTTGAGTTGGCTCGAATTAGTCTCGGCCAAAGATTGACTTGGGACGACAGTTGTAGGAATTATGTCAACGTTAAAGATTGACTTGTGTCAGTTTTACCAAAAGATCAACTAGTGTCAACCGCGACCAAAAATTAGGTTAAGTTGCATCGTTGTGAAGGTCGACTAAGTCAGATTCGTCTTAAAGTCGGGTCGAATCGAATCAAATTGAGAAGTTGAATCGAGACAATCTAATAAACCTATGAATCAAATATATTCAATTGATCTAAAATTTATTTTATTTAAATTAGTTTGAAAAAAAAATTCAAATTTAACTTAGTTAAAATAAATTTGAATTATAAATCCAATCTATTTTATTGGATTAGATTGAATCTATTGAATTTCGAAAAAACCAATTTATGTCACCTTTATTGTGTATAAAAGTTTTCAAATGATGTTGTTCCAACTGTGATGTTGATCTCAATATTAAATAATGTCAATATTTTGTCCTAAGTATAAGTTGGTATAAACTTAATAATTACATTTGCATGAAAACAATTACTTAATAAATTATACAATAAACAATACACTTAAATAAACTTTGTTTAGATTGTTGGTTGTGCGTGTCAGATATAGAAAAGGTTCATATACAAAGTTTTAACCAAAAACACAAATTCCTACTCGTAGGTTATAGATTAGATAAGTGGTTTATGGATTTTCATTCAAATATCCAACTATAATTATTATAAAGTTTTAAGAAAATTATACATTTCATTTTCATTTAATATATTTATTTTTGTTGGTAAAACAATACATTTTGAATAGTTGAATTTCCTTGACACAGTAAAACAATTTTACTAAGATTATAATAATTGAAAATTAGACGTAAACTCAAAAAGCTTCAAGTCGTCGAAAGTTAATGGTCTTTATATTTCTTATCATTTTTCTTAATTTTCATTTTTTTTACTTTGTATTTTGCTGGCATCACAAGTAATTTTAACTTCTATTATCCACTTCTTTATCAAATGTTGCAAGAAATATTTTTAAACTTGTAGCCATTTTTTTTATGAATCCAACATTTAATGTACAATCAGAAGCAAACAAGTAGTTCCTCAAAAGAGAAAATCATAATAGTGAATGAGATCTTTTTACAATTACTTTTGAACCTTAAGCTTTCTTGCACCTAGCTTTTACAAAATTTTCATGGTTCATACTTATTGTTGTAAATCTCAATTCTTTTTATAATCGCCTTAAAACCTTATTTGGTTTATTAAAATTGGAGAGAATTAGTTTTAAAGATATTTAAGACAAAACTATCTTAAATATAAACAAAGTGATTATAGTTAAAGGTTAATTAGTAAAGATATTGTTCAATATAGTTACAATTTTTATCATAATCATAGTTTATATTTAGGAATGACAACGAGTCGGATTGAAAACGAATAATGTTCACTCGGTATTCGATCTGTAATAAAAAAATTTATCCGTTATTTGTCTGATATCTGTTTAAAAATTATGTGAGTATTTTAAAATTCACGGGTATCAGTGGATATCCATGAATATTTAAAAAAAGTATTTTATAAATTTTTAAAATAAAATCTAAATAAAATTACAAAAAAAAAAATGTATAAAAAATTAAGTTAAATACAAATTAAAATTTAATTTTAATTAAATTTAACCTAATAAAATATAAGTTAATTTTAATTTTAATTAAATTTAACTTAATAAAATATAAACTAAATTTTTATTTTATATTTTATAGATAATAAATATTCACTAATATAGCTAATATAATACTCGTATTCACTGCCTACATGTATTTTATTTACGAATATTCGTATATATAAATATTTTCATCATTTTTACTTTAGTAATTTAAAAAAGCTAATACGTTTTATAGAGTACATTTTTAGAACGGTAGTAAGTTATTCGTGAAAAGACTGACCAGTTATAAGAGATTAGTTAATATGAATATTTGCATTTCTCTTTATCCTTTTCTATCTATACAGTTTTCAATGAAATTACTGTTTATAATTATATTTGTGAAAAACATTTTAATTTCACAAACTCACCAGTTAATTCTTAGTTTTCTGTGTTATATATTATTTTAACTTTTACAAGTTTTACTGATGATTTATATCCAATCATATATATATATATATATATATATATATATATATATATATATATATATATATATATATATATATATATATATATATATATATATATATAATGAATAATTTTTTTTCCCTATTGACAAGCATATTAGATTAATATTTTCATCACGGTTTTATCTTCTGTTTATGGTTGTATTATATAATGTTCATAATTATAACGTCATGTATGAATCGATTTTTAAGACATATATGAGTAAATTTTAATTTAAAAAATTTGTTTTTTACTTTATTAAGAACATATACTCGATTTTTTTAAGTTTATAATAGATTATTTCTAGGTCAATCAAATTTGAATTTTACTTTTTTTTTTACAAATAATCAACTATCTAAAATGATAATCTATTATATTAAAAAAAGAATAGTTTTATAAACTTTTTAATAATCAATTATGCCAAGAAATACGAAAAACTATAATTTTTTTAAATAATCAATTATGTTTAGTAATAATTTATTATACCAATTCACAAATTTTCGAAGTCACATGAAGAACTTATTAAGCTATCATATCTTTTCCGATTTGTCAAGATAAAATACACTTTCAACATTTTTCAAAAGAATTTTTAAAATTTTTTGAGAATTTGTATGAAGAATTTTTCTCCACACTTTGTTGAAAAAGATTTGATAAGGATTTATATATCATTGACTTAGTTATATATCATTGACTTAGTTATTTTGATATGAAGGAGTATAATCGAGTATAATCCTCGAAATTAACTAACCTTTTTCTAATAAACTCAAGTTAAATAGATTAGATCGGCTTTTCTTGAAAATTCATAAGAAATGTGACACCTTAAGACTTACATTTATAAATGCTCAACAAAAATATTATTGCTTCACATATAATTTTATTGGCAAAAACTGTGCAAATCTTCATACAATTTTTCTAGCAAAAACTGTAAACCATTTCATGAAATTTCTCAGACAAAAATCACAAAGCATCTTATACAATTTTTCTACAAAAATTACAAAATTTCTCATAAATTTTTTCTAGACAAAATTGTAAACCCTCTTATGACACAAAAATATCCAAGTCTTTCATTGAGTTCTAGTGATAACTCCAAATTTAATTTTTTATTTTTATAGTATCTTTATGTTGTTCTCTTCTTCGTATTACTCGATGCGAGACTTTGATGAATATCCATTTGATAACTAACATATCTTTCCTTCATCTAAAGTCTTGTATGTTATGAAACAAACATTTGTCACTCTTATCACTAGTGATCTACACGACACATTGGCATTATGATCTACACGATTCATTAACGGTGATAATCTTTCCTCGTCATCAACCATCACCAGTTTGCACATCAAACTTGTTGTGGGCAATTTCTGCATTATCATTGACAACTCATTGGTGGAATCCATCACCAACACCATATAAAGCCAAATCAGACCCAACCATATATGCATCAATGAAGTCATTACATAAAAAAAAATCATCAAGTCTAACCTTTCTTCAAAAACACAACATGCAATGTTGATTCTAATTAGCATCTCAAACTTCTCGTCTTCTTCCTTTGATTATAATTTATGCTCTCATATAACTATTGGGAGTTACACAAATAGTTTTTCCAAAAATAACTTCTATAAATAAAAGTAGAAATGGAAATAAAATCACACAAGAAATTTTAAGTGGTTTTGGTTCAATACCTACGTCCATGAATACTCATCAAAAGTACTATTACTCAACATGCAATTTTTCTATCTAAAATTACAAACCATCTCATGCAATTTTTTGGCAAAAATTGAAAACCTTCTCGTGTGTGTGTGTATATATATATATATATATATATATATATATATATATATATATATATATGGGGTTTGCTAACTTGCGTATGCCTGTTTTTCAGTTGGTACATTTTAGCAATGTGTACCGGGTTTCAGTAGACAAAAATACCCTTATATCATGAATTCTAAGTTTTAAGGTTAAGGATATTTTAATAATTTTCATTATCAAAATTAAAAAAATTAAAAAAAGAAACCCCCAAACCCTTACCCACATCTCTCATCCCTCTCAACCTTTTCTCTTTCATCTCTTTCGCTCCAACCTTTTCTCTCTCATCCCTACTCTAGCCCCAATTGAGAAAAAATCAGAAACACTTGTCTTACTCACCTCCTTCATTCCTCTCAATCCTTTCTCCTTCATCTTTCTCACTCAAACATTTTCTATGTCATTTCTGCACTAGCCCCAACTAAAAAAACACTCATTATTAAATAAAATGGTTAAAGAAAAAAAAAATACTTACAAAAAAATTAAAGGACCTAATTTTTTATTTATATAATTTTAAATAAAATTTCAAGATTTAGAATTTTTATTGTTTGATTTTATCGTTGAGAATTTTATTGAATTTTGATTTGTTTTTTCTTTAGTAAAGGAAAACAAGTTAATGAATTTCTACCAAACAAAATTAAATGGCCATGGAGCAATGTTACCTAGTAATCTGAGAATGTAAAGAAATGATGCTCATAAGTCTTGGTGCAAGTTGTGTCCGTGGCTGTAATATATATAGTGAAGATAATGAAATTAAAGAGATTTTGAATGAACTTTTTTCGGAAGGTGAATATGTCAATGACTCAACTCTTTACAAAAGTAAATTGTTTAATAATGAGTGTTTTTTTAGTTGGGGCTAGTGCAGAGATGACAGAGAAAAATGTTTGAGTGAGAGAGATAAAGGAGAAAGGGTTGAGAGGAATAAAGGAGGTGAGTAAGGGTTTGCGGTTTCTTTTTTTAGTTTTGAGAATAAAAATTATTATTAAAATAAGGCAAGTGTTTCTGATTTTTTTTTTCAATTGGGACTAGAATAGGGATGACAGAGGAAAAGGTTGGAGTGAAAGAGATCAAACAGAAAGGGTTGAGAGAAATGAGAGAGGTGGGTAAAGGTTTAAGGGGTTTCTTTTTTAATTTTTTTAATTTTGAGAATTAAAATTATTAAAATACCCTTAACCTTAAAACTTAGAATTCCTAATATGTAAGGATATTTTTGTCTACTGAAACCCGGTACACATTGCTAAAATGTACCAACTGAAAAACAGGCGTACGCAAGTTAACAAACCCATATATATATATATATATATATATATATATATATATATATATATATATATATATATATATATATATATATATATATATATATATATATATATATCCATATTTTAGTAAAGGAGAAAAAATAACTAAATTAAAATTCTAATTACACACTATTAATTAATCTAAAGTTGATTATTTCTAAATTGTGAACTCTAAACAAAAAACAAAGGTATAAAATAAGAATGCTTTAAAAATCTTATAAAAAAAACAAATTAATAATTATAAAAAGTATATCTTACGATCGTAACATTAAAAGCATAATTCAAAAGTGTCCAAACATATTAAAATCAACCAACAATAAGCATGAGTCATTTCAATATAAAAAAGAATATTACGTCATTTAAAATTAAGTTAGTAATAAACAAAAAATACAACAAAATTTGTAAATTTTACTTATCAAAATTTGAATCAAATATTAACCTATTCTAACCCATCTGAAAAACAATCTTCACTAGTAGAAATATCGCATTAAGTATGTCATATAAACTACGGTTTTAAGAAAAATGTAATCTATAAAAATGAAATAACATTTTTATAATTTTTGGAAACGTGTAAATTACGATTTTAACTTTAAAAGTTAAAAGTATAGACTACGATTCTCTTTTAATGAACTACAAAATATAAGTAAAATACTTTTTTATTCTTTCAAATTATATATTTTTCATTTTCTTCTGTAAACAATCATATAAATGGTAACACATTAACAATTATTTTTAAAGAAAGTAAATCAAGCAAAAATGATGTTTATAGAACCTAAAAAATCATTTATATTATACATACACTTTTTTTCTTCTACTTGGTCTCTCTATATTTCATATAGATTCGTAGGCCTATAATTAATTTTTCATACTTTAAAGGAGTTGAAGGTTACCTTCTTCCATTATCCATAAGATTTGTGATACTTGAACTAAATGTTGTAACTTTCTTTCCTCTTTGGAAAAAATGTACAACACACATCACATGCTTCTGATGCATATGCTTTTATGTCTTCAGAGGACGATCCAAGGGTCACCATTCTCTACTAAGTTATAGTTTATCTCACAATCCAAAAGTAGTCATTATTTTCCAATATATATTAATTATTATTTTGATATTCATGCATGCATGCTCATATGATGAACATGGTTAGGCCGCAAAACCTAGTGTTATTACAAAAGGACAATGCATTATTATAATAAATAATCTTAAATTTAATTATCCTCTATTTAAACCCTCCATCACTCATTATGATTTCCACGTCTTCTCTTCTTCTTCTTCTTCTTCTTCTCTCTCTCTCTCTCTCTCTTATGTTTATATGTACAAAATAATGGACAAAAAACCATGCAACTCACCATCTCATGATCCTGAAGTGAGAAAGGGACCATGGACCATGGAAGAAGATTTGATCTTGATCAACTATATTGCAAATCATGGTGAAGGTGTTTGGAATTCTCTAGCCAAAGCTTCTGGTAAAAATATATGTTAATTATTTTATTATTCTTCTTTTTTTTTTTATAAACCCTAATTAGGGTTATACATATATGTATATATATCATCATGTTGATTTATGAATATTTGTGTAGGTCTTAAACGAACTGGAAAAAGTTGTCGACTTCGTTGGCTAAACTACCTTCGTCCTGATGTTAGAAGAGGGAACATTACAACAGAAGAACAGCTTTTGATCTTTGAGCTTCATGCAAAGTGGGGTAATAGGTGAATATATATATATACATATATCTATAAATATACATATACTACCGATACAGTGCACATTTTCAACTTTCTTATATATCTGAATCTTGGTATGAGAGGTATGTCACTTTAATCCTCAAAATGAAAATTTCTTCTCCAACTTTCTCCCACAATTGAAAGATAGAAGATGATGTTGTCTCTATTCTAACATGTTATTGATTAAAGTTTATCAGTTTTTTATGAGCTAAAGCAGAAAATAAAAAGTGAAAAAAAAATATATATTGGTTTTTAAGCATTTGAAAGTGTTATTAGCATTATTTTGTAATCTGAAAATAACATATAGTTTGTAAAAGCATGTCAAGAACATAATTGACAGTGTCTTGGAAGATTATTAGAGTGAGAGAGATCTAATTTGTTCATGGTTTTGAATTAGCCAAGAAAAGGATTGGAACACATGGGGTGTTTGTAAAATTTAGGTTAAAAAAAATATATTCCTATTTTAATTAAATCGGTTCTCATAAGTTTTTGGAATTCTCAAAATGGATTTTACTCATATATATAAAAGAAATTAGAGTTTTTTTTTCCTTGAAGATACATTTTTTTTGTATACAACATGACACATGCATGCATGTGGTTTTGAGATCTTGAACAAGAGAATGAAGTTTTCAAAAAATTACCTTAAATAAAAGTTATTGTTTATCATTGTTATTTTAATTCTTAATTTAATTTTCAAATAAAATACTCATTAATTTTTAAATTAAAAAATTGAAAGGTAAATATGTTTTAAAATTCCTCTTATTTCTACCTTTAAGTTTCTTTTAATCTTTGGTAACTTATCTTTGACAATTAAATTATAAAAAAAAAAAATATAAGAATAAGAAGTATAAGGATATTGATATTAAGATTGCAATAGTTAAGATATATGTAGGAATAAATAAAAACGACGAACTTCTAAATATATTTATTATATGCTGTTCTGAAAATAAAAAATTGAAACAAGTTGTAGAAGTTGATAAGCTATAAGGAATTAATGACAAAGTACGCTAAAAAACAGCTATATGTTCTTAAACAAAAGCATACAAACGGGGATAGATGGGGTACCTCAATAAAAATAAATTAGGTTTAATTATTCATCTAAATTCAATAAATTAATAAAAATATATTGTAAATACTATTATTTTTACTATGTTTCTCTTATTCTTCACATATAATAACTTTCAAGGACCCTTCTTCCTATGAGACAAAATTTTGTAGGTCTAATTATTTTTTCCTGAAAAATAGACATTTTAAAATATTTATTGTAAAATAAAAGAGTGAATAAAGAATTTTAGAAAATATAGATAAAAAAGCATAAACTTGGATAGTGCACAACTCAACCCTAGTACCTTTCCCACCCTTAGTACTTCTTCCCATCCAAGAAAAAGAAAAAAAACAACTCAATTATTTAAGGAAAATTGATAAATGTTATTATCCCTTGTAGTTGGGATAACAAAGGAGGCACAAATTTAGGACACGTGGCTTTTCTTGGGCAAAGAAAAATGAAGTAAAAATAAGTTTAAAATTAAGAAAAATATTTGTTAGGTAGCACTACTTTTTTGTTTGGTAGAAAAAAAAAAGAACTAGAATGGATTAATAGAAATGGTGAATGAAAATATAGAGAAATAAAGCAAAATTTTCAAAACTTTTCTTTTATTGAAAAGGAATAGAAAAAAAATGAATGAAAAAATGGTAATTAATTAACTCTATCTTATTTTATTTTACTTTTCATTTCAATCATACAACTCCCATCATTCATGATCTTTTCTCTATCTCTTTCTATTAAAGAGTGTATTATAGAGGAAAAGGATCAAAAGAAATGAAAGTATCATAGATGATATACATAATAGAATAGAATAAATAATGGAGTTTTTTATACATAGAAGTATATCATAGAAGAAAAATTTATGAGGTGAATCTTGAAAATTTGTATAAAACACAGCAAAAAAAAAAAAAACATTTTTATACTAATAGAATCTATGAACAAAAGATGAGAAACCTAGAAATGTTAGAATGAAAGTACACTATATATATTTACCTGGGGATTGCATTGAGAAATATGATTTTGGTGTTCTGAGATCCCATGTTGTTGCAAAGCAAATGCATATCTCCAAAGGGAGATCGAGCAACTTATAGCCAAACTCTTTTATAAGTGAGACTCGAAAACCATCATCACTTTTATTCTCAACCAAGGAACATGGTCTCAAATATAGACACGTGAAAAATGCAGAAAAAACAGACATGTGACATTTATTTAATATTGGTGTCTGTTTTTTTTTTATTATTATTATATTTTATTATTTTACTCATAAAACGTGCCAACACTTTCATATAGTATTGGTGTAACTTTATCATGACATTCCTTTTACCCCAAATGCACAAATTTCAGTTTGTCTTCTCACAATCTCTTCAAATTTCAATTATCTAACTTGGTTT
Source organism: Vigna mungo (assembly GCA_036885675.1). Classification (NCBI taxonomy): domain Eukaryota; kingdom Viridiplantae; phylum Streptophyta; class Magnoliopsida; order Fabales; family Fabaceae; genus Vigna; species Vigna mungo. Next base: position 18,188,970 of record CP144697.1, on the reverse strand, counting down.
TTCTTAATAAGGTGGTCCAAAATTGCAAAGCATCTTCCAGGAAGAACTGACAATGAGATTAAGAACTTTTGGAGAACCAGAATCCAGAAGCATATGAAGCAAGCTGAAAATTCACAGCAACAGGGTAATAATAACAGTAACATTTCAGAGACAAATGATCATCATCATCATCACCATCAACATCATCATCATCAACAACATCATCATCAAGCCAGCTCTAGCACAAGCCTAGCATCCAACATGGCACTGCAAATTGAGTCTTACTCCACACCCTCATATCAAGAAAGTTTGGAGCCATTTCCATCACAGTTTCCTCCAATCACTGATCAATCAAGTTCATGTACCAATCACAACATCAACACCAACACCAACTATTGGAACATAGAGGATTTGTGGTCTATGCATATTCTTAATGGGGACTAAACCTACATGCATGCATACATAAATCATATATTTATATATATATATGATATATGATATATATCTATATTTATATATGTATACCTAAGTTGTTATTGCGTCATCAGGCTTAACTAATAACATCATTAGGCAAGTTTATGTGATGTTACCATGCATTTGATGTGAGTCAAGGATTAAGTTACTTATGGATTGGAGTATATTTATATATGTAGGAACTTTTATTTATATGTGCATTATTGTATGATTATGGTAAATAATATGGTAGGTGTACCATATAAGATATGTTTGAGGTTTACAAAACTTTCAATAATATGGCATGCTCGTGTTGTAGTAAATCCTAGTATGAATTATGTTATTTGTCTCAGCTTTATGTAACTTAAGCTCAATCTAATCAGTTGTGATAAATTTCACATAAAAATATGATTCTCATCCCACCTGATTTTATTTTGACTAAGAAATTAATTTTTCAATTTTAATAGTAATTATTTCTTGATAACTTTAATAATTAAAGGATTAAATATCTTTGTAATTTTTATTTGTCCATGTTTCAAACTTTGATAAATTTTAATCTCTAAACTTAAAAAAAAAAATAATGCATATAAGTATTTTAATTAAATAATATTAACTTTTACTTTAATATTAAATGATGTTTCATAATTACATTTGAGTTATTTATACAATTTAACATATGTTAACTCAAATGTCAAGTTAGTATATGGTAAAAAAAGATTAATGTTATCGTGTTTAAAATTTATTTTTATTCGTTTTCTAAGTTTGAAGATCAAAATATATTAAAATTTGAGACAATGACAAATTAAAACTTCGCATTCAAATTTAAGAACTAAAAATATTTTTAACTCTTAATTTAATTGGTTGAATGTTATATTTGATAGCATACCTAATCCATTGAAATCTTTCTTTTTTTTTTCTCTCCTTCTCTCAAATAAAAACGTATTTCTTCTATCTACACTATACAATTTTTCATCAATCCAAAAATGTTAACTAGTATTGAAGGAAAAAAAATAGTATGTAGTGTTATGAATGATGTAATTTCCCTTCTAGAAAACGTAAGAAGGTGTACGTGATGACGATGTATTCTTAAGCTTTTGATGATTCACATAAATGGAAAGACAACGAAGCCATCATCGAGATGAACTTGCATTTCCATTTCAGAAAAAGAAATTGTCATCATCACACTGCCTAACTGAACCTAAAAGAAATCTACCACTTCGCGAAATCCCAACCACTAATTCATTTCGATCGGTTTTATGATCATACGTTTCGATCATAGTGAGGTCTTAGATTTTTGTTTCAGACAACTGTTCATATAGGTTCACACTACATACACATATATACATATACATATACATACATACGTGTATGTATATCATGGCCATGCGAGACATTGGACTTCGACGTAAACCTAATTCTCGACAAGGAGTGCATGGTTGAAAAGTCTTCACGTGCCCTTCTTATATCATCTACCTGTTCATATAACATTCATAACATATAATTATTTAATTAATTCGCATCCTTTATAAAGAAACAGTTCAAAACTGTGTCTTGCTTTGGTTAAAAAGTAAATCAAATTTTGGATATAACTTACTTGTTCAAGTGTTTTTTTCACGGTGTGGTTTGATCTAACCTTTTCAAAGTGTTTTTTTTTTTTTAATTATTATTATTATATGGCTTTTAAAAAGTTGATAAACATGTATTTTTTTTTACCTAAAATCGATCCTTAAATGGCATTTTTTAATAATTCTATAATTGTATCTTTTATGTATATCGATATCCTTTATAACTAAGAAAGGTGAATTTTTACTATATGTTTAAGTTTAATTTAATAATACAAGAATATTGAAATCAAGATATTTATATATTTACTTAAAAAGGCTCTTCCAATGAACTAAACCCTATAGTCTTTCGTAGAAATATATATTTGACTTATTTCTTTAAAAATGTCATGTTCTCACCTAAATTGTATATTTCAAGTCATAGTTATATGGAATAAGTGACCTATTTTCACCTCTATTAATAGATAAGAAAATCAAAATGGAAGATTCTTAACAATTACTACTATTATCAATAGCAATTTTATACAATATATATGGCATAGTAATCTAGTTGTCTTAGAGATCTACACTATTTCTCATGGATCATGATCTTGGAGAAAAAAGGGTGTAGTTTACTTGTCATTTGTGAGCACCAAGTTAGGCAAATGACAACATTAGAATATGGTATTTACAATAGATGTTATGACACACTTTAATTTTGATTTAGCTTAACATATATATTGAGACAAAGGGAAAAGGTTGGTCACTAGAAACTACCTTAAAAAGGAAAGAATTAGGGCAAGTTACTAGTGGGGTTATAACTTTGGCATGTGTGTTTTTTGTGAAAAAAAAAAAAAAAAACTTTTCTCCATATCCAAAGGAAAACACACATGTGAAGGATAAAGATCACTCAATTTAATATGTGAAGGATAAAGATCACTCACATGTGCTAGAGTTTGGGGTCGGCCACTTCAAAAAGTGATCACCAATTTAACATGAGATAAGTGCAATATTAAGTTTCTAATTAGGATATACTTAGTAAAAAGATTAGTGAAAATTAAAGATTAGATAAAAGCTAAAAAAAACTAGGTGGTAAGGGAAAGTTATGTTTAACAATATGAAGTTTATTTAAGTGTTGAGTTTTTATTCTAAACATGGCTACAATATTTTAATATACTATATATATGCAGATAATAATGGAATAATACCATACGAAAATATTATTTTATTAAAAATAAATAATAGAATTAAATAATCAATTTATTAAAAAAACCAAAAGGTATAAATACTTAGAGTATATTTTTCTATGAATTAACTTTGGTGTAAGTTATACTAAATTATACTTTTTTTTATCATTATTTTGTATTTTTTAGTCATTTCAACTCATTACTAGCTTTTTAAGTAGAAATATCAAAATGAGTTTTAATTTGTGAATCAATCCAATTCATTACAAGTTGGATTGAGTTGAAAAAAAATTCACTTAAATTAAATTGGATCTAATTCACTTAACCCATGAATTAAATATGATAGAGTCGAGTTGAAGATAGATTGACTCATAACCTACCAACAACTTTTATTAATTTTTTACCATTTTTTACACACACACACACACATATATATATTATTGAAATATTAAATAAGAGTATTGAACGGTGTTATTTTTGTAATAAATTAAAAGACTTAAAGACTTTTTATATCAGTTAGACAGAAACTGACATAGAAAGTGGGAGGGTGACAAACTCTTTTCTCGCCATCGTGTTCTCCAAACTTTTCTCTTCTTAATATTTTCCAAATTCTCTTAAAAAAACTCTAGCACACACACAACCCAAACAATTAAACTTTTGTCTCTGGTGGTGATCTTATTCAAGTCATGGAAATGAAATCTCAGGCGAAGTCTTGTTCAATTTCACCATTTGGTGAAATTAGAGGAGGAGGAGACCAGCGAGAATGGTGATGATAAGCAACGGGTGATGGCTTGACAAAGTTGAGATGAAGGATCAAATAAAGGGTTGAATAGAGCCTTAGAGTGAACTTTAAGTGATGGTGAGCATGTTTGATTACAATGAGAGAGTGTGAGTGTGAACGTGACCAACGACAACAATGACATGACGAGCAATGGTGGCCTTTGTCGAAGATGGCTTGGGCGAGTAACGAGTGACAACCTTTACCAATGGTGGCTTATATCAAGAAGCAAAGGTGCGATCACACATGGCTAAGGGTCATTTTGAAAGGAGAACGAAGAGAAAAAAGATCACAGGTCAAATAGAACAATAGTGTGGTCATGGCAGGCGTTTGTAAAAAAGAATAAGAAACCCTAAATGAGCAAAGTTATACCTATTTTGGACCAATCAATATAAAATGTGAAAACTTTCTATACCACTTCTATCTAGAACCAACATAAAAAGTATTTTTTAACTGTGTACAAATGTTTCTTTGCATTAGTGTGATGTCGTCATCTTTATCGTTCTTCAATAACAATGGTATTCCTACTAGTAATTATAATTTTGACTTCAAATGTTGTAGTAATATGTTGATGCTTCAATGCAGTCAATTTTTCCATTAAGTATACTTGGTAGTTTGTAGTACAGGAAGTGTCGTATTCACAAGAATTTTATAGAATACACAATGTTCAAATTTTGTTGATTTCAATAAAATAGTATTTGGATTGTACATGAAGTATGAAAAAACATATTTGATGTATAAAAAGTGTTGATTTAAAGCAATAAATATGTGCTAAAACAAATTTGAGTAAAGGTTAGAACCTTGGACTTATTCTTACCATTTAAAAGTAGGAGGAGAATTAGTTAGGGCACAACTTGAAACAAGCTATCACTCAATCAAAAGTCAGTGAAATAAGATTAGTGATCAGTTCATCCAACAACAACTATAAACTAATTCACAAATATTTAATAAAAGCATACTTTGATAAATAAAACAGTATCAATACAATAGATTTCCAAAGAGTTACATATTTGCTTCAACATAAGAGAGGCGTAACTCCACATAATGGATACAAACAATACCATGCTTTGAAGAACCATGCTTTCTTTTGCTAATTAAGTGCAAAGAAAGGTGTTTGCAAAATCTTTCCAAAGACATTAAAAAATCTTTTCAAAAAGTTTCTCTAAAACATGGGTACAACTCTGATTTTATAAATTGTCAAGGACAATGCTCAACAGTTCACTTGTGGCTTCAACTACATAAGTTTCCTTCATAGTTGGGTTTGCCTTTATGGCCCAAACCTCATGCTCTCATGCTTCAGCTCCTCAGATTACTTTTCTAGGAAGGAGTCTTCATGGTTTAGCCTCATATTTAGTGTTTAAGATTTCCCTTTGTAATGGATTTGCTTTATGGCTCGAGCCTCATTTTTTCAATTGAGTTGAAGTAATATCAATTTTGTTTAGATTTGTTTGAAATTTATTCATTTTCTTTATTTTTTTCACTTTGACTCTCTATTGATGCTACAAATTGCAAAGCAAACTAAATTAGAGTGAATTTAACAAAAGCTTAACAAAATCAAAACAAGATAAGTGTTAAATTCATTATCAAACTTAATTCATATTGGACACCTATCATAATACAAATAAAAGTTACAAATCTATCAATAAATTCATTATCTCCCTAAATGATGTTTGTAGTGTAACAATCAATCTATATTAAAAGAAATTTTAAATAACTTTTTGCAGTCTTTTGTATACTTTAAAAGATTGTAGAGGAACATGAAAAAACTTAAATATCTCCACAAAATTAAACATAAGAACACATCATGAATCCAATTTCATATTACTTCAAAAGTTCCTCAATGAAATAATCAGAAGAGAGGATATCTATATTCTTTTTCAATTGATTAACAAAAAATTATATATAATACAAAAATATAAGGAGTACTTATATATATATATATATATATATATATATATATATATATATATATATATATATATATATATATATATATATATATATATATATATATATATATATATGGATTGAAAGACCATTCAAGAGAAATGAAATCTATATTTTCTTTCAAATTCATTTAAAAAGATTTAGGCTTAAAAGTTTTATAATCCAAGAACAATTTAACTTACTTTTTTGAAATTTATATTATTCCCATGCAATTTTGTCCCTTTTTCCTTTGAGAAAGTGGTATTTTGAAAAAAGTATATGATACTTTACTAATCTAATAATGAAATATCTAGCCAATTGTAACGAGACATTCACATAAAGAATATATATTATAAAAGAAGTGACTAGGTGGTATAAGGAACACATTAATTCTTATGTTGTAAGTTATATTCCTCTTTTGTATCATATTTTTCTAACAATTTCCTACAAAATATTAAATAATTTATTTTTGGAAATGAAAAACATTTTAAAATATCTCATTATCATTGTCAATATCGACCATTTCATTCTCATGCATGGAGCTTAGAGAAGCCTATTCTGATTGAATCTATCTCTTGTTGGAGTCTCTGGGCATTATGAACGTCATAGAACCTAACAAATTTAAATTTGTTTCTCCATCTTTCGAATTTCCTAACAATGAAAACTTCATAAACCCATTCCCATATCTAGAAAATTATCCACATATCAAACTCTTCATAATTAGTTGGAAAATGAGAAAATAAGTATTTAGTTGTTATGCATCCCTTTAGTTGATTCCATCTTGTCACCTAATGAGAAATCTTAAGTTTACCATTGTGGCATGTTCTAGACATTAATGACAACCAAGATGAGTGTTGTGCATTATTTATAGTATGTAAATATATTGTCAAATAACTTATGGAATACCTTAATTTTGTTTAAAAAACATTATGTTTTTTAATTATTATAAAAATACTTTTTCAAATAACTTATGTTGTTTTTAACTCACTTTCTTTGATTTACAAATTTCAAACATAAGTATTTAAATTTGTAAGTTGTATTCCAAACTATCAAACTACTGAAGTGACTCATAATAAGAAGTCTATGAGATGATTCTGATTTACACTTAATTTTATTTGTGTGCACGAGTGACTTAAATGACATGTAACAAAACGTTTATATACATTAAATGATTTGTCTTACTTTTAATTATAAAAAAAATACAAGTTTTCAATATTACTTTATAAAAAAGGTATTTTGAAATACCTCTTTGTGGTTTTTAGCACTCTACGGGTTTGAACCTAAGTAGTGTTTAAATTGGTAAGTAGTAATTCTAACCATCAAACTACTAAGGTGACCCGTACTATCATATATATAATTATTTCATATATACTTTTAATAATATAAATCAACCATTTCAAAAATCTAATTAATAATAAATTCTATATAAAATTTAAGATTATTTTTCATAATACAATATTTAATAGACTTACTTAATTATATTATATTTTTATTTTTTATTATTTTTGTATGGTATTTATTTATTTTTTTATCAAACTAGTGCTTCACTTTTTTTAAGAAAATTGTTATTTTATGTTTTCAAGATTACTTTATAAAAATTATTGTGGAATACTCGTTATGTTTTTTTATACACTCGTAGAAGTAGCAATTCATCCTTATTAAATTTAACAAATCTTATATTAAGGAAAATTTTAATATATGGAAACTTTTAATAACTTTTTACAAAAAAAGTTTAGGAAGATGAAAAAATTTAAATATAATATAAATACAACGAGTAATTAAACCACATAAGAAAATATTAAACTACATAAATAAATATTGAAAGATGATTCAACAAAAGAGAAACAAAATCTCACTTTTTATTAAACTTACATCTAAGATTTAGACTTAATAAGTTTTATAATCCTATGACAATAAACTCATGTTGTCTCAAAGTGATGTTATTCCTATTCACCCACAAAGATGATATTATAGTGAGCAATACCATTGTTAAGCTTTGACTCATTTTCCTTTTGAGAAGATGGATATGTTGAAGGAAGTGTATGGGTACTCTTCATATATAGCAAACATGAAATATTTAGTCAATAAATAATAAAACATTTTGATATTATATGACAATAAATAAATAAATATATATATATATATATATATATATATATATATATATATATATATATATTTATCATCAGAATAACTCTCACCAAAACCAAGTGATAAAAGGAAGACGTTGACTTGTGTTATAAATTATATATTTATCTTCATCAAAATTTCCTATATTTGTATCCTATTTTTTAATAGTTTTCTAAGGTTTGAATATAAAAATCATTTATTACAAAACTTTTTGCAAACTACTTCATAATACAAAATATTGTCTTGGAAAATATTAAAAAATACAATAAAAACACAAAAAGAAATATACAACTTATAATTATAAAAATCAATGTCTATTCCTTTTGTCACCTAAATTTAAAAGTCAGAGTTATACTTGTTCTTTGTATATATGTTCTCATAATATTTGGATGTCTTAATTGATTAGGCATTCGAGATATGTTAAGGAAAGTATCATATATTTCCTTCAACATACCTGTCTCTTTAAAGAAAAAAATTATATTAAAAATAATCTAATTTACTCTAATATGGTCTTTGTGTCTAAATATGAGCAATATTATCCTCTAACATGAGTTAAATTGTTACATAATTATAAAACCTATTAAACCCAAGTCTCAGATGTGGATTAAAAAAAAAACACAAAATAGAGGATTTTTTTTTTCCTTTTTGTTGAATAATCTTTCAATCCGTAATAGCCTCAAATTTAACTTTTCTTCTTCTTTAAATACTATTTACATTTATGTTATATTTAAGTTTCTCTTATGCTAATTAAAAAAAAAAAAAAACATAGATGTCCTCACCTCACTCACTTGTTATTCTTTATACTCAAGTAATATGGAGAGTCAAACTTTAAAACTTTTCATATCCTTCTTTACCTTCACCTAAGGCATAAAAACTATAAAAAAAAGTTATTTGAAATTCCATTAATATATTGTTTGTTAAATTTAAAATGGATTGCTAGCTACTGCTACAGTATCTTTTAAGAAGATAATGATTTCATTGGTGGATTTGTGACTCTTATTTTTGTGTTATAAGTTGTATGTTTCTCTTTTATTCTATTTTTCTAATAATTTCCAATAAAATATTAAATAATTATATTTTTGGAATTATTAAATGAAAGACATTTTAAATTATTTCTTTATCTTTTTAATTCTTTCCCTTCTATCTATAGATTTCAAAGTTAGACTCTAGCCAATATTTGGTTCTTTTAATCAATTTCTCAATATTAACCATTTCTTTCCCATACATGGAGTTAGAGAAGTTTATTATGATTGGCTTTTGTTGTAATCTCTGGGCATTATTAACATCATTAGAACCTTACAAATTCAAATTTGTTTCTACATCTTTCAAATTTTCTAGCAATAAAAACTTCATAAACCCATTCTCATCTCTAGAAAATTATCCACATATCAAACTTGTAGTATAGCGAATACCCGGTCGGGCGGTAACACGTCTCAGGGGGAAGCGAAGATTGAATGGTGACCGGTCGGTCGGGCGAGGAAGTCTGGTTGAAATGATGACGGCCAAAGAACATTAAAGGGAGCATAAAAAGGTAATTAATGATAGCATTAGAAACAACATATATGGCCTTAATAGGGGAATATTACATAAGGAGAAAGGGAATATACGGTATTCATGAGCAGTTAATGCTAATTACTGAGAATAATGCCTATAAATATAGTGTTAATGACCAGGTAAACACACATTTTGATAATATTCAATTTCACCTCCTTGAAACCGATCTGACTTGAACGTCAGAGTGTTTTTTGCAGCTCACAACCGTTTGGTGTTATGAAGAGATCTTCAGACGGTGGAACGTCAGTGGATTGGAGGAAAGAGGGGATTGTTGATTCCATCTTGAGCACCTAGTGAGAATTTTTAAGTTCACCATTCTAGCATGTTCTAGACGACATAATGACAACCAAGATGAGTATTGTGATTATTTATATAGTATATAAATATATTGTCAAATAACTTATTGAATAGCTTAATTTTGTTTAAAAACATTATATTTTTTAGATTACTATAAAAAGGTTTTTTCAAATAACTTATTATATTCTTTTTAACTTACTTTCTTTTATTTTCAAATTTCAAATCTAAGTACTTAAATTGGTAAGGAGTAATCCAAACCATCAAACTACTGCAGTGATTTAAGTGACATGTAACAGAACACCTAAATATACACCTTCGATACATTAAATGATTTTGTTTAACTCTTAATTATAAAAAATATAGGTTTTCAAGATTACTTTATAAAAGGTATTTTGAAATACCTCTTTAATGGATTCCAGAAGCCTATGTACGGGTTTCAAACCTAAGTGTTTAAACTAGAAAGAAGTGATTCTAACCATCAAACTACTCAGGTGACCCATACTAAGAATACTATAGTATATATAATAATTTTATGTTTCAACTGGAACAGAACACCTTCGATACATTAATGGATTCCAGAAGCCTATGTACGGGTTTCGAACCTAAGTGTTTAAACTAGAAAGAAGTGATTCTAACCATCAAACTACTCAGGTGACCCATACTAAGAATACTATAGTATATATAATAATTTTATGTTTCAACTGGAACAGAACACCTGTGGTTTAAGTGACATGTAACAGAACACCTTCGATACATTAAATGATTTTGTTTAACTCTTAATTATAAAAAATATAGGTTTTCAAGATTACTTTATAAAAGGTATTTTGAAATACCTCTTTAATGGATTCCAGAAGCCTATGTACGGGTTTCGAACCTAAGTGTTTAAACTGGAAAGAAATGATTCTAACCATCAAACTACTCAGGTGACCCGTACTAAGAATACTATAGTATATATAATAATTTTATGTTTCAACTGGAACAGAACACCTGTGATTTAAGTGACATGTAACAGAACACCTTCGATACATTAAATGATTTTGTTTAACTCTTAATTATAAAAAATATAGGTTTTCAAGATTACTTTATAAAAGGTATTTTGAAATACCTCTTTAATGGATTCCAGAAGCCTATGTACGGGTTTCGAACCTAAGTGTTTAAACTAGAAAGAAGTGATTCTAACCATAAAACTACTCAGGTGACCCATACTAAGAATACTATAGTATATATAATAATTTTATGTTTCAACTGGAACAGAACACCTATGATTTAAGTGACATGTAACAGAACACCTTCGATACATTAAATGATTTTGTTTAACTCTTAATTATAAAAAATATAGGTTTTCAAGATTACTTTATAAAAGGTATTTTGAAATACCTCTTTAATGAATTCCAGAAAGCCTATGTACGGGTTTTGAACCTAAGTGTTTAAACTGGAAAGAAATGATTCTAACCATCAAACTACTCAGGTGACCCATACTAAGAATACTATAGTATATATAATAATTTTATGTTATTCTTAATAATATAAATAAATCATTTCAAAAATCTAATTAGTAATAAATTCTATACAAAATTTAAGAATATTTTTTGTAATATAATATGTTAATAGACATACTTAATTATATTATATTTTTATTTTTTATTATTTTTTTATGATCTTTATTTATTTTTTTTTATCAAACTAGTGTTTATTTTTTTTAAGAAAATTGTTATTTTACCTTTTCAAGATTACTTTATAAAAGTAATTTTGGAATACTTTGTTATGTTTTTTGTGCACTCATAGAAGTAGCAATTTATCCTTATTAAATTGGAGAAATCTTATTTTAAAGGAAAATTTTAACATATGAAAACTTTTAATAACTTTTTACAAAAAAGTTTAGGAACATGAAAAATTTTTAAATATAATATACATACAACGAGTAATTAAACCACATAAGAAAATCTTAAACTACATAAATATATATAATTGAAAGATTTCAACAAAAGAGAAACAAAATCTCACTTTTTATTAAATTTACATCTAAGATTTAGACTTAATAAGTTTTATAATCCTATGAAATTAAACCCATCTTGCCTCAAAGTGATATTATTCTTATGCACACCCACAAAAATCATATTATAGTGAGCAATACCATTGTTAAGCTTTTGATTCATTTTCCTTTGAGAAGATGGGTATGTTGAAGGAAGTGAATGGCACTTTCCATATATAACAATCATAAAATATTTAGTCAATAATAATAAAACATTTTTATATTATATGACAATATATATATATATATATATATATATATATATATATATATATATATATATATATACTTAAGAATACGAGAAAATCATTTTAAGACTAGTGTGTGAGTTCAAAAAATGTGATGAGATATTTTAAAATGCCTTTTCATATTAATCTCAAATATATATTTTGTAATACAATTAATTTATCTAATTTAGTTGAGTCATTTGAGAATATATATATATATATATATATATATATATATAACTAAAAAATTATGTTTTCAATAATCTAAATAAAAGGTATTTTGAAATACTTCGTTATGTTTTTTTTAACTCTGTTCCGCTTGTCTACGGGTTTCAACCCCAAATCAGACTTCTAAGTTGACTAGTGAGGAGTCTACAATATACAAAATAATTTTATCTTACTCTTATTAAAATAAAATCAACTATTTCTAAAATCTAATTAATAATAAAATTTATGCAAAATTCTATATTAGTTTCCATAAGCTAACATGATAATTAACTTAATTATATACACTTTTTACTTTATTTTATTTTATATTATTTGTTATATTAAAACGCATAAAAAATATAAAATAAAATGTGATTCTACTAGATGACAAATATGTTGGTCATAATAATAACTTCACATCAATTTTTTACATAATTCAATTAAATTATTTAAGACTGATCCGTATAATATGAAATTTGGAATTTGAAACTATCTAAGTTTTGGTGGATTGAATTAATGGTAATCTAACACTAAAAAAAGTATAGATATGGTGATTGTTAACCTAAAGTTAATAAGGAAAATTTTATATTATTAGTCAACAGTATCATATTTACATCATACATTTGTGTAACTTTTAAATTATTTATGATAATTCATTCTCGACAATTTGAAGATAAAGTATAAGTAGTGGTTTAACCAATATTAATTTATCACTAATTTTTAAATTAATTTTTAACTAAAGTTGTTAAGCATTTTTCAAAATTCGGTAAAGGTCTTTTTGGTTAGACTTAAGTTTTGTTTATGCTTTTACTTTTAACACCCCATAATTTATTTGAACACTCCCTCGAATTTTGAAAATGACCATTTTGCATGTAATAAGATTATTGGAATTTATTTTTCGGAAAAAAAAAATTGGAACATGCTTTTTGAAAAAACATTTTCATAACGTTCTGGAATGAAATTTCCAAAATAAAATTTTTAAAACTCATATATTGCCCTTTGAAATAATTTTTTTGGAACATCCCTACATAATATATGTTTTAGAAATTTTTTATTGAACTTTTAAAAAATGTATGAAATATGTTTTGGAAAAAGCTTTACGAAACGATTTTTTCTCTTCTCTTTGTCTTTCTCTGCAACAGTGATGACGATGGTACTGGCTGGTGAACTGTGTTAAGTTTTTTTCTCTAACTGTAGGAGTGTCGTTAATAATTTTTGGGTGCTAGAAGCAATAACATCTTTTGCTTTTACAAAGCTAAAAGAATGTGTATGGGATTTATGCCTTTGGTATTCTATTTGCATTATTTTTTTTCTCTCTCATTCGTCGTTATGTTTTAATTTTTCTAACAAACATAAATTTTTGGGACTAATTTTATAAAGGTAATTTTGAAAAAGATTTCAGATATTTTGTAAATTAGTGTATAGAATGTATTGAATATACATTTTAGAAATTAATCTTTGAAATTTGAAAGTTGATAAATTTGTATTTTTGGATTGATGGTATTTTTAAAATATGAGATTAAATTATTTTAATATTAAATTTTAAGTTATAAATAGAAAATTTTATAACAAATTTCATTATTTTAAACCACACAATTTTTTTAGAACATTTTTTTAAAGAATTTTTTAACTTCTTTCTTTTCTTTCTCACTTTATGCTTATCTAATTAAAAAACCAAGATCGTAGGATTGATCTCGTGGTGAGCTCTTCAATTTAGACTAATCAATTTATCAGTTTGAGTAAGTTGAGTTTCAACAATTTTTGTAGTCTATTTTTGTTTTCTATTGCATGTGAGTCTTCTTCCGCTTGCATGTGCCTTTTTAATATTTTATTTGAGTCTCTGCTCATCAATTATTACAATGGTATGGTTTAATCGTTCTTGTAATATTTTTATGTGTAGATAGAAAATCTTGTAACATCTTGTGTGGTTGGAGTTCTAAAGTTGTTTAAGATGTCCAAACATGTGACGAAAGCTAAATTTTGTTCTTTGTTTGTCTTTAATTGATTTTGGTGTGTACTATGAAGTTATGTTGTTATGATTTAATCGATACGTTTGATAGTGTGTGGATGATTAAACTAGATGTTTGGAACTATGATAGAACATGTGTGGTATGATAAAATGTGAGAAATCATTATTTGTGCATTTGAGTTGTAAATAGTCCAGTTGCATAACTTGTGATGATATGTTACTATGTTTGGTTCAGTGTGAAATAGGTATAAGTATGAAATATATGGATTGGTTGTTGTTTGGAATGCCTTTGTGAGATTTGAATTGGAAAACATGACATTGGTTGAACTAAGAACCAGTGATTTTATTATCATTGAAATGTTTGATAATGATAATTGGTTCAAAGAATGTCAAGTTACACAAATCAAACTCAAAGGAAAATCTGATATATTTTTTTATATTTTTTGGGCAACACTTAGGTGCCACCCAAACAGTGGTATCTTTGAGTTGGCTATTGCTAAGCGACACCAAAGCTAAAGATCTCACTAACTTGGTGGCATTGGGGTCAATAAATAAATTAAATCCTGGGAGCTTAAGGATCCTCTTGTTGGGCAACCACTAGGCTCATTGAGTGCTTAGATTAGTGGTGTTAGTTGGCATTGGACACCATTCTTCCAAAGTGTTGGACGATTGTTAAGTGACTTTAAATATGCTTTATAAATTGTATATTGAGTTTTTAGAGGTATATAAGTGTATGATGTTTATCTGTTTATTTATATATATATATATATATATATATATATATATATGAGAAATGAAATCGTATACTTTCTTTCAAATTCATTTAAAAAGATTTAGGCTTAATAAGTTTTATAATCCAAGAAAAATTTAACTCATTTTTTTGAAATTTATATTATTCCTATATAGCCACAAAGATTGTATTATAACAAACCAGAACACTTCCCATGTAATTTTGGCCCAATTTCCTTTGAAAAACGGGTATGTTGATAAAAGTATATGATACTTTACTTATCTAATCATGAAATATCTAGCCAATTGTAACGAGACATTCACATAAAGAATATGTATTATAAAAACAAGTGACTAGGTGGTAGTAGAACAAACACATTAATTCGTATGTTGTAAGTTGCATGTTCCTCTTTTGTATCCTATTTTTCTAACAATTTCCTACAAAAATATTAAATAATTATATTTTTGAAAATGAAAGACATTTCAAAATATCTCATTATCATTGTCAATATCGATCATTTCTTTCTCATGCATGGACCTTAGAGAAGTCTATTCTGATTGAATCTATCTCTTGTTGTATCTCTTGTTCTATCTCTTATTGGAGTCCCTGGACATTATTAACGTCATAGAACCTTACGAATTAAAATTTGTTTCTCCATCTTTCAAATTTTCTAGCAATGAAAACATCATAAACCCATTCCCATCTCTAGAAAATTATCCACATATCAAACTCTTCACAATTAGTTGGGAAAATGAGAAAATAAGTATTTAGTTGTTATGCATCCTTTTGGTTGATTCTATCTTGAGCACCTAGTGAGAAATCTTAAGTTCACCATTGTAGCATGTTCTAGACATTAATGAGAACCAAGATGAGTGTTGTGCATTATTTATAGTATATAAATATATTGTCAAATAACATATGGAATAGCTTAATTTTGTTTAAAAAAAATTACATTTTTAATTATTATAAAAAGACTTTTTCAAATAACTTATTATATTGTTTTTAACTCACTTTCTTTGATTTACAAATTTCAAAAATAAGTATTTAAATTTGTAAGGAGTACTCTAAACCATCAAACTACTCAAGTGACTTGTAATAAGAAAGTCTATGAGATGATTTTAATTTACACTTAATTTTGTGTGTGTTGCAGAGTGACTTAAGTGACATGTAATAAATGTCCATGACACATTAAATGATTTGTATTACTTTTAATTATAAAAAATAATGGTTTTCAATATTACTTTATATAAAATGGTATTTTGAAATACCTCATTGTGATTTTTAGGACTCTATGTACGGATTCGAATCTAAGTGTTTAAATTGGTAAGAAGTGATTTTAACCATTAAACCACTAAGATGACCCGTATTAAGAAATCAATCGTATATATAATTATTTCATGTTACTTTTAATTATATAAATGAACTAGTTCAAAAATCTAATTAATAATAAATTCTATACAAAATTTAAGATTATTTTTCATAATATAATATGTTGATAGACCTACTTAATTATATTATATTTTTATTTTTTATTATTTTGTATGGTATTTATTTATTTTTTTATCAAACTAGTGTTTTACTTTTTTTTTAAGAAAATTGTTATTTTATGATTTCAAGATTATTTTTCTAGAAAATCTTTTTCAAAAATTTTCTAACTTCTTTCTTTTCTTTTTCACTTTTTGCTTATCTGATTAAAAAACTAAAGTTGTTGGATTGATTTCGTGGTGAACTTTTCAATTTAGACCAATTAATTTTTAAGTTTGGGTAAGTTGAGTTTCGACAATTTTTTTAGTCTATTTTTTGTTTTCTGCTGCGTGTGAGTTTTCTTCTGCTTGCATGTGTCTTTTTAATATTCTATTTGAGTCTTTGTCTATCAATGATCATAATGGTATGATTTAATCGTTCTTGTAATATTTATATGTGTGGATAGAATATCTTGTGTGGTTGGAGTTCTAAAGTTGTTTAAAATGTCCAAACATGTGACTAAAGCTAAATTTTATTCTTAATTGATTGTCTTTAATTGATTTTATTGTGTATTATGAAGTTATGTTGTTATGATTTAATTGATATGTTTGATAGTGTGTGAATGATTAAATTAGATGTTTGGAACTGGGATAGAACATGTGTGGTATGATAAAACGTGAGAAATCATGATTTGTGCATTTGAGCTGTAAATGAGCAGTTGCATAACTTCTTATGATATGTTATTATGTTTTGGTTCAGTGTGAAATAGTTATAAGTATGAAATATATAGGTTAGTTGGTTTTTGGAATGCCTTTGTGAGATATCTCACCGACTTGGTGTCATTGGATCATGAAATCAATTAAATCCTGGGAGCTCTAGGGTCCTCTTGTTGGGCAACCACTAGGCTCGTTGGGTGCTTAGACTGTTGGTGGACGCCACTTAGCTGGCGTTGGACACCATTCTTCCAAAGTGTTGGGCGGTAGTTAAGTGACTTTAAATATGTTTTATAAATTGTATATTGGGTTTTTAGAGGTATATAAGCCTATGATGTTTGTATGTTGATGATATGAACTTTTGTAATTTGATGAAGTATGAACTCCGATGATGGATGAAATTTCAAGGAGGAATATCCTTATGAAACGTGTTTTTTTTTTTAATTTATGCATTGATGTGGGAATCTAAGGTTTGAGGTTATCCTGACATTCTAATAACCATTCAGGCTCAAGTAGAGTGGATGAGATATGTGGTAAGATTAGCATAAGGTTCTAGCCTATTGATTTTACCTTGGCGTAAGATGCAAAGGGGATTGACCTTGTTTGTAATAGGGTGAAACTTATTGGCAGTTGTTCTGCAAAACAATAAAGGTCACCAAAAGTGCAAAACCTGTTGAGATTCGATATAAAATCTTATATTTAGATAATTGAGTCTAGTTTTGTTTTTGTTTGTGCAATGCATGTCTTTATAAATGATTGGTATATAGATATAACTTGAAATTGTAATATATGACATCTCTTTTGTATATTAGCTCACTTTCTCTTATGTTTGTTTGTCTTGTGGTTGTTTCTTTCTTTTGCAATGATCACTTTATGGGTGTAAACATATGAAGATGCAGATATATAGAGTTAGGAGATGCTTTAGGAACATAAAAGATTAATTTTGGTATAGGGTTTCGGTTAGATTAATGAAATTATATAAATGTCATATTTTTAGGATTTATCTTTTAGGACCATATCAATATACTTTATACATTTTTGTCTCTTTTAAATATTATGAAATATTTTATGTTAGTAGTATTAAGCCAATGAAATAGAATGTTATGTGAAAGGTGTTTATAAAATGACTAAAATTACATTTATGATTTTTCATCTTTAAAGTATGTAATAATTTATTTTCTTTACTTAAATTAAAAAATGAAATTCTTTTATGCAAATTATAATTTAAAAATAGTTTTTAATCTTAAATACTTTTGATATTAACAAATATTGTTCCATAACTTGTTACTATTTGTCACAAGTAAACTTTCAAATTATTTTTGTTTGATTATAAAAAATATTTCAGAAATACAGACAAATTTTTTTTTCAATTTAAAGAATAAAAGTGATTTTTTTTCCTAATTATAAAGACTTAAAATATAATTAAATTTTTTAAAAATTTGTAGACGTTGAATTTTCATGATTCATTAAATCCATTTGAAAAAAAAAATTATGAAATATATTCATTGAATATATTGTAGAAAATAATTTTCTTAAATTTATTAAATGGTTCTTGAATGTTAACATTTAAGAGTTATTGACTAAAATGAGGTATGGTGTAAGGAGAGGGAATTTGATATTAAAAATAAAAATGATATTTTCCTCAATAGAATACATCTCTCTCCAACATATTCACACGCATCAATAAAAATACATAACTCATTTAATTTTTAATTTCTTACCATTATATCAAATTATCCTTAATTATTTGCAATTTAAAAAATCTCATATCTATTAATACAATATGTATTATATATTAATAAAATTATAAAATGTTTTACAAAAAAAAGTCGACATTTTATTTTTAAAAACGTCTTATAACAAATAACATTTGTTAAAATAAAACTATAATGTAAAAAAAACATTTGCCTTGATGAGGAAATATAAATTAGCAATAAAAATAATTTTAATATTTAAAAAAAAAGTTATATTTTTACTAGAATTGAAAGGGTTTATTAAGGCTTTTATATGTGTCAAATGATATAATATATTATAATTTACTTAAAATTAAAATCAAAACAATATTAAAGTGGGCATTTGGTCTAGTGGTATGATTCTCGCTTTGGGTGCGAGAGGTCCCGAGTTCGATTCTCGGAATGCCCCATATTTGTTTTTATTATTTTCCATTTTCATAATTTTAAGTTTTCAATTTGCATTTTAATCCTTGAAGTTTGGCTTGTTTTGTTGCCTTATGTGTTGTTATTTTGTTGCTAAGTTTTGCATTAACTCATTTTTGCTAAAAAAGTTTAAAAGTTGATAGGATTTGGTGGAGCATTCTAGGGTGGAATTTGCTGAATTTAATGTCATTTAATTGTTGTATTTTCTAGTTATTAATATAAACAAATTCATGAGTTATGGTTCTTTTACCACATAATAAGGGGAATATGAATGGTCAGTTACTATAAAAAAAAGTTCAAGCTATTTAAAAGTCAAACTTTATGATTTTAAGAAAGTTTATTATTGAAGTATGTTTAGATGACATAAAATTAGGATGTTGAATCGTAAAAGAAATATTTTTTATCTCAGAAACATCAACAACTAAATAAAATATTAATTAAAAAATGAGTTTTAAAGTAATGTTACACGAAAAGAAAAAACTGTAATTGTGAAATATAAATAAATATTTCATTGGGACTGAAATGAAAAGAGAAAAAAAAGTTAAGGATTAAAAACAAAATTCAAAAGTTTATAAGCTTTGAGTAAAACGATAATACACTTGTTAATTCTTATTTGTAATTAGATGATGGATGAAATCAAAATATGAAATAAAAATTTACGAGGGACTAAAGTAGAAAATAAAGTTTGTTCAATTATTAAATCAATGATAATTTTGTATTGTAAATTCAATTTCACGTGTTTTTATCTTTTATTTTATTTTCAAAACGAAAATAAAAATTATTTACATGTAAAACTTTCCTTCGTTCCTTATTTATCACTTTAATTAGTAATGGATAAATAATATGAAAATTGAGAAACAAAGGAGAAAAAAAATCATATTTAAATAAACATGGTTGACTAAAGATGAAATAAATAATAAAAAAATATAAAGAAATAAAGAAAAAATATAAAGAGTGAAAGTAGGGTATTAAGTTAATATCTAGATTAATTCTTTCATTATCCTTTGTGTTTTTCTCTCCCTTGAGTTCCTTTCATTTCTCTTTTTATTTTTGTATTTTTTTTTTGTTAAATAAAATTTGTTAAAGTTGTAAACAAATATTGAATAAAATTATTAAAAGTTATAATAAAACTATTGTTTATTATATATCAAATATTTGTTAGGTGTTTGATATTCTATTAATTGACTTTAACATATACTAACATATTTTTATACTTTGTACTATTGTCACTAAATTTAACATACATTGAAAATAATGTTTTAATATGCTATGTCATAATTTTCCTTAAAATTCTCAACTTTACTTTTCTGCTTATTAAATGATCATACAACTTTAAAAATGAATTTATGTCTTGTATGTTAAAGCTTATTTGAAACTGTAAAATGTATGAGTATCATGGTATTCACAAATTATCATTAATAGTTTTTATTCGAGTATTTTTTTTAACCTATGAAATTGTAGTTCTTTTTAAGAAGACTATCCTTTTCTAAAACTTATACTATGTGATTCAACTAATTTAAATATTTTAAAAAGATCAAATTTATTTTCATTATTATTTGATTCAATAATTCTATTTAAATTATATATTGAAACCATTATATTCATATGAGTTTATATTTTTTTTAAAAATATTTATAAATATTCATGAGTATTTATGTATATATAAAAAATTCAAAGATATTTTGTTTTTGATAAATAACAAAATAATGTTTATAAATGAAATCGGTAAAAAACAAACAATACCATACTAATGTTTTTTATCCATTTATCTTTAAATGATATTAATTAAGAATAAAAAAAAAACTTATATTCATTATACATATAATCTACAACTGATTTATAATGAATAATGACTACAGTTATTTTAATTATCAACTTATATATAACGTATTGTTAGTGATTTATTTGAATACTTTTTTATATCAGGCAATCAAAATAAATAATTTTCCAAGGAAAACAATAATAATTGATAATTATTTAAAATATAATTTTTATTCATATTCATGAAATTAAAATTATTTTCAAAAACGTTAATTTCATTTAAATTTACATTTTACAGCAAAACAACCATTTTTTTCACATTCCCTCGGTGTGAGGACAAACATGGCGTGAAAATAAAGCGTGTAGTGTTTTTGTTTTGTACTCTCGCGAGTTTCTCTCTCTTTCTCTGTCTCTTTCTCTCTCTCTCTCTGTCTGAACGCAACACAGCACACCATGAAAGGTTAAAATATCATTCTGGTTCTGTGACAAAGACAATCTCATCCCTCACTCATTCCACCATCTGTAATATTTCGTTGAGTCTTGTGCAGCAATAATGAAAATCAACAGTACCAAGAAATAAATAAAAAAAATTCCAATGAACTTAATCTGTCACCATCTCGAGAATCCTCGATATTTTCAAACACATTCCATAACTAGAAAATTTCCCTCTCTACTATACCTCTCTCACTCTACTTAATAATGTAGCTTTCATTGCAGTACTAGTACTTTTCTTTTTTTCTAAATTACTTGATTATTTTTATTTCTTGAAGGATAAAGTTTCAATATTTATTTATATATGTATGTTTTTTTTCAAATTTATAATACCCCACAATTTCATTCTTCTTTCTCAGGTCAATACGGGGTATTAAGGATTCTTTCTGGTTGAGGGCACAAGTAAAAAGCATGCTACACTAACTAAACTACCCTTTTTCATTCTTCAGGTATTCTCTTCTCTTTATATTTATTATCCCTTCTTTTGATCGTATTAAAAAAAAATTACTACACTAAAAGGTTTTACTGTTTTTTTTTTCTTTGTCTGTTCCTTTTGTTGTTTGGTAATAATTTATTGTTGTTTTCTTTAGTGGGTATTGTTCTTGCTTCTAAGTTCTAAATCCCCATTTTGAGTTATTTACATTCTTTCTTTCATTTCTTGTAACCTAAAGCCCTAGAAATGTGAGTGTGTAGAAATGTGGACATGTGATGATTGCGGTGTTTTTTTTAACATGTCTTTTGGTGTTTTTTTTTCAGAGTAGTTTGATTTTTGTCGGGAAAAATTTGATCTTTTTCAAATGGGCACGGATGATAGCGACAGCATGGCACTGGGTTCATCTCCTGTGCAAGAAAGTGGGGGCGTGGTTCGAGGTTCAGAGCAGGCGAAGGAGGTCGGGGAAGATGTTGGGGGTTTGAGAAGTGAGGAGGGGTGCGGTGGGGTTGCTGTGAATGGGGATGGGTTTTCTAGCATTGAAAACCAATGTTTGGGTGATGAAGGGGTTGTTAACGTTGTCAATAATAGTAATGTATTGGAGGCCAAGGTTTCGGTTGTGAGTGGAAACGATTGTCAAGTTTTGGCTGATTCTGAGGTGAATGGGATGTCCTCTTGGTTGGGAATGCAAGAAAGTGATATGAGCACTGTGTTTTCTAGTGATGGAACTGAGAAGCTGGACTATGATTATGCATCTGAGAAGATGGACTATATGTTTGCTTCTGAGATGGAAGAGACTGCTGTTTTGAGTTTGGATGGATCGGTTGGGGATGGTGGAGAACATGGAAGTGATGGAGGCAGGAGTGGTGAGGAAGGAAAATATGAAAATTGTGATGTCGATAATGTCACTCTTGTTTCGGAGAGTAGAGTAGTAGAAGTAGCTGTTTTGAGTGGGGATAGTGTGGTAGGGGCTGGTGCTGAACGCACAATAGATAGGAAGGAAGGTGAAGACTGTGATGTGAACATTGGGGGTATTGATACTGAGAGTAGAGGGGGGGAAGCTGCTGTCATGAGTGTGCATAGTTTGTTAGGAGTTGATGGTTGTGACAGAAGAGAAGAGGATATGAGCGAAGAGAAAGATAAAGACGATGATGGGAACATTGTGGTTGGGTTTGATGGGCAAGGAAGAAGAGAAGAGGAAGGTAAAGATGAAGATTGTGATGGGAATGATGTGATTACTACTTCTGATAGTGGGCCAGCAGAAGCTGCTGTTTTGATTGTGGATAGGTCGGTAGGAGTTGGCAAGGAAGATGGAAGAGAAGAAGATATGGGTGAAGGGGAAAGTGGAGATGGAGACAGTGATGGGAATGTTGTGACTGTGACTTCTGATAGTAGGCTAGCAGAAGCTGCTGTTTCTGGTGTGGATATTTTTGGAGGACTTGGCAGGGAAGACAAAAGAGAAAAGGATATCAGTGAAGAGGAAGGTGGAGACCAAGACCGTGATGGAAATGTTGTGACCATTACTTCTGGGAGTAGAGTATCAGAAGATGCTGTTTTGAGTGTGGATAGTTTTGCAGGAATTGGAGCACAAGACAGAAGAGAAGAGAATACACGTGAAGAAGAAGGCGAAGACAAAGACTGTGACGGAGACATTGTTGCTGTTGCTTCTGAGAGTAAAGTTGCAGAAGCTGCTGCTTTAAGGGTGGATAATTTGACAAATGTTGGTGGGGAAGATACATTAGGTGAAGACTGTGATGGGAATGTTGTGAATCCTGCTCCTCAGAGTGAAGTTGGAAAAGCTGCTGATATTAGTGGGGATAGTGTGGTAGGTCTTGGTGCATATGACAAAACAGTGGAGGAGTGTGAAGGCAAAGGAAAGAAAGCAGAATGTGGTGGGAACATTGTGACTATTACTTCTGAGAATAGAGCAGAAGATGCGGCTGTTTTGAGTGTGGATGGTTCAAAAAGGGTTGGTGTTGAGGAAGCAAAAGACGGGGGAGGCAATGAAGAGGTAGAAAAAGACAAAGATTGTTCTGAGAACATTGTGACTATAGAGGTTCCAATTGCAGAGACAAGTGACAACATGGATGTAGACGTGGAGGACTTGAGTGATGAAGAGTATGGTTTTGCTGTTGGTGATTTTGTTTGGGGTCAAGCTGATAGTAAACTTTGGTGGCCTGGCCGAATTTATGACCCATCTGATGCATCTGATGACGCATTGAAGCTGAAACAAAAGAACAGACTTCTGGTTACCTACTTTGGGCATGGAACCTTTGCATGGTGTCATCCATCACAGTTAAAGCGTTTTGAGGATAACTTTGATGATATGGTTAAACAGAGTAGCTGCATCGATTTTGCCAATGCTGTTCAAGAAGCTGCAAGTGAGGTCGGAAGGCTTCTGTCTATGAAGCTGAGTCGTTTAGTCGTTGACAAGAAAATAGGTTCTGAATCTGAATCTACTGTCCTCTTTGTGAAAAATTCTGGAATCAAGGAAGGAGTTGTTGTGCCAGAAACTGGCATAGATAGACTTTTATATAGTCAATTTGAGCCAGCAGAATTACTTTCTCATGTGAATCGAATTGCACGAATTATTGATAGTGGAAGTAGTATTATGGAGTTGGAGATCTTAAAGGCTCGACTTTCTGCATATTATCTGTCAAAAGGGCATAAATTACCAGATTTTATGGATACCCAGCTGGTGCCTGGAGTTGGAGATAGTCCAATGGATGAAACAGTTGCTGTGGAGAACAGTAAAAGTACTGTGGAAGCCCCGACCCAAGGACCATTTGATGAGCTGGGTCATTCTCCAGGGCTTTCAGGGAGCATATCGAACCATGTAAGAAAGCAGAAAAGCATTGCTGAAATTATGAGGGAGGACAAAGATGTTCATACAGCAAGTAGGGAGGTGGAAGCAATTGGCTCAAATGCTGGAAAGAAGAGAAAAGGTGGTGAGGATGGTATGGCTTCTAAACCTGTTCAGAAGAAAAAAGAGTTGCTGCTTGTAGACACTGATGAAGATGTGTCAAGTGCTGAACATTCTGCCAAGGAAAACAGTGGTAGCATTGGCTCATGGCTGCGGTCAAAGGAGAAGAAAGAAGTTTTAGATGAAGGGAGGAGCGAAGAACGAAGCAGGAAGGGTAGTTTGTCTAGAGAAAGGAAGAAAAGTAAGTACTTGTCACCTCCTTTCACTACTCCAATCAGGGGGCAAAGGGAGGAAAGTATGGAAGCAGAATCCTTTACAGTATCAAGAAAAGTTAAAGCATCACAGACAAGTGCAGTGGCTGCTGTTCTGCAATATCCTCCAGTTTATATGGGGAGGTTTTTTGATAGCTCAAATTACCAAACTGAAGAAGAAGATGGGAAAATGGTTATTGATCCAAAGAAAATCCAGGCTCCTGTGGAGGAAGTTCTGTTCCAAGTCCGTAATGCAGCTATTAGTCCTCAAATTCGTAGGGAAGGCACTTCTCTTGACCAATTTGTTGACTTCACTTTTGCCTTTAGAAGTTCATTATATTCTGAAGGATCTTTACTTGATGTGTACGAGAAGAATGAGCCTGGAAGGAAAAGAAAGAAGCCAGAATCTGAAGAAGATGGAATGTTACCATCAGTGAAACAAAAATCTGGGACAAAGAAGAAAAGAAAGGAAACTGCTTCAGGTAAGAAGGGGGCTGATGAAAATGCTGAAGGTGCAGTTCTTGTTGTTTCATTTTGCCCAGGAACATCTACGCCTTCAAGATCTGACCTTATCTCAGTGTATAGTAAGTTTGGAGCTCTGAATGAAGCAGAAACAGATATGCTCTACAATGACTACACAGCTAGAGTGTCCTTCCTGAGAAGTTTTGAAGCTGAAAATGCCTTCAACCATTCTAAAAGCAATAACCCTTTTGGATCTTCTGATGTCACTTTTCAGCTCGAGTATGGACAAGATGGTGAAAGATCAAAGAACACGCCTTTGCTAGCAGCTACACCACCATCAGTTTCACTGTCACAGGGTGGTGAAGCATCCAGATTGATCTTTATCCAGAAGAAGCTTCAAGGTCTGACTTTGATTCTGGAAGCATCAGATGACAAATCTCCCGATTTGATGGCTAAACTACAGAGTGAGGTGAAGGCTCTACTGGAGGATGTCAACCAAATGGTTGAAGCTTCTCTGTTTTAGTCATTATTTAGCAATGATTAGGGTAGGTTTTGTGACAATATGCCCTTCTTTTTTGTTTTGTCGTCGTCTGAGGCCCCTTTTTGGGTTGACCTTGGCCTAGCTTTATTTGACATAAAGTTAGTTGGTATAGTTTGATGCGGGTCATGACATTTGGTATTAATTTTATGGACATCGACATCTTTAGACTTTTCATTCTCATGGTAGTAATAATCAAACAGCTTTTTCTTATAAAAAGGTTATTCTATTCCGTTCTGATTATGTTCTTTTTAAATATATCTATGGTTCGACACTTTTTATGAAGTGTGTTGGTAATTGACAGAAGCTTGGAATGTTCTGATGCAAAATTTTCATTAGATTGTCAAGCTGTTATTTGAAACCCAACCATCTCTATCTATCTGTATCATATTTTAACAAATGGTTTGTAATAAAAAGTCGAGACACGTGAGGTGCGATGTTTACTTTATTACTCAATCCACTGAAGAAAAAGATCATGGCTTTTGGTAAAATAATGCCTGCATCACATTTAAGAGCAATATAACAGCATCCAACTTACAGAATTACAAACACTTATGAACACATAGAAGATAAAAGGAACAAGGGCAAAGAAGAACCAAAAGTAGGATTTGATGCTGTTGTTCCCACTACTTAATCTTGAATGTTATCCAATTTTTTTTTCTTATAACCAAATACGCATAGGTAATCTATCTTCAATGTCTGGTGTATCAAAATATCAGTCATCAACAGGGTCCTGGGGAGTTTCATCAGGTTTGCGTTTGATAGTAATCACAGGGCATTCAGCATGCTTCCAACAAAATTCACTCACAGTGCCAACAAAAACCCTGCAGAAAACGTAAAACATAATTCCTCAACAACACATCTCAAAGTAAATTAGATTCTAGGAACTTTAATGCACTTCAAATCTCAGTATTTCTAACAAATAAGCGATTGAGGCATACTTTTGAAAAGGGCCAAGACCTCGGCTGCCCACAACCAGAAAATCTGGCCTTAGTCGTTTCACTTCATGACATATTACTTCTTTGGGATCACCCATCATTATCCATGCTTGGCAGACCACCTATGAATAGATCAACATTTAGCTTGCGGAGAAGAGTATTATAAATAGATCTAGTAAATAATCAATTTCATTCCTTAAGTTGTAATATCTTCCTAAAATTATCCATAAAGTAAAATAAACAACTCAAGTAATCCTAAAAGTACTAAAAATCATGATAAATATTGGTTGTTGAACCCTAAAATACAACTAGGGGACTAAAGTGATGAATGACATTCAATTCTTAGAGATTACTTAAAAAAATTCAATACCATAGCAATTACTGAAGAAAAATAGTAATAATTCAAAGACAAAATTGATAGTTTATTCTTTATCATGCACACCGTCACTGAACAAAATAAATTTACGTAACATCTAATCAGATTTGATCATTTTTTAGGTCATCATATGTTCATGATTGGATGCCTACCTAGACATATTTTACGGTGATAATTTTGAAACCTATTTCACTAAGCATGTAATCTAGGAAAGAACACAAGGACTAGAGCATGCGGGGGTTCAATAGAAAACCATTACCCCAATTTCGTGACACCTGTTGACAAAGTATTCCAGTAGATGAATCCCTCTAATTCTATCTCTCTGCTTCATGTTCCTAAAATCTTCAGGTGATGCGTAAATACTGTCTGTTTCATCAAAACCTAGAAAAAAAAAAGAAAAGAAATAAGAACAGCAGCACCATCAGATTACACGCTCCTTTCACTTCTCCCAGTACAACAAAACATAAATGCCCACTTCATTAGCTGCAAATTCAAAGAAAAATGATCAAACAAATCACAAAACACCACCAATTATCATCATAACGTTCTCAAACTCAATCTATACTGAGTAAAATAAGGGCACAACCTTTTTCTTTTTACACATAAAAAAGTAGAGCTAGAAATCAACATTTGATGAATGAACATCTTTCCTTTTAATCTATCCCGCCCAAGAAATATTCACTCAAGTCAGGTAGAATCATTATGTTTTCTTTTTCTGAATAATTAACATGCCTACATCCAACCTTCACATACTCAAGACTCCACATTGAATTAACTAATTTCACAACTCAATTCGGAGAGTAAATTAAATTTCATAACATTTTTTTTTTCAAATAACCTGTTCGGGGTTTCCAACGTCTTTGACAATGACTAAATTTCATAACATATTCGATTACCCTAAAAATTCGATCACACATCAGTTTTTTTGTTGGAAACTCAGTTTCGTAGAAGCAAAACTTGAGTTACTTTTTGCAAACTCAAGTTTCACCCAAACTTAAGTTCACAAATTTTAATCGAAACATACACTAAAAATCTACAACTAAATGATTTTAACTAAATGCTCACATGATTGCGCCTAAGTTGAAGAATTGATTTTGAGTTAAAAACACTTTAATTAGGTTTCACATTCAAACAAAAACTTTTTATTGAGTTTTACTCCTAACTTAAAATTAAAGATAATCACACACTTAAAAATCAATCTCACTCAAAATCAAATTAGCAAAGGTTCAATTTCACCAATATTGGAACCACTCTAACAGAAATTCTAGGAATCACTTAAATCGAACAACCACTAACATAACAATCTTCACACAATCAGCAAAGAACAATTAAAAAATAGAGAGTGAGAGAGAGAACCATCTTCATCAGGAACTTGAACGTGAAGAAAGAAAAGGTTGAAAGCAGAAACGTTGCTACGAACAATCTTGTTGATGGTCCATTCGAAAGCACCTCTGCTGCTGATCGAAGGGTGAGGGTAACCCTTGATGCTCGACTCGTTCACCGCCACCATTACTCGAGTCACCTCGTCTCCCATCTCTGAGTCAACTCGCTTCAACTCACTTCAACTCGCTTCGCTCTCTCCTTCTACTTTGACCTCGCGCTTATATTGAACGACCACTGAGGCGCCAGCGTGATTAACCACCCCTGCGTAGGATAGTCAATTTCCACCTGAGTTTGCTAAACTACGCGTGGACCCCTACTTCAAAAACGCGAGTCGTTTTCGTGTACGAATTATAGTGGGCCCTGGGCCCTGGGCCACTAGTCGTGCTGTCCTTTCTTTTATTCCTGGGCCGGGGCCCGAAACATCGAGAACAGAGCAAAACGACAACTTTCACAAAATCACATGCAAAGAGTTAAAAGGACAAAACTCAAAGGTAAATTTTACATGTTTTTTCCTAAAATACCTCTTTTAATTTTTAAAACCTAAATTATTATAATAGTTATTTTTTATAAATTATTTCAACTTTTGATTTTAAAAATTAAAACAGGATAAAAATAACTCAACTATTTGAAAGAAAAATAACATTCAACGGAAGTATTTAAAATGTTTTCTTTGACAAAAGAATAAGTTTAACACGTTTACGTTAACTATCGTTGAGCATATCCACGTAACATATAGTTTAATGAATGCATGTTGTATTATAATAATACAATACTTTGCGACTAATATAAAAGTCAAATTAATTATTTTAAGAATATAATTAAAGTAACCTTGTTTAGGATATCATGTAGTCATAGTATTATATACAATAAAACTGAGTTTATAATAGTTATTTTGAAAATTATATCCAAAATAATATCTAGTCATGTGAAAAATGTAAAGTATTTATACTTGTTGTATATTTAATAGTTAAAATTTACATTCTTATACTATGAAAAAGTATTCATAGTATTTCTTAATTTTTTTATACACATCTACAAATACATCGCGTATTAGGACTTTGTTTCCCTATTCTATTTGTTAATAACAAAAACTACCATTTATTGATTATATCTTGTTATCTGCAAAATTTATCTCGTTGTAATGATCAGAATTAATATAACCATATATTTTTATGAATAATAAAAGTGAAAATTTTGATAATTGATTTCTTTAATTATAAAATTTTATTAAGTTAATTATCATACTATATAAATTAAAAATTACAAAAAAATGATTATTTTATTGATAGATTTGATAGAACTGTATACCTCTTGTTTTTACTTTTATTACTAAAAATTAAGTATTCTTACGAATTCAAAAGTTAACGTTTCTATGAGAAAATGTGGGAAAGATTATTGTACTCCAAAAACTGTGCTGAAAGGAATCCAATGAAGTATTTATATTTCAAATTGTACTATGTTGATATTATTATTTTAGGAGGGGCTTTTTAATTTGGTGTTTAAATTTGATTAAAAACAAAAATTTTATAATATAAAAATAGAGGTAAATTTTATCTTAAAAACTAATATAATCCAAAATTGAGTTTAAAGTTCACTTATTAAATTTAGTGTCATTATTTTTACTATAAGAGCCTCTTCATATTAAACCAAACTTCAGTTTGATATTAAACAAGTAGTGAAATATTTTATATTTTAGAAAAAGAAAAAATCTTTAAAGTTATTTAAAAGAATTTGATAAATTACGAGGGAGTTAACAAAATTGTTCTGAAAATTTCGATTGTCGAATAATATCGTTATAATCAACCATCCTACATATAAGATATTGTATATTTTAAAGATACTCACAATTTTATCTTCAATAATCAGAAAAAGATACTCACAATTTTGTCTTCAATAAATATATAAGAAGAAAGAATGATGAATAATTATTTAAATTATTTTAAACTTTGACTCCTAAACAATGTGAAACTATTAATTTATAGACTCTGATGTTTTAACAATTTTTTATAACAACTTTTGACAATTGTCGTGTCAGTGTTTTATTGGTTTATCTGAATTTAACTGACCAATCACGAACTATTTTATAATTAAAAAGTTGTCCAAAAAATAGTTTTTAAAAAAACATTTTCCTTATTTTATACACATAGTAGGAAGAGCATTCCATGTTTTTTCCCATTATTGAAGAGTGTGAAAGATGGTGGAGAAGGATGTGGCATGGGGCCAAAATGAGAACATAGGTTTAGGGTTGTGTTGTTAAGGACCAAACATTGTTCTGACTTGTACATCACTTGTCTTTGACAAGGTGCCTCCTTGACTCAAAATCTGGGACATCCTATTTTCCATTTTGAGTTCTAGACATGCCCTCTTCATAAAACATGCCAGTACATTACCTTATTTTCTTCCCCTTTTTACTATGTTGCCCCCAATAATTTAATGCATTACTGTATCACCTTCTCAGTAAGAGACAGCTACAGAATCATTTCTCCTTCAAAATTAACTTTCTCAAAAGGAAATATAAATGAATCTCACTTTACTCTTCTCATCATTTCTTCAATTCTTGTCATTATATCCCTCTTTACCATTATTTCAATTTCTTAACATTAACTTTCACAAATCATTCACAAGAAACTTGGCATAATCACATATCCTCTCCCATCTTTCATTGAATAACAATTCCTTCTAAACTTGATATTTGGCATATATTTCATTTGGGATGTTGAAAAACTCTAACTTTTCTTGACAAGTTTGGTTATTTTGAAGAACACATTTACACATTGAATTTTTGTCTAAAAAGAATCAAAATTTGGGTTGCTTTTGTAACTTTACTAGATTCTAAACTTGATATCTGGCATATATTTCATTTGGGGTGTTGAAAAACTCTAACTTTTCTTGACAAGTTTGGTTATTTTGAAGAACACATTTATACATTGAATTTTTGTCTACAAAGAATCAAAATTTGGGTTGCTTTTGTAAATTTACTAGATTCTAAACTTTATATTTGGCATATATTTCATTTGGGATGTTGAAAAACTCTAACTTTTCTTGAAAAGTTTGGTTACTTTGAAGGACACATTTACACATTGAATTTTTGTCTACAAAGAATCAAGATTTTGGTTGCTTTTGTAAATTTACTAGATTACAAACTTATAATTTGACAGGCAAAGGATTTAATGAAACACAACAATAAATCATATGAATCTAAATTTACATAAATAATTGTCATCATTTTTAATGATAAATTTATGAGTCTTTTTCTTTACTTTAAGAATTAGCTCTCTTAAATTCTTAAAATATATTTAACATCTTAATAATTTATAGATCTTTCTCTTTATTTATAAGAAGTACTCTCACACTTAAATTTTTTGCACAAACCTTATCAAAACATGCACCAAAAAGGGTATATTACCATGCAAATACTACTACCATTTATAGATAAAGCATTACATTAGAAAAATAATATCTCAAAAAAGTATACAATGAGTGAATAGGAGAAGGTTAAACTACACCTAACACATGGAACCTGTAACAGTTGACTTGACAGGTCTAACTCCAAATTTCATTGGATCTCATCCCAAACACAATCTCAATTAGACTGTAAAACAAAATGTGTCTCAAAAAGACCTAATTGTACTACTTACAAAATGTTACATCGCCCTTTGCTCTAAAGATCCCATGCACAAAACCAAGACAACAATGTATAGACAAAGGTCACGGATCAAAGTTAAAAGCACCTGTCTTCAACACAATCCCTAATAATTCATTCAGTGTGGGAGAAATCTACCATAACAACATTTTTCAACCTCCCAAAAATTAGGGCAAAAACAACCTTTTAGACCCTTATGAGATAACACAATAATACCCTTTTAGTTCTTCAAAACAAGATCATCTCTTTCTAACATAGCATGCAATCCTTATTTCATAAATGATGAACTACAAAGAGATACACTTTTTTTGTGGAAAAAGAACACTTTGAGAGACTAAAAAGAAAACTTTGATCTATATCTATATATATAGATATAGATATAGATATATATAAAGATGAAAATTTTGTTTAATCCTAAAACTGATGAAATTTACCAGATGACGAACAAGAGCAACCTTTTCCATGATTGAGTGAATGGTAATGAATAACTAATCATCATGTGAGGAAGAAACCCTCCCAAAATCCAAATGGCCAATCTGATAAAGCTCCCTCCAAACTTTCTCTGCATCAAAACCAGCATTGACAGTGACACTATCAACAACATCAGAACCAGAAACATTCTCCTTCACTTTTTCTTCATCATCATCATCATCATCATCTTCATGATCATCATCATATTCATACCCCTTTTTCTTGTTTTTCTTCTTGTTCTTCTTCTTCTTCTTTCCCAATCTCAAACACTTTCTCCCCACAAGAAAAGGCCCTTTGACAAGAGCAAGAACACAGCAATGCAGCACAGCACACGGACAGCAACACACTGCAACACAATCAGCTATATACCCGCCGCAGCATGACCCACAATGCTTACCCGAACACCTGATCATTTCCCCACCACCTTCTTCCTCCTCCTCCTCCTTCACGAACCTCCCACGTGGCTTCTTCTCCATACCATCGTTCTTCTTCTTCTTCTTCTCGCCATGATTCTTCTTCTTCTTCATTCTCAATGTGCTGTTATTCTACCCTGCAATGCAATGCAAGAAACCCCTTTTATTGTTCCAATCACTCACTCACTCACTCACTCAACAGTTCCATAGTATTACTCTCAATACATTACCATCACAATTCTTCTCTCATTATTCATAGGCTGTGTACATATATTTATATATGTATGTGTATGTACGTATGAAATACGTACATGTGATCTTCATGCATTTATTGTATTATTTTATTGTTTGTTTAGATTTCCAAAAAAGTGTAAAATTCTTGGTAGAATTTGTTAATGAACACTGTGCTTTCATTTAATTTTGTGATTTAAAATAGAATACATTGTCACTGTGATCCACTCACACATACCATTTGTTGACTTTTATAATCACTACTTGAAATGTATACTAACATTTTTTTTACTTTATTTTTTATAATACAAAATTGGTACACATAAATAATATGCTCTAATTGAAGAAAAGAGATTAACTATGTTTTTAATCTTTTAACATAATTTTGACTTTCATCTATATTTTAAACTTTATGTCAAAAACCAATCAATGCTTTTAGATGAAAAATACTTAATGCATTTTTTAAGTACAAAGATCTAACATGATTAAAGTTTTAGATAAAAACCAAAATCAAAATCACATAAAAATGTACTTAATCTAAGGCAAAAACAAAATAATAATGATATCAGTACACAAGTTTATTTATTCTATTGTTTATTTTTCAATGGATTATTAGAAAACAATTAAAACGTGCTCAAATTTAAAAGGGTTGGCTTGTGATTTAAAAAAGCTTTTATTAAAATTTAACCAATAGTAAAAAGAAAAAAAAAAAATATGCATAGCTGCCAAACATAACTCTTACAAATTATTAATATGGCCATGTTTAGAACATTTTTTCATTACCATTTCAAGAAAAGAAAAATAAAATAAAATAACTTATTTTTTTCAAAACTTGTAATAAGTTACTTCGTACACACCTTCTCATGCTAATTTTCCTAAAAGATTTATTTTTTTTAAGTCTATATAGAAGTGCTTATAAAAACACATTAAATTTAATCTCATCTCACTAACACATACCACTCTTACTGAAAAATAAAAGAAAACATAGATTTGAATTATAAGATTTATACGAATCCATCCATAGAAATCATAAATGAGAGGGAGAGGTTGGTGCATTTGTGCTATATTTAGTGAAACATGCAGAGGGTTGAAATAGTTGAGTAGTGTTCTTGGTTTAAGGATACAGTGACTTGGTACTTGTGTTTGTGTGAAGCTGTGTTGCACAGTCCCTTTGAATAATGTTCTTATATATTCAGATCAAAATGGAACTGCTTTAATCATGTTTACCATTTTCAAGCTAAAAGTTTAAGCATTTTTTCTTTTTACTTAAACTACTCTTCATTAATTAGGGTTTGGTATCAATACTAATAAAAAATAGTTATTGAAAATAAGACTCCAATTAAAGAAAATATTTTAGAGATGAAAATACAATTAACTTTTTAGAATGTAATTAATACAATAAACCTTTTATTAAAAATACAATGTTTTTTTGTTAATTACAAATGTTTTAAAGCAATAGATTCAGTGCACATTTTCCCATTCAGAATATTATAGCACTACTCAAGTGCCTCAATGAATGTGGTCAATCCAATGGAGTAAAAATTGCTACTTCCAAAGTTTGCTCAATCAAAGGATTAAAGTCAGTACATTTTTTTTTTACACACAAAATTCAAACATTGAAAAATTCAATCTCATGATATTCCAAAAAAAAAAGATTTTATGAAAAATATTTATTGTAAAAAATGTGCAATATATACTTTTTAAAAAACAAAATAAAAGTGCATGATAATCACTTTAGCTTTTGCTGGTGAGTGAAACTTTTTGCTCTAGGTGAAAAATAGGGAATTTCACCTCTGTTGTGCACTTGTTATAGCCATTGCAGGTACAGAAGAAAAAAAAATGGAATCAATTCTTTAACAATGTGATTTCTACACAGATGAAACACAATAATAAATTTATATATATATATATATATATATATATATATATATATATATTACTTGTTGAAATAATTTTATTAAAATAATATGTTTTTCTCAATAAATAATTATTTTTACCTGTTGTAGATACAAATATTGATGCAATTTCTTTAAAAATAAATTAAAAATAAAAAAACTCATTTCAAACTAGAGGGTTAATCAATTTTATTTTTTTAAAATACCTAAAATTATTTAAGAATGTATGAAATGAAATAGATGAAAAGGGTAAAGTGGGAAAATAACTGTGGTGATAACATGTTTTTACCTAAAATAAAAAAGTTATACTTTATGTGATTGTGATGAAACAGAACAATTAATTTATCTCTCATTCCTATTTTGGTTTGAGTTTGAAACTGCTACTCTTGTCTATATGCACTGTGCAGACTCTTGTTTTATGCCTTATTATTATTATTTTTTATTATTATAAAGCATCTTGAATGATTCATATTATATAGACAGAGAAAGAAGTAAAAAAATTGAATTTTTTTCATGCCCAATTGCAACTTAATGTGAATGGAAATGGCAGAGAAAAAGGTAAAATCCCATCAATTGCCTAATTCTTGAAAGGTCACTCAGTTTCTTTTTGCTTTGAGATTGTGATGAGAAGGGAAAATAAGAAACCCTAGTCAACATGTGTGACATATATGTCATACAAAAAAATTGCAATTTGAAATAAAGTAATTGAAAAAAATATTAAAAAAAAAATCATGTTGGAAGTGAAGAAAATGTATTTAACAAAAGAAGAAGAAAGAAAGAGATCTGTATATTGTTTAAGACTATGTTTCTCAGAAGACAAAAACACTAACTGGCACAAAGATTCTCATTCACGTGGATTCTTGATCTAGAACAATATGATAAATATATAGGAAGTGCAAAGTGATGATCATTCTTGATCTAAACTAATAATATATTTGGAAAAATGTAAAAAGTAAATATTTAAAACAAGAAAAAAAATCTTTTGCTTACTTGTTTTGTTTCAGTTCTTGTAGAATGTTGTGGATTTTTTGAGTAATTGGTGTAATTTTTTACTTAAGTATATGAAATTTTACTTAAAAGATTGAATTCATTTAACTTATTGCTATGGATGGGTATGTAAGAGGGTATTGATAAATTTTGAAGACGTGTTAAAAATTAATTGATAATAATTGATCTCGTGAAATGTAATTATTGACAACTTGATTTATTTATTTATTTATTTAATGCATATCATCTTTAAGTTTATAACATGATCAATGTTGATGGCATCACATAATGATTATATATCAAAATATAATGCTTAAATTCTTGAAAATAAGTGTAAACTCACGAATTTCCTAAGGATATTAGCAAGCATCAAGCTTCTAAGAAGTTATTTACTCAAAATAATCAATCAATGAAAATAAACAATTACTTTCTCCTTTCCGTTTCAATGAAAATAATTGTGGAATATTGGTTGTCATTTTAGAATAAGAATACAAATTATGAATTTTCTATTATGTCATTTTAGAATCATAAAAATTATGAATTTTATAAATGATTGAAGCTCGGAGTAATTTGAGATTTTTTTTACTCTAATTATTATTTTTTAATTGGTGAGAATAATTATTTTTTATAGCCTTTGGTGAGTATAAGTTATGAATGATTTCTTTTTGGATGTTTTAGAGCTAATAATTGCTATTTAGAATTTGTTGATGGGTGCAAATTTTGTATCTTAAATATATTCATGTAGAGTTTTGAATAACAAAATCAATAAAATGATTAATTGAAGAGATTATGTGAACAATAATGGAAAAATATATTTCAAACTTGACATAAGTGAATTGAAGAGTTCAAGTTGTTTAGGGTATTAAATTTTAAAAGTGAATTAAATTAGGCTACTTTTAACTTGTTTGTTAGTATAAATGAGCTGTTTAAGTTGTTATACATGCATTTTAGAATGTAAGAAAAAAATGTTTAAGCTGTGGAATGATATGCATTGTATATGATTTTCTAAGAAATTAGTGGATTTCATCATGAGACCTAAGAAAAATGCTTTCTAAAATCACTTGTAGGAAATTTAATTATTTGAATCAACCACTAAAATAAAGTTATTAAATAGCTACCAAGATATAAAAAATAATTAATCATTATATTAATTAACTTAGATACTATTTTATAAACAAAAAATATTGATATTTAAAAAAAAATCTATTATTAATAAAACATTATAATTAATTTCAGAATTAGAATAAACCATAATAAATAGTTAAAACTTTGATAACTAGAAACGAATATTTATAGTTTAATTTATAAATTAACTATAACTTTTTATTCAAAAATTAATTTAGATATTAATAATTTTTAATTCATGAAATAGTATTTAATATGGTCAATATTTTAAATTAATTGTTTTTAATCTTTGAAATTGATTGTTAGATTTAGTAATTTGTTTCAAAGTAAGCTCACCATAATGTACTTAGCTAAATATAATTGCCCTTACAACAAAAAGTAAAAGAAAAAGAAAATTTTATCGAAAATGATTCAATCTTTTGATTTCAAAACAATTTTATTACAATAATAGCTTCAAACTCTTGTTTAGAAATTAAAAAAGGTTCTGAAAATGAACTTTAAACCTCTAAATCGAGTATTAAAGACCAGAAGTTCATTTTTCTAATAAAATTCGAAATTAGTTCAAATTTCAGAAGTTAAAACATAATTAAACTGTATCTCTATCATTTTAAAACAAGAATGTATGTTATATTGTTATCTGACTAACAATAATGACAGTCTTTAATAATTTTAAAAGTTTATTAAATCAAAATTAATAAAATTTAAAGTTTGAAAAGTTAAAAATATATTTAAATTGTTATATAAAAAAATCTGCATCATTGGCCCCAATTCTACACACTATCAAGTAATAATTTGACAGTAACAGTAGGTTGAGTGTGACATTCGAGCCACTGCTTCTATAACCAATAATTTTCTCTTTCAGAGAAGCTATTATTGTTTACACAAGTGGATGACTTTTATATAATAAATATGTTTTTTCATCATAACATTATTTACTATATTTTTAAATAGTAAATAATCTTTTACATAAAAGAAATTTAAATATATGTAATTATATTAATACAAAAATCCTACGTCAAATCTTTGCTAACAACCCTATTTAATTTAATTAATCTCAACATTTTAAATTAAATAATATAACATAACAGATCCTAAACCAGATTATAAAAAAGATTTTTCCAAACAATTCATAAATAACAAATCTATGACTTTTAAAAGGTAAATATATAAAAAAAATCAACAAACTTATTATACACTTTAATCTATACTTAGTTTACAGTGTAAAATTTTACACTCACATCACATTATTTTCTCAATATAACATATTATATATATACATACATAGAACATATATATATATAATAACTAGCATTAATGCAGTATTAAATAAAAGACATGTTGCAACCACTCTCTCCCAAACCTAAACAAAAACCAGAAAACAGAAACTCCACATTCTAATCAAAGACTCATTACCAAGATTCAAGATTGATGAACAATGAGAAATTCAAAGTTTCACATGTAAAGCATACTGAAGAATGAAGATCCAAAATGCAAATACAAGGTATTGTAGGGAAATCTATGTGTGTCTATATATATATGTGTGTGTGTGTGTATACATCATAAACAAGGTTTGCATGCAAGTTTTGAACTGAACACATTCTGAACTTGAAGCTCAAACTAAAGCAGCAGATAGAAAAAATGCAGAGCTGAAGAACAGTGAAACTGAACTGAAAAAGTTGAAATGATTAAGAAAAAGAAGAGCTGAAGAAAGTTGTTGTAGTTACCTCAGAGAAAGAGTTATATATGGTTGACAATGAAATTGTAGACTTCAACATTCAGGTGTAGGAACTCCAAAACTGGTTGTGAATCTTCTGCTGATAAAATGTGATGAATCTCTTTGAGGGTTGATCTGGTGAGTGATATATAAGAAAAACCATGGATTTGATGTAGAAAGAAAAAACCATGTTTATTATCTCAGAGAGGAATCTCCTTTCTCTCTCTCTAATGGTAGTTTATAATTTATTTTTATGGTAGTCTGAAACACTTTGTTTAATTAAAGGGTAAACCTATTTTATAATGATCAAAGCTCAGATGAACAGTGTAACTTATAACAGTGTAGAAAAACTGTCTCAGAGAGTGTGATGAAGAGTTCCAATGAGAGGGAATTATATATACATATATATAAATTTTCAGTGAGTCTGATCATATCATATAGTTTGATTTTCTTACCATTTATCTGACCAATACTGAGGCACGTGAGAGGCAGAATGCACGTGCCCCCACATTGTCTGCTTTTGTTTTGCTTCTTTTTTTGGTTTTCCATGTATTCTCTTTTTAAGACAACTCTATTTGAGGCATTAAACTCGACATTTCTTTTAAGGAAGATTCAAATTTTGTTCACTGTGCTGTGATAAATGAATTTCTTCTGTTGTCAGTCCCTTTAAATATTTGCTTTATGACAGATTTTTTTATTTCAATTTTTCACTTTGGTTTCAATGAGGTTTTCTTTTTTTCTTATTGTAACGAACCCAATTTATATAGCATCTCTATTAATTTATATCTTTTCATTTATTTAAAAGAAGCACAATATACAATCATAAGTATGAAATTTATATTACAAGATTTTTTTGATAATGTTTTCATGAAGATTATTCAAAACATAATTATCTTCAAACATCGTACAAAAATTACATATATTACAAAGGTTATAGATATAATACGAGGAATAAACTTGAAAGTTATTTGAGATTTTCACCTCATTTACTCCGTGCATACACATAATCATTATAAAAAAAATTTATTGACAAAAAAAAGGAAAAAATAACTCCGAAATTGATTAAGAACTTATAAGGTTAAAAATGAAATAAGCTTAAACAATGAAAGAATGTATATTAATTTTCACAAATCATAATGAAATTAATTTGTCATCTAGAAATTTAGAACATAATTATGCAACTGTCAAAATTCATATGATCAAATATTTAAAATTCAAATTTTTTCATAATCTCATTCATGTCTCAAATATCACACATATAATCATCATAAAAAAAAATATTATAAACACGAACTCCAAAGAATTAGTGTATAAACTAGTATTAAGATCTTGTACACTTATTATTTCTAAATTTCTTCTTCATCCAGAAGTCATAACCATAATATGTACAAATTAAGACCAATCTTTATTAAAATTTCTTTTACACTCAAAAGTCATAACTAATATATATATATATATATATATATATAATCATATCCATTTAAGAGAGGTTGTTATATAGATCTATCTCAACTCACTCTAGTCAAAATGATCTCAAAAATATTTTTATTGTCCTTTATGCACCATACTATGATTCTACATACAATAATTTTTCCTTAAGAAATCTCAAAGTTGAAAACTAAATCACAAACTAAAGATCATAGTCCTCTTATTCACCAATTCAATCATCCATATAATATACTTGAGAACAGTATATGGATTGTTATTATTATTTTAAAGTATTTTCTTCCCTTCTTTTATATTTATTATATTATTTTGCTTTTACTACTTCTTTGTGAATGCTTTGCATAAAATGCACATAAATGCTTTGCATAAAAGACACTATAAAAGCATTGATGGGGAGGCAAAGTCATAAGTACACTTTGAAAATTTGGCATGTTGAAGAATAAGGTAAAGGAAGAAATTTTGAGTCACGAGAGTTCAAAATGGAGTTAACTGAATTTACAATTCTAAGAAAAAAGAAAGAAAAATCATATGATTTCCTCATGTCCTCCTCAATTTCTCAAGTGGAGTCTCCACTACTAGCATTCCACAAAACCCTCGCTGATCTTATATCTTTTGTTATGATTTGTTTTGTTTGCTCATCTAACACTTGTACTTGTCAAAACTTCAACTCGATCCAACTGTTAACGAAGCGGGAATCCTAAATTTCACGATGCAACTCATGACTAAAAAAAGGGTGTCGCTCAAGCATGAATATTGTTGCTTGGGAAAGAATCTTGTCTCACTTGAGCGAGAATTTGACGAAAATTGGGTTAAGTTGGAGTGATAATCTTACTTGAGCGATAATTTGCTTGCTTTAGTTAAAATTTGACAAAAACACACCAAAATTACAATCATATATTATTTTCAACTTAGACATATATATATATATATATATATATATATATATATATATAAACTTAATTTAGTTATGAAATCAACAAAATTTTGCTATTCAAAAGTACTAATTTCACAATATAATAATATTGAACTCAAAATAAAAAAACAATTTGCAAAAGAAGGGTTTTATCTTCCCTTACCTCAAAATATTTATTTCTTAGAGATTAACTTTTACTAAATGCTAAGAGAACTATCTCATTTAGATATTCTGTTTGGAAAAATCAATCACGCTAAAATGTTCGTTAATACTATAACTATTCAGAGGTTCAATTAATTTCTAAAATGGATGAAGAGATGATGTAAATTTGAGAGAACAAAATGAAAAGGGTATAAATACGCTATGAAATATGGAAGAATAAACGAGAAAGAGCACTTATAATCTTTCATCTCACTCCCTTCTTTTATGTTTATTATTTTTTTATTATTTTTCTTTTATATTTCCTTGTGAATATTTTACATAAAAAGACAATATTGATGAACAACAAGATCACAAGTATATTTTGAAAATTTAGGATAAAAAAATAATATAAAAAAGTGAGTATTGAAAAATGAGGTAAAAGAAAATTTTGAGTAAGGAGAGTTCGAAATGAAGTTTATGGGAGTTACAATTATAATATTCAAAAGTGTTGATGGAAAAAACATTTGTTTAGACTATCACTTTGCCTAACACAAATTGGTTATATTTGAGCATATTCATCATTGAATCCATTTGTAACAATAATTTATTTACAACTAATATTTTGAATTGTATGTTTCTTGATCAAGCTATACGAAGTATACCGATCGGTGTCAGCAAATACTAAAAAATATATATTTTTAATTATTAAAAAATGAGAAAAGAATAATGTTTTGTATTATGAAAAAGAAAAAGTTAGATATCCAAATTTAAATTATTAACAAAGATTGATATACACTTTGTTTTATGAATAGCCACTTCCGACCAGAGAAACCGTTTTTAAGTTACGAGGTGCATTTAGTAATTATGGAGGTTTAGAAAGCAAAAGCACAAATCAGAACAAAGCAATTTGGCATGGG
Organism: Vigna mungo; assembly: GCA_036885675.1. Taxonomy (NCBI): domain Eukaryota; kingdom Viridiplantae; phylum Streptophyta; class Magnoliopsida; order Fabales; family Fabaceae; genus Vigna; species Vigna mungo. The sequence continues at coordinate 18,146,180 of CP144697.1, read as the reverse complement.
CTTTATTTGAGAGCCCAACCCCAATGACCGAGGAAGAGAAGAGAAGAGCCCTAAATTTTTGATTTTACAATCGGGTGCTTCTGTGTTTCTCTAGGTGTGGGCGTTTCTGAGTTGCAGTGAGCGACAGAGAAAATAATCGTAGAGAAGAAAGAAGGATTGCGGCGATGGCGGCGGCGGAACCGACGAAGCTGCGGTGGGGCGAGCTGGAGGAGGATGACGGCGAGGATCTGGACTTCCTCCTCCCGCCGCGACAGGTCATAGGCCCTGACGAGAACGGCATCAAGAAAATAATTGAGTACAAGTTCGACGACGACGGAAACAAGGTCAAGATCACCACCACCACGCGCACCCGTAAGCTCGCCAACGCCCGTCTCAGCAAACGTGCCGTCGAGCGTCGCTCCTGGCCCAAGTTCGGCGACGCCGTCCACGAAGACGTCGGCAGCCGCCTCACCATGGTCTCCACCGAAGAGATCCTCCTCGAACGCCCCAAGCCTCTTGGTAACATCTCTCTGGAATCCACCTTTCTTTACCATTTATATTACAATTTCTCTCTTTTCTTTCGCAATTGCACTATGGTAATGTCTGTGATAAAAAGCTATTGAAGAAAAGGCATAAACTGCAATTACATTGAGTCATTTCTTTCTGTTCGCAATTCTGGATGACCTTCAGAATCGAAACGTCATGATTTGTAGCATTTTTTTGAACTTCCAATTTGATTTTCCGAAACTGACATTTGCACACTATTTTAGAGAGGTTGGGTGTGGGAGAAATTGAGCATCATGAAAACTAAACAAGAAAGGAGAATTTCTCTATCAGTTGATTCTGATTTCTTATTTCAAAACACTTATATGTCTTGAACAAATTTATAACCCAGTAGACTTTGGATGAGAAATTGATTGCTGAAACTGTAAACAAAATTTAGGGAAATAGTTTTAACACAAGAAAAAACAACGTGAGAGAAGAATTTGAAGGGCTCTCTATATTACTGGATTTTTAAAAACCTCTGGTTGTGCATGAGAGTGAAAAGGTGAACTTGAAATCAGTGTGTTAAGCATAGGTATCTAGATTTCTTCTGGGTAATTATAGGATTGTTATATAGGAGGATAATAGGATTGATCTATCATATCATCAGTATTTAATTACTATGTTTATGTGATTGTTATCAGGCTCGAAAACAGAGGAGCCGAAGACTGGTGGAGACCCCTTAGCTCAATTCCAGAAAGGTGCTGTTCTAATGGTGTGTAGGACATGTGGGAAGAAGGGTGATCACTGGACTTCAAGGTGTCCATACAAGGATCTAGCCCCACCATCTGAGGGATTTGTGGATAAGCCTGCAACATTAGATGCTGCAGCAGCAACAGGTGGTGCAACCAAGGGAGCCTACGTGCCTCCTGGTATGAGGGCAGGGGCTGAGAGGAGTGGTGGATCTGATATGCGGCGCAGGAACGATGAGAACTCTGTAAGGGTAACCAACCTCTCTGAAGACACAAGAGAGCCTGATTTGATGGAGCTGTTCCGTCCTTTTGGTCCTGTAAGCAGAGTTTATGTTGCCATTGATCAAAAGACCAGCATGAGCAGAGGTTTTGGCTTTGTGAATTTTGTGAACAGGGAAGATGCTCAACGGGCTATCACCAAACTCAATGGGTATGGATACGACAATCTCATACTCAGAGTTGAATGGGCAACCCCAAGGGCGAGCTAGATGTTTTTGTGCTTTTTTTCATTTTTGTGTTTTGAAGAAGGTCCATCTATTTTTGTAAGTTAATGTACTTGATTCCTTTTGATTTACCATTTAAAAGTATAGATTTGAGATTTTAATTTGGTTATTTATAAGTGTAGAAGGCTATACATTTATAAAGTATCCTAAATATATTAATCTATCATCACTTAGGTGAGTCGATCCACTCCATTTTTACTGTTCGATAAAATCAGGTTTTGAGATTATTACTCATTAAGTATGAGTACTTTAAAGTATATTAGATAGAAATAATCGAGATATTAAAAATGAAAAAACTTTAGAAAATTATTATGAATTATTAATAAAAAGATGTTCTCCAAATAAGTGTATGTGATATTTTCTCCTAATTTTGATCTCCCTTGATAGTTTTATTGTATTCTGTGGAACCTACTCTTCAAATAAAAGTTCATCGATATTTATATTGCTGCGTCAACATCTTTAATTGTAATAGATGTAAATTAAAGATTTCCATTGAAAAAGTATAGTTAAGCTATTCAATTGGTGGTTTTAACATATTGAATACATTTTATCAAATTCAAAATCAATCTAAAATATTCATTAAAATAATTTTGGTAGTCTTTATTGGTGATCAATTCTAAATAGTACTTATACTTTTAATATATACTTAAATATATAATGACTACAAAATTTATATTAATTCAATATATAATATCAAAAACCTTATTTCTAACATCTTAATCCATTTTACGTATTGTATTGGTTGACTAATCAATTAATTATATATAATATGAAATTTTCAAAAAAATAAACTTTAGAAAATTCCATTTTTCGCAACCTCTCCTCTTACCTTTAAATTATTAATGGAATTAGTTGTATTAATTTACAGGTTATTTTAATCAAACTAAGATTTTTTTTTTTTCATTTAATAGTTCTTTGAACTAATTAAATCCATCTTCAATATTATAAATTATTATATCTATTTTAAAATTAATTTCGTTTTTGAAACACATACCATATTAACTTTATTTTTAAGTCATTTTTTACGAAGTATGTCCTAATTTCTATTACACATTTATATAACAATCACAAGTTAAATCACCACCAGAAAGAGAAACAAAGATTAGAATTTGAAATTGAAATATATAATTTATTAATATGTCGAGGCTAGTCTAAAGGAACATTTGACAACATTAATAAAATAATTCAAGACTTAAGAATGTTTTCTTTTTAAGACATGATTCAATATGTTAGTTGGAATGAAGACACAAGTTGTTAGTAGTTATGTTGAGTTATCATATCTTTTGTGTTTCTTTTCCAATCTTATTTCTTATGTCATTTTCTATTTTATCTTCTTTTCTTAAAATGAACTAAGCTCACTCAAAAGTCAAAAGCAAATACTTTTCTGAACTATAATTTCTGGTGTTGGACACCCTAAAATAATAGTTAAAATAGTAAATACCAATTTTATATTGTTTTGTAATTATGATTTATTGTCTCTTTATTCAAAGATTGAACAACAATTTCTCAAAAAGAATTTATAAAATTATAATTTTTTTCATCTAATTCAACCATTTATTTTTTTTACTTTTAATTTCATTTTCTTAAAACTAAAGCATTAACAAATCACAGTTTAAGGCACTGCATTCAACATTTATTGCAGTGAAGCAAATGACATATACATTGACTTTGTGAGGTGTATAGTATTGCAATAACCTTTAATATGTTGTATACCAAATTTTGTTCTTCATAATTCATCATTTTACTTTTCTGGTGAAACATAAGACCTACCACCAACTGTCACATTGTTGAGAAAACATAAAACCTACCTTACCTTTGAAACTGCTAACAATTCAATTGTTGTAATCTTTCATTTCTAACATGCTAAATTTTTTAGTTTACACTTCAAATCTACCTCACCATGCTGATTTTAGTTTCTTGTATGAAGAATATTTCAGTTACTTCAGATTTAATTATTCATGAAATCATTATTAACTGATTATTTAAATATTATTATTAATATTATGAAAAATGCAGTAGTGGCCAAGTTTCAAAAGTCAGAAAAATTGCACGATTTGGTATACAGATGAATAGAATTATATATTACAATTAAACCATAAATGAATACAAACATTACTAATTACTGAATATACTATATAACATGCCTCATCTATTTTTCTCATCTAATTATATATATGCCTAAGGCAAACCATAAATAAATAAATAAACCATCCAACCAACCAACTTTTCCAGCAAACATAGCAACATTATTTCATCTGATATTCACTGTAACACCTGAGTGGCCTTGACATGAGTCTGCATAACTTCTCATTAGATAGTTCAAATCTTTGTACAGAACTGTTTGATGTTTCTCCACATATTTTCTCCTTAGGCATTCCAATCTCCTTGGCCAAATTCTCTGCCCCAGTTTGTGAATCTATTACTTTATCGAAGCAAATGTATCTACCAGAAGCATTGTTGTTCATTGCCTTCAACACACTTGCATGAGCTTCTGCCAATTTGGTCACATCCACTGTTGCTAGCAGACCAAGAGAATACATTTCTTGACCACCTACACCAATTTTAAGGTTTTAGATTCTATTATGCTAAATTCTGTCTTCAAAATAATAGACAATAACTAGTTGAAGATTGTTCTCAGATATATAACTTAAATCCTAAGAACTCAAGCTAATATATATACTAAAAAAGCAGTTACATGAAAAATGAGATATGAGTTATCAAAATACTGATTGAACTCAGAAACTTGATAGCCAATGGAACAAGAAATTGAACCAGTTGTTTTGGTCAATAGTAGCACCTTTAAGGTAAGCAATTGTTGCTGTTGGATTCCTGTGACAAAATTGAGGACCTGTAATCAGAGCTGGGCAAATGGTAGTGAGTTTCAAACCCCTCTCATTGGCTATTCTCCAAGCAGCCTTTTCTGCTCTCATCTTCCCCAGTGCATACCAGAGCTGCCATAAAAATTCAAAGCACAAAGGAATGTCATGAATGATAATTTTTTACCTACATAAACATGTTATGGTAAAAAAACCTAAGAAAATAACACCAATGAGGTGCAACCATTGTGCAAAGTAACCTTCTTTTCTATGCAGAGTGATTCACTGCTCCAAGAGCCATGATTAATAACTGGGGTGTGGTCTGATTGTGCAGTGTCTTGCCACACACAAGCTGCTAGTGAGGAAGTGAACACACATCTCTTTATTGAAGCTGTTCTTGCACATGCTTCCATCACATTCTCAGCAACCCTTACTTCAATCTCAGCCATTGATTTCTATAAATCAGACAAACAATTGCTCAGATACTATACAGTAATTTTTCTTTCAGATATTGATAATAATAGTTCCTTAATGGTGTTTACATGATCATGTAGCTCATTGTGATTTCAGAAACTTCTCTAAATCTTGCTTAGTGTCATTTCAAATCAGTGTTTCAGCCAAACCAGGGATAAAAAAGTATAAACATCTCTTTTATCTGTCTAACTAACAAAGTTTTGTGAAATGAAAATTTCAAAACACAGAGTAATTTGTTCAATCATGCACATGCTCATGAACTCTTCTGTAACACTTTATCCTGCAATAAGTTGTTTATTCATTTATTGGTGTTGTTGATGTCACCAAACTAAAAGGGTTTTTCCCAAAGAGCAATTATTTCTCAAAGAGACAGGTTTTTGGACATTCCAGTTAGGTAGGTGAGGTGTCACATTTAGAAGGGTAGATAAAAAATTAGAGATAATTTAATCAATCAAATTGCAGATTTTTCTAAAATGGAAAGACACTAAAATCACACAGTAAAAGAACCAGTTTACAGAATACAAATTTAATTAACCTAAAGTAATAAATCTAAAACCCTAATGAATTGTAATCTAGAAACATTACTGCAGAAAAAAAAAAAAGTGTTCTTACTGTGTATCCAGAAAGACCTGCAGGATCTGTGAATGCAGAGGTGTGAAAAACTCCACGACAGCCCTGAAATGCTTTCTCCAACCCATCAATGTCAGTTAGCTTTGCCATTATTGCTTCCAACTTTCCTTCTGCAGTTTTCTCAATTTCCTTCACTTTCTCCATCTCCTCTGCACAGATCAACCAACCATTCTTAACTACTACCATCTTCTACAACATTCACTCAACAATAGAATAAATATCAATTCTTTCTTCCTCACTCAATTTCTGTACCATTATTGTTGCTGCATTTATTGTGATGTTCATTGCCATTGGTGTTGTTGCTGTTTCTCCATAGTAATTCTTAGTTGTTTTACTTACTGTGTTTTTTATTTATAAAAAAAAAAAACCAAATAACAGATAAAATAAAAATCTAGAAATTTATTTAAAAATACTTAAATTAATAAAATATTTAAATCTTAATTAACTCTACAAAAATATTAATAATCACATGAAAAAACATTGAAAACAATAGAAAAAGAATTTTCATACATTTTAATTTTAATGAAAAAATAATTTTCACCCTTCACCCTTACACAACATCTATGATTAAATGGCTCAATATATATGATTTTAAACATTTTAGTTTTTATATATATCTCATTTTAAATCTTGTTAAATCTCCATCATCGAAATTCATGAAACTTAAAATATAAAAAAATAATGAAATTATAAGAATTAAAAATACAAGAAGTAGAAGTCAATAATTGCTCCAATTAAAAAAAATAGTCATCTGAAATTTTAATGTATCAAATCATCTTATTGCTGTCAAATAATATATCACGTCATATCATATGAAGAGACATCTAATTATTGTGGACCGTCGAGATTAATTTGGATATGACGCGTATCAATTATATCCATTAGTATAGTTTGTTATGGGATTATATTATCATATTAATTAATGCAGATTATATATAGCACAGCAAATTATTTATTTGGAGAGTCATTTTTTAATTAAACTCCAATTATATTAATATAATTTTCCCCATAAATTAATGGAGGAAAAAGAACGTGTTTTTTTTTTATTCGATAACTTCTTGCAGCAGCACTCTTTGGTTTGTCAGCATACACGATACACTTTACTACACCACAATAAACAAAATACTAATATGAAAACATTGAATTTATACATATATAATTAAAATAAGCCAATACAAATGTTAGAAAAAACTTGACATAAAATTGGTAAATTTTCTTTATTAAAAATAAAAAAAATATAAGGAAAGTTTGTAGGAAAATAAATAGAAAACCACTATAGAAAGTATAACTTGAATAATAATAATATTATATATTGAATGTGATCTTTGGTATATGTGACGTATTCCTCATTCAAAATTTGCAAACTAGAGTAATCAATTTGGTCATCTTATGAAACATATAAAAAAAATTTTGACATTTATATATAATAACATTATCTAGCAACTACTATCGATAACTTTGTTTATAATTAAATGTTGAATATGTTCTTTCAAAGATTAATATACTAACTAATATGATTTTATTACCCAAATATTTAATAAAGAAAACTTTGAAAAATCAATTTTTCAAACAACTTTTAACATGCAGATTTTAATAATAATAATAATAATAATAATAATAATAATAATAATAATAATAATAATAATAATAATAATAAACTATTTCACCTTGATAGAACAATTTGAATATTTGTTCTTTTGTGGACATGAAATTGCCAACTATGCACACTTTTTCAACACACAACACAATCATCTTTCACGCAACAAGTTTGAAAAACTAAAATTCATATTAAGTTTAATAAAAAAACAAATAACATAAATTTTTGCAAACAAATAATTAATCAAAATGCATCTCACAAGTTGAGTTAACCTTGACGGAACTCTTTCATGGCAGAAGAATCAACTGATTTTTTTTAATAAATCATTTTTTAAATAAAAAGGTTTTTCATTTTCACACAGAAAAATTCATAAAGTATCTAGTTAGACTAATTAATGGACTATTAGAGAATAATTAACGAATAAATAAAAGGATTTTGCTACCAAAAGTTTGGAAAATGCGAATTAGATGTTGAAATATTTTATAAAGATCATCTTTTCTGAATCTCTTCCCCTGTTTCCATCACAACTACCCAGTTAAAAATTTCAGCTTCGAAACATAAATTTAATGAAAAAACCATAAAACCATAAAACATAATCAAATGAATCTTACCCAATAAACAAAACCCAGTTCAAGAAAGAACACATAAGCTTTTTTCTTAGCTTATTCATGAACGAAAAAGAAGCAAATTTTCTGAGTTTTTCATTCGATTTTTGAAGTTTTTAAGGTTGATTATGGAAAAGGAAACGAAAGTTAATGAAAAGTTTACCTGGGTTTTGAACTGTGATCCGAAGAGAGTAACCTAATTGCAAGAGATGGTTGACCAAGGCAAGTCCAACATAAGAAACACCACTTGTAACACACAACAATGTCCCTTTTTCATCACCATCTTCATAGTAAGAAGAAACAAGGTGGTGGTTTCTTCCCCCTTCGTCGTCTTTTCCGGCGGCCACCACCAATTTCCGGCAAAAGGCCTCCATCTCCGTCTTCTCACTCTCCCATGTGCACATGACACCCATTATATTTAGACCAAAGTATAGTAATATAATATAAGATATAATATAAGGTGGTAAAGATTAATATGAAATCTAGGGAAAGGATTATTGAAAAAAGTGAAAGGAATTTGATGAAGTTGAAGATGATTTTAGGGTTTTGGTGGTTGATGGAAATGAAAATGGTGGAAATTTATAGAGGATTTAGTCCAAAGGGTCAAGTGAGAGGCTTGGTTGTGCTACTTTATTGTCAAAGTCCAGCATGGTGGGTATATACTATGAAATCATAATAATAATAATAATTAATAATTAATAGTAAAAGTTGTAAAAGTTGCTAGATTCAAAGGAAGAACAAACTAAGAAACTAAAAGGAACAAACTAGGAAGTTTACACATTAGACCTTGTTTTGTATTTGACTTTATTACTTTGCTTCTTTATGTTAGTGCACAAAAAAGACTTTCTTTTTAAATATTTTTCAACTAAAAGCATATTAGGGCATTTAACACTTAAGTTTTATGGAAAAAAATTCCTATTAAAATATATTGATGTGACATAGAAAAATATTAAAAGTAAAAATGTTTTTCAATCTTGAAAATGTCTCGGCTTATCAATATTTTGATTTATAAAATCTTTGTATAATAGTAAAATTTGAAGAGATATGGTTATAATAAACTAAATAAAAGTTCACAATATGATTTGATGTATTAGAAATGAGCTTGTATATCACATTATATTGTATTGTGTGTTTACTATTTAACTATTTTTTTTCTTTAAAAACTATTATTATTTTCGATTTTTATGTAATTTTTATTTTAAATTTTTACAACTATCCGTGAAATACACGATCGAATGATGTTACGCGAAAAATCATAAAAGTAAATGAAATAAGATCAAAACGCTATAATTTTATGAAAAATAGGTATAAAATTGCATTTTTTTTTTTGTAATTTTTAACTCGTGGTTATCTGTTAAAATTTGTAATGGATTCATATATAGAATACGTAAAAGCTTAATTTTTTTCTAATAAATTTAATCGGTAAATTTAAAATAGTTGAGCAAGGAGTTGGTTATAAAAATCAGCTTTTGTCTAAAATTAGCAATGGAAAATCTTTTACCCTATTTATACAAACAGAAAACAAATACAAAATTGTCTTTTATGTTTGTAAAACATTTTCTTATATGTTTGGATTAATTTACGTAACAAAGTATCCTAACATTTTGTGAAAACACAAAGTGGGTCACCGTTCCTTTAATTCTTTAAGTCTAAAATTTGTTATAACGTCTATTAATTAATATAGCTTTAATAGTTTTACCTAAAATATTACTTTTGTTGATGTATTTATTATACACTACTTTAGTTGTTTATATTTATTTTATTGAAATTAAATCCGTATACATATATTATTTAAATATTTTTAATTATGTGTTTAGTATGGTTGGAGATGACATAATATATTTAATAAACAATAAATAATTAAGATACATTTTATATTATTTTAATATTAATAAGTATAAAATTTTAATTTTATCTTACAAAATTGATTTATAAAGTGTGGTTTATATCGTTAGAATATTATAAATCTATACTTTATGTAAGATCTCAATTAACATCTCAATGTGATAGTATGATATTGTTAAAATAAAACATTTAATTGCTAATATTTAAAAAATCGTCTATCCAATGTATATCTCATATTAGTACATTCATCCAACATATAAGACTATAATAATATAAGACATGTACATGTTAAGCTTGTAACTATGATTTTAATCCAAAGATATACCAAATAGAATCTACTATCATTTCATAACTCAAACAATTGGTTCATCAGCTCTCAAAGAAAATATTAAATTTTTATCTTCATATGCTTACACTTATAAGGTAATCATTGTAAAAAAAAGAATACAGCATATAACAAACAAACACAAGAGGGTAAGCTTATATACAAAAGGAATTTTATATATTCATAAAACATGTTGTATCATGATAAAGTGCACTGAAAATCCCATAAGTATATAAAATATAAAATCAAATACTCTTCTAAATTCAATTATTCGGATACAAACATTGATGTCGAATCTCAGGAAGTTTTAACCTTTATTACACCATAGAGGATAGGTTTCACCTTACCACTCTCAAGGTTAATCCTATACTCTCATAAGAGCTATATTGTTCTTTAGAATAAGACCTCCTGACACTCTCAATCCCTCAATCATTCTTCTTTATGAGTTGAATGGTTAGTAAAGTATCAGGATAACCTCCTCTAACTTCAGACTCTCGCATTTATGCATACAACAATTGGAACTTCCTCATGGAATTCCTTTCTCTTTCTCCAAAACAACCATAGTTTACTTCATCCGTATAATATTATCTCATACAAAATCCATTCATCTTCATAAAACATAACAACATATTTCATACATTCATAGCATGATCAATACACAAACATCTATACACATATATACATCAACAAACCACTATAATCATCATATATTATCATAAATGTTTATAATCATCAATAATTTCATCATAAATAAATCATATCTATCAAACAAGTTCTTGTGAAATTCCAAACATGAAAAAAATAGTTTTTGATACCGTCGAGCGTCAAAAAACTTACCCACTGCCACCATTCCAAAGGTGACTCTAAAAGGCTCTTGCCTAGTGCCAACCACAATGGCGCCCAACACCACTTTTCGCCCAGCCAGCCGAAGACTCACCCAGCGAAACCACCACTAAAGGTCCCAAGATTTAAATCCTAGAAATGTCGCCCAACGACAGGAAGTGGCACCCAACAACAAACTAAACAGAGAATCCCTACACAAGTGGTGCCCATCGATCCCGGTCAGTACCCAACAACACTAAGTCATTGAGCTCTTTGACTTTGATTTTGCCCAACGAGAACCAGCTCATAGAAGCCATTATCTTTGAGGCGCCCGCTATCAGTGGTGTCCAAAGCCATGTCAGAAAGCTTTAACTGGTAATTTGACATTTAAGTTAATTCTCACTTCATAAACGTTCTATTCTCATAAATTTTTGTGTCCTTAACTCAAGTAGAGTCATATTACGCAATTAAAGGATCTCACATGGCTACCTCTAACCAACCAAAACACCAATACATGATAAGTTCAACAAGTCAAATAATACATACCACAATCAATAATAATTCATAGCTCAAGCTTAAATCACACTCAAATTATAACTAATAATTAAAACATACAACAACATATAAAGATTGCAAATTTATCTTCCGTTTTGTTAGGACAACTTAAACAACTCTAAACAAACAACTCTAGACAACCAAAACATATCTAACTCCAAATGATGTTCTATCTACACATCACAAAGACGATAAAAACATATTGTTATGATTACTGATCAATAGAGAATCATATAGAAGATTAAAAATATGCATGCAAGTGAAAAAAGACTTACATGCAACAAAAAACATAATGGACCAAGAAAATGGTTGAAATTGCGCTTATGTTAATAGAGAAACTTATTGGCAAAATTGAAGAGCTTTTCATCATGATCACTTCTATGGTCGCAAATATTTAATTAGATGAACACGGATCAAGAAAGATAAAGAAGTCCAAAAACTCTAAAAAATGATTTTAAAAGAGATTATACGTTTTAAAATAATGCAATTAGTTTAAAACAAAACTATTTATATCAAATGCTTTTAATATTATAAAATAATCAAATATCACTATTTTTAAATCATTATCAATTCTAAAATCTCAATTTTTTAGATTTTCACATCTCATATATGACAGTTTGATTGAATTATATATCCCAATTATATTGAATGATTAAATTAACTTTTTTTACCACAATTTTATTAAAAAATTTATATGCTTTGAATTTCGAATGATCACTCAATTTTTAGTTTTTATTTTTCGGAGAGAGATATAAAGTTTATAAATTTTTGTATGACTCTTTAGGTAAAGATTATAACACATCATCTTCCATTTTTTCAATATTTATTACATACCAAACACTATGAAAAAAAAGTAGAAAACCTAAAGACAGGAGTTCTTTGTATGCACCATGAAAGTAGAAAACTGGTTTAACAAACCCTATGAGAAAGTGAGAATCATCAAAATCAAAGTTCTTTTTTAGTCAATACACATTTAGTTCTTTTAGGGTATATATCTTTTCCTTTGGGAAAAAAAAAAGCAAAAATAAAGAAAGTGAAAGAAAAAAAAAAGCAGTATAATATTTTAGGTTATTTAGTGATAGGAAATATAGAAAAATGTATAAGTTGACTCTATTAATGTAGTTTTTCAATCTATTCTATAAATTATTAATTTATTTTATAGAAAACGTTATCAAATTATGCGAAGAGAAATCATATTACTATACCGTAACAATTTATATTACTAATTATTGATTTACTTCAAAATTAAAGAAAACATAGATAACTTTAATTATATTCTATACCTCTCTTTGCTTTGTTCCTTTAATATAAAACTAAAAATTAAAAGTAAAATAAAGTGTAAATAAATGAGCGTTTACTTGTGTAATTTTTTTGTTATCATCTTTTAAATATAAAATTTTACGTATGTTTGTTTGTTTCAAATATTTATACAGAATTTATTTTTTCGTGTTATCTTTCGAAACATAAAACAGATTGAAAGCAATACATATAGCAACTTTGCAATTAAAAACAAAAATAAACAAATTCTATTAAACACTCCACTGATTGAAGAAAAAAAAAAGCAAGAGAAAGTAATGTAGATAATGTAAGAAAATAAGTTCTAATTACAAATCAAATATGTCCAAATCAGCATCAACATCAAATTTATGAATTGAAAAATGATATTTTGACACACATAAAATTTTTACATTCATTTGAGTTTTTTTTTTTACTTTTTACTCTTTTTTAAAAAAAATATATATAAAAATTTATTTTTTTATAATTATTTTAATTTTATACGATATCAAAAATGTAAAAATTTATCATACATTTATGAATTGGATTATATATGGTTAGTTATAGGTAATCCATAAGTATAGTTTTTTGTTTCTGATAATAATTTGATGAGAGGAGAATTATTAAGATGAAATTTCCCACTTTTGAAAACTATAACAAAATATTAACGTAATTTCAACTTTTAATTTTTGTTAAATATGATTATTTAGATTACTTAGTAACTCATTTTAGTCAACTAATAATCTATGTCCATAAAATTAGCTGTTAAGATAATCTCACTCTTATGTCGGATCCAAACTTTATAATAATAATAAGGTTTAATCTCTCAATAGGTTCCTATTTTCGCTCAGAATTTTAAATAGATCCCTTCCTTTTTTGACGTCTTAATTGAGTCCTTATTCTTGTAAAATTGAATCAAATAGGGCCTTTCGGTCAAATTGAGATGACGCGGTTAAGAAGACAGTGTAGTTTTTTATTACGTGGCATTAAAAACATGACTGAATTATATTTTTTTAAACTTTGAATTAAAAAATGAAATATAAAGAGTATACTTCATTTTTTAATTCAAAAATTGAAAAAATACAATTCAGTCACATTTTCAATGCCACGTAATAAAAAACTAAACGGTCAAGATACACTTCTTAACGGCGTCATCTCAATTTGACGGAAAGGTCCTATTTGATTCAATTTTAAGAAAATAAGGACTTAATTGAGACGCCGAAAAAGAAAGGGAACTATTTGAGATTCTGAGCGAAAATAGAGAACTATTGAGACATTAAACCTAATAATAATATTATTATTATTAATATTAATATCAAATGTATAGGTGAAACATCCTTTTTGTTTTATGCAAAGAAAAGAAGAAGAAGAAATGTTTAAAATTGTTATATGCGTCTTTTTCTTTCATTATCATGGACTTAATAATTTTCGTAAGCTTAGCTTTGATTGAAGGATGAGAATGGAAAGTGATGAAATCACGTGCAGTGTTTATAGCTACCACCATGGACCATTGTAAAAAAATAAAAATAAAAAAAATTGAATGTGTTTAAATTTCAATGGTTTAATAGTATTTTTTATTATTATTATTATTATTTGCAGTAGTGATTCAATATTTTTAATTTATTTTTATTTAGTGTGAACTTTATATATATTTTTTAAAATATCTAACATGGTACTGTCTGTAATATCTATGTTAGTTTAGATAGTGATGAGTTAACTAATACAACATTCACTCTATATTTTTCATGTAAAGAACAAAATACGAGGAATGTTGTTATTGTTAATATGAAGAACCATTTAACTTTTTTTTTAAATATAGGAAAATAAAAAAATATTGAATCAGGCTACAAATATAAAAATAAAACTTGTTATTAAACTAATTTAAATATATATAGTCTTTTTTTTGCTTTAAATTAACAAAAAAAAACTTATTTTTCTAATTCGAAGATTAACTTTTACATCTTCTTTAAGTTGAAGTCAAAATGTTCTATTTGTCATAATTCATGATAAAATGGTTTTTCATCGTAATTGCATGCATACATCTTTATAGATCACATATGAATCTATCTAACAAAATAATATTTTTCCAAAAAATATCTATTAATGTTTTCGTGAAGACAAGTGTTAAATAATATTTTTATAACTTAATATTTATATTATTTAGCTATATTTAAATTTTATGGATTTAGAATAACTTTAAGGTATAAAAAATCTAGAAGTTATAATGTTTTAGATGTGTAATAAATTTATTTTTTTCAACATGGTTTAATACATATGAATATGGCGTTGCAACACTACCTGAGGCAATAGCGTACCAAACACGACTTTGAGGATTTATTTATTTACTTATTGGCACAGTTGAATGCTTTATCGGTCAATCTTCTAAATAGTCGCAATCGTGTTCTCTTTTTATAACTTGTTTGGATCAGGATTTACAGGTATATAACAAAATATCTGATTAAAAATATAATGTTTTAATAATATTTATGAATAGAGATAATAATAATAATAGAAATAAACTTAAATTACATTTTATAATGAATGGTATGATTAGAATAATAAAATTATATTATTTTAATGTTAAAAATATAAAGTATGAATTGAAATTTTATAAATGAATTTTATTATTTTAAAATACGTTTTTTTTAAGAAATTTTTCTTAAAAACTTTTTTTTTCTAAGATATTTCACTAAGAGCTTTACTTTTTAAAGATCAGAGAATGTAGAATCTTTTTTGACAATAAACTCTACAAAAGTATTCAATTAGTTTTTCTAATAAAATAAGTTAATTCTTTGTCTCGATCAGTTTTTTTTTTCATGTGATTTTTTATCAGCATAATATTTTGAATCTACAAAATTAAACAATAAAATATTTGAATAAAAATAACTAAAAAATTAATAGAATAAATGTTTTTAATGAAAACTCAATCAAAGAAAATTAAAACATAATTAAATCTTAAAATATTTTATATTATTTTTTTAAGTAACTAAAATATTTAAAAGTATATGTAAAATCTAGAAAATGGTATTTTAGAAGTAGTGATAGTTTAGAAATAGTAAATCTGATTATTTTAATATTAAATGATTTATTTATAAATAGTTTTGTTATAAACTAATTTTATTATTTTAAAACATACTATCTCTTTAGAAACCACACTTTTATAGAGTTTTCTACTTTCTCTCTAAGAGTTTTAACTCTTGAGATATCTTTTTGACGATGAGAAGTTGTCTAATCGATCACGACAACGAGGTCTACGTTTCTACCCGATCAGTTCTTTATTTAGAGCAAGTAAGTTTCTTCCTCTTTTTCCTTTTTATTTTCGGTCTTTAATCATGTAGGTAAATCTGTATTGCATGTATCAAATGTGTTTCTTCCTTGATTCTTGGCCAATTTGAGGTTTTAAGGTTTGATTCCGATCATCAATTGGTGAGTTGTAGGCTTTTCTAGAGTTCATTGCGGTGGAAGCAACGATCGGACGTTCTTAGAGCTGTAGAGTTCTCCTTAAAGTAAGAGAAGCTAGATATTTTAGCATTAACTATAATTGTTTTGCAAGTTTAGTGGTTGTTTGCTTATTAATTTGATTGAGAATTAACTTAAGTAATTATGCTATGTTAGTTCAATTAGATGTGTATGTTATTGTATTGTATGATCTATGTTTGATATGATGAAATTGTATGTCTTTGTCGCCTTGAATGATGTAATATGAAGTTGTTTTGATGTTGGAAATTTAGTTCAAAATGTTTGGAAGAAAGAGGGATCAAATACTTGGGTGGTGAAGTTAAAAAGGGGAGGTTTTGATAGGCGAGTTTGAGAAATAGGTGTTAGGGTGAAGAAACAATTGTTTCATGACTCTTATTTGGTCATTTGTAACTTGTTTGGGATGAGAATTAGCTTATATGTGTGTTAAAATGAAGTGGTAGTCATTTTTGAGTATGTACAAAGTTGTTTAAGTGTATTTTGGAGGTTTGAACTAGTGAGATTTTAAATTTTAGGTTTTGTGTATAAATGGTCGTTTTATAAGGTGTTGGTAATTCATTTGTGACTTGCTGGAGTCCCTAAGTTTTTCAAAAATGAGCTATAACTTTTGGAATTCAATTTGGGTCTCTAAAGTGAGGTTTTGGTTAATTTTATATTAGAATTTTGTGATCAATCACTTTAAAATGAGTTTAGGTTGGTTTAGATATGTTTGGTTAAGTTGATTCTAATTTAGAATTCAATCTAGGAGTGTTAGAAGTTGTAAAAGATGCATAGAATAGGTTTGAGGGGTTGAGGGGTGCAAATTTTGCAGATTTGATGCTGCAGAATTATGCATTCTAACTGAACGAGAAGAACACTTATAGTTGGGCGAGTGTAGTCATTGAGCGAGCAAAACCCACTGTTTTTGTATTCGCTGAGCGAGTCATGATGGTTGAGCGAGTGGGCTGGTAGACACTTTTAACTGAGCGAACAAATTTGGTGGCTAAGCAAAAATATCAGATTTTCAACTACGTTTTTATATATTTTCTTAAAATGTGTTCAATGTATGTGAGTGTTTGAATGATTGGTTTATAATACTTATTGTGAAGTATGAATTGATTTATAATATGAATTGGAACAAGAATATGTATATGGATTCCATGTAAAGGGGAAGTGATATCAATTATTTTAAAGTAATGAAAGTTAGTTGCAAGGTGGAACTTCGTGGTATGGTTTCAAGTATCATTAGTATGAATATAGGGAGCTCGATTTTGGGAGTTATCTTGACACTCTCATGGTCTTTCATCCTCAAGTAGAGAAGATTAACACATGTGGTGAGAGTAGTAGGAGGTCTTAATGTTGGGTGCTTCAAGTATGATCCAAGACGTGGAACAGACTAACATTGTGAGCGTAGTAGGGTGAAATCTGTTGGCAATGACTTTGCAAAGCAGTAGAGGCCACCACAAGTGCACAACCCGTCATAGCTCGACATTCATTCTAAGTCCGGACAATCCATTTAGGTCTTTGCATGTTAAGATGTTTGGATTAGACTAAATTACATATGACTCTTATATGAAATGCTTTAAACTTATGATGTATTGTTTTGTATCTAGCTTATCCTTATTTTTGTGTTTGTTTGTATATGCATTGTTTTATCTTTTGCAATGATCACCTTAACCGGTGTGAGTTTAGAAGAGAACATTTTTTCTGTTGAACCAGCGATTTACAATGTATGTATTAAAATAAGAAAAATATATAATTAAAATCTAAATTAATTACATTTTATCCCAATAAAAGACAAAAAAAAAAGTATTTTTATACTCAATTATTAGTAATCTTCAAAGATACACATAGTTAAAATTAACATTTCTAATATTTACCCGTATTGATATTTATAATTTAATCATTTAAAATGAATTTGAGTTTGAAGATATGAACATGAATTTAGATGAGATGAAGTTTAAAGGCTGTTTCAAGCATTTTTGGTAACTGAAACTTGAGATTTTCCTTTGAGGAGTGTTTGGTAGAGTGAGTTTTTACTTTGGTTGTGGATTCATGCAAAGAATCTCCCAAAGGGTAAATAGTAATGTTTTATTATATTAAAAGCGTTGGGCCATGTGTTTCGACATTTTGACTAAAAAATCCATTTTCTTAGATATACTTTGTAAAAAGTAAGTGTAATAAACAAATATATTACTGTGACTTTTGTCTTTTATTTGCATAAATTATTGTCTTCTTAGAATTAAGAATTTCGTTACAATTTTATTTTAAAATATGTATTAAACAATTAAAAAATGTGTATCTAAATTATTTTATACTCCTATAGAAATCATTGAATATATATATATATATATATATATATATATATATATATATATATATATATATATATTCAAATTTTATATTCTTCAATTATTATAGGATATATTAAATTTTTAATAAAATAAAGTATTAGTTCGAGAAAAAACATATAAAAAAGTCTTTTCTTAATAATAATAATATATATATATATATATATATATATATATATATATATAAAATTTAACTTATAATTTTAGTTGAAGAATGAATAGTAATATTTAGAAAGAGAAATTGATTTCTGAATTGAATTTTATTATTTAAAAATAATGTGGTCCAAAATTTCACACCAATGAATAAGATCAAAATATAAATTATAATATATAAATAAAGTATAATTGAAATTTTATAAGTTAGTGTTTTTAATGTTAAAATAAACTTATTGAGATGATATTAGAATCTATTACAGTTAAGTTCATTCGAGTTGTTATAGGTATTAGACTTTTCTTACACTAAATACAAATATCATACATACAAATATCATGTTTGAAATGTTCTATATGCACATCAAATAAAAATAAAATAAAAATAAAATTATAACGTATGTAAACATAAGTGAATTGGGACCATCAAAAATTGATCTTGTGATATTGATTGAGCATTAATTTATACACTAAAAAATCATGTAATTATATATTTAATTACTAAAATTTAAAAAAGAAATTACTTTTGCTTTTTTAATTAAAAGAATTAGTCCTTCAAACGGTAAAAAATTTTATTCTTGGAAAACTATTTAACTAATTATACACTAAAAATAGTTATAAAAAAGGATATTTTTTAGTTCTTCGAATTATTTAATAGATCAAAGCATAACTAATAGAACATATTACAAAATTAAGCATCAAAATCCATTTTCAATGAGAATTTTATTAATTAAATAAAAAGTTTACAATATTATCAAAGAAGAGATGGAGCAACACTAAATATTAATGCGTGTGTGTGATCTTTTTCTATTAACACCAAATGGTTGATAATTGACATTATAGATAATGACAAAAAAAATACTATTATTTCATCCAAAGTGACTTAAAAAGGTGAAAATTACTGAAAAGACAAAAGAAAAAATTAATGACTTGGCAAGTGGGATTGAATGCAATGAATTGGAAAGAGAAAAGAGAAAAATTGATGATGATAAGGCAAAGAAAATTCTAAGGTAGACTAAATATATATATATATATATATATATATATATATATATATATATATATATATATATATATATATATATATATATATATATATATATATATATATATATATATATATATATATATATATATATATATATATATATATATATAAATCTATGTATAAAAGATGCAATGAATATTATTTGATAATGCAAAGGTGACATTGAAAGTTGAGACTTTTGTGCTAATTTCTTGCTAAAAATTATTCATGTTACTATCTTTGTTTTCTTTTTAGGGTTGTTTTACTATTAAGATGTACAAATGTTACTATCTTTGTTTTCCTTTTATGGTTGTTATTATTTAACTTAATTACAATTTTGATATTCCTTTAATATATTTGAGTTTGGTCTTCTATTTTTGTATGATTTTATTTCCTCAATTTTGAAAAATATATAATTTTACTTTAATTATTAAATTTGTATACTTTTTAGTATTTTAATTAATTGAATATGTTTTTAAATATACTTTAGAAGGACATATCATAGCTAGAGTTCAACTAAAGAAAAATGAATAATAGAATAACTTGTTTTATGTGTTAATATGAATATGTGAAATAATTTTTTAAAATGATAATTTTATTTAAATTAATTATGTCTAAACTTTAAATTATTTAATTATATATTAAAGGTGATCGCTAGGTTTAAGTTGAGAAGTGAGAATAGTTATTATGAATTTTTTTCTCTCTCACAAATCTCTTAATTTCAAAAATTAACTTTATTAGTATTAATTCATTTAGAGTTTGTATTGTTCCTCATCAATATTAAAAGAGGTATAAATAAAAAACATAAGGAATAGTATATAAATAAAAAATAAAATTAATTTTCATTTTAGAAGATATTCTTTTACAAGAAACTTATTATTATGAGACAATGGAAATATACTCTTAACTAGCAATATAGAATTAAGAAGGGAAAAGACTCTACTATTTCACCAAATACTAATGAAAAATTCTAATTCTTTTTATAACATCTTCTAATACTCTTATATTATTTTTCAATTTAAATGATTGTGTATTAGTTACTCTTAATAATAGTTAGGGATTATATTTAGTAACATTATTGAAAAAAAGAAAGTATTGCTTTAAAATAAACACAAAAACCTATAAAGACTTTTCTTTAAAGAGATAAAGTTATCTATACATTTTTCTTTTTTCTTAAAAAATAACTTAAAGAGAATTTCTATAAATTAGAATACATTTGGAAAAGCTTCTCACAAGAAAACAAAAATTTCTTCATATACGAAAAAATTAACTTATCTATAAGCTAATTTATAAAAGATACTTTATATAACCTTTTTAAATTCTTAATTTAATATGTGCATAAATTAATTTTAACTTACACATAAAGTCGTTTTATTCATATTTAAACATACTTTTACGCACAAATTAATCTATTTTTTTTATTATTTTTTTTATTATTTATTGTATAATAAGTGTTCTAGAAGAATTATGTGAAACACACTCCACTAATCAACTTTCAAACTCATCTGTTCCACACATTTGACCTTTGCACTCAGTTTGACAAAGAAATCGTGCTATTTTGGTTTTAAGTGAAAGTAATAATAAATATAGATAATGTGAAACATAACTGTATATTTTATGCACCCAAAATTAAAAGGACTTATTATAAATTTATTATTATTAACATGTGATCATAAATTCATATTAAAGTATTTCAATGGGTCTTGTATTGCTATATTCTATTAATTTTTTAATAATAAAACTCCAGAATCTCACTAAATATAGTAAATCACTCATTATATAATAAATCATACTATATATAATTAGTTTTAATTATAACAAATATTAAACCATTAAAAATGTGTCCAAAAATGTTATTTATACAAATATCATTACTGAAGTTTTCACTTCTAAACTAATACATTCAACAAGAAATATTTTAGCAAGTGTAATTTGTTTTTCACATTATTACATTTCAAATCTTTTCACATAATCAACCTTTTAGTTTCCGTGGTTTACTCTGCATAATGAAAATTCATGATAATTTTTTCTAATAAAAATTTTATACTATACATTAATATGAATTTTAACATTTTATATACAGACACTCTAAAATTTAATAATCATATACATACATTACAAAAAATAAATTATGTAATAAAAGCATAAAAACAAAATTAATAATTACCAAGACTGCATATTTGGTTCATCCATGTTGAATAGGAAAAGGTTCCACAGTTCAGAATTCTCCATAGTTGCTTTGGGAAAAATCTTGTCTCATTGGTCATTATCATCATCATCCTCGAAATCCAACTCTTTAAATATATTCTCAAAATCATCGTCATATCCATTCTCACTCGAGATGACCAATCATTCACCTTAGACTTGGACTTGATGACTTATGTTTCTATCACACCCAATAATGTCACATCGCTTAGGAGTAAAGGTGAAACACATTTTAAATACTTCTTCCACTCACCAAAGCGCATTTTAAGGACAAAACCATGACTGAGTTTCACACTCCAAAACAGATAATACCTCAAATGAAGGATGATTAACCCTAATAAATTTGTATGTTATAGTGTATAAATTTTATAGGGACAACCAAGGTATCGAATCCGTCGAGAAATCCCCTTAATATGATATATAGGAGTAACCAAGGTATGTGTTTCAAGTGTAAAGTCAAGATCAACTATCCAACATATTGAATTATGTCAAGGTTTTAAAATATTGTCCACTCCAAGTCTCCACGCATCTGTTTGTCTTAATTGTGCGGAGGTTTACCTGCAAAAGGTACTCTAATAACATTCAACCGAGTTTTGAAGTGGATGGACCAATTGGTCGAACTCTGAAGTAGATTGGTCATTCAACCAAGCTCTTTAAATAGATTGGTCATTCAACCAAGCTCTTTAAATAGATTGGTCATTCAGTTAAGTTTTGAAATAGATTGACCATTCGGTCAAACTCTTGTGATTGACTAACCACTCGACCGAACTCTAAATTAGATTGTCCATTCAACAGAGTTCTTTAAGATCTGGTCAAGCTTTGAAATAGAATGATAATTTTGTAGAACCCTTTAAGTAGATCGACTATTCAAACAAGTTTTAATATAGATTTTCCATTCGACAAAAGTCTTTATGTTTATTGGCCACTTAGCTGAACTCTGAAATAGATTAGTCATTTTAATGAGTTCTTTAAGTTTATTGACCGAGTTCTGAACTAACTAAAAACAAGAAAAAAAATGCTTATTCAAGTTTGTGATAAGAGATATACCTAGAAAATATGAATAGATTTGATAAATATTAATATAACCAAACAATTAGATAAGAGAAAGAATAGAATAATATATATACATATATTAAGTTACCTCTTGATTATAAGTACTTTAATAATTTAAACAAAAATCAAAACTGAGTATTGAAATAAGAACGATGCAACTATATACAGACATCCTTATCTCTCTACCCTATTAGAAAAAAAAAATCAAATATTATTCCTACTTAGTCAATGCGAAAAATCAACGAAGATAAATTTTCGGTTCATTTGTCATCACTAATTAGAGTTTAAGAATAATAAATTATATGTATCCTAAAAACATCAACAACTAAATAAAACATTAATAAATGAAAAGACACTCCCAATAAAATAAATGTAACAAAAAAGTTTTAAAAATTATATAAAACAATAAAATTAAAAAAAAAATCAAAATTTTATATTATACCTCTTGGAATGAAGATAATCATTTGTTGTTATTATCCATTCCATTTTTCTCTTACCGAGAAAAATACTATCACAATTAAGCCACGCTGCAACAGTGAAGAAAAAAATATCTAGGTCACAATTTCAAAAATAAAAAAAAATAAGTAACAAATATCTCTTTATACACATGTTTCAGCTGCAGTTTATGAAAAAATACAATCCACCAGGAGAATTTATTGTCAGCAATATAAATAAAAATTTGAATTTACATCAACCATTGGAATTTTACACTTGAACACTAGCCATTTCAGCCAGCATTCTGTGTATGTGTTTCGTTGTCAGGTCATACATATGAACTTATTGAAAACACAAGACAGATTGCTACATCACTGAGCTATGTAGTTATATGCATTCATGTGAACTCTGATAAGTAAATTTAAGGTAGAATAAGAGAAAATGAGAAGTTTAAATTACATGATATCATTATCCCAATCTCAATAAATTACATTTTACAGGCGACTCAAGGAATAGCATCTCAAAATTAGTGTCTGCCGCAAACAAAAGTTCACACCACACATGGTAATACAATTGAGACGTTCCTCCATCCCTCAAGTACGTCGTAAATCATCTTTGAATGTTATCAATGAACGTCAGGTGTTGTCTAAATATCAGTTAAACCATCATAACGTCCATAGACTTCTTCACTTCTCCATTTTGTTAATCATACTGCTCAACTGTTTCTCTAACTGCAAACCAAACAGAAGGTGAGACATCTTAGACCATGACTTGACTGCTGAATTCAAAATACCAAATTTTCAGAAAGCAAATGTGTGATAAGCTAATCCATGGTTGATCCTTGAGAGACTAAGGAACATCTTGGTAGGAAACATGCAGCTTTGGTAATAAATTAGTGCTTTCAAAATTTATGAACTATACGGCTGCAGGGACAAGTCTTGGCACAAAAAAGGTAGTGGTAGGTACAATTTAATAGGAGTTTAATGAACTAGTCCCTGCCTAAAACATGTTCCTATCACCTCCTCATGAACATGGGAATAGAGGGGGTCTCATAGCAGATGAAACACACTCAACAAATTTTACTAGAATAAAGTCTAACATCGTATTAGAAGGTAGACTTCAAGCTAAACTGAATGTCACAACACTAGCTTAGTAAGGTGGGATTTGCACCCACCTACTTATATAATATATATTTGATCATATCTCCAGAGAATGTGGGGGGTCTCTAATTGGACTTTGAATTTTGATATTATTTGCCTGAGTCCCCCATCATGTAGTATGGGACGCTTGGTTAAGCATTTAGGTATTGGATTGTCCCCTTTAATAGCTATTGAGGATGAGTTCCCCAAGTTATTGGGTACGTGGTCTCAAACCTTCTTAGGTACAGTCTTATGATAAGGGCATGGGAATTAGGTTAGTCTAAGTCCCAGATGTAGTATTTATGTATTTGTTAGGTTTTGATAGCTAGGTTACTGAAGTGCTTGGGTAATTATCATAATTACAATTTTAGGTCCAATAATGGAATTCTAATATGAATAAAACTAATATTTTTAACTTTCTAACATTTACCTTATGAATTACAATTTTTCACCCATCCTAATCTCATGTCAATGCACAGTATAATTTCAATATGCCCCTAAACAGAGGCAACCAATTGTTCAAATTGGAGAATGGTTTTTACGTGGATAGATTGTAAATTTAGAATTTACCTTGCAAAGGCAATGGGTGAGGAATTTGAATAGAAGTATATTGAAGAAAAAACAAAAATATGTGGTGTTACAGATTGAAACTAAAACATGGCATAAACAAATTGTTTGAGATGAAATAGTAAGAGTAGGATGGACCAAGATTAAAATATACC
Source organism: Vigna mungo (assembly GCA_036885675.1). Taxonomy (NCBI): domain Eukaryota; kingdom Viridiplantae; phylum Streptophyta; class Magnoliopsida; order Fabales; family Fabaceae; genus Vigna; species Vigna mungo. The sequence goes on along the minus strand of CP144697.1, from coordinate 18,120,981 downwards.
TGAACATTTTTCATCTTTTGTCTTTGTAATTCCTCAACAAGGCTTCCAATGCTGACATAGGAGTTGAAACTAAGATGTACATTGAATTTAAGTTTTATAAATTAAAGAATAAAAAATTCAGTTGTATCATGTACCTCTGTTGGAGTTGAACCACCTGAAAATGCAGCTCCTTCTCCCTGGTTGTTGCAGGTACCTGCAAGTTGTACAAATATGAAACCATTTAACACAACAATAGGAATATAGCATAGCAAAATAAAAATGTTTCTTAACCACTCCTTCTCATCCATCGTTTTCTAAAACACTACTTTTTATTGTCTTTGTGATTAATCCTTGACTTGATTCTTAAATTCATATCGGAATTGTGTCAACCACGGTTCCAAACTTCAATGTGTCAAATTCCTTTAATATTTAATATGGGTCTAATCATGGTCAAGAAGGTCAGCTACAGCAAGAAGAAAGAGGACGAGGATAAGTTTAGAAATAGGATGTCAATGCAAAACGGATTTGAAGAAAAGAAAACAGCAATCAAACACCTTTTGCTGGATATGCTAAGTTTGTGTAAAACTGTAGTCAACGTAAGAAAGATGACCATTTATGCGTTTGTATTTCTAGTACCAATGTTCTATTAAACTTTATAAGAGTGGCTTGTGACTAGATTGATTATAAAGTAGAAATATTGAACCATTGTTGTGTTATAAGTATTATGTTATACAAGGTTGTTAAACTCAAGATTCTACCTAGGATAGGGAGGAAATCAAAACTCATTACTCAGGGATAGCAAGAAGGATTGTAAGATTCCTACCTAAAATGAAACAGCAGATATTTACTCTATGAATATGCTTATATATTGTAGAGATCTTTATAGTTTTATAATAGTATAATAGAAAGAAAAAACTTCCCATTGTGTTTAGGCCCAACAGCCACTCGAACCCAAATGACAACAAAAACCCTAGTTTCATTCTCATTTTCCAGCTACAGGCCAAGACGGCTGCTGTGGAAAAATGCTCAGACAGTTGCAAACAAAGGATAACCCCAGAGATGAAGCAGAGTCAGAAGCGAGGAGGGTCACATGGGGGAGAAAGAATTTGGAAAGAATAGTTTTTCACACACTGTCTCTCCCTGACAATATTGTTCATGAAAGCTCAAGATCCTACTACAATACAGCTCATGAATGAACCACGTCATGATTCACCACACATGAAGCTGTTTGGCACAAAAGACTGTGCAATTTTTTATCTGACTTATAATTTTAACAATGGTAGTGTTATGCAAATACATCATTAATAGTTTTTTAAAGTAAACTCTTACAAGATTCAACCAGTCAAGTCAATAATATAAACTGATAATTTGTATAGACTCTCCAATTTGACAACGTTAAGCACGCTAATAATTTAGATAGTTTTGGGTTGGATGTTGCCACGAAGTGCAGAGAAATTTTCCTTCTGGGGTATTTTAGTCTCCCGAGTTTCTTAACTTTCTCCATATTTCCCTTGGATAATGCTTCTCATAATTAAAGAAAAAGTATGACGAGAAAAATTTGTACCAGAGTAATTTACCTGCAAACTATCAACTGCCCCTGCCTCTACGGATTCTGCATTCTTACCTGTAACAAGTTAAAAAAGTTAAAGTAAACAAACTGAATTGCCAGAAATTTTAAGGGGCAACACAAAGAAGCATTACCAGAAGATTGCTCTGCATACTTTATTAATTTTATAATCTCTTCCTAGCAAAACCCATTGGAAAATAAGGTTATGATATATACTTGTCAAGAGTAAAAGAGATAGAAAACTAAGAAATTCATCAAAAAAGTACCCTTTGCAAACCATTCTGTTGCAAGATGCACTGAAGCGATGGAAGAATAGCGCCAGCCACGAAATTTTGATTTGGTGGGCTGGTAGGACTAACAACTGGGCCAGAAGCATTGTTTGAAGGACCCTAAATGAGTAAAAGAAAAGGCAATGATTACAAAGCCATTGCGTAAAACATCAAGTTCCATCTTGGTAATTAATGAAATCAATCATTCAAGCAGACAAATTCAACCACAATATTTATAATCTTAAGTTAGCAAAGGTGCAATCTTTGATAAACAGTATAGTCTGCATATAATGACTCTAGCAGATCAATCCAGAAATTAACAAGATCTATAACTCATATATGATGGCACTATTTGAAGATTCACCATACACAAAAAAATGACAATACACACTCCTTTCCACAAACTCTTCAATATAAGGTGGATTTCATGTTGGTCCCACAAGTTAATATAAATAAGACGTTACCACCCACATGATTTAGTGGGTTCCACATTACTTTCACCCAATAATGAAGTGCCATGAAAACTGCCTTACTAATCTCTACAAAGAAATATTCATCATGGATAAAAGTAATAGGTAAAAATATCTGCCATTTGATACAGACCATTGGACTGAGATCAGCCGATGTGACCTTAAACCGCCCCCTACGCTGGACAAACGCTCCATCTGATGTGTCATCAACTGTGCACAATAAAAAAACAAAGAAAAATATATACAAGTAATTTCTTAATGCATTTATTTTTAGATAAAGTAAATATCTAGCTGGCACAGGAGAAAGAAAACTATAAAGATTATTAAAATACCAAGCAGACTAACAAGATACACCTACCCAATGGAATGTTGTTGGTATCTCTCTTCTGACGATATTGCAATGGCCCACTGTGATTCCTCTCCGAAGAATACTTTGTTTGTAGGTAATCCCTTTAAAGAAAAACAGATAATATGATAGCACATTGCAAACCAAATATGCTGCAGTAGTAAAGTAACAATAATGTCTACTAAAAAAATAAAATATCACAATTCTCTCAATCTCAGATCAATAAAACCAAGCTTTCAGCATATACCAAATTTTCAGAAATTATTAGTAATTATGTTTCATTTCCTAATGCAACCAGTGCAACTGCACAGTATGTTAAACAAAATCCAAAATATAAAAGAGATAAAGATAAGCACAAAACAAAGTGTCATAGACATTGTACAACATGTGTAGTAGCTAGAAATTTTGAACAATTCAGTTTGCTCAAATTCTTTTGAAAAGAATTCTTCATTTCCAAGAAAGTGATTAAGAATGAGAATTTCTATTAACACGTCCAGAAGAAGATGGGGAAGAAAATAATGAAGCTGCAAACAATTGATGTAAAAATGAAAAATTACCTGTCCCCGTCTGTAACAACTTTTTTGGGAAAGAGAAAATTATCAGGTAGCAAAGAACCACTCGGAAACTTTTTTTGCTGATTGTTAGCGTTTTGTTGTAATGAAGAACTTGGCCCAGAACTTTCATTTCCATAATCATGATCCAGATCTCTTGGACTGTTGTTATTAACATCATCCTCACACATATCAAAACATCCTCTGCATAATTTCCATATAAATAAGATCAAATGTTCTATAATGGAAAATGCACTGTTATTTGCTAAACTATAACATAATTGTAGAAAATGCTAGGAAGAATTTAAATTGGTCACCAAAAGAATACTGACTCGAATAATTCAATTATACATCCCATTTGGCACATCCAAAATTTCTCTTTAATTCTTAATTAGACAAAAAAAAGTAATATAAACAAGTATATCATTCTATATTTCTATTAATAAATGGAGAACTGAATCTAAAAGAATATTATTGCTTAAACTTCTACATACAGAATATAGTAAGATTTAATGAATTGATTTGAGATAAAATGATAGCACAGGGCTCAGTTTGTACATTATAAGTAATTTACCATAAATAATTACAAAAAATAAAACGAACAACCCAATTTCTAACATACAACCAGCAGTGTTTCCGCCTGTAATACAAGTTCCCACATAAGTGGAAACATATATGATACCATAACCCAAATCTCAAACACATTGCTAACACTTGAAAATTCAAAAAAAGAAAGAAGATGAAAGGGAAAGAACGGAGAAGATAAACATACTTAAGTGCTTGAAGAGGTTTACTAGGAAATGAAGCAAGCGAACCCTCCAAATCCTGAAGATTATTAAATCCATCCTGAAATAGGGATACGGTGTAAATCCTGTCCAGTATACTTAAACAAAAGTTTTATAGTTCATAAAGCACAAGGTAAAATAAACATTAGATCACTTTTGGACAATAACAGTACCTCCTTGTTCTGAGTGGGTGCATCATCTGAATGATTAGCTGTTACAGATGATAACGTCTCTGCAGAATCCCTGAAGTCATCCGATCTGACTTTTTCCTTCTTATCCTTTTGTGGCTCATCTACATTAGGTATGTCATCATCTTGAATCTGTTGACAAAAGAAAATTTTCAAAATGATAACAAAGTCCAACAATGCTTAAGCTTCCAACCTAATTAAAATAAATAAATAAGACAAAGTAGGAAGGTAAAATACTTACAAGAGCAGCTTGACTTTTTAAATCTTCCAGGTTAAAATTCCAGGCACTAATTCCTCGAATATATTCTTTCTGTACGTACAATACAACACAACCCAGACACAATGATACAGTAAAGTGACATAATGAGAAACTGTACTCATAAAACATCACCTTGCATAGACAGTGCCACAAGCAATCATTTACACACAACTAAAAATAAACCTACCTGAGATAACTGATCCTTATCCTCATAAAGAGCCTTGTTCTGCACCAATAAATCTGCCTCTTTAGCCTGGTACACAAGCAAGAGAAATGACAACAAAAACCCAAATAATTTATACATAAAACAGAGGAATTTGCAAACGAACAGCAAACCTTCAGTGATCTAAAACGATCTCCTAAAGGAGCAAGCCCATCTAGAATGGTGCGAGCAAGATATTTGCTAGCACGTGCATGTCTAAAGAAGTGGTGCTTTAATAGCTTTTCTGAACTAGGACGCTTTTTTGGGTCTTTTACTAAGCAGGTGGCAACCAACTCCTTGAAAGCCTGAAAAGAGACGAGGAAAAGTTTAGATATAAAAGAAGAATACAAGTAATAGATGCTACAAACTACAAAGTGCTTTATTAAACAACACAAACCTTTGAAAATCTCTTGTCTCTTTCATAATCAAGACCTGGAGGGGCATTTTGTAAAGTCATAAGCAAAACCTGCATCCAGAAAAATAAGTGAAAAAATTCAACCATGAGCTCACAGAAACAGAGACATGCAACTGAAGGCAATTGCAAATATTTGAAGACAAGAAAATTACTTTCATAGGTGGATACTTGGAAAATGGGGCATGGCCATGAGCAAGTTCAAGTGCTGTTATACCAAATGACCATATATCTGCTCTGTTTACAGAAAAAAAAAATAGATAACCCAGCAGAGTGTAAGATATCAGGGACCAAAACAATGACAATAACAAAAGTATTAATTATGCATGCAAGGGAAGAAAAGAATAGAAAACACTTACTTAAAATCATATCCATGTAATTGCTGCATGACTTCGGGAGCCATCCTGTGAAAATAAAGACAATTCATAGCTTCAATAATCATTCACATGATAGTAGCCAGACAAAGAACTACAATAAAGGAGGGTTAATACCAGCAAGGTGTTCCAACAAAAGTGTTCCTTGAACGTTGCCTGTCTCCAGTATCAAACATACATGCTGACACTCCAAAGTCAGCTAATTTGACTGCACCATTAGAATCAAGCAGAATATTCCCCGCCTGCACAGTTACAAAAATTTAACAGAGGAGAAAAAGAACAGAAAACCAACAAACATGAAGAAAAGGGAAAGATAAAAGTAAGACATAGTTGTTGAGTTCAGAAACAGCTTTACAAGCACCAAAACATAAGCAAACCAAAATCTCAGATTCAATGCATTAATGCCATTTAGTTTAGAATTAAGAAATCTAGCTGTAAGATTCTCAATTTTCAATATCACAAGGGTGCATGGGTTTTAAAAAATGAGAGGGCAGATAGCTAATGCATCACACCTTAACATCTCTATGTATGTGACCATGGGCATGAAGATAAACAAGAGCTTTGAGAACTTCATGCAATAAAGTAGCAATAACTGGCTCTTCAAAACCTTCTGGATAGGCAGATTTCATTATATGGAGGCAAGAACCCCCTGCCATGTATGGCATTACAACCCATAGATTGTGTCCAGTAGTAAAAGAGCAATGTGCCTGTAAAACATTTGGATGATCAATCAAGCTCATCGTCTGTACCTCTCTTCGAATTCCATCCTGCACAATTTGCAGAAGTATCAATAAGAATGTATCCAATGACAGATATGGAATATAGTCACATAGATGAATAGACAAATAATCAAACAATGAATTAGAGATTGAATTGATAAAATTATCCTTGTATTAAAGCAAATAATGCAACCCACATAATTCAACAGACTTAAAGAGTAATCAAGGGAGGAGACAAATACATAAATTAGCACCAAACAGTGTAATGAACAGTGATGGTTGAGATCATTCTTTCATAATTTCATAAGCCCCCGAATCAAAGTATGAAGTAACAGCACAATTTAACTAAAAGGGATGTGACGTGAAATATGAAACTAAATGTCTACATACCAAATCATTATTGCACTTCTCTAGATCCAGAACCTTGATTGCAACTATCTCGTTGAGAGGAACACAAAGAGCCCTGTATACGGAGGCACTAACGCCTTCACCAACTTCTTCATATAACTTGTAATCTTCTGCATTAAGAGGGAATCTTTTTTCCAAAACATGCTCCATTTTTCTTCTTATAACATAACATCAATATGTTTATTAATAAATGCGCCACCCAAAAAAATTTGATCACATACTGAAGTGGTGAAATCAATGTTATAATACTTCCAGGTTGGTAGCATTTGCCCTTGTCTCAAAACAAACTAGAAAGTGCATCCAACAACTTTACAAGGATGCTCTTTAATCCACAACCAAAATGCTCCTTCCAACACTGATAATGTTGTCACTGATAAGCGCTCTCATTCAATTTTAATTAGTATTGCCAATCTTGAATTTTGAGATATCCGCCTACTTTTTATTCAGCAAGGAGTAACAAATTAAACAGGCACTATAACATATTACACAACTAAAACAGCACGAGATAAGAACCAGAGGAATCCATTTAGCACCGCATGCAGATAGGTACGTGAATAGGGAATCACGTCAATCTCCAATATCTGCAGCAATGGTCACAACAAAAAATTCACTACACAAAAAAAATAAACAATTATCCACACAAATTAAAAAATATTACAGAACAGAATTACAAGTGAGACCCATACATGTAATAATATCACAAAGATGATATCCATCATATATCCATGCATACATATGCAATGCAAGTATCATGAACTATCAATCTAAAGCTTAAGCTACTAGGTGAAGACACGTGAATGGGGTTTATAATATATCTCTAACATGCATCCTCAGTCAAGAGCTACTAGATAATGCACAGGCCTACTTAACTTGTTCTTAAATTTAACTTTTCATTAGAAGAATGAGTCTGACAAGAATAAAACTTAGACCACTAAGAGAAAAACAATTATGAAAATCAGGAAATTAATTTCAACTGTTAAAATAAAAGTAATGTTTCTTCCTCGCTTATTTAGGGCTTCAATTTTCCATAAAAGGAGATTTTGATCCAAAAAGAATTTTTAAAAGATAATATATTTTTAATGAAGAAAACAAAAAAGAATGAGCTTTAAAAGCTCTAACTTAGGAAACTCTTGACTTCAACTCCTCTATTTCAAATCACAAAATTCAAGAACACATTATCCATGAAACTTTAACTTAATAAGTAATTTTTAAGCTTAAACAATTATAAAATTACTAAACAGACTACAATTTTATTTCACATGGTTTTGCTACCATTAAAACTCTTCATTCCTAGATGATGGGCAATGGCTCAAATCAAATGTCTACTTTTGGGAGAATATTACTGGTTTAGATATGCATGGCACTATCAATATTCTTTATTTTTCGACTATTTGCTTTGTTCTTTTCTCTCACATTATGGAAGATTCCTTATGCTTAAATTGAAAAAAAAAAACGATCCTTAAACTTCAAAGCTCCCAGTCCTAGCCAAGGCAACTTCCATGATTGAGGCAGTAAAATAGACTCAGATTCATTTAACCACCTCAACACACATACATACACAACAAAAAACCAAAATAATCCAGTTCCTTATCCATCACTCATTACCAACAAATAAATGTAACTTGTCTAATTCATCTCTTGTAAAGTCAGTAGCAATCACTAGAAACAAACCTTTGACAGTTCAATCACATCACATGTCAGTTACGTTGGATGCTTAAATACACACCAATTGCCAACATAAAATAGCACCAATATGCCATTGCAAATTCCAACCTAAAACACAAGATTTATCAAAGTTTGTTCCTAGTGTGCCAATGGAATGAATATGTTTCAATCCAAAATATATGATAAGGATTTCTTGTACATTCTTTAGTGATGCAATGAAGTTCCTAGCAGCATATAAAATTCAACACGACCCCTCCCTCCCTCTCAAAATCCACTGCTCATAGGGAAGCAGATGGTTCAAGGTACGGAAATCCTTCTTCCCAATACAAATAGTATTTCATTAAGCTTAGCACTCAAGCCTTGAAATGCTAAATCATCTGAATCCTTTATGCTTCCAAAGATCTAATAAGACATTATTCATCTCTGCAAGACCTGATAACTAAAATAATCACTGAGCCAGAGAAAATCCACCTTCTTTCAGTGTTAGTAAATTTCTCTTTTTTATTAAAAAGGAAAATTAAATCCTTGAATCTTGAAAGCTCATTGACCTCCAAGCCAAGGAAATTTCCCAAGATTGTGCCAGAAAAATAGATTCTAAGATTCAGGTAATCTCCTCAACATACAAGAAGAAGCAAAGTTAAAATCATCCAGCTCTACATTCATCCTCTCTGACAACAAATAAATGTAATTTGATTAATGCATGATGTTGTAATGTCAGAGTCCTTAGAATTTAAACCTTCAGCAGTTCCACCACACTAGTCTTGTTAGCTGCTAAAGTACATCTCCAACTGCCAACACAAAATAATGCCTACGCCATGGCCAATTCCAGCATACAACACAAGATTTATCATAAAGGGCTTTTCCTAATGGAATTTTCTTATCGAAAACATTAGATACAAATTTCTTGCACATCCTTTAGTACTGCAATGGATTAGCAAGCAGCATATAAAATTCTACAACAAATCCCCCTTTCTTCTCAAAGTCCTCTCACGGGGTAACAAATAATATCAATGCATAAGGTACACAGCACACACTTCACAATTTAACCAACACTTCAGCAATGCTTTGCTGTTAGCACTCAAGCTTGGAAAAGCTAAGTGTTTTAGATACAATTAACCATGATAGATCTAATAACACTTGTAACTATACCCTCTTCCTCTCCACAAGCAATTATTATTGCAATAAACCGAGCTACAAAAAATCCATCTTTCTATGTTTGTCATTACTTACCTGATCAAGGGCTGCTATTATCAATGCACAAACTTCATTCCCGTGCAGAATTTATTCCTCTATTTTCAAATATCTATCCACCTAAAAATCAGTAAATGGAAGAAGATTATTTATGCTTCCAATGGACTTCTTTGTATGTGCTCAAACCACCATAATCATGGAACTCAAAGTTAGTCATCCAAAGCTTGATATGGTTCATTTGAGTAATTAAGTGATCACTTTCCTAGAAACTCATTAATAAACACGTCACCAAATTTGAAAGCAGAAAGAAAATTAACAAGGAATTTAAGGACAACAACATGGGGAGATTGAGGTGTGTGTGTTCATATAAAAAAATTTCTGAGATAGAAATATCATTTATCCTCAATAATTAGGCAGGGATTCCATGCATGTTATATATTAAGAAAACCTAAGCAAATCAAAGCAACAAATATAGTAGGTATGGCTTAGATAAAAAAAAAATGGGTGAATACACCGCAATCCAAGCTTCTCCAGTTAGGTAATATTTGATCTAGCTAAATTTGGGCTTCTCTTTTCCTCAAAAGGAGAATTTGGAGCAAAAGAGTTTTGAAAATATAAATGTTTAAAGAGCAACTTATTTAAGTGAAGAAACAATTAAAAGAATGAGCATTTAAGAAACTAGTTTTACATGCAGTTTTAATTTTAAATTAACGCTCTGAACTTCTACTTCAACTTTAAAGCTGCTTTTATGCTCCACAAAGGTTAAAAGACTAATCGTACAAATATATTTCTCGTAAACTATGCTTTCCTTGAGGGTGCGTAATAGATTCCAGTTTTGGGATGACTGTTAGGTAGAAGATTAGCACTTGATATATGGTTACAAATCTCTATTGTCTTTCTCCCTAACAATTCTATTCAAACATGAGTTAGAAGTTAAAAAAATGATATGCAAGAAACCATGATAACTCCCTAGAAGAGTCCATGGATCAATTCTTTCATATGGGCTAGAACTTAGAGGATAATATATGGAATCAAGGAGACCTAGATCAATTTTACTGCAGTTTTCAATAATCCTTTCCAGAAACTCAAAGCTCCACCTAACATCACATCTTTTACTTGGTTTGCTACGGGAATAGAATTATTTCAATTAACATGTTGCAAGTTTTTAGGCCACATACAGCTCTTTCCTCCCATATGCAAGTTATGGTGCCTACTTAGGATCCATTCCACATTTGTACTTCCACTGCTCAGCCGCTATTTCTGTATGGAATTCCTTGATTTGCCTTCTATTGTTATAGGCTAAGTCCCTGGACCAATACTTTATAATTAGTTTTCACGATTGTGGTAAACAAAAGGAGAAGCTAGGCCTAACTCTGTTTGGTAATATGAAAACTAAATTTGGTGCATTTGGTTGGTGAACAATTCTCTAAATTTTAAGGCGGTTAACATGGGATAACAAATGATTTGGAACAGGACTAGGCATTAAATGGTTCCTGCTTGGAGTAAATCACAAAGCCTCTCAACAGGCTTCTCCAATAGATATGCCGAGGGTTGGAAAGCTTTCCACCAGTAATGATTTGTTTTTCTTTGTTACTTACTACCTTTTTACTTTGCTCTTACATTATCCTCCGATCTCTCTTTGTTTCGCTTTTATCTTAGTTATTTCACCTTTTCATTATAGGGGAGAAAACCAATTTCCTTAAAATTTGAGTGCTCGTAATCCTAGCCTATGTAATTTCCCATGATTGAGCCAGTAAAATGGATTCAAAGATTCATTTAATCTCCACAGCATACAAGAAGAAAATCCAAAATAATTTGTCTGCTCATCACTCATTTTCAATGTATAAATATAATTTGTTCAACCCATCCTTCATCAAGTCAGAATCAGACTATCAGACTTTCAGCAGTTCAACAACACGTCAGCTTTTCAAGTTGGTTAATTACATCTTTAATTGCCAAGATAAAACACCGTCAATAGGTCATTGGCAGTTCCAATCTACAACACAAGATTTATCATAAAACCTTTTCCTAACAGAATCTGTTCAATCCGAAAATATAGATGCAAATTTCTTGTGCATTCTTTCGGACTGGAATGGACTTCCTAGCGGCATATAAATTTCTACTAAACCCCTCCCCTTACAATTTTGGGGGGAAACCAATGGTTCAGGGCACAAGGTGTAGACATCCTTCTCCACAATAGATAAAGAACTTCAAAAAGTTTAGTTCTCCTTTATCAAGGAGAGACAAAAAACAATTTCCTTAAAAGTATGGATTTGAGAGCTCCTAGACCTCTGAGCCAAGAAAGCTTCCCATTATTGATCCAGAAAAAAAGATTTTAATAATCATGTAATACCCAGCATACAAAATGAAGGAAAACTAAAATAAACCAGCCATATCCATCCATTCCTCCATGACAACAAATAAATGTAAGTTGTTTAATCCATCTTTGTAAAGTCAGAGTCAATAGAAATAAACCTTCACCAGCTCAACCACACATCAATTTTGCTAGTTGCTTAATTACAATCCCACTTGCAAACACACAGCATTGGACAATTCCAACCTACAACATAAGATTTACTGTAAGGCCTTTTCCTAATAGAATCTGCTGAACATAAAACACTAGATAAGGAATTCATTTCTTGTATATCATCTGGTGTTGCAATAGGTATCTGACCAGCATATAAAACTCAACAACAAATTCCCCCACCCTCCCACTCAAAATCCTCCTCCCACAGGGAACAAATGATATCAGACCATAAGGTAAGGCTACAGACTTCCTACCTATACAAACAACATTTCAGTATGCTTGGCCGATAGCACTACAGCTTTGAAGAACATAATTTTTCAGATCCCATAAAAAATTAGACAGATCCATGAACACATCAAAGTATACCATCTTCCTCACTCCAAACCACTACGATAAACTTTGAGACAAGGAAAAATTCACCTTCTTTCTTTGTTTGTCATTATTTACTACAACAAGACCTACCATTATTATTTACCCACGAACTTCATTTGCATGCAAAATTTATTTCACCATTCCCAAGTCTCAAACTTGCATTAACTCAGATATACAACCCAGTAAAGTCAACCCACGCACAATCCAACATTTTAGACCGTGTCTAGTATAGCTCCAAATCCAATCACCAGTCAAAACAAAAAAAAAAAAAAAAAACCCACACACGCACACAAATCTTTCAAAGATTTTCAACATTTATTACTATGAAATTCAACAGACCAAACAACCCATAGACATTTTGATCAACACAATTCACCAATAAAAGCAAGAACAAACACTATGGCCACCACGAAAAGGGAACAGAAGATAATTTCCCCTTAGTCAATGATAAAAGAAAAAAAAAAAAAGGAGCATTCAAGATAGGTAAACAACAGATTAAGCAGAGAGTAAATCCGTGAATTGAAATGAGAGATGGGAATTGACGAACCTAGGGTTTCCAAAGAAGAAAGAGCGTTTACTTGAATCTGACCAAGTCAGAAAGATAACAACAACAAATGAGAAATCGAATACACCTATTCCGCAAAATTCAGTTGCTCTTCTGATCAACCGAAGCAATCACCATGGATTGATTGCTTTGTTTTCACTTTTCTCCAATTTCACATCAGAACTCTCTCTCACTGTGTGTGTTTTTCTGAACTTTGCTTCGGCTTTTGTGCCACAACAGATCACACACTTCAACCTCGATTCGATCTCAGTACTGACTGGTCTCTCTTATTTTAGGGACACAATTTAAACAAATTCATGAAAATGAAAAACCATAGGAATAATTGTTAGCACAGTGCTTCTCCTCTTTTATACTGTTACTCTTCCTCATTCACTTCATTATATTAATTACACTGAATAAATTAACTAATGCTAATTACTACCATTATATACAATTAATTCTTCATTTATTTTTTTTACAGCATCAATGTGTTTTCTGCATTAATAGTAAATTAAAAGAGTAATTAATTAAACAAATAAAAGGTATATGAAGAAGCTACATATTTTATTTTTTAAAATTAATTATATTTTCATAAAACATAATCAGCTATGCTTCTTGTGAAATTTAAAATATTAATTATATTTTTGAGTATTTTTTTAGAATGAAATAGATTAAATGTTTCTTAAAATTTTCCTATAGTTTAATTTTTATTAATTTTTTTTCATTTTAATTTGGATTTCTTCAGTCTAAAAATGATTATTATAATTTGAATTTTATAAAAAAAACAGAAAGATAATTTGATTTTAATGTATATGAAAAAAATTGAGAAAAAAAATCTAATAAATGCTGAAGTAAGGTCCACTGAGATATTTTCAATTGAAGTAGGTGAATTTATCGGTTCTTTTGAATTTATCGGGTTCTTTTGATTTTATCGGCAAATGTTCGCGTCTTTTGAAACGCTGTTAATAAAAAATAAATAACATCCACTGGGCATAAAGTTGTTTTACTTTAATTAATGAAATTAAATATGAGTTTTAATACAAAGTTTAAAGTAGCAGTATTAAATTTGAGATTTAAATTCAGAGATTAAAACAATGGTGGCATTAAATCTTAGTCTTAAATTTAAAGTTTAAATAGGTGGAATTTTTTGTCTTGTAGTGTAGTTTAAGATTTTTTTTATACAAGTTATAAATAGTTTTATTAAAATAATTATAACGTTTTAATGTATATATTATTTCTATATACTAATTAATGAATTTATTTATTAATGGCGTCATAAATTAATCTATGATAAGTATGATTTATTGAATTAAAATAATATATATAAGTGAAAATACAAATGTCTACATGCATGCATATGTGTTCATTTTTTTCTTATAATAATACAAAATAAAATATATATATTATTATAATTATTGAAATAAAAAAATTTATTGATATTTATAAAAATAATTAGTTTTATAATTTTATATTTGTAGTTCTTTATAATAAAATAATTAGTTAAGTTTAAAAAGATTACAAAATAAAATTTGTAAGAGAATTCAATTATAGAAATTATCATAAAGAAGCACTTTTTTCATATAGAAAATGACATTTTAAAAAAATTACAATTATTTAAAAATAAGTAAGATTTGATTATTTTAATATTAAATAAATAATTTTTTATGATTATTTAAAATTAAAAATTATTTTTTTAGAAGTAATTGAGTTCTTTTTTTAAGATTTTTTTTATTAAATAATTAAAACCGTGTGATTAATCATTGTAGTGAGTTTTTTAATTTTTATTGATTAGTTTTTTCATTATGTAAGTTAGTTTTTTAACTATTTTTTCCTCGTTTTCATTGTTTCATATGGTTGCATGCAAGTTTTTCCTGCTTGCATTTCTTTTTGTGTTGTGTTTCTTGAATCTATATATATATATATATATATATATATATATATATATATATATATATCAATGTTTTTTTTTATATGGTCAAATCGTTTTGATGTTGTCTCTATGTGTAAAAAATGAATAATCTGCAAGTTAGGAGGTGTCTTAGCTCTTTCGGGTTTGTTAAACAATTTTGTCCATGTAAGGAATATTAGTTAATTTTTATGTGCGTGAGTTTTATAAATTTGATGATTTGTGTGTGGTTGATTTAATGGAGATAAATTTTGATTATTTTTAAATATTTAGTATGTTTTGAATTATTGACATGTTTAAGTGTTTTGGTTGATTTGGTGTTGATTGAGGGAATTAGAATCTGACCAATTAAGTCAATTGGTAAGTCCTAATATTGAGAACTGCTTTTGACCAAAAGGAAAAACCAAATAGATCAATTGAACATATCTCATTTCTCCTAAATTGCATAATTTCTTCTCTTGTTTTCTATTACAGTGCTAAGCTGTGGTAGACTAGCGTTGAACAACAGTTTATTTAACAGGTTTGGAAATATTTGAGCTTCAACGGCTGAGTGCCAGTTTTGACCGCTAAGTGTTAAGCGGTAGCAAGATACCACTGAGCACCATCTTGCACTGCAGGTCTTAAACAATTTAGTTTCAGGACGTTGGTCGATAGAAGTGTGTTGTTGAGTGTGACTTTTTTTTAAAGAAGAACGGCATTAAGCGTCATGACTGGTGTTGAGCATCATGACTGGCGTTAAACACCACTTTTTTGCGAAATATTTGACATTGAGCGCCATCTTTGAGCATCATTTCATATGTTGGATTTGTTTTCTTTTTTACTCGTTTGAGATAGATTTATAACAGATTTTATGTATGTTTATGATTATTATTGTTGTGTTTGATTAAAGTGATTATATGGTTGTGGACATGTGTAATGATGATATTGAAGGAATTCCAATGAGAAATTCCTTGTGGTGATAACTTTAGTGTATGTCTTAACATATGAGATTCAATGAAAAGGTATCTTGACGCTTTAATGACCATTCACTTTGAGTATAATCTGTTATGCGGTGAAGAGTAGCAGGAGGTTATAATCTATTGACAATGTTTAGTCCTAGACGCGAAAGGAATTAATCTTGTGTGTGATCGGGTGATAACCCTTTGTGGCTAGGTTTTGCATAACCTAGAAATCACCACAAGTGCGTACCTCTGGTGAGTTTCTATATCAAGGACATTTATTCGGATAATTGAGGTAAATGTCAATTATTTATGTGTATCTGTATGATTTATTGTATTTAATTCATGTTTAGTTTATATTTGATATGATTTAATTGTTTTGGGATAACTCTTTTGCACATTAGTTATCATATCGTCTCTTTCATGCTTTCCTATGTTTGTTTGTCACTTTTTGCGATTATCACTTCAATACATAAGCAAATGAAGGACAGGTATTGATGCACTCGCGATGGAAGACAATGATTATACGAAGTAGTTCTGTTTATAGTCGTTATTTTGTATAAAAAATTTCTAAAACTCTAAATCATTCTTAATTGTTTTGTACGCATTTTATTTTTACTATTATTTACTTTTAAAAATAATTGTATTAATTTTATATATTTTTTGAAACAATCTATTTTATTTTATTAATCTTATAATATTTTATTTTTATCATTTATAAACTATTGAAAATGAAATATTAATATATATATATATATATATATATATATATATATATATATTATTGATTTGAAAAAAATTAGATATTAAAATCTATAAAAGAAATTACGACTATACAAAGATATAGTTTAGTTCATATTAATAGTAGTAACTCTAAAAGGGAAAGGAACAAAATGAGCTCGTAAAGAATATACCTATAAAGAAAAAACGCTATATTCAAATAAAATATTGTAAACATGTATATCGTCTCGTTTTTTCTTAAATATAATTTAATACCTTTCATAAAAAAACAAAAAAATATTATATTAAAATATTTATAAAATTGTATATTTTACTCCTTCTATTTTTGCATTACAATAAAGATATATATATATAAAAACTAATTAAAAAATTAGCCGAAAGATAAAGATAGATATATCAATATAGTAGTTCGTATTTTCTCTAAAATTTAAAAATAATTACTAAATTAAATTGAGAAAAGTACCAGACCAAAAAAAATAATATATATTTTGGAAGATTTTACACACACACACATATATATATATAATATAAAATTAAGAGTTTCACACAAAATGATTAATAATGTTAATTTCTTTTGTTGTTATCCTATCATTATTTAGCTAAGCAATTTGTGGCATAAAATATGGTATTGAGTGTGAAGTTGATGTATTTATGGCATCATTATTATTGGAACTCTATTATTCAAGTAAGCATGTTGAAACATAGGTGATGGCCAAACAAAACATGTCTACTCATTCATATGTCTCTGTCTCACCTGCACTGTGTTTTAGGCTTTTTGTTTAGTCAAGAGTACAAGTCCCAAAAACTAATAAAAAAATCCTTAAGTACAATCACATCACATGTTCAAGACACCCTCTTTCAACAATTTCTCCAAGGAAAACAACAAAATTCTTAATAGTCATTTTTATATGTAAAAAAAAAACATAAAAAACACTCATTTTATTTTATAAAATTTTCCTTTTTAATCATGCTTTTTCATTTGTAAGATTTAAATTAGAAGCAATCAATCCTAATTCTTTCAACCTTTTCCAATATCATACAAAATAGTTAGGAGCATTTGTAGTTGTAAAAAAGTTATTAAGAAAATATATCATTAGTTTTTTAAATAATTATAATAGTGGCATTAACTTTACTCAAATTCTTATATAATTAGAGTGAATATAAAGATTAATTATCATGTTTGTATTTTTGTTAAAAATATATAATTTTTTTATCAAAAAATTATCTTTTGGTGGAAATATTTCACTATCTAAGTGTCTTTCCAATTTCAAATATATTCTTCCTTAAATTCCACCTTTATTATAGAAAGCCTAGTAACAATGATATCACACTAAGGTTATGGCTTTCTAGATTCTGACTTTTCCTAAATGATATCATTTGTCATTTTCAAAGTTGCTTCCTATATAGAGGTAGGATTTATAATGTCATTATCTAAGAAATTATTTTAAAATATACTTGGAATAAATCTTTATAACAATGTTTGTGATAAATATATTTTGAGAAAGTTTAAGTTATTTCAACCATTATTAAATACATTTTGTCCAGCCAAATATACTTTTTTTTTTTGCTTTAATTATAAAAAAATATTCTATTTTAGTTCTTTGTGCATGTTTTTTTACCAATAATATAGAATCTTGTATGTATTTATTTAAATATCTAGTTCACAAAGTTAGATTTTGTCAATGAAAGTTAATTTAGTGTTAAGAAAATTTATCATTTATCATGTACTTTTTAAAGATATGTTTATAACTTCATTTACGTTCTTCTCACTAATTTATTAGGAAAAATGCATATATTAAGAAAAACGAATTAATTAGATTAGATTGTGATCCTTTAACATTCTTTAAAAAGTTTTATTGTTTTTAATGTAATAAACAAAAAATACAAAAAATAACTGCAATAAAAAAGGTTAGACATTTTATTAAAATCAGAGAATTTTAAGAAGGGTATAAAATAGAATATAGTTAGTTTTTATTTATTTAAAAAGAAAAAAAAAGTTTTTATAAGAAGATTGATAGCACACTTGAAGTAATAGGTAAACAAAAATTTGAGATTCGCAACCAATGTTAACTACATATACTATCTTAATTAACAACTTTACTTTCCTTAAAACACAAGTTTCCATTCATAGTTTTAATTTTTTAAAATATATATATATATATATATATATATATATATATATATCAAATAAAATAAATATTTTTTTAATTTTTAATTAACTAATGTTTATAATTGGATAAATTAAAAACTATTAACTTTATATATTGAATTACTCCATCATAACCAGTAATTTGAATTTAATTTATAAATCTTAATGATTTAATTTATAATAATATTACATATTTAGATCGTCAATCTTTTTCCAAAAAAAAAATATTATTAATTAAAATAATTAAAAGTCTATCTTCCTCTCGAATTCTCATTCCAAAGAAGATCACAACGGTCTAAGGGATCTTGTCCAACGAATTTTAGTTGCTTGATAAAATGCTAATCAAGCCATAATAATCAATGCTTTCTTAATAAAGTTAAAATAAAACTCAAAGAATATATTATATATGTTTAAATTATGTTTCAATCGTAATATTAGATATTTCAACAAACAAGCAATATTATGTGTTATGTTTAAGTGCACTTAAATTGTAATATCTCCATATATTATTTGAATGGTTTTCTTAAATAAAACAATATATGAAAACTCTTTGAAGATTAGATCATAAACATTCTTGTCAACAATTTATAATTATAAAGTTCAAGATACGAAACTCTACATGCATATCATACATAATCAAGTGTTAGTTAATATAGATGTAGTAATCAAATTCAAAAGGATGACGATATTTTGACAACTCTTTTTAACAACATTTTTACAACAGGATACGTGTCATTATTTTATTGGTCTGTTTAAATTTATGTTTAAAAAAATATTTGAAACGGACCAATCATAAACTGTCACGTATACGTTGTCAAAAAATTGTCAAGATAAAGTTGAAGAATATGTCAATGACAAACACTCTAACTAAGCTCCATAGTAATCACAAGTGTTTTTTTTGGGTTGTGAGAAATATTTTATAAATAGTTTATATTATAAAGGTTTTCCTAATGAGGTTAAATTATATTCTGTGAGATTTTTTCTTTCTATTTAATAGTTCTTAAAATAAGGGGGATTAGAAAGGTTCAACTAATAATAGTTTGTATACCTGAATTGTAATCTATTTTGATCAGTGAAACCTTTTAAGTTATTTTGAAAATTTAAATTTATATGTAAATTCAAATTTATTTTTGTCTAAAACTTAGATATATTTTAGTTTCAAGTTCTAAAAATAAATGATTATTGAAAAATAGATTTATGAGAATAAATAAAAAGATTTGAGAGGACGAAAAGAGAATTGTGGTGTTGTTTATTTTATGGGATTGGAAGGTAAAAGTAAATGGATTTAAAAGAAAAAATTGTTAAAGATGTGATAAATGTGACAAATAAAAAAGTAATTATATATATAAAATTGAAAAATTACACATTTGTTCTTCTAGTTAAAAGTAATATAAATAAAAAAAATCTTGGAGTAAAATTAATTTAAAAGAAGATCTTTCCAAAAGATTTTGAGTTTGACAAAAAGGAATTAATTTTGTTGTGGATGGCTGAAGGTTTTCTCTATCATTCTCAACAGAAGAAGAATTTAGAAGAAAGAGGTAAACAATATTTCAATGATTTATTAACGAGGTCTTTTTTTCTTCAATCAAGCTTCGTAAGAAAATTCGTCATGCATGACCTTCTGAATGATTTAACAAAATATGTTTGTGCAGACTTCTATTTCAGGTTGAAATTTGATAAAAGAAACTGTATACCCAAAACAACCTGTCATTTTTCATTTTCATTTGCTTATTTTTCATTTGCATTCACTCATGATGTAAGATTTTTTGATCGTTTTAGGAGTTTAACTTATGCTAAAAGATTGCGCTCATTTGTTCACATTACAAATAACGTTATGTATCTCGGTTTTCCATGTCAATTCGAGATTATAGATCAATTGTTCTCCAAGTTAAAGTTTTTGCACGTTTTATTTATAAATAGAGATAAGAACCTTAAAGAGGTTCCTAATTTTGTTGGTGATCTTAAACATTTCCATTCATTGGACCTTTCTTGTACTAGTATACAAAAACTACCTGACTCAGTAGGTTTGTTGTATAACTTGCTGACATTGAAGTTGAATTGTTGTCAATATTTGAAGGAATTGCCTTCAAGTTTGCATAAACTCACCAAATTACGTTGCCTGGAATATGAAGATACACAAGTGATAAAGATGCCAATGCATTTTAGAGAGTTAAAGAATCTTCATGTACTGAGTACGTTTTGTGTTAATAGAGATACTAAGGTCATCAGTAGTAAGCAACTAGGAGGACTCAATCTTCATGGAAGGCTATCAATTAATGAGCTGCAAAATATTGTGAATTCTTTAGATGCATTAGAATAAAATTTGAAAAATAAAACACTTTGTGGAGCTAAAGTTAATATGGAACTGGAATCACATCCCGATAATCCAAGGAAAGAGAAGAAAGTGTTTGGGAATCTACAACCTTTTAATCAGTTTGAGCATATTTCAATCAGTAGTTATTGTGGTACACAATTCTCAAGTTGGGTATTCGATAATTCGTTATCAAATTTGGTATTCTTATAGTTAATGAATTGTAAATATTGCCTATGTTTGTCTCTCCTTGGACTATTGTCATCTCTGAAGTTGGGTACTAAGATGAAGCAAAAGTTCAAAATTAGATGTGCATTAATTCTCTTCATCTTCCTCTTACTACTTTTAAATCAGATGTTCACCTGCTAATGCTAATAGGTGCTAATTCTTCTCACATCCTATTTTTATATGATTAACTCATGATCTATAACGATATAATTAACTCATACATACATAATACATACATACATTACATACATACATACATACATACAAACATACATACAAACATATATACACATACACACATACATACAAACCTACGTACATATAGACATACATTCATACGTATGTATACACGTATATACATACATACGTACGTGTATATACATACGTACATATGTGCCTATATACGTACGTACGTACATACACACATACATACGTGTATATACATACATACATATGTGTCTACTACATGTTAGAAAATATTGATCAAAATCTCATACCGTAATTTCCTGAGGCGTGTACATCATTGTCCTTAAGGACTTATCCGCGGTGTATTGTGCAAATCCCCCAGGATACAACAGGAACTTCTCGAAAGTATTCGAGGATCACAGAACTAACAAGAAACTCTACTTTAATAGAGTTTATACCCAGGATAATTTGTGGAAGAGAAAAAAAATGAAGCTAAGAAGAGAAGAGAATGAGAAAGACTGAGATCATTTGGAATGGGAAAGTGCTCTCTATTTATAGAGCTAGGAAAGAATAAAATAAATAAAATAAATTAAAACAAATAAGTTGACTATTTCAACCCATAAAATTTAACCGTTTCAGCATTTAAAGATTTGACTGTTGTTAATTAATAAAATATTAACGTTGCACAACTTTCAATTGCAATAAAATAATAATATTTTACAACAATCCCCCACTTATTGCAAGAGAAAGTTGAAAGAAAAGAAAAGAAACTTTTTATCCTGGGTCTCATAGGATGTAATGCATCAGAGCTGGTATAGCAAGCTATATGAACCAGTCTTAGATCAAGAAACTTAACACACAGTGTAGTTGGTTTAGCAAGCTATATGAACCAAAGACACTTGACATGTGTTAGAGGTTTATCAATCACAATACACCCCCACAATTCTTGCTGTTATCGCTGTGTTGCGCTAAATAGGCCATGCGCGTGCCCGGTATTCATGAGTGCTCTAGAGGTCATGCCAAGATCTCATGCAAGCGGCCCCACTTGACACTCATATAGGTGATTTCATCAAGTGTATGCTGCAAATCATACACCACCCATAAGGGATATGAAAATCATTAAAAACTTTGTTTAAGCTAAAATTCTTTCACCACATAGAATTTTAATGACAAAGTTTAACCTCTTAATAATGCAGTCTCTAGCACTTTCACACACACCATAAGAAGGGACATAATTGATTTTAAAATCAATTTAGTGCTATCAGAACTAACAAGTGACTTGTTTTTACCCATATGAACCTTATTCATGGGATCTCCAATCACAAAGGTTGGGTTACCATCACTTGTTTGTTTGCAAGTGGCTTAAGTCTCATTCCCCTCGATGTTTCTAATATCATTTGTCTTCCCAGGGCTTTTGTCAGAGGATCTGCTAGATTTCATTCTAACTTCACGCAATCAATGGAAATAGTTCCACTCTTTAGCAGCTGCTTCACCAAATTGGTGTCTCAATTGTACATGTCTATTCTTTCCATTGTGATTCTTCTTTTTAGCTATAGCTATTGCCGATTGGTAATCACAGTGTATTGATACCGACGGGGTTTGTTTCATTCTTAGTAGAATGTTCGCTAAGTAGTTTTTCAACCACGCAGCCTCACTATCAGTCATCTCGAGAGCAACAATCTCAGATTTCATTGTTGATCTTACAATAATTGTTTGTCTGGTTGATCTTCATGTAATCGCACCACCCCCAAGTGTGAATACATAACCACCGGTGGATTTTGTCTCATCTGAATCAGAGTTCAGTTAGCATCATTGTACCCTTTTAGTACAATGGGAAATCCACTATATTCAATTGCATAATCCATTGAACCTCTTAAGTATCTCATAAGCCTGTAAAGTTCACTCCAATGTTCCTGATTTTGACATTGGGTATACCTACTCAGTCTACCTACTGCATAAACAATATCTGGTGGTCTAAAAACCTCATCAAGTGCAGTAAGCTCCCAATTATCTGGGCATACTAAAGCTGAGATAATAATTCTCCTCTATTTTCATTAGAATTAGCATCATAAGGGGTACTCACTGGTTTTAAGTCATAAAACCTAAACTTCTTAAGAAATTTCTCAATGTATTTGTTCTTGGGATAGTAATATATTATTTCACTTCCTTATGATTCTACTTAAACAATAAAACAAATTATAAATTAATATAATTAATATTAATTCAAAATAATAAATTCACTTATTATTTTTGAGCGAACTCTCACCACCGTAAGAAAAGAAACAACCCTCCACTAATCAACACAAACCCCAAAATCACACCAGGAATCAACAATGGAAATAATTTACCCCAATCGCAAATCAAAACACACGAAGAAAAAACTCGAAATAATCAAGAACACAAGAGATTTCCAGAAACAGACTTACTCCAAATTCCAATTTAAACCCCAAAATCAGAGGATAATAAAACTCTAAATTACATAAAACAAGAACAAAAACTCAATTTTTGAATAAAACTTAATTCTTCAATTCTCAATTTAAGGGGAAAAAGGGAAATAAAATTTAGGATTCCGATTCAATTAGGATTTCAAGGTTTAAAAAAATCTGAGAGAAATTTTTCCGAGTCAGTTTAAAAAAAAAATTATTATTTTAACCTTTTCTTCCTCCATAATTGTTGAAACAAAATATAGGGCCTGCACCCACGATATCCAGCAATTTTTTTTCCTCCAAACAATTAAAGAGAATTAATTGGCTTTAATGCTAAAGTTTTTTTTTTCTTTTTTCTTTCATAATACTTTAAGCAAAATTGATTGCCTAGCATAACATTGCTACGGTTAGAGCCACCATATTTATCTATCCATTTAATTTATTTTTCTCATAAAACTAATTTCATGCGTATATGGAAATAATCAACATCTAATGACCCTGGAACTGTTCTAGGAAAAGAAACCAAGGCTTTCTCCCTTTCAAACTAACAAAAGGAATTTAATTACCACTTAGAAAATCTGATCTGAGAAAGTTAATTAGGGTCCAAATAATCATGAAAAAAAAAGAAATTAAATATAGGAAACCCTAACCCTAATTAATTAGGGATTATAATTAGAAGAGAGATTCAATTCCTAATATGTTTCTAATTATAATTAGAATGAAACTTAACTCCTAATTTATTCTTAATTATAATTTAATGACAACCTTTTACGTTTTCTTAAAATTTCTCCTTCCATATTTGTTTAGGAAGACAAAGAATAACATCATGAAACATCCCATAGAGCACATACATCACAATTATAAATAATAAAATAGGGTTAGATTCACATACCTTTTTTACAACGAGATTGAAATATAAGTTCTTAAGAATGTTAGAAAATATTGATCAAAATCTCATACCGTAATTTCTTGAAGCGTGTAGATCATTGTCCTTAAGGATTTATCCGCAGTGTATTGCGCAAATTCCCAGGATTCAATAGGAACTTCTCGAAAGTATTCGAGGATCACAGAACTAACAAGAAACTCTATTCTAATAGAGTTTATACCCAGGATAATTTTTAGAAAAGAAAAAAAATGAAGCTAAGAAGAGAAGAGAATGAGAAAGACTGAAATAATTTGGAATGGAAAAGTGCTCTCTGTTTATACAGCTAGGAAAGAATAAAATAAATAGAAAAAATTAAAACAAATAAATTGACTATTTTAACCCATAAAATTTGACCGTTTCAACATTTAAAGATTTGAGTGTTGTTAATTAATAAAATATTAACTTTGCACAACTTTCAATTGCAATAAAATAATAATATTTTACAACACTACATATGTACATACACACATACGTATATACATATATACATACGTATGTACGTACATGATCCTACATTTTTATGAAACCAAATTTAATATTTTAAATTTTAAAAAAAAATCATATGGAAGCCCATATCTTTGCATTTAAAAAAATAATTGGCTCCAAGTTCTTTAAAGAAGGATTTAAATCTATAAACATGACAATTGCAAATATCAAGGTAAAAGTTTTTATTTCAAACAATGAAAATCATAATGTATTAATCCTTTCAAATAAAATAATATTAAAAAAATGTTCGCTGAGAAAAAAATTCAATAAACAAATATATTCTGTTTCTAGTTATTTTCTAGTTTTCTTTTTTCTTTTTTTTTTCTTTATCAAATACATTTTTAGAGAATATCATAATTTTAAAAACTTGTTTTTACTATTATCAGTATGAGAAGAAATCACGATGTTGAGAAATAAAAAAGTCTAAAAAAAATTATTGTGTTTTTTTATTCTGATCCCAAAGTTTTCTTTCTTCAAAAAGGCCAACAGGCCCAGTAACCAAGTCAAAGAGAAGTTTTTCAAACAATACTTATTGTCTCACCTCTATTTAAGTTTTATTTTCTAACTACCATAGTTTTTTTCTTTTTTAAGTTTTAAAACCAAAAAACGGTTCCCTTTTAAATAAATTGGATGAGAGTCGATGTTTCTTTCGGAATCGGGTGTGTTTTATAAAACATTTCCGAATTAAATTTCTGAAAAAATGTTTGATATATTTCAAAATTTAAACTTAAAAAAAAGTAATTATGGAAGAGTGTTTTAGATGAGTTTTGATATTTAATTCTATAATTTTTTTAATCATTTTAAAATCTAAAAGATATTAGAAACGTATTCTTCAAAAATGTCATCCCTTATGCATAAGGATAATTTAGGATTAAAGTTATAAAATGATTAAAGTATAACGTATAAAGGAAAATATGATATAAATATTTTTTTTCTTTTACATTAAAAAACATTTTATATTTATATTTGTTTTAGTAAGTGTTACTAAAATAAATGAAGGCAAATAGGCCTGTCCAAAGAAGCCCGTGTTTAATAAGAAACTGATTCATTCCTTTCTTCTATATAATCTAAATTTTTAAATTTCAGATTTTACGTTCAGAACTATGTTATAAATTATTTAATTTAAAACATAGTTTTTAATTAATTATGAAGTATTTCAAAAGTTTCATATCAAACCATTTTTATATTATGGAGATAAGAAATAATAGTAATAATAATAATGGAGAAATAAAATGTTAGGTGAGAAATAACCATATTTATTTATATTTGGTAATATCTTTTAGACTTAATATCCTTGATGGCTCCTATTTTTCTGTTTAATGTTGTCCTAAAGAGTGTAAATTTTGTTCAATTTGGTCCTTTTTACTAAGGCCGTTTAAATCGTTAACAGCCAGATCTCCACATGTGCAATTAGAGAGTGAACTGTCATTTATGTTCTGACGTGGACTAGATCAGTCATCATCATAGAGACCACATTCGAAAATAATTAACAAAAATGAGGAGTAGATTGAACATCCTTCATTCATTACAAAACATAGAGCCATATATCTTCTTCAACCTTCAGCCCAACCAAAAATAGAAACCCTATTTTCTTTCTAAAAATCTAACCCTAGCGTCGCCACACCTAAACCCTCAGGCCACCACCGCAATCACCACATACCTGCAAACGAAACCCAGAAGACCATTACAATGATGCCGCTGCGACCACCTCCACGCGCCACCATCTTCATCGCGTGCCTTCACTGTCATCTTCTTCCCAGTTCGCGCTGCCACCATAGCGATTGAGGGTTTCGATTTGGGTTTTTTTTGTTGTGTTATCTTGTTTTCGTAAATTGGAATGTATGATTTTCATTTCAAAATTGATTTGGGGAATTCTTGGTTCTTCTCTGTTTTGCGAGTGGTTAGGGATTTTGTTCTTCCCTACAGGTATGGGTTTTGTGAAGTGGGGGATGGGGGTTCAAATTGGGAATGTTAGAGTTTTTGAAGTTGGGGTTTTTCGTTTTGGGTTCATTTGATTCGCTATAATGGGTTTCGTGGTGGTTGTTGTTGGATGCACGGGTGAAGCCAATGAAGGTGTTGGTAGGTGGCCATGGGTGGTGTTTTTGAGTGGTTGTTGGACAAAGAAAATGATGGAGGTGAGAAGATGGTGGTTGGTCGTGACCGTGGCGGCGGTGGTTAGGGTTAGGTGGTGGCTAAGGTTTTTTTGTAAGGGGAAATTAGGGTTTATGGAGGTAGGAGATGATGATGACGTGTCAAGGGTGATGTCATTGATTGTACAAACATTGAACAAAAATAAAACATAGGAAGCAAAGTGAACGCACTTGACGAAAATAGGAACTATTAGGGATATTTAACCTATCTTTTGTGATAAAATTTATTTATTACTTATTATTATTCTAACAATTTTTATATTTTATTATTAAATAATCAATGATGTTTAGCACTATCAATGCTAGTAACGAGAAATGGTCTCTCATATATAAGAATGTAAATGTACATGGATGGCGAAAAAGGTAATTGATGCAATTATACTTTAACAATTTGGAAAGAATTTTTGCAAAAAGAATATTACAATTGTGCAAGATTTGTTTAATTATGTTAAAAGAAACATGGTCTAATCTACCATGTCAAATAAATAAAGTATTGTTACAAAGATGAACAATAACAATGTTAGTTTGAGATGAAAAGAGTGTTGTAATTAAGGAAAAACATATATTTGAGAAAACCTTTAAGGATGATTTGATTTGTGTCATTCTTTTTAACACAACAAACATTAACATGAAATTCAATGAAATTATTAATTTTGAAAATATTTGATTTGAGAGGAAAAATATAGGCTTACAATTTTTATGAGAATAAACGATTACATAGAAGCTAGGATAAAAAAACATGATTTTAAAATTTATAATATAAATTATAAGAATCGAATAAATTTAACTAAGAGTAAAATTAGCTAAAATCATATTTACTTAATTATTTTATTGTTTAAGTTTGGATTTTATAATATAAAAAGTAATTATTTAATTTTTATTCTATAAAAATTATATTTTTAAAACAATTTTCTATATTTTTCTAAGTTTGTCGTTTAACATTTTTGAAGATAGAAATATACTATATTCAATCATAATATTATTCAAATATTTTGTCCTTTTTATCTTGAATTATTTGTGTTAGTAAATTTACTTTACATTTCTAAATTTCCTAGACTAATATCCTTCTGAATACCTGTAAACCTGCACAGAAACAGAAATAACAAAAAATTTTTTTGACTGTTTTCAAAAGACAAACCCTACATCCTCGAAATCCATACTTTCTCGTCCCAACCTGAAACTTAATTTTCGTCAAATCCTTCAACTCCCTCTCATACTTTCTCCCTCTCATACTTTGTGTCTTCATCACTGTACTTTTATCAACATCCAACTTTGTTTGGATAAGTCAATAAAAATAAAATAAAAATTAAAAGTAAGGGTAAAATAAAAGAATAAAAAGATAATAATTAATGGTGAGTAAAAAGATAAAATAAATTTCTTAAAAGAAAAAACATCAATAGAAAATATTTTTAAAATATTTTGATTTCTAAATAAAGGAATGATTAATATAGTAATAATTTGAATCAATATTATGTTAATAATTATAAGTAATAATTAAAAATAATATATTGATATTATACTATAATTTGTTGCATTAGTTTCTTTTTAGAAAGAGAAAAAAATATGATTTTAAAAATGGATAAAGTTTCTGACAATAATTATAATTAATATCTGAAATATTATTTTATTCCTTTATGTCTGAAATATTATTTGATTTGTTTTTCTTGTAACCAAAACTATTTTTAAGTGTGTTAGAAGATGAGAGTACACTTGAAATTGGAATATGTTAAAAAATATTTTTAAGTCTGTTTAAATTCACAATAAGTCTAGTGAATATTCCAATATTTGTATATAAATACGCACTCCGTCATAGAAAAAGAGAAAAAGGAAACTGAGAAAAAATAGAGAATATAGAAGAAAATAATTGTTCAGGAGAGACTCTGTCTACAACACGAAGAATTAGGAGAGTAAGGTATGTAACCTCTCTACATCCTTCTTTTTCTCTTTTTATTGTACTTAGAAATTTTTTACAAAAGTATTATTTTTTAAAAAATTAAAAAAAGAATTTATTCTTTCGCATCTTTTAATATTGGTTATATCTCTCGCATCTTATAATATTTATTTTTTAATCTTATCTCGCACCTTTCTGCACTAAGGTTGGTCATTTTTTTCTCTGTTTGTGATTTCATTGTTCTTTTTCATTGTTAATGCATATACATGTTTGGATTGAATCTGAATGCATGAACATATGGATTGGATGCATGGATATATGGATTGGATCTAAAAATTGTATAATTAAATATAAATAATTATGAATTTTTGGGATGATTATTGTAAAAAGGGGCTCAAAAGGCCTTAAGGCCTCTGGCATGCCACATTTAGAATTGCTGTTATGTTTTTTTTTTTGTGTTTTTATTATGTTTAATTTTATTTTAATTTGATTTGTTTTTAATTTTTAATTTGTATTTATATGTTTAAATTTTGATTTTTTTTATTTTAAATATTTGTTAATTACTTTTCAAAATACATGAATGCTTATTTAGGTTTTTCTTGATTTTTGGTCAATATGGTGCTACAAAATGAAATTATTTATGTATACATTCTTTTTATTCAGTAAAGAAATTATTATTTTTTCTTTGTTTGCTTTTTTACTCTTTTATTTCTTTTATTCAGAAACAAAGAAGATGAATCATCGGATGTCAACAATTGACAAAGAAGTTATTGAACTTCATGTGTTTCAGAGCTTTGCGTATTTTTGGGAAGGAAAGTTCAAAACGGCTATTAATGAAAATGTGTCGGCCAAAAAATTTTTAAAATACTCATTAGGATTACCCTGCCGCCTGGCTTCAGTTCCACCGTCTCGGCCTCCAACGAAATCTTCTAGAACGAAATCTATCTCTGATGAACTCATAGAAGAAATTCTGAAAACTGGAGAAAATCATGAGACTCGCCTTCGTATGTTTTTAGAAAATCAAAATTACGCAGCTGCTTATAAGGAAATTTGTCTCTATGACAAGTTTTTGAAGATCATAGTAAAAGGTTACATTTTTTATGGTCGTCCCTGTGGTTTTGTATTGAATCATCTTTCATGTCGGCGTGCTCTGTTTTCACAGTCATAGGCTGTCCCCTATCGGCCAATAATCCCAGTATCCACCAGTTCATTTTTTTTCTTATGATAATTTGTCCAAGTTCATTTATAATTTAATAATCATATATTTTCTTTTTAATAAGATAAAGCAGATATATATTTTCTTTTATTTTGATTTGATTTTTAATTTAAAGTGGTTTAAATGAAAAAAATAAAAATAAAGTAAATTTAGTTTGGAATAGGACATTTTCATTACCTATCACGAATATATTGACATCAGATTAAGCTTTGAGAGTCCGTTGGTATGGCTTTTTTGGATGTTTAAGTAATATAATGTTTCTAAATAATATATTACCATATGTTAAATATTGTTAATTTTAGAACAGTAAAATATGAATTTAATTTGAGAAAATTAAAACATTTTATAAAGAAGATTAATCAATTTATTGTTAAATATTGTAATCAGTAATTTAAATTATAATAAAAATTAATTTTAGTTATTAATAATTTATTTTAACATTAATGAAATCAAATTTACAAATGAATATAAAATATGAAAGATTTTGTAGACGAACAAGGTAGTGGAAAATATTTAGAAACAAAATTTCATTATTTAAAAACCGAATATCTTTTGATTTTTATATATTTGGTTCTTAAATTGGTTTTATATAATATATACAGTCATTAAATTAGTTTCTATTCAAAATATTTATATATTTCGTTGCTTGATTTTTATACATTTGGTTCCTAATTTGGTTTTAATATAATTTGTCGTTAAATTGGTTTCAACATAATTGTTTTTTTATATATTTGATTTTAAATTACTTTCTAAATTAGAAACTAAAAAATAGTAGCTAAGATTCGTTAATGTTTTAACTACTTATGACTATTAGATTAAGAAAAATATAAGTATTTATATTATTAATACAATTTTTTTTATTTTATTAATTTTGTTTAAAATCTATTGTAATATAAATTTGTTTCAAATTGGGATGTAGACTTATTAAATTTTTAAAATTCATATAATTAATATATTTTGAATAGTTAAAATATAGAATATCATGGATGTTGAAAATTTTTAGGATTACGAAGATACGAGAGATATGAAATATATGATAAATAAAAAATATGTTATGATTTGAATAGAGCAATACGATACCCTGAACTTCAGGAAACAGAAATTTAATCAATCCCAATAAAAAAACATTTCTATTTTTATAAGAATCTCTAAATTCTCTCTTCTTATATAATAATATTCAAATTCATTAACAATCAAATATTCTTTACTTTTCCTTTTTTATTTTTCGATTCGTTTTTTATATTGTGTTTGACATTGATTGTTAAGTAATACGAGAATATTAGAAATTATAATTTTTTTATAAAATTTAATTATGAAAATTTCACCTTGAATAAAATGAAAATGTTAAGTAATAGAAAACAAAATCATAAATTCATTAATTTAAGATTAAAAATGAAAATGTTAAGCAATATAAAAAAAATCATAAATTTATTGATTTATGATTTTGGATTAAATATGATATTATATATATATATATATATATATATATATATATATATATATATATATATATATATATATATATATATATATATATAGGTTTAATGTCTCAATAGGTCCCTATTTTCGTCCAGAATATCAAATAGGTCCTTTCTTTTTCGGTGTCTCAATTAAGTTCTTATTTTATTAAAATTGAATCAAATAGGACATTTCCGTCAAATTGAGATGATGCTTTTAAGAAGGGTATCTTGACTGTGTAGTTTTTTTTATTAAATGGCATTGAAAATGTAACTGAATTGTATTTTTTAATTTTTGAATTAAAAAATATACTTCATTTTTTAATTTAAAAATTAAAAAAAAACAATTCACTCACCTTTTTTAATGTCATGTAATAAAAAACTACACTGTCAACATACCCTTATTAACGGTGTCATCTCAATTTGACGGAAAGGCCCTATTTGATTCAATTTTACAAAAATAAGGACTCAATTGAGACGTCGAAAAAGAAAAGGACCTATTTGAAATTCTGGGCAAAAATAGAGACCTATTGAGACATTAAACCTATATATATATATATATAAAAGAGATTATTGTGAATCTAAATTTCATATGACACATAGAATTACTTAATCACGTAGAATTCCTTAAAAAGACTATCAAAACGACATTTATTAAAAGCAAGATTTTTGTAATCCAACCCTAAAGCACAATTCCAAATTGTTTGTTTTCTTAAAAAAGCAAAACTATCTACATATAATAAAAAAACACTTTTTTCCCCTACAAACAAAGCCGTGAGATCCACGTTTTAGATGAAAAAGGCAGAGCCAATAATGTTGTTGTTGGTCGAAAATCTTGTCACAATAGCTTCCACATCATCCAAACAAAACTTCCATGGTTGGAACTATTTGAAAGCCACTTCTCAAGACTTTTGCATCAAAATGAGTTAAGAATCCACATTTACAAAGTGGAGTGCATTATACGTTTGAAAATTTGAACTAATGTGTCCAAAATTAGTTCCATTTTTGTCACAATCAATAGAGTGTTCAATAGTACCTCTCAACAAGGGAATTTTCCCTTTTTTTTTTCTTAAAAGTAGTAATTACTATGCTGTTGCTTTCAATTATCAACATCTTTATCCAAAATTTATTGTATAGTTACACTATGACATGCACTATTTCCATATAAAAAATAATTTGATGCATGTGATTAAGAATGATAATGAGTCGGGTAAAGTATGAATAGTGCTTACCCGTTATTTGATTCACAATAATAAAATTAATTTGCTACTTGTGTGAATATTTGTTTAAAAAATATTCGCAGATATTTTAAAATTCAAAAGTATATGCAGATACCAGTAAAAATTTTAAAAAAAATGTAATTTATAAATTTTTAAAATAAAATTTAAATAAAATTACAAAAATATATATAAAATGTAGGTTAAATAGATTCATTGGTCCCTATTTTTGCTGGTTTTCTTCAATTAGGTCCCCATTTTTTAAAAATAATCAATTTAGTCCTTAAATTTGAAAACTTTAACCAATCAAGGACATTCTGTTAACTTTCCTGGACGACGTTAAAAATGGTTTGTGCTGTCAACAGTAGCTGTCATGCTGCATACAAGTGGCACATAATGTCTTTAACACGTGGAGTTAAAATATTTGTTTATTGAAGAAGCACGTGGTTTCATTTGCTCTCACCCAAAACGGAGAGACCCTTCTCTAGAGCAAGGAAGAATGGTGTCTGCCGCACACCCATACCAGCCTCTGCCAAATCAACCACGTCGACCACCGCAAGCCGAGAACCAGGGCATCGCCGACTCCACCGCTCATCGTCGAGACCATCGCTTACCGCCGATCCAGCTCTTCCTTTCTTTCCTCTTCGCGTGCGAGGGAGAAACCCCTTCTTCACCCTGAGACGTTGCCGCCGCTGCCTCCACCGAAGTCGGCCGCCGCGAGCCACCACTGTTCACCGGTCCAGACGTGGCCGTTACCGTCGTTCACCGCTTTTCTCGCCGGAGACGCTTCCTCACCAGCGCTACCGGTGCCACTCCACTCCCTCTCCGTTTGAAGGTTTTCTTTCTTTCCCCTCAAACGCTAGGCGCCTCCAGCAGCACCACCACCGGCCTCTAGCAGCACCACCGCCAATGTCGGGGACGAAAAGGGTTTCTTCCTCTCTTCTTCTCCCCTTTTTTGAATGTCACTTGTTGGTGGGTTTTCTGGTTGTTTGATATTTTGTTTACTGAGATTGGAAATGATGAGTGTGTGTTGTGTGAGTACGGTTTGGTGAGGAAGAAGATGAAGGCGTGGGGATTGAAGAGGGATTCAGCCGGTGATTATGGTTGCTGTAACTGATTCAGGGTGTTTGGGCTAGTTCCTTTTTTTGCAGAGAAAGGGCGTGTGGTAAAAATCAAGGTTGATGGGGGTGTGCATGAGGGATATCAGTTTGCAGGTTTGGGTCATACGCAGAGGGTGCTAGTTTCAGTTTGCAGGTTTGGGGACGATGATGAAGGAGAACTTACCTTCGCAGCTTCATAAAACTTTTCCTTTCGGTTCTGGTTTCCTCTGCTTTCTTGATTAAGGTTCTGTTTTGTTATCCAATGCTTTTGCTGGCACGAGAAGGGTGAATGAGAGGTTCACGGATGACAACCGAGGTGAAAACCATCGGTTCTCTCTTGCTCTGGTCGTGAGGTTTCTTCTCTCTCGGGGTGATGGTGAATGATGGGGCCAGTCTCTAATGTTCTCTGATGGTCCAGTTCATAGTAGTTGATAGTGAGGTATTGGATATGAATAATGGTTCCGAGCCCCCTCTCCCCAATTCTTTTACCATGAAACCACTGAAACCAAGTGCTTCTTCAATTGTATGCATAAATAAATATTTTAACTCCACGTGTTAAAGACATTATGTGCCACCTGTATGCAGCATGACAGCTACTGTTGACAGCACAAACCATTTTTAACGCCATCCAGGAAAGTTAACGGAATGTCCTTTGTTAGAATCGGCTGCAGCGGAATTGTTAGCGTGGAATAACAAACCAAGAGGGTTTTTAAAACAAACGCGTGCCTTTTAATTTCTACTCAATTAAACTTACTACGCAAATAATAGATATAAATAAAAGAGTAAGGTTGAGAGAAATTTGCACAAATAATTTTATCCTGGTTCAGATCACACGGATCCTACGTCCAGTCGCTTATCTCAAACAAGATAAACCTTTTTCACTATCACAAAACAATTACAAATATTAATCACAAAGAAAAACAATTTGTAAGAGTTTAGAAATACCACCTCTCTTGAAACCACAAGAGATGAACTTACACCTCCTTTGAATCTTCACAAAGGATGACCACCTCCTCCGAATACTTCACGAAGGATGAAACACCTCCTCCGAATACTTCACGAAGGATGATCCTCTTCCAAACACCTCCTCAGACGCACCAAGGATGAACCAGCTATTCCTCCGTCACCGTAGTTGCAATGTACCAGCACCACAGACAAGAGTTTCCTTAGCTGAGCAAGAGCACACACTTCTCAAAGAGTTCTGAGTGTTTTAGCGCGAGGGAAGAGTTGTTGTTGATGGATAAAGAGAACCTATTTATAGACTCAAGTAAAAACTCTTCCATTCTTCAAAACTGGCCATTTAACGCTTTTAATCGATTAATATTAGTGTTAATCGATTAAAATAAGTACAACGGCTAGTTTTTCAAATCAGAAACCTCCAACGGCTAGTATTAATCGATTATTCTCAGGATTAATCGATTAGTTAATCGATTAAAACTTGCTTTAATCGATTATTCAAAGCTGATTGGGTTTTGGCTTCTGCAACGATTTTAATCGATTATATCAGGGATTAATCGATTAAAACGGGGAAGTTTTGATTCTAAACAACAAATACAAAATATAAAGGTATAAGAATCAAAACTTACTACAAATCTAAGTCCTAAACAATTAAACTACAATTATTACAAAAGCTTTTCATAACAAAAATAAGTCTTCAAAGGATCTTCATGAATCTTGATAAATCTTGACTTGATTTGGGCATCATCAAAACTTTATCTTCATCATTTTGCTAACATCCTTGATTGGTTAAAGTTTTCAAATGCATGGACTAAATTGATTATTTTTAAAAAAGGGGACCTAATTGAAAAAAACCAGCAAAAATAGGGACCAATGAATCTATTTAACGTAAAATGTAATATAAATTAAATTAAAATTTAATTTAATTAAACTTAATTTGATATAATACACATTAATTTTAATTTTAATTAAATTTAACTTAACAAAATACAAAATTCAATTTTATTTTTATTTTTTTCAGATAGCAGATACTCACATATATGGATAGTTTAATACCACATCCGACACTTTTATAATTAGATATTAAAATATCTTTTACTCGTTATCCGTGAATAATAAATATCCACTTATATCAACTATCTATCATGAATTTTATCTACATAAAAAAATATTTTTGTCATCTACTCTACAAACTCTACATCTACTCTATCATGAGGTAATAATGTTTTTTGCCTTTCTAGAAATATATTACTCACATTTTAAAATAATTTCCCACTTTTTCTTTATACAAAAATGCCATCAATAATTCTTGATAATTTGATCTTGCATCTTTTGATACTAGGACCATATAGATAATAAAATCATTCAAATTTGAAGACAATTTATCCTTCTTACAATATAGGTGCCATCTTGTTTGATTTTTGCTATGATAAGGTAATGATGTTATATATATATATATATATATGAAAAGGTACTTATGTATTAAAAGTAGAATAAGAAAACAATTTATTTATATGAAGACATCTCATATATTATATACTTTTTGATTTATTCATTGATTTAACGTCTAATATTTTTTTTAAGAAAAAATTACAAGCTAGTGTGCTATATTTATAGGTCATAGTAACATTTTTGTTAAATAAGGTTGTGATAATAAATAAATAAAAATCATACAATCTCCCAAAAAAAAAATTGAATAGCAAATTTAAATTTCAACAATAATATGTATGGAAATGAAGAATAATAAAGTTGATAAGGGATGCTCTCGTAGAACCACACATGCAATTTTTATTGAAAGCATTGTTATTCATAAATATATTCTCTCTTCAATCTTAATCTGATTTTCATTCTACATTTTCTTATTTTCTCTTTATTTGTCATAAGATGATTTTTATCACATATATATTCTTTATTTTTAACTGTAGATATTTTAAAATGGTGAAAAAAAGATATGAAGAAAAATAACAAAAAAAATAAATAAAGAATTAAGAAAAACCAAAAGTTTCTATTTCAGAAAAGAAAATGATTGTTGAATTTTCAGTTTAGGGCAAAAAATTCAAACTTTTTCTTAACCTAATGTTCATGTGTATGTGACTTATCTCACAAATAAATGAATGCCATGCAAACTTTTTCAACCAAAGTCCTTGCTATGCAACTAATTTCATATTTATGTTCTTTAATTAAAGGTTTGAAATTCGAAATTTAGACTTTAGGACACAATCATGATGGAAAATCATCTTCGTTCTAAAACAAGTTCATATACTATATTTATTCATGTTGGTTATGAAAATAATGTAACTCAACTATTTTTAACATCTTAAATATTAATTATTGTTATTATTATTATTATTATCATTATTAAATAAATATATGTATGTTAAGGATGTGTTTAATTTGTAAATGATAATTAAATAAATTGATTAAAAATGTTTATTTTAAACAAAATTATTGAAAAATAGTAATTGATAATATATATATATATATATATATATATATATATATATATATATATATATATATATATATATGATATAACTATACATATAGAATATGATTATAACAAAAAGGCAATATATACTTCACCAATGACATTTTAAAAATTATTGACAAAGATTAGACTACAATTTAGTTAAAACCATAGTTTACACAATCTTGAATAGATTACAATTTTATTATATTAATCATATTCTATATTGTTCCGAATAGTTTAAAATCTATTCTATATTTACTTTGTGTACAAAATCCACTTATTATTGTCACTATTGAATGTAAATTTTTCCTTTTTGTCACAAAAGATTCTTCTCTCTTCCTTTTCTTATTTTTCTTATTTTAGTTTGGTACCACCTCATTTTCTTTCATTTAGGTTCATGTTTACTTTCATCCTTATTTGTATTTTTCGTATCGCTTCACCTTAAATCTTAAATCCTAATCCTTGTTATGATTAGTTTTTTCCATCTCAATGATCACACACATCATTACTATCCACTTGTGTGGTTATGTTGCTACTCACATTGATATTCACATTTTTATTCAAGCATGCTAGTAGGTTTATATTTCCCTTTTGATTTATTTAAATGAGTAATTTATGTCTTATTTAAAATTACTTTTCATCCCTTGTTCCATGTGTTTGGTTCAAGTGATACATTTCAAATTTGACAATTTTGATGAGAAACAATCTAAAAAGTGTATTTAAGAGTAAAGAATTTGGTCCAATGAAATGTGATATTATGCAATAATTAGTATAATGTGATTTTGAAAAAGAAGGATGTGTGCATGTTTCTCCACCACAAAAATATTCCAACCATTCCTATGCATTTGAACCACCCAATAATCTATATGAGCCCACCATCATTGACTTCCTACCCATATCTAAATGCTTTTCCATATACCCAACTTTAATTATTGCTGCCAAATTTCTACTCTAAATTTTCTACACTATAAACATTGAAGATTTATATTATACTACCTTTTTTTTAATTCTATGTAAATCTAATTTTTTTAAGAATACTCCATTGGTAATTTCGTATTACATTACACATGAACCTAAGTTTTAAAAAATATTATACTTATATGGGTATATTGTATACTTCCAATGGTATAAAGATTAAGGAAATCAACAAACCTATATAACTTGGGTTAACTTTATTAATTTTTTTTTAATGATGTTGATGTTGGAAGATGATGTTGTGATCTGAAAGGAAATTATTGAAACTGTTTATATAACAATTTCAAGTTACAAATGGACTCTTAACAACATTTAAGGTCCTAATAAAATTCAACATTTTATGGTGACAAACACTCTCTTTAATACTAACACTACCTACTAATAGGAAAAAAATTATATTATCTTGCACCTCAATTCTTGTGTATTAGATACTTCAATTAAGTTGAAATCATTATTCATATGATACTATCCTCCATTAAAAAAATCACATTTTTAATAATATGAATATCTACTCTTAGTAGTGGTAAAATGTAAACTTTAACTTAATTTAATTCTATAAAACTGATAATATGATATGATGATTAATCGATGTAAAACTTTTAATCATAACTAACATTTTGTTTGATAAAAAATATTATATTTTGTCAATCCTTTGATCCACGTACAAACCAATGAAATAATAGAATTTCATCACCATATTATTGAAACATATATGGAATTGTGTTTAGCAAATCATCTTGAAATTTCATTATTATTTCATCAACATGATTAGAAATTAATTTATAAACAACAATTTATATATTTTAGAAATTTTACATCGATTAAAGATAAAATCAATTTAGAATATATAAATAAGTGAAACTTTATCTTATAAATTTATTTTGTGAAATTGAGTTAGACTTAAGTTAAATTTTTAACATAATTTTTGTTTAGAAAATAACAAGGCATTCAGTTTTATAAAATGATTCGTCGGGGATGTTTGAAAATGTTTAATTTATTATCCTAAATATAATTACAAAAAAGATTTTTTTCATAGAAATTTTTTTCTTTTTGTGTCACATGCAATTATAAGAAAAGGAATATACACTTTCCCTTAAAGAGAGGAATAACTTGTGCTAACTACGTAACCAAAGAATACAAAACATTTTAGAGACCAAATTGTTCGAAAACCAAAGACAACACGCCACAGAAAATTCTTATCATATTACATACCATGATTTGAAGCAAGACATCATGCACATCACAATGTATGTTCCATGGTTTCAAACTTATCAATAATTTCAATCATGTCCATTTAATATATACTTTTCATGCTTTTGGAAATTAACAATATAACAATTCTTCAATATTATTATCTCTATTTTTCTCTTTCTATATATTACTCATTAAATTATGGATAAATACCACGTCCCTATCTATCCATAATGTAATAAAAAAAATGTCATTTTCCTCTCTATTATTTCTTTCACTTTTGCAATATAAACAAGAAACCATATAAATATGCACATTAATTCCTTTATATAGAAAAAAATAAAAATAAATGGCCAACAACACCATTGGAGTGTACCAAGCTCTGTATTCTTTTTCTTTTTCGTCTTTTTTCCTGATTATATATTATTTTCATTTTTCTTTACGACTTTTCATCCATTATATCATAAATTATTAAATTTTTACCATTAAATAAAAAATGTTGATGCACAAATAATGAAAAAATAAATTAATAATAAGGAGGGTCGTGACAGGTTATTTGCACGTTGTAGGGTTTGAAACGTTTTACTACAACCCTAATTTGTGCTGACGTGGCCCTACATGTTAAGTGGGTCATATGTACACGTGGCTCTCTTATCACCATGTTGTATACTGCCTAGTACCTTCATCATATTTATTGTTTATTAAATTTCATGGTTTCGATGGATACATTTTATATTTTGAGAAAGAAATTCGGAAAAGAGAAAATAAAAAGAAAAAATTTAAGAAAAATGGAATGGAAATGTTTTCTTAGATTTGTTTGATACGAGAGAAATACAAATGCAAGTGAAAGAATATAAGAGATAACATTTTATTAAATAAATAACTTCGTACTCACAAATAGTATTATAAGAAAATTATTAAAAAATAAAATTTTAAAAATAATTAATTACTATAAATTAGAGATCATTTTATAATATCTAAAATAATTATTTTAATAAAAAATTATAATTATTTTATAAATTAGAGTTTAAATTAATCTCTAACATTCATTATTACTTATTTTTTATTTAAAATTTAAATTTAATGAGAAACTAATTTAAAATCAATTAGTAAAATAATACGAAACAAAACGACTATAGAAATCAAAGAGTGACAAATTCAAGGATAGCACAATGTTTGTCTACTTATCTAATAAGCAAATGGATCAACTGAAACATCATTTATCAACCATTTTTTTTAATTCAATTGGGTTAGTAGGTCTATATCTATTTATTTTTATTTAGAAGTGACAAAACGAGCCAACTCGACTTGTTTAAGCCTGACCCGACATTGGCTCACCAAAAACGGGTTTGACTGGAGTAGGCTGCTAATTGAAAACCAGTTGAACTTTATAATCCGACCAGTCCATTGTCGGGCTTTTGGGCTGACCAACTTGTTTTTTTTATGTCATGAAAGTCTAATATTACATGAAAACGAGCTGAAAATTTTAATTTTATACATGAAATCCCAATGATGACAAGTTGATTTTGAGCTGAATGAGGTTATCGTTTTCAACTCTTGGTTGAGTTGTGTCAGACTTGGCCGAGTTGTATCAAACTTTGACCGAGTTGTATCAGACATTGACCAAACTTTCAGGTTATGTTGATATGAAATGTCACGATACATGTTCAATTTTTTTTAATGAAGTCAGATTGGTTCAAACTCCTAGATCGAAAACACTATCCTAACCTGTCTTTTTTGGCCGGGTTAACAGGTTGACTCACTAAACTTTATGCCTTTGGCCATTCTTATTTTTAATATGTTTAAAGACTAAAAACAATGACCTATTAGATGAGTTAAGTTAGGATGTCAAAGTGAATTATAAATTTTGTAAATATGACTCACTCTATTACAAGTTAATGAATTAAAAGAATGGATTCATATAAACATATTTTGTTTTGTTTTATATATTTATTATAACATTAAAGTGGAGTGACTTCACTTATTTATAAAAGTGCTAACCTATTTTAGTAAATTTGATCTAGAAAATGACATTATAAAGATCAATAAGTAAAAATAAAAAGGTTAACTTATACGATTAGATCAATAAATAATTTAAACTTCCAAAACATTCAAATACGATTATCAATATTCTAGTATTAAAAAAGTAAAAAGTGTCTATGCAATTAAAAAGCAGAGAATAATTATAATAATAATAAAAAATTTAACGTTAATGAACTGTATATGAATATCCAACTCGATTAGATCTTATTTAACTTATAAATTAAATTAAATGAGTAAATAAAAATCCACATTTAAAAAAAAAAATTCTTTCAACAAAACTTATGTCCATTTAAATCAACTAGCAATGTCAATGCTCCAATATATTAGTCAAACTCTTATATATTTTTTTATATCGCCATGTATATGTTATTATATTAAGTAAAGTTTCATCAATTATAATAAAAGTCAATACAAAAGATTAAAAATATATAGTATGTATATACAATAAAAGGATAACAAATGGAGATTGAGAGAAAGGTGGCGAAGAATGCCTGATAGCATGTGTCATGCCATGTTTGGGAATTTTCCGACTCAATTCAAATGTGCCAACTGCCAAGTTGCCCTAAATTTTAGGAGAGGACCACATGTCACCATTACTACTTACTATCCTGCTCAATTCTTACACATATATAATAATGAACAATATTATAAATTAATTATCATTTTTATATCATGGTTTAATCACAATGGTTATATTTTTTTATTTTTTCATATATTTTTCTATATGATCATGAATGCAATGCTTACTAATATACTTTATGAGGGGTTGTGTTGTTGTGATATAGGTCTAGGGTAGGGTCCCACCCACCACAGAACTTCCTTATCTCTTTAAACTATTATATAGTATCAAAACCTTATATTATATGTAATTATGTCATAATCCAACTCCTAACTATAAAGTCTACCAAATTTCATACAATTAAAAAAGAAACCTTAAAATATTACAATATTAATCGTGAAAAATGCAGAAAAATCTTTTCAAAAGTATAATAAAAATGGAAAAGCTCTGCCACAAAATCCACGGAAAAGTTAAAGCAAAAATAATTGCTAGCTAGGTGTTATTAACGTCATGCTTTTTGAAATACTTTTATTCCAAAAGTCTAATTAAAAAAATCGCTTAAGTTTGTATAGTTTTAGATGAATCTAGTTTTGCCTTTTCTTTTTCTTAAAACCTTTTAGTCCTTTAAATCTGAAAAAAAGAACATTTTAACTTTTAAATACTAAATCTAAAGAATTGAACTAGAAAACATAATTACACTTTAAAATATATAATTTCAGAGTAAGCTTTTTGTTTAATTAGAGAGTGAAAAAAAGAAAAAACAGAGAAATAAAGTAAAAATTAAAATTATTTAAATTAAGCAAAAACAGTAAAAATGATTTTATTTTATAAATGATTTGATTAAATTGATAAAATAAAAAAATATATCATGTTAATTGTAAGATTTAAAATTACAAAAAAACGTTTTTAGAAAATTATATGAGAATGACATTCAAGGAAATTAATTGAATATAATTTTCTCCTTTCATCAACTTATTTCCTTTCTTATTTAAGGAGTGAAGTGCAGCAAGAAATTCACAGTTCCTTTTTCATGTAAATCTGCATAAATCAGAATAAACAGATAGAAGTGTTTACAATAAATTCTGAAAGTTTTCCTTTTGATTATATATATATATATATATATATATATATATATATAGATAGATAGATAGATATAGATATATATATATATATATAGATAGATATAGATATATAGATATATATTTATTGGAGCAGGAAGCAGCAAATGACAAGGGTTTAATTTGATTTCCCAACATATTAAATGGAAGAAGATGCAGAGGCACATGCCCTATACTTGTGAGGTTGTGCAGGGTCACATGCTCTTAACTTGTCATGGTAACTTTTGGAAGTTTCTATTCATATCCAAAAGTTATCATCTTGCATGTCCATTTCCAGTTTTTTTTTTCTTCACGGCTGGGATGATGGTGACTCCTTTTCTTGTTTCTTACTGTTGGAATCAACATGCCATTCTTCTGATTTCTAAAATTAAGAGACAAAATTATATTTTTATTAATAAAAAACAGACAAAAGAATAATTTAACCAAGCAGTAAAGTAAATATAATTATACCATTGGAATAAGGTTCTGTCTCTCTGTGTGTAGGATATTGCATATGTTGACCAGACAGTATAATAATAAAGTGTCGTGCAAGTATTTTTTAGAATACGAAATAAATTAAATTACAGAGGTTTTTGACCAAATTTGGAAAAGATATGATAGATGAAATTGTTGAAATTATAATAATGAAATGAGAAAAAGTAGAATGAAGGCAATAAAATATATTAACGAGAGGAAGTGAGTGAGAGTTGTGACAGAGGACAAGGAAGGAGTATCTATCTGTATCAGGGTTTGTTGTTGTCAATGTAACAACACGTGTAACAAAGCAACAAACAAAAACGTCAAAAGTGTTTGTGGATTGCACCAACTTTTCGATCTAAGTGCTACTATTCTTCATGCAGACAAAGGGTACAGTATACTATGATACTGTTTCTATTATTGTCATTATTATTTTATTCAGTATTCACCCCTCCTTTTTCCTGTTTTTGGTCTACTTTTGTTTTGGTTTTTGTTATGTTTTCTTTGGTGA
This sequence comes from Vigna mungo, assembly GCA_036885675.1. Classification (NCBI taxonomy): domain Eukaryota; kingdom Viridiplantae; phylum Streptophyta; class Magnoliopsida; order Fabales; family Fabaceae; genus Vigna; species Vigna mungo. The sequence goes on along the minus strand of CP144697.1, from coordinate 18,076,546 downwards.
ATGAATTGAAAGGTGAAAAAGTGAAGCAAGACAGTAATTTTAGCAGAGTACTAAACTAATAGTAATGACCAGCTCGGTAGTCGGTTCTATCAATGTTTCTCTGTCTCTCTCATTTGTTTGCTTTTAGAAGCGGCAAAGTTAACTGCTACTCATACCAAGCTCTTACTTTTTGATCCTCTCTCTCTTTCTCTCTGTCTGTGTTTCTCTCTCCACAAACAGTTTGGTTGGACTTGCAAGGAAGAGACATCTGCAGCTTCCATTCAAGGGAAGGAATTCCCAAAGCTTTACCTTAAGGGTTTTCAAATTTCAGAGCACACTTTTTCTAGCTCATTTTGGCTGTGATTGTGGTGTAGTTGAGGCTTTGTGTTCTTGTTTGAAGGGATCAAAGCTTGTTTGGTTTTTTCTCTGTTTTCGTTTTCTTATCTTTGACTTGCCATGTTGGGTGGTTCTTTTCATATTAATTGAGTGTAGCCATTTTTAGGTGAAGGGGTTGGCCTAATTTTCGTTATTATTATTATTTTTAAAAAATTTCTGGCCCTGTACTTTGGTGCTTTCATTCTGCTTATAGAAGGCGAGGATCAAAATCTGTGCTTGACGGGGTTATGAATGATGGGTGCTTCTTTGATCCCATGGAGAAGTAGAGGAATAACTGGGTTTTTTGTGTGAAGAGAAGACACTTAGACACCCCATTTGGAAAATGCCTGGAGGGAGCAGCAAAAGGAGGATACATTTTAGCAAACTGTACAGTTTTTCTTGTTTGAAATCTCCTTTCAGAGATGGTCATTCCCAAATTGGGCAGAAGGGGTACTCCAGGGTTGTGTACTGCAATGATCCAGATAACCCTGAAGCAGTTCAGTTGAGTTATGGAGGCAATTATGTTTCAACAACCAAGTATACAGCTTTTAATTTTATCCCCAAGTCTTTGTTTGAGCAGTTCAGGAGGGTTGCAAATATCTACTTTCTCATTGTTGCGTGTGTTTCATTTAGTCCATTGGCACCTTTTACTGCTCTGAGTATTGTTGCTCCATTGCTGGTTGTGATTGGAGCTACTATGGCCAAGGAAGCTGTGGAAGATTGGAGGAGGAGAAAACAGGTATTTTTTTATGTTTTTTTGCATAATAAAAGTTATGAATCAATACAAAAATGAGAGTAATTTTCCCCTTACTAGTTACTACTGATGATCAAGGAGTAGTCTCACAACATTCATTATCTTACAATTCTCTAAAATTAGAAAATTATTATGTTATGGTTTAATTGACATAAAAGTATATTTGAATGCTCTTTTCTTTCTGGAAAGTGGAATATAGGGGTATTGCAAAACTGTCCTTTCTCTTTGAACATATATAGTATAATATAATTCTCGTACATATCAATTTGTGTTTGAAAATTTTCTTCTTTCTTGATTCATAAAAAGGACAATTCTACGAGATGATTCTGTTGCATATTATTATTATGTCATGTAATTAAGTGCTGCTATATGCCTATGTAAATTGTTTGGCCTTTTTAGGATATTCTTTTCTCTGTTAGTCATTTGCTTAGGATGTACTTGACTTTTGTGTTTTGTTGAGTCACCCTTTTGGTTGATTTCTTTTAAATCTTTGTGTTTTCCGGAAAGGTTTTCCCTCCATTGATGTACCCTATATATCATTCACAAATTAGAAGTTTTCCTGGCTAAAATTCATGTATTTCTTCAGGATGTAGAGGCAAACAACAGAAAGGTTCAGGTATATGGTAGAAATTATACGTTTACTGAGACTAGATGGAAGAAACTCCGTGTTGGGGATATCATTAAAGTGTACAAGGATGAATACTTTCCTGCAGATCTTCTTTTGCTTTCATCAAGGTATGGTGATGGGGTTTGTTATGTCGAGACTATGAATCTTGATGGAGAAACTAATCTAAAATTAAAGCATGCTTTGGAGGTGACAGTTCATCTTCATGATGAAAAATCTCTACAAAAGTTTAGGGCTATGGTTAAATGTGAGGATCCTAATGAAAATCTGTACTCATTTATTGGAACTTTACAACATGATGGTAAAGAATATCCTCTTTCCTTGCAGCAGATCCTGTTAAGAGATTCTAAGTTGAAAAACACTGATTTTATCTATGGCATTGTTATCTTTACTGGCCATGATACGAAGGTTATGCAGAATTCCACTGATCCTCCTTCCAAGAGAAGCAAAATTGAGAGGAAAATGGATAAGATAATCTACATCCTCTTCAGTACCTTGGTTTTGATATCCTTTATTGGTTCTGTCTTTTTTGGTATTGAAACCAAAAAGGATATCAGTGGTGGAAGTTATAGAAGATGGTATCTTCGTCCAGACAATGCAACAGTGTTCTATGATCCCAGAAGGGCAACACTTGCTGCTGTTCTTCATTTTTTGACTGCCATTATGTTGTATGGATATCTAATTCCGATATCACTTTACGTGTCCATAGAAATTGTGAAAGTTCTACAGTGCATTTTCATCAACCAAGACCAAGAAATGTATCATGAAGAATCAGATAGGCCTGCTCATGCACGCACATCAAATTTGAATGAAGAACTTGGCCAGGTTGATACAATATTGAGTGACAAAACTGGTACTTTGACATGTAACTCAATGGAGTTTGTCAAATGTTCAATAGGGGGCATTGCATATGGTCGCGGTATGACAGAAGTAGAGAAGGCACTTGCTAGGAGAGGAAAAGGTGGGGAATCTGATGATGTTGATAGTGGATCATCTGATTTCTTGGGCCAGAATAATGAGTCTGTTGATTCTCTGCATCCGGTTAAGGGCTTTAATTTTAGCGATGAGCGCCTAGTGAATGGGCAATGGGTTAATGAACCATATCCAGATTTCATACAGAAATTCTTCCGAGTTTTAGCTATTTGTCACACAGCTATTCCAGACAAAGATAAAGAATCCGGAGAAATTTCCTATGAAGCCGAGTCACCAGATGAAGCAGCTTTTGTCATAGCAGCAAGGGAGCTCGGTTTTGAGTTTTTTGCAAGGACACAAACAAGCATATCATTGCACGAATTGAACTATGAAAGTGGAAAAAAGGTTGACAGGTTGGCTAGCTCCTTTTACCATGTTTTGTTTTAGTTATACATATCAGCCCCATCTTCTGATATGTTTCCCACAATGTTGGTGGCCAAAGTTGTCATCTCAGATTAGATTATATACTTTTTATTTAATAGAGTAGTTCAGCTTCTGTTGTCAACAAAGTTTTATCAGAATTCTCACTAAAACAAAATCATAATAGGATTTTCAAAGTTTTGAATTGCCATTCCTTTTACATCTTTATATATCTTTTCAACTGATTTCATTGTATATAAGACCCATAACAGAAAATAAGTTCAATTATGGATATTTTGTAATTTCTTGGATGATGTAAATTATAGCTATAGGGAAATTTTCTTTTCTGCAAAATCACATGTAAAGGTAAAGATTCTCGTCTCTGCTCTTAAATCTGTATTTAGGATGAAAGATTGAGGGGAAGAATTAAAGCCTTTCATGTTTGGAAGAATATCGGCTGAAAAAGGATGATAGTAAAAATCGTAAGATTCAATAAGCAAAACCACTGCAAACAAAATTTACCAACTATAAGAAAATCATCTTTACCACAGGGGTTATCTAACTCGATTGGTTGAGTAGTGAGTTGATGAAAACCTCCTAGTATCTATGTTCAATTCTTATGAATAAAAGATCATCTTTAACTCTTAATAATAGAAAATTCTACTTGAAATTTTATAAACTATTTGATTCATATACTGCCATTGAGTGGTGTATATTTCTAGTTTATATTCTTTGTCTTTGTTTCAGATCAATTCTGTCAATAATAGTTTGGACCTGTTTGATACATTTGGTCCACACAGAGAGTGATTTAAGAAGCTTTGAGCAAGTCTTTACTTATCATATTATAGTTTCGTTGCATTTTCGTATTTTTAAAAATCTATGTTTAATTTACTGTTCGTTGGTTTAATTTTTGACTAGTAGAGTGTACCAGCTTCTGCATGTCTTGGAGTTCAGCAGTTCCCGCAAAAGAATGTCAGTGATAGTGAGGAATGAGGAAAATCAAATATTGCTTCTATGCAAGGGTGCAGACAGGTTTCAATTATTGTCCCATGTTTTTTGAATAATAGAGTTGTTAGTAGTAAGTTGCGTGTACTGATGTCAAGTTGTGTACTTCCCTGCATGTATTCAGTGTAATGTTTGAAAGGCTCTCACAACATGGAAGACAATTTGAGGTTGAAACAAGGGATCATATCAAAAGGTATGCCGAGGCTGGTTTAAGAACCCTTGTAGTCACATACCGTGAACTTGATGAAGAAGAATATAAGTTATGGGATAAGGAGTTTTCAAAGGTCAAAACTTCTGTAACAGAAGACCAAGATACACTTGTGGATGCCGCTGCTGATAGGATGGAAAGAGATTTGATACTTCTTGGTGCTACTGCAGTTGAGGATAGACTGCAAAAGGGGGTAAGTACAAACTTTTTAATCTTCCTAATTCTAATTATGCAAGTCTTTGCATTTATGATTTTTAGAATTTGAATAAAGGGTCGAATTCTATCTCACAAAATCAAATTGTAAAGTGAGAGTTGTCTAAGTTTTATTTAAGCATATTTCTAGTTGATGTGAAACTAAAATGGACTAGGGTGACTCGAATGAAGGCAACTTTCTAAAATTTATATACCCAGTGAGAATAAAATAGAAGTTTCTGATAAAAAATGAATTTCGGCTTCAGACATAGACTGCTGAAAGAGGGAAAAAAAGAGTTATTAAACACCTTTGTTCTAGATTAGTTAATAGAGCTTATTTGACATGGGAATACAGGTTCCAGAGTGTATTGAAAAGCTTGCACGGGCAAAAATCAAGTTATGGGTATTGACTGGAGACAAGATGGAAACTGCTGTCAACATAGGGTATATTAGCAAGGCTTGTTCTAGATTCTTTTTATGAGAAGGTTCTGTAAAATTTAATTTATTTTCCACCCTTTTCTTTGTACAGGTATGCTTGCAGTTTACTTAGAAAAGACATGAAGCAGATAGTGATCACTCTTGATTCCTCAGATATCATATACTTGGAAAAACAAGGCGACAAGCAGGCTCTAGCAAAGGTACACGGCCTTTGAATTTTTTTGGAGTTTAATTTTCTGTCACTATTGTAGATCTTTGATACGAAAATTTCTTAGGCTTCTCTTGAAAGCATTAAGGAACAAATTGGAGAAGGAATCTCACAAATTAACTCTGCAAAAGAGAGTTCTAATGCAAATAAAGGAAGTTCTTCTGGGTTTGGCCTTATAATCGATGGGAAGTCCTTGGATTATTCTCTTAACAAGAATTTGGAAAGGTCCTTCTTTGAGCTTGCCATTAATTGTGCTTCTGTCATATGTTGCCGATCTTCACCCAAACAAAAAGCTCGTGTGAGTACTATGGGTGTGCAATTTGAATTTCTGTCATATAAATAATATACATTCCTTAAGTAGTTGTGTATAAACATAGGTTGGGTTGTTAAAATATTATAATCATGTCAGCCAAAAAAATATGCAGGTTACAAGGTTGGTAAAATTGCGAACGGGGAAGACAACATTATCTATTGGTGATGGGGCAAATGATGTTGGCATGCTTCAGGAGGCTGATATTGGAGTTGGTATCAGTGGTGCTGAAGGGATGCAGGTCTGAAGATATTCTTATTAGCCTATTCCAGTTACTTCTATATTCAAATTTATGGCAAACGATCCTATATGAGATAATAACTTCTTGATGATGTGCTTAAATAAGAGTTTTTTAATCTTAGCAGTTCTTTATGTTCTTAACTCCTTTGTGCTGCTTAACACGTGGTCTTATTATGTCATTGCATTTGGATTATTTCAATTATGGAGAAATTCACTTGAGCATAATCAACCAAGCTGTCAGACCAACATGCATGCAGCATAAGTTATCAGTGATGTTATTATGTAAAGAATAGAGTTTTTAGTAATGTTAATATGTACAGAATAGAGTTTTTAGAAATGACTATTTTTACGAAACTGTGTTGAGGTGCCAAACTCAATGAAAATGTTTAATGATAATCAAACCGCCATGTAGATAGTGCCTAAACTCAGAAAATTCAGCATTGTGACGAAGTTGGTTTTAATTTTCTATATTGGATTTGGTGATTGGTGGAGTGATTTTATTACTCAGCCTTTGGATTGAACACTTTTTATGAACACTGAACCATGTTGGGTGTGATTGACATTTAATATCTATTCATTACCTTGAGGAGGAATGCTGGAAATATTCTTATCAGGGTAACATTACTATCTAGTCTTATAGGTTTTGGCCATTACTTTCCATACAAGGACCTCCCTTTCCATACAAGTAACCATCATTAAATAACAAGTAATAGGCATATAAAAACATTTCATTTAGTAACAATTACTCCACACAGCAGTCCTAAACACTTCATTAACATTTCTGAATGTACATGCCATTTTTTTTTGTATAATAAGCTAATGATGAATTGGGTTTGAATGACAGGGTCCCAATTTCTGATATTAGTGAATAAATGTTGTCTGCAGGCTGTAATGGCAAGTGATTTTGCAATAGCTCAATTCCGGTTTCTAGAGCGTCTTTTGTTGGTTCATGGTCATTGGTGTTATCGGCGTATATCAATGATGGTAAAACCATGCATCCATCTATTTCTCAGTCTTAAAGATTTAGTGTTCACCTATTCAATGCTTTCACAGTTCAACTTAAGTTTCCTCAATATTCTGAAGTTACAGAAAATAGAGAATAACAAAATTCAAGAAGTAACGTAAAAGATAGAAAAAAAAAACTTTATTTGATTATTTGAAAACTAGTTTTACAAGAAGTTCTAGTTGCTTCTTACATAGAAGTCTGTTAACATAAGAAAGAGACAACTGTATAAAACTTATTAATTATTTTGCCGTTTTTCTCAATTTTTACTCTCCATGAGTAGATTGGTTTAGTCCAAATGAAAAAGATCTTATAATTTTCTGTCTGCTATGTAAGAGTACATGTGTTTGGGATCATACTTGTCTAGATAAAAAATAGGCAACTTTGTCGACAAAAAAATTGCTGCTGATAACTTGTTGAATTTTTTTTATGCAGATATGCTATTTTTTCTATAAAAACATTGCATTTGGATTTACCCTTTTTTGGTTTGAGGCGTATGCTTCTTTCTCTGGTCAAGCTGCTTACAATGATTGGTACATGTCATTTTACAATGTCTTCTTCACTTCACTTCCAGTGATCGCTCTAGGTGTTTTTGATCAAGATGTTTCTGCCAAACTTTGCCTAAAGGTACTATATATATTGCTTTTTTTAAATTTGCTTTTAAAGGATATTTAAGAACCAGCAGATAGACATATACGATTCTTCTTCTTAGAAGACAAGAACTCTGCATTTTTTCTCTAGGGTGTTTATATTACCAGTTTATCTTGGACCTTTTTTGATTAATTATGCTACTATTTCACTAAACTAGCTTGTATGTCAATAGTTTTTTTATTTTGTGGAAAAAAAAACTATTTACACTCAATGTCAATTGGTTTTAAGATGAAATCTAACATCTCATTAGAGCCTATATACCATCTCTGTGTACTACCTAGGCATTCCTGGATTGAAAACTTCACTTGCTACAAGTTGATTTTAAGCATTATGGTGGCACTATAATGGTTGTATATCAACATTGATTTTAATGCTATTGAATGGCTGACATGTCTACTGACTTCTTTTGTGGCTCTTGATTTTAAATAACAATTGGTTGAAAGCCAAGATTCTGTGCTAATCAATAATCATATGGTCTGTTTTACAGTATCCCTTTCTATATCTAGAGGGAGTAGAAGACACCCTGTTCAGCTGGCCCCGGATTCTAGGGTGGATGTTGAATGGAGTCCTTAGTTCTTTAGTAATATTCTTCTTAACCACTAATTCTGTGTTGAATCAAGCCTTCAGAAGAGATGGTAAGGTGGTTGATTTTGAAATACTTGGGGTCACAATGTATACATGTGTGGTCTGGACTGTGAATTGCCAAATGGCATTATCCATCAATTACTTTACATGGATACAACATTTTTTTATATGGGGCAGCATCGCTTTCTGGTATGTATTTGTGTTGGTCTATGGTTACTTATCTCCAGCAATATCCACAACATCTTACATGGTTTTTGTGGAAGCATGTGCTCCCAGTGGTCTCTATTGGCTAGTAACCCTTTTGGTTGTTGTGTGTGTGCTGCTACCCTATTTCTCCTATAGGTCTTTCCAAAGTCGGTTTCTTCCAATGTACCATGATATTATACAGAGAAAACAAGTAGAAGGGATTGAAATTGGCTTATCTGATGATGATTTACCTAAACAGGTCCAAGGAAAACTAATACACCTCAGAGAGAGATTGAAGCAAAGGGAGTTATGAAATGTAAATGCTTCTAAACATATACATTCTTAGACCCTTGAAATTGTATTTGATTTCTTGTTGAACTGGGAGGGGAATTGAAGTAGTGGGAATTGCCAATAGTTTTAATCTTTTTTTTTTCTTTTCTTCCTTGGGTTTCCATTTGTTTATAAAATTAGGGGAGGATAATTTGTGTAGTAGTCACTTGATGTAGATTAGCTATGTAAAGCTTGAGTATTTGTTGTACCGAAAACGGTCATTGTATTTGTTAATGGAAGAAGCAATAGATGTTTTACAATATATTTTATACGTAAATGCTCTTTATTATCTGAGGGAAGTTCCAAAAGCAACTAGAAACATGACTTCAAGTGGACTTAAAGTTCATGATACTTAAAAGAGATATTTGTTTTATGTTTTCATTGTAAATATCATGAAAACCATTAATACCACTTATTTAAATTAACAATCTTAGAGGAAATAAGATGACATTCAATTAGCAACTCAATCTTGATCTACTAAACAAGTAGATTAAAATAATTCTTGGAAATTGTTTTTGTAAGATGGTGACTTCAACTCTCCAACTCTCAATGTCTTTACAATTTAAAGATATATATGAAAGGACGTATACAGTTATTCACTAATACCGTATCATGAACATTGTATATCATATTTTGGTGAAAGATAGCACATAAGATGTTAGTTTTTTTTTTTTTTTTTGCCTTTTTATTTGTCACTGCTGAATTGTCATTCTCAGACATCCATTCATGGATTACAGCTGTGAACATTTTTACGATCAGAAAGGCTCAACAATTATTCCTTCACTGGGTCCCACAACCCGCTTTCCATTTCAGGATTTCATACTTTCATTCATCGCAGCCGTTGAATGAATATCTAACTGCTCACATCTTATATTCCTTAGTCACACTTATCCGATGTCAGCTAATTAGTGATTTCATCGGTATAGCATCTCTTCACTGAATCACAGTTCGTAAACTTCCATTTCACATTACACACTTCCATTCAGCATCCACTCTAATCTAACTTCTACCATGGCAGCAGAACTTGTTGGTGGTGCTCTTCTTTCCGCTTTTCTTCAGGTTGCATTCGATAAGCTGGCTTCTCCTCAATTCCTAGAATTCTTTCGTGGAAGAAAACTTGATGATAAGCTTCTCGGAAACTTGAACATCATGCTGCACTCCATCAATGCTCTCGCTCATGATGCAGAACAGAAGCAGTTCACAGATCCACACGTTAAAGCATGGCTTTTTTCTGTCAAAGAGGCTCTCTTTGATGCCGAGGATCTCTTGGTTGAAATAGATTATGAACTCACCAGATGTCAAGTGGAAGCTGAATCCGAACCTCATACCTTTACTTACAAGGTATCAAATTTCTTTAACTCTACTTTTAATTCGTTTAACAAGAAAATTGAATCAGAGATGAAAGAAGTCCTAGAAAAACTAGAATATCTTGCAAAGCAAAAGGGTGCTCTTGGCTTGAAAGAGGGTACTTATTCTGGTGATAGATCAGGTATTAAAGTGTCACAGAAATTGCCATCATCTTCTTTGGCGGTTGAAAGTGTTATTTATGGCAGAGATGCCGACAAAGAAATGATCTTTAATTGGCTCACATCTGATACCGACAATCATAACCATCTATCCATACTTTCCATAGTGGGCATGGGTGGGTCGGGTAAGACCACACTCGCCCAGCATGTATACAATGACCAAAGAATGGAGACTAAATTTGATATAAGAGCTTGGGTGTGTGTTTCTGATCATTTTGATGTTTTTACAGTGACAAAAACAATTCTTGAGGCAATTACTAAATCTAAAGATGATAGCGGAGACCTAGAAATGGTTCATGGAAGATTGAAAGGAAAAGTATCTGGAAAGAAATTTCTTCTTGTTTTGGATGATGTTTGGAACGAAAAACTAGAAGAATGGGAAGCTGTGCGAACTCCTCTTAGCTATGGGGCTCCAGGAAGTAGAATTCTTGTCACAACACGTATTGAGAAAGTAGCTTCTAACATGAGATGTGAAGTGCATCACTTAAAGCAATTAGAAGAGAATGAATGCTGGAAAGTTTTTAACAAACAAGCTTTGAAAGATGATGATCTTGAATTAAATGATGAGAAAAAGGAGATTGGTAGAAGGATAGTTGAGAAGTGTAAAGGATTACCTCTTGCTTTGAAAACAATTGGAAGTCTTCTCCGCACAAAGTCATCCATTTTAGATTGGAAGAGCGTATTGGAAAGCCACATATGGGACTTATCGAAAGAAGTTGAACTTATGCCTGCTCTGTTATTGAGTTATCAGCACCTTCCTTCTCACCTCAAGAGATGCTTTGCTTACTGTGCGTTATTTCCAAAAGATCATGAGTTTCTGAAGGAGGAATTAATTTTGTTGTGGATGGGTGAAGGTTTTCTCTATCATTCTCAACAGAACAAGAATTTACTAGAAATTGGTGAACAATATTTCGATGATTTATTAACGAGATCTTTCTTTTTTCCATCAAGCTTCGAATTGCACTTCGTCATGCATGATCTTCTAAATGATTTGGCAAAATATGTTTGTGCAGACTTCTGTTTCAGGTTGAAATTTGATAAAGGAAATTGTATACCCAAAATAACCCGTCATTTTTCATTTGCACACGATGATATAAGATATTTTGATAGTTTTGGGAGTTTAACTGATGCTAAAAGACTGCGTTCATTTGTTCAAATTACAAATGACTGTCTATTTCCCGGTCTTCCTGGTCCATTCGAGATTTTGATTAGTGAAGTGTTCTCTAAGTTGAAGTTTTTACGCGTCTTATCTTTGAAAGGGTATTATGGACTCAAAGAGGTCTCAGATTCTGTAGGTAATCTTAAACATCTCCATTCATTGGACCTTTCTAGTACTAGGATACAAAAACTACCTGACTCAGTAGGTTTGCTCTATAACTTACTAATATTGAGGTTGAATGGTTGTTTAAATTTGAAGGAATTGCCTTCAAGTTTGCATAAACTCACCAAATTGCGTTGCCTAGAATTTGAACGTACAGGGGTGACAAAGATTCCAATGCATTTTGCAGAATTGAAGAATCTTCATGTACTGAATATGTTTTGTGTCGGTAGAAACAGTGAGTTCAGTACTAAGGAGCTAGGAGGAATCAACCTTCATGGAAGGCTATCAATTAATGAGCTGCAAAATATTGTGAATCCTTCGGATGCATTAGAAGCAAATTTGAAAAATAAACACCTTGTGGAGTTAAATTTAATATGGAATTCGAATCACATCCCCGATGATCCAAGGAAAGAGAAGAAAGTGCTTGAGAATCTACAACCTTCTAATCAGTTGGAGCGTTTTTCAATCAGGAGCTATTGTGGTACACAATTCCCAAGTTGGGTATTCGATAATTCGTTATCAAATTTGGTATCCTTAGAGTTAAAGGATTGTAAATATATCTTATGTTTGCCTCCCCTTGGACTATTGTCATCTCTGAAGACCCTCGAGATTACAGCACTTAATGGAATAGTGAGCATTGGTGTTGAATTTTATGGGAACAACACTTCTTCATTCAAGAGCTTGGAAAGATTGTTATTCTTCGACATGAAGGAATGGGAAGAATGGGAATGTAAAACTACTTCTTTTCCACGTCTTGAAGAGCTTGTTATCCATGATTGTCCCAAACTGAAAGGTTTGTCAGAGCAACTTCTTCATTTAAAGGCCCTATCTATTGAGACATGTGATAACCTCATCATTAGGGAACACAACGTAGACACATCAGCGCTTCAATGGTTGAAAACTCACTCATGCCCACTTGTGAATATTCCCATGACCCATTATGATTTCATTCAAGATATGACAATTGTTGGTGGCTGTGACTCTCTTACAATCTTTCAGCTAGATTTCTTTCCAATGCTCAGTTTACTTGTTCTGAGTGGATGCCAAAACCTACAAAAAATTTCACAAGAGCACGCTCATAATCATCTCAAGGAATTGTCAATCTATGAATGTCCTCAATTTGAATCATTTACCAATGAAGGATTATCTGCACCATTGGTTCAAATAATTGACATTCGGCAAGCGGAGAATTTAAAGTTGTTGCCAAAACGGATGCAAATCCTGCTTCCATCTCTTACTGAACTGGAGATAATTAATTGTCCAAAAGTGGAGAAGTTCCCAGATGGAGGTTTGCCATCAAACGTAAAACACTTATCTCTTTCAAGTTTAAAACTTATCGCCTTCCTGCGAGAGAACTTGGATGTCAACACATGTCTTGAAAGCTTATCTATTGACTCTCTTGATGTGGAGTCTTTTCCCGACGATGTTTTGCTGCCACCTTCTCTTACTTCTTTAAAAATCATTCGTTGCCAAAATCTCAAAAAGCTAGACTACAAGCTTCTCTATCACCTCTCCTCTCTCGAACTTGGTGATTGCCCTAACCTCCAATGCTTACCTGAGGAGGGTTTGCCCAAATCCATCTCTTCTCTTCAAATTTGGAGCTGTCCATTGCTCGAGCAGCGTTGTCAGAAGCCTGAAGGCAAAGATTAGAGAAAGATTGCTCACATTCAAAATTTGAGTGTTAAGTAATAAGATGAAGCAGAAGTTGATAATTAGATGAAGCATATATGTACTTCAATCTTCTCTCAATCATCAAGTCTTTTATTACAACTTTTTCTCTCACTGTATTAATTTATGGTATGGTGTAAAAATAACATCAATATTTATTTAAAAATAAAATTTTATTTCATTCTTTAATAAATAATTTACTGACCTTTGTTTAATGTTGTAAACGTTAATATTACTAACATTTTTACAATAAAGTAACATTTCAATTATGTTACTTTTATAAAATAAACATTACTAAAGACTTTTAATGTTGTTTTTATTAAAAAAATTTACTAAATTATAAGAGCCATAAAAGAAAAGGTTCAATTATGGATTTTCTGCAATTTCTTTGCATGATAAAAATTATAAGAAGTTTTCCTTTCTGCAAAATCACATGTAAAGGTAAAGATTCTCAGAATGTGTATGTGGTTTTGTTTTTAGGATGAAAGATTGAGGGGAAGAATTAAAGCCTTTTATGTTTGGAAGAATATTGGGGGAAAAAAGGATAATAGTTAAGGTAAACAAAATTTACCAACTATGTAAGAGAATCATGTTTACCACAATGGTCATCTAACTCAATTAGCTGAGTAGTGTGTGTGGGTTGTTGAAAACCTCCCAGTACCTATATTCAATTCCTCTGAATAAAAGAATCATGTTTAACTCTTAATAAGAGAAAATTCTACATTAAAAACTGAAACTAGTATGATGCAAGGCTGAAAACTGAATGCACATGATCTTGTTTTGGCGTTTTCAATTCAGAATGAAGAAGATGAATTAAAGGCATTCTAATGAAAATGAAATTGGGCAGAAACAGGTTGAATGTCTGTGGATTCAGCAGGTTCTGAGTAAGCCTTCAATTAGCAGGCATTTTAAAAGTTATTCTTCAATGATTGCTCAAACTACTCAACTCCAATTCTATGCACCACTGTTGTTGTTGTCAATCTCTTTATTCAACTCCAAATATTCTTCTCAGTTGCATCTCTTTTTTTTTTTTTCTTTCTTTCTTTCTTTCTGAGAATCCTAAAATCAAACAATATAAAGTTCTAACCAAGAATGCCAAATTAACAAAGATTTAGAAAAACTACTATTCATTGAAGGAAAACTAAAATTAATCTAGAGCAAATATGAACAAATATGAAGGAAAACCTGGTTTATATTGGATGGAAGCTGGTTTATATCTCACATTTTTAATCTAAACATGCAGCATGCTGTTATGGAAATTGACATTGTGAAGCTTTAGAGAAAAATCTGAACATTTAGCTCTACAAAGTTTGTATGCTAAAGTGTTTATGATTCAGTTGATCATGGTTTTCTCTGTACAATTTCAGTTGAGAAACATGGAATATTATATGAATTCTATCTGAATCTGGAAGCTTTAATTTATGAACAACCTTTCCTACTATCTGCATATTCAAAGGACCAAAATATCTCAATTCAAGTTTCTGATTCTTCCTTAGAGCCAAAAGTCTCTGCTACAACTTTGCTAGTATACTCAGTCTTCAATGGCATGAAATGAGTTACTTTAGATAATCGATCAACCACAACATACAACATAGATCACAGTGAATCCTTTTTTGTTTGAAATTTTTTCTCTTTGAACATATCTAGAATAATATAATTATAGTACATATCATTTGTGTTTGAAATTTTTTCTCTCGATTCATAAAAAGACAACTATACGAAATGATTCTTTTCCGTACTATTGTTATGTCATGTAATTAAGTGATAGGCGATAATCATTCTTGATTACCAACTCATTCTCAAGAGGTGATAATTTTTTTTTGTTAATTAATTATTAATCTCATAAGAATTTAATTATATTCAACAATCATTCAATTAATATCATAAATTGTTAAATGTCCGATATTAAATTGTAGCAAATAACTTGTTAATTGTTACTATAATCTCAAATCTTAAGAAATTATATATTTTATCGAAAAAAAAATATTGACAATTTAAAGATAATATTAATTATTAAGATCAATTTTCATTTTAGCCACTTCAATACTGATATAGATATATGTACCATTTATATATGTAATTTGAAAGTGAGATTTTTTAATCTATATGTTATATACATAATTACACATGTATTGATTTACCCAAATTAATGATGTTCTATCCTCCATAATCCTATAATTAAGAACAATTTAAATCACTTCAATAGTAATATATATCATATGTACTATTTATATGTGTAATTTGAAAATGAAATCCTTTAATCTTTATCTTATACACATAACTACACACACACACACACACACACACATATATATATATATATATATATATATATATATATATATATATATATATATATATATATATATATTTTGTATGCCAAGTCAGATGTCCCTGCTGATTTCTTATTCTCAGACATCCATTTCATGGAGCTCTGAACATTTTTCTTATCCGAAAGATTCAACAATTATTGCTTCAGTGGGACCTACAAACCTCTCTATATAGAATTTCATAATTTCATTCATCACAACCGTTGAATGAATAACCAAGTGATCACATTTGATATTGCTCATTCAAACTTATCCAATGCTAGCTAACTACTCATTTCGTCAGTACAGAATCCCTGTCCTGTATCCCTGTTAAACTTCCATTTTCAACTCCTACAATGGCAGCAGAACTTGTTGGTGGTGCTCTTCTGTCTGCTTTTCTTCAGGTTGCATTCGACAGGTTGGCTTCTACTCAATTCGTTGACTTCTTTCGTGGAAGAAAACTTGATGATAAGCTGCTCCGAAATTTGAACATCATGCTCCACTCAGTCAATGCTCTGGCTGATGATGCAGAACAGAAGCAGTTCACAGATCCACACGTGAAATCATGGCTTTTTTCTGTCAAAGAGGCTGTCTTCGATGCAGAAGATCTCTTGGATGAAATTGATTATGAAATCACCAGATGCCAAGTGGAAGCTGAATCAGAACCTCAAACCATCATTTACAAGGTATCAAACTTCTTCAATGCTACTTTCAGATCATTTAACAGGAAAGTTGACTCAGGGTTGAAAGAAGTCCTAGAAAAGTTAGAATACCTTACAGGGCAAAAGGGTGCTCTTGGTTTGAAAGAGGGTACTTATTCTGGTGATAGATCAGGTAGTACAATCTCACAAAAATTGCCATCAACTTCTTTGGTGGCTGAAAGTGTTATTTATGGCAGAGATAATGACAAAGAAATGATCATTAACTGGCTCACATCGGAAACCGACATCTGTGACCAACCATCAATACTTTCTATAGTGGGTATGGGTGGGTTGGGTAAGACCACACTCGTCCAACATGTATACAATGACCCCAAGATGGACGATGCTAAATTTGATAGCAAAGCATGGGTCTGTGTTTCAGATCATTTTAATGCTTTAACAGTGGCAAAAACAATTCTTGAGGCAATCACTGATGAAAAAGATGAAAGTGGAAACCTAGAAATGGTTCACAAAAAGCTAAAGGAGAAATTGAAAGGAAAGAAATTTCTTCTTATACTGGATGATATTTGGAACCAAAGACGAGACGAATGGGAAGCTGTACAAACTCCTCTTAGCTATGCGGCTCCAGGGAGTAAAATTCTTGTCACAACACGTGATGAGAAAGTTGCTTCTAACATGCAGTCTAAAGTACATCGCCTAAAGCAATTGCGAGAGGATGAATGCTGGAAAGTTTTTGAAAAACACGCATCAAAAGATTATAATATTGAATTGAACGATGAACTAAAGGAGATTGGTAGCAGGATCGTTGATAAGTGCAAGGGGTTACCTCTAGCTTTGAAAACAATTGGATGCCTTTTACGCACAAAGTCATCCATTTCAGATTGGAAAAGCGTACTGGTAAGTGACATATGGGACTTACCTAATGAAGACAATGAAATTATCCCAGCACTATTTTTGAGCTATCACCATCTTCCTTCTCATCTTAAAAGGTGCTTTGCTTATTGTGCCTTGTTCCCCAAAGATTATGAGTTTGTGAAGGAGGAGTTAATTTTGTTGTGGATGGCCGAAAGTTTTCTACAGTGCCCTCAAATTAGACATCCAGAAGAAGTTGGTGAACAATACTTTAATGATCTATTGTCAAGGTCTTTCTTTCAACAATCAACCACGGAAAAGCGGTTCGTAATGCATGACCTTCTGAATGACTTGGCAAAATATGTCTGTGGAGACATCTGTTTCAGGTTGAAATTTGATAAAGGAAAATACATACCGAAAACAACCCGTCATTTTTCCTTTGAATTTGATCACGTCAAATGTTTTGATGGTTTTGGGAGTTTAACTGATGCTAAAAGACTACGTTCATTTCTTCCAATTACAGAAATCGAGAGAACTTACCTTGGTTATTATCCTTGGCAATTCAAGATTTCGGTATATGATTTGTTCTCCAAGTTTAAGTTTTTACGCATCTTATCTTTCTATAATTGTTTGGGCCTTACAAAACTCCCAGATTCTATAGGTGATCTTAAGCATCTTCGTTCGTTAGACTTTTCACACACTGCGATACAAAAACTACCTGACTCAACCTGTTTACTCTATAACTTGCTAATATTGAGGTTGAACCATTGTTTAAGGCTGGAGGAATTGCCCTCAAATTTGCATAAACTGACCAAATTGCGTTGTCTAGAATTCAAAGATACAAAGGTTACAAAGATGCCAATGCATTTTGGAGAATTGAAGAATCTTCAAGTACTGAATATGTTTTTCGTCGACAAAAATAATGAGTTTAGTACTAAGCAGTTAGGAAGACTCAGGCTTCATGGAAGGCTATCAATTAATGAGGTGCAGAATATTACGAATCCTTTGGATGCATTAGAAGCAAATTTGAAAAATCAACACCTTGTGGAGTTAGAGTTAAAATGGAACTCAAAGCACATCCTTAATGATCCAAAGAAAGAAAAGAAAATACTTGAGAATCTACAACCTCCCAAACAATTGGAGGGTTTAGGTATAAGCAACTATGGTAGTACACATTTCCCAAGTTGGTTATTCAATAATTCGTTAACAAATTTGGTATTCTTACGGTTGGAGGATTGTAAATATTGCATATTTTTGCCTCCTCTTGGATTATTGTCATCTTTGAAGACCCTCGAAATCGTAGGGCTTGATGGAATAGTGAGCATTGGTGATGAGTTTTATGGGAGCAATGCTTCTTCATTCATGTCCTTAGAAAGATTGGAATTCTATGACATGAAGGAATTGAGAGAATGGAAATGTAAAAGTACATCTTTTCCACGTCTTCAACATCTGTCTATGGATCACTGTCCCGAGCTGAAAGTTCTGTCAGAGCACCTTCTTCATTTAAAGAAACTAGTTATTGGTTACTGTGATAAGCTCATCATTAGCAGAAACAACATGGACACATCATCGCTTGAACTCTTGAAAATTTGTTCATGCCCACTTACGAATATTCCCATGACCCATTATGACTTCCTTGAAGAAATGGAAATAGATGGTGGTTGTGACTTTCTTACAACCTTTTCGCTAGATTTTTTTCCAAATCTCCGTTCACTTCAACTAACCAGATGCCGAAACCTACAAAGATTTTCTCATGAGCATACTCACAATCATCTCAAGTACTTCATAATTGAGAAGTGCCCTCTAGTTGAATCATTTTTCAGTGAAGGGTTATCTGCACCGTTGTTACAAAGAATTGAAATTCGGGGAGCGGAGAATTTACGGTTGTTGCCAAAACGCATGGAAATCCTACTTCCATCTCTTATTGAATTGTTGATAATTGATTGTCCAAAAGTGGAGACGTTCCCAGAAGGAGGTTTGCCATCAAATGTAAAACATGCGTCGCTTTCAAGTTTAAAACTTATCGCCTCTTTAAGAGAGTCATTGGATGCAAACACATGTCTTGAAAGCTTGTCTATTGGAAAATTGGATGTTGAGTCGTTTCCTGATGAAGTTTTGCTACCACACTCTCTCACTTCTCTACAAATATTTGATTGCCCAAATCTTGAAAAGATGGAGTACAAAGGTCTTTGTGACCTCTCCTCTCTCACACTTCTTCACTGTCCTGGCCTTCAATGCTTGCCAGAAGAGGGTCTACCCAAAGCCATCTCTTCCCTTACAATTTGGGATTGTCCATTGCTCAAACAACGTTGTCAGAATCCAGAAGGCGAAGACTGGGGAAAGATTGGTCACATTGAAAAATTGATTATTAGGTAATGAGACACAAGTTCAGAGTTAGATGTATTCACAATTTCCATTGGTCTGTCTCTTGTACATGTGCTAATTCTCCACAATATCTCTCCACCCTTACAATTACAAATTTCTTAGTTGCAAATATTTCACTCAGTAATCGACATTTACTAAACATTGTTGGATAAACTTTAATGGATGGACCCCATCATTTGATTTAAGGACCATGAAAATAGAGAAATAGAGAGGGGACGTTGTTTTCTGGAGTTGAGAGTGTTGTTGTGTAGCCCATTGCATTGTTTAATGAGTTTTAAGAGTGTCTATGTTGTAAGTTAGAGAGTGAAGGTTGTTGTGTTTGTGTGTTCTGGACTTTTACAGAAAAAATTATAAAGAAGATATTTATCAGATACTACATAAACACCAAGTTTTAAAGGGGATGATCAGATGAGTTTTAATGGGTCTCATTTGTCAATATGAAAGAATATAATTGTCTTTCCAAATCGAACATTTTTCTCCAACTTGTTTTTTGCTATTGTTATCTGTTATTGCTTTTGAACAAAAGTAGTAATAATGTCCTTTGTTGATTGCAAAATTGTAAAAGTAATCACATTAGATGTTTTTATTATTTCGTTATTATGCTAAATTTCACTTTTTATAAGTTTGATTTAAATTGTGAGTTAACAAAAAAGATAACTTTAAATGTTTTTTTTAGACCCAAAAACATAAAGGAAAAATAATTAATGAATAGAAGGCTACCATAGAAATGCTAAATATGAGAACATTATGCTAGAGTTATATTGATTTTATTTCCTTAATCCAAACATTATCTTCTATATCTAATATTTCTCGTCGTGTTGGATGCTTTATAATTTATTATTCACAAATTCAGTTTATATCTAACAGCTTAAGGCGTTTTTGGTCAAGCAGTTTCTGTCAAGCTTTGCCCAATAGAACAAAATTGTTATTGATTGTTTAAATTTCATCTGTTTGGATTAAAGAATATTTCCTCCTTATAAAATGATGATCTTCAAAACCAGGCTTCAATATATCCAACATCTTCCCTATCATCGTACAGCTTCTTAAACTACCAATTAGAATACATAAAAAACATATATACATAAATGCAAGTGACACCGTCGATCAAATGTATTGGTCACAGGGCATAGTAAATTGAAGTTGATCCTATGTATATGATTGTAGAATCTCAATGAAACAATATGATTAAACTATAACTTATCAGATATTTTTAAAAAACTCTGATTACACATTTAAAAAAAGCTCTGATACCATTGGAAATAGTGAAACGTTTCTAATGTACCTTATAAAGTGGCACGTTAAGCTGTTAAATACAGATTTTGAGGAAGAAAGAAAAAACAGAAAACAGAGAATCAGATTTTGAGGTGATAACAGAAAATAGGAATTGGCCTAGAGGCCCAAAAGGGCATCACAAAAAACAGAAACCCAAAACCCTCCTTCAAGTTTGTGAGGACATGTCAGTCATTTCAAGCTTGCTCTTTTTTATGCTGAAGCTTTCTCATTCAAGAATCTCGGTGAATATATCTGGTTGTTCTCTAGTCTTGATAGGGAAAAGGTGAAACAGATTGTTCTGCAGCTTTTCCCCTCAAAACATGGCAATCTATGTCAATATAATTTGTTTTTTCATGAAAACTCAGATTAAAAGCTATATGCTTGCTGCTTGATTATCACAGTAAAGGTTGGTGACATCAGTAGTGATTTGTAGATCATTCAAAGGATATCATAACCTTTATTTGGTTTCTCATTACATGCATCAATATAAGCATGCACTCTCTAGGATTTCTTATGCTAATGTATGCAATGAGTGTCTATTTATTCCTTTTATTGGGATTGATTTTAAATTAATGATCCCTTTCTTTATCTAGAGGAGTGGAAGAGACCCTCTATAGTGATCTTCTCAACAACTTTTGTAAATGTTGAACCAAAAATTCTAAAGAGATAGTAAAGTCTGTTTCTACCAGTGTACCAAAATGTTATAAATAGACAAGTAAAAGGATTTGAAATTGGATGATCAGATGATGAGTTACCTAAACAAGTCCAAGGCAAACCACTACATAGAGAAATTGAAGCAAAGGTAGTTCTGAAATGTAAATACTGCTAAAAAAACATTCTCAGAACCTGAAAGTGTATTTTCCTTTCTAAGTTGGGAAGTAGCATTCAAGTTGTGTGTGAGCATTGAAGATAACTTTTATTGTTTCTTCCTCTGGTTTCCATCTGGTTACCATATGTTAAAATACGTTCTACTTAGAAATGGATTTGTATTGTAAATGGAGACTTTTAGACTTGCATTTCGATTCAACTCTCCTTCCTACTTATGTGATAAAAAGAATAGATTTCTGGTCAAATTTGGCCATTTACTAAGCACGTGTATGCATTCTGCATGTATTTTGTTTTCAGTTTTATAAAATACCTAAAATAATGTAAAAATATATATTTTCAAACATAACTTGTTCATACTGTGTAATTTATTTCAAATCTATATAATTCTGTAAATTCTTTAACTGAGAATTATTCAAAATCGACCACGTTATAAAACAATCCTTACACCTTAAAAGAAGGTCATTTACATTGTTATTATACTATACCACTCATATCCTTTTTATCACTCTCTCTTTTCTTTTCTTTTCTTCTTTTATTAGATATTAGACCCTTTAATTTCTGCTATCAGGCATTGATGGGATATGGTAAGTTTGTTTTCTTGTTTACACTTTTCCTTCTTTATTCTTAGTTCACGTTTCTTACATTACGTTATGAATGTTTCTAGCAAAGAATAGTGAACTTAAGCGGAGTAATAGACCACCTGAAACTGCGGAAAAATGACTCCGATAAACTTACTTAATAATGGTTATTCCATTTACACGAAAATACAGGTACTGAATGTATTGAAAAAAACATGTTACCATGTGACTATTATGGTTGTGCAATTTGAATCTGTATATGTCATATAAATAATGGAACTATCGTGAATCCGTGATATTCCCATTGCTTTGGGTGTCAAAAACATTATAATGTCATCTTCCAAACAACACATATGAAGGAATACAAGCCCACCTCATCGGGTTTGACCGTGACCAATGTCACTTGAGGGCTAAAAATGTCCATAGAGTAAAAAAGGTTCTCATTGAAGAAGTCTTCAAGTTCAAAATGTCCACAAAAGCCCTATGGGTCATACTAGCCCATGGGCTTTCTTTTTAAACATGAAAAAGATATTAATTTCTTTAAATATACTATTAGACCTTTGGTTTGGGTCTGTCCATCTTGACTGTCAATTTGAATAGGCCTATCTCAACCTTTAACAAAACCAGCCAGAGTCAACCTTCTGCCCGAACTGGCCAATCTCGATCTTGAGTTGACCTTCGACCTCAATTGGGTTGACCAGTCTCGACCTTCGACCCAGGTTGCATCAATCTTGACCTTTGGCCCTATTAGTCACAACCTTTGATTGGGGTGTCTCCTCTTGACCATCAATTTGATTTGGCTTGTCTAGACCTTTGGCTTAGGTCCAATTATCTCGAACATCGAGCTAACAATGAGAATGTATTTCAGTTGGAGCTTATTTGGTTGAATTCGGCCAAACTTTGATCGGGACTGATTCGACCAAAATTTTTTCCAGGTCGAATCAATCGAATTTTTCCAAATTATGTTCAAACTCGTCTTAGCCAAAATTTTGTTGGGACCCATTAGGCCAAATTTTGACTCAACAAATTTCGGTCAAGACTGACTTGAACGAATTTCGATCGGAACTAACTCGATCAAAAAATTCCTATCTTTCTGTCTCTTTGATAAGTGCTAATTCTCCACAAAAACCATTTTGCCTTTTCAATTACATTTTTCTTAATTGCATATATTTCTCTCTATAATCGGTACTTACTAAAACAATAGAAACACTAAGTTTTAAAAGGGATGGTGTGATGAGTTTTAATAGATGATTTGTTAATTGAGAATAATATAATTCTTTTTCCAAAATCAAACATTTTTCTAAGTTTTAAAAGAAATTAGTTTGTTGTAATTTTTCGATTTTTATTGTAGACCCATGTCGTTGACAATAAACTTTTTTCGATTTTTATTGTAGAAAGTAGAACATGTAAAGTTATGTTATAAGGAATTGTATTTGAGATTTAATTGAAATTGGTTTGAAGTTCTACAAAATTTATTCATGTCCTACTTAATGTATATAATGGTAATAAACTTGTGTAAGAAATACAACACAACTACCATTGATTTGGTAGTTGATTCTCACTTATTTTTTATGTTTGATTTCATAATTTTTTTAAATGAGTGTACTAATGCAATTTGTGTTCATAATTACCAACTATAATGACCTTCATAGTAGATAGACCATACATCCACATAGTTGTTATAAAAAATTAAGAAAATTAATGAACGGATTAAATAATGTTTGGTTTGATAGACACAACATCCAAATAATTCAGTTTTTTTTTTCAAAGTAATGTAAACCAAGTCAGATGTCACAGCTGATTTCTTATTTTTTAGACATCCATTCATGCATTACAGCTGTGCGAACATTTTTATATTAGAAAGACTCAACAATTATTGCTTCGTTGGGTCCCATAACCCTCTTTCCATACTTTCATTCATCACAAACGTTGAACGAATATCGAACTGCTCACATTTTATAATGATTAATAAAACATATCAAATGTTTGAACCGTCCATTCCTAATCTAACGGGAATTTGCTATCAAAGAAAACTTCGATTTCTTTCCTGCACTGAATTCCAGTCGTAAACTTCGATTTCACATTACACATTTCCGTTCAGCATCCACTCCAATCCAACTCCTACAATGGCAGCAGAGCTTGTCGGTGGTGCTCTTCTTTCCGCTTTTCTTCAGGTTGCATTCGACAGGCTGAGTTCTCCTCAATTCGTTGACTTCTTTCGTGGAAGAAAACTTGATGATAAGCTGCTCGGCAACTTGAACATCATGCTGCACTCTATCAATGCTCTTGCTCATGATGCAGAACAGAAGCAGTTCACAGATCCACACATTAAAGCATGGCTTTTTTCTGTCAAAGAGGCTGTCTTTGATGCAGAGGATCTCTTAGGTGAAATAGATTATGAACTCACCAGATCTCAAGTGGAAGCTCAATCCGAACCTCAAACCTTTACTTACAAGGTATCAAATTTCTTCAACTCTACTTTCAATTCCTTTAACAAGAAAATTGAATCAGAGATGAGAGAACTCCTAGAAAAACTAGAATATCTTGCAAAGCAGAAGGGTGCTCTTGGTTTGAAAGAGGGTACTTATTCTGGTGATAGATCAGGTAGTAAAGTGTCGCAGAAATTGCCATCATCTTCTTTGGTGGTTCAAAGTGTTGTTTTTGGCAGAGATGTCGACAAAGAAATGATATTTAATTGGCTCTCTGAAACCGACAATCATAATCATCTATCCATACTTTCCATAGTGGGCATGGGTGGATTGGGTAAGACCACACTCGCCCAACATGTGTATAATGATCCGAAGATGGAAGAGGCTAAATTTGACATAAGAGCTTGGGTTTGTGTTTCTGACCATTTCGATATTTTGACAGTGACAAAAACAATTCTTGAGGCAATTACAAAATCTAAAGATGATAGCGGAGACCTAGAAATGGTTCATGGAAGATTGAAAGAAAAAATATCGGGAAAGAAATTTCTTCTTGTTTTGGATGATGTTTGGAGTGAAAGGCGAGAAGAATGGGAAGCTGTACGAACTCCTCTTAGCTATGGGGCTCCAGGAAGTAGAATTCTTGTCACAACACGTGTTGAGAAAGTTGCTTCTAACATGAGATCTAAAGTGCATCGCCTAAAGCAATTAGAAAAAGATGAAGGCTGGAAAGTTTTTGAAGAACAAGCTCTAAAAGATGATGATCTTGAATTAAATGATGACAAAAAGGAGATTGGTAGAAGAATAGTTGAGAAGTGCAAAGGATTACCTCTTGCTTTAAAAACAATTGGAAGTCTTTTGCACACAAAGTCATCCATTTCAGATTGGAAAAGCGTGTTGGAAAGCGACATATGGGACTTACCGAAAGAAGT
This sequence comes from Vigna mungo, assembly GCA_036885675.1. NCBI lineage: Eukaryota > Viridiplantae > Streptophyta > Magnoliopsida > Fabales > Fabaceae > Vigna > Vigna mungo. Next base: position 18,051,366 of record CP144697.1, on the reverse strand, counting down.
TGAAATCATGCCTGCTCTGTTATTGAGTTATCAGCACCTTCCTTCTCATCTCAAGAGGTGTTTTGCTTATTGTGCGTTATTTCCAAAAGATTATAAATTTGACAAGAAGGAATTGATTTTGTTGTGGATGGCTGAAGGTTTTCTCCATCACTTTCAGCAGAACAAGAATGTACAAGAAATTGGTGAAGAGTATTTCGATGATCTGTTAACGAGGTCTTTCTTTCTTCGGTCAAGCTTCGAAAAGCAATTCGTCATGCATGACCTTCTCAATGATTTGGCAAAATATGTTTGTGCAGACTCTTGTTTCAGGTTGAAATTTGATAAAGGAAACTGTATACCCAAAACAACCCGTCATTTTTCATTTGCATTCCATGATGTAAGATATTTGTATGGTTTTGGGAGTTTAACTGATGCTAAAAGATTGCGTTCAATTGTTCCGATCAATTATTTCTATTCTGCTTGGAAGTTCAACATTTCTATACATGATTTGTTCTCCAAGTTGAAGTTTTTACGCGTCTTATCTTTGAATGGATATTGTGACCTCAAAGAGATCCCTGATTCTGTTGGCGATCTTAAACATCTTCATTCATTGGACCTATCTCGTACTGAGATACAAAAACTACCTGACTCAGTAGGTTTGCTCTATAACTTGCTAATATTGAGGTTGAATGGTTGTTCAAATTTGAAGGAATTGCCTTCAAGTTTGCATAAACTCACCAAATTGCGTTGCCTGGAATTTGAATGTACAGGAGTGACAAAGATGCCAATGCATTTTGGAGAGTTGAAGAATCTTCAAGTACTGAGTACGTTTTGTGTTAATAAAAATACTGAGGTCATCAATACTAAGCAGCTAGGAGGAATCAATCTTCATGGAAGGTTATCAATTAATGAGCTGCAAAATATTGTGAATCCTTTGGATGCATTAGAAGCAAATTTGAAAAATAAACAACTTGTGGAGCTAAATTTAATATGGAATTGTAATCACATCCCTGATGATCCAAGGAAAGAGAAGAAAGTGCTTGAGAATCTACAACCTTCTAATCAGTTGAAGCATCTTTCAATCAGAAGCTATTGTGGTACACAATTCCCAAGTTGGATATTCGATAATTCGTTATCAAATTTGGTATCCTTAGAGTTAGAGGATTGTAAATATTGCCTATGTTTGCCTCCCCTTGGACTATTGTCATCTTTGAAGACCCTCAAGATTAGAGGATTTGATGGAATAGTGAGCATTGGTGCTGAATTTTATGGGAGCAACTCTTCTTCATTCAAGTCCTTGGAAATACTGAAATTCTATAACATGAGGGAATGGGAAGAATGGGAATGTAAAACTACTTCTTTTCCACTTCTTAAATATCTTTCTATCAAGACATGTCCGAAACTGAAAAGTCTGCCAGAGCAACTTCTTCATTTAAAGGAACTCAATATTAAGTCATGTGATAACCTCATCATTAGCGAACACAGCGTAGACACATCATCGCTTGAACTCTCGACAACTAGTTTATGCCCACCATTGAATATTTTCATGACCTATTATGATTTCATTGAAGACTTGAGAATTGGTGGTGGTTGTGACTCTCTTAAAATCTTTGAGCTAGATTTCTTTCCAATGCTCAGTTTACTTGTTCTGAGTGGATGCCAAAACCTACAAAGAATTTCACAAGAGCACACTCATAATAATCTCAAGGTAATTTCAATCATTGAATGTCCTCAATTTGAATCATTTCCCGGTGAAGGGTTATCTGTAGCATTTCCATCTCTTACTGCTTTGGATATAATTGATTGTCCAAAAGTGAAGAAGTTCCCAGATGTAGGTTTGCCATCAAACGTAAAACACATGTCTCTTTCAAGTTTAAAACTTATCACCTCCCTGCGAGAGACTTTGGATGTCAACACATGTCTTAAAAGCTTAGATATTAGCTATCTTGATGTGGAATGTTTTCCCGATGAAGTTTTGCTGCCACCTTCTCTTACTTCTTTAACAATCGATCGTTGCCGAAATCTCAAAAGGCTAAACTACAAGCTTCTCCATAACCTCTCTTCTCTCAGCCTTTATCATTGTCCTAACCTCCAATGCTTACCTGAGGAGGGTCTGCCCAAATCCATCTCTTCTCTTGAAATTCGGAATTGTCCATTGCTCGAGGAGCGTTGTCAGAAGCCAGAAGGCGAAGATTGGAGAAAGATTGCTCACATTGAAGAGCTGAGATTTTTTTAATAAGATGAAACAAAAGTTCAAAACTAGATATGCACATGCTAAGAGGTGCTAATTCTTCTCACATTCTAATTGCATGGCTTCGACAAACTCTTCCTTATTTTGAAGTTTTTTCTATTAGAGTGGCATCAGATCTTTTAGTTTGGAATTATATTTATTTGTTTGAACCATGAAGAAAAATAAAAGATGGATTTTTAAATAGTACAAATTATTTTGTGGAATGATAAGATGAAATTGCATGGTTTGTCTTTTATTTATAGATTCATATATAGAAAATATTGATTTCGAGTCAAGTAATTTTTTTTCTCCTTTTAGTACATTCTTAAACTTAAACTTGTTTATGTTTTACTTTAAAATTTTGATTCATTCTAGTTCTTTTATCTTTTAACTCCTTTGCACATATGTGATCTCCAATGAGGTGTTGCAACTTATTATACACATTAAGGATCATTAGTTGTTTCTTCAAAATATAAATTGGCTTTAAAAAAGGTTTTGTACGAACAAGAGATATGTAGGTAATTCGTGAATATATTTCAAGATAAACTTTAAATAAATAGGAACGTTGTGGTTTGATATTCCGTTTAAATCATCGTATATCTATTCAACTGATTTAATTGTATATCATTTCTTGGATGAAATAGACTATCAACTCACAAGATGCGAAGTGGAAGTCGAATCTGAACCTCAAAATTTCATTTATAAGGTATCAAATTTCTTCAATTCTACTTCCAGTTCATTTAACAAGAAAACTGACTCGGGGATGAAAGAATTACTAGAAAAACTAGACTATCTTGCAAGGCAAAAGGGTGCATTTGGTTTCAAAGAATGTACTTATTCTGGTGTTGATCAAGTATTAAGGTATCACAGAAATTGCCGTCAACTTCTTATAGAGGGGCTGTTTTATGTTCCTTTTGTTCTCCATGTAAAATATTGAAGAATCAATCCACCATCTATTTTTTGAGTGTAATACTGTTGTTTATCTTTGGTCTTGGCTGCAGGGCATTTTTTCTTAGATGCATTGTTTGAAATCAACTCAGATTGTTGATTTTATCAAGTCTGCAGCAGTAGTGCTCTAATAAAACTTGTGTGATTAGCAGCTGTGACTTACACTGCTTGGGATGATTTGGAGATTGAAGAACTATGACATACATAACAAGATAATATTGAACTAAGATTTAATAAATCCAAGATAATTTAAGTATAAATTAAAAAGTAACAATTCCAAGATTTAACTATGAAAGACAATGAAAAATGTTACATACACCAGTAGAATTAAAATACTTAACATTCTATCTCCCCCGATGATCATGCAAACCATCAATACCGCTTATCTAAATTAACAAATCAAGAAGTAAGATGACATTCAATTAGCAAGCTCAATCATTATCCACTAAACAAGTGAATTCAAATAATTCTTGGAAAATGTTTTGGTAAGGTGGTGACTTCAACTCAAACAAAGCATTAAATATTACAAAATGCCATTAAATCACAATAAACATAACTAATTACTTCAACAAATAAAACCTTTTTTGAAAGATATTTTAATCACACCATTGGTCAATGAAACAATCACAGCACCGCAACATTATTCAAATAATTGCAAAATTAAACTAACAATGCGAGACAAATGTAGAACCAACGAAGTGCAATAATACAAGACAACCTTAAATGCCGGCTATCGACCACTACCATCTTCTTCCAAAATCGCATATCAAAATCTCATCCTATCATAATCTAATTTAATATCAAAATCGGTATTAGGTCCTATTCTGGAGTCAGTCAATTAGATAATACTAAAAAATGGTTACCTGACTATTTTAAAATAAAAAGTGAAACAAACCTGAAAGCTTTCAAAATAATAACATTAAATTGAAAAGAAATATAAATAAAGAGATGAAAATTACTATTAAACCAAATTGAAAATAACGATAGACAAAGAGACAAATAAATATTAATAAACAAATCTTGGCTAAATAAAATTACACAACATGTGCTAAACTAGCTTAAATATTGCTTCACTGGGTCCCATAATCCCCTTTCCATCAGGATTTCATACTTTCATTCATCACAACCGTTGAATAAATATCGAACTGCTCACCTTTTATAATGATGAATAAAACTTATCAAATGTTCCACCATCCTTAAAGTCAAGTCTTCGTCGCAAAATAGCCAACTACCCATTTCGTTGGTGTAGAATCCTTTCCTGCACTAAATTACAGTCCTAAATATCATTTTCACATTACACACTTCCATCCAGCATCCATTCCAATTCAACTCCTATCATGGCAGCAGAACTTGTTGGTGGTGCTCTTCTTTCTGCTTTTCTTCAGGTTGCATTTGACAGGCTGGCTTCTCCTCAATTCGTTGACTTCTTTCGTCGAAGAAAACTTGATAATAAGCTGCTCGGCAACTTGAACATCATGCTCCACTCCATCAACGTTCTTGCTCATGATGCAGAACAGAAGCAGTTCACAGATTCACACGTTAAAGCATGGCTTTTTTCTTCAAAGAGGCTGTCTTTGATGCAGAGGATCTCTTGGTTGAAATAGATTATGAACTCACCAGATCCAAAGTGGAAGCTCAATCCGAACCTCAAACCTTTACTTACAAGGTATCAAATTTCTTCAACTCTACTTTCAATTCGTTTAACAAGAAAATTGAATCAGAGATGAAAGAAGTCCTAGAAAAACTAGAATATCTTGCAAAGCAAAAGGGTGCTCTTGGTTTGAAAGAGGGTAATTATTCTGGTGATAGATCAGGTGGTAAAGTGTCACAGAAATTGCCATCATCTTCTTTGGTGGTTGAAAGTGTTATTTATGGCAGAGATGCCGACAAAGAAATGATCTTTAATTGGCTCACATCTGAGAACGAGAATCATAACCATCTATCCATACTTTCCATAGTGGGCATGGGTGGATTGGGTAAGACCACACTCGCCCAGCATGTATACAATGACCCAAAAATGGAGACTAAATTTGATATAAGAGCTTGGGTGTGTGTTTCCGATCATTTTGATATTTTGACAGTCACAAAAACAATTCTTGAGGCAATTACAAAATCTAAAGATGATAGCGAAGACCTAGAAATGGTTCATGGAAGATTGAAAGAAAAACTATCGGGAAAGAAATTTCTTCTTATTTTGGATGATGTTTGGAGCGAAAGGCGAGAAGAATGGGAAGCTGTGCGGACTCCTCTTAGCTATGGGGCTCCAGGAAGTAGAATTCTTGTCACAACACGTGTTGAGAAAGTTGCTCATAACATGAGATCTAGAGTGCATCGCCTAAAACAGTTAGAAGAAGATGAAGGCTGGACAGTTTTTGAAGAGCAAGCTCTAAAAGGTGATGATGTTGAATTGAATGTTGAGAAAATGGAGATTGGTAGAAGGATAGTTGAGAAGTGTAAAGGATTACCTCTTGCTTTGAAAACAATTGGAAGTCTTCTCCGCACAAAGTCATCCATTTTAGATTGGAAAAGCGTATTGGAAAGCGACATATGGGACTTACAGAAAGAAGTTGAAATCATGCCTGCTCTGTTATTGAGTTATCAGCACCTTCCTTCACACCTCAAGATTTGCTTTGCTTATTGTGCGTTATTTCCAAAAGATTATGAATTTGACAAGACAGAATTAATTTTGTTGTGGATGGCTGAAGGTTTTCTCCATCATTCTCAACCGAACAAGAATGTGGAAGAAATTGGTGAACAATATTTCGATGATTTATTAACGAGGTCTTTCTTTCTTCAATCAAGCTCCGAGATGCGATTCGTAATGCATGACCTTTTGAATGATTTGGCAAAATATGTTTGTGCAGACTTCTGTTTCAGACTGAAATTTGATAAAGGAAATTGTATACCCAAAACAACCCGTCATTTTTCATTTGCATTCCGTGATGTAGGATATTTTGATGGTTTTGGGAGTTTAACTGATGCTAAAAGATTGCGTTCATTTGTTCAGATTACAAATAACACTGTGTATAGTGCTTTTCCCTATCAAATTGAGATTTTGATACGTGAATTGTTCTCTAAGTTCAAGTTCTTACGGGTGTTATCTTTGACTGGAATTTATGGACTCAAAGAGGTCCCTGATTCTGTTGGTGATTTTAAACATCTCCATTCATTGGACCTTTCTTATACTAGTATACAAAAACTACCTGACTTAATATGTTTGCTCTATAACTTGCTGATATTGAGGTTGAATGGTTGTTTTTATTTTAAGGAATTGCCTTTAAGTTTGCATAAACTCACCAAATTGCGTTGTCTGGAATTTGAACGTACACAAGTGACAAAGATGCCAATGCATTTTGGAGAATTAAAGAATCTTCATGTATTGAATATGTTTTGTCTTAATGGAAATAATGAGGTCATCAGTATTAAGCAACTAGGAGGACTCAATCTTCATGGAAAGTTATCAATTAATGAGTTGCAAAATATTGTGAATCCTTTGGATGCATTAGAAGCAAATTTGAAAAATAAACCCCTTGTGGAGCTAAATTTAATATGGTATCGGAATCAAATCCCTGATGATCCAAGAAAAGAGAAGAAAGTGCTTGAGAATCTACAACCTTCTAATCAGTTGGAGCGTCTTTCAATCAGAAGCTATTGTGGTACACAATTCCCAAGTTGGGTATCCGATAATTCGTTATCAAATTTGGTATTCTTAGAGTTAAAGGATTGTAAATATTGCCTATATTTGCCTCCCCTTGGATTATTGTCATCTCTGAAGACCCTCGTGATTAAAGGACTTGATGGAATAGTGAGCATTGGTGCAGAATTTTATGGGAGCAACTCTTCTTCATTCAAGTCCTTGGAAATACTGAAATTCTATAACATGAGGGAATGGGAAGAATGGGAATGTAAAACTACTTCTTTTCCACGTCTTCTATATCTTTTTATTATTCAATGTCGCAAGCTGAAAGGTCTGTCAGAGCAACTTCTCCGTTTAAAGGTACTATATATTCAGTCATGTCCTAACTTCATCATTAGCGAACACATCGAAGACATGTCAGCGCTTGAACTCTTGAGAACTCGTTCATGCCCCCTTGTGAATATTCCCATGACCCATTATGATTTCATTGAAGATATGATAATTTTTAGTAGTTGTGACTCTCTTTCAATCTTTCAGCTAAATTTATTTCCAGTGCTCCGTGTTCTTTGTCTGAGTGGATGCCAAAACCTACAAAGAATTTCACAAGAGCACGCTCATAATTATCTCAAGGAAATGACAATCCGTGAATGTCCTCAATTTGAATCATTTCCCAGTGAAGGATTATCTGCAGCATTTCCATCTCTTATTGAACTGCGGATAATTGATTGTCCAAAAGTGGAGAAGTTCCCAGATGGAGGTTTGCCATCAAAGGTAAAATACATGTGTCTTTCAAGTTTAAAACTTATCGCCTCCCTGCGAGAGAACTTGGATGTCAACACATGTCTTCAAAGCTTGACCATAGAAAATTTAGAGGTTGAGTCTTTTCCCGATGAAGTTTTGCTGCCACCTTCTCTTACTTCTTTAAGTATCAATCATTGCCCAAATCTCAAAAAGCTAGACTACAAGGTTCTCGTTAACCTCTCATCTCTCACACTTATTGGTTGCGGTAACCTCCAATTCTTACCTGAGGAGGGTCTGCCTAAATCCATCTCTTCTCTTTATACTTTTGGCTGTCCATTGCTCGAGCAGCGTTGTCAGAAGTCAGAAGGCAAAAAATAGAGAAAGATTGCTCACATTGAAAATTTGAGTGTTAGATAATAGGCTTAATACCGTTTTTAGTCCCTAGTTTGGGAGGGTTTGTTCAATATGGTCCTACCTTTATTTTTTCATAACAATTGATCCCACCTTTTGAAAAAACTGTTCAATTGAGTCCTTTTTGTTCATAGTGGTCCCATATTCAAGTTTAAATTGTTTATTATAGTCCTTATTGTATACGATGATGACATGATTTTTAACATAACATTATGTCAGGATTGTTAAAATAACATCTGGATAGGTGAATGCATGAAAGAACTTATTGACGTCGTAACCACCACCATTAGAAAATTGACGTCGTAACAAAAAAGGAGTCAATTGAACAGTTTTTTCAAAAAGTGGGATCAATTGTTAGTAAAAAAAAAGGTAGGACCATATTGAACAACACCTCCCAAACTAAGGACCAGTATTAAGCCTAGATAATAAGATGAAGCAGAAGTTCAAAATTAGATGTTCACCTGCTATCCAGTATTAATTCTCACACTCTAATTGCATGACTTTGACAAACTCTTCTTTGTTTTGATGTTTTTTTCTTTTAGAGTGGCATCAATCTCTTAATTTGGAATTTTGTTTATATGTTTGAATGATGAAGAAAAATAAAAGATGGATTTTTTAAATGGTACAAATTATTATTTATGGAATGATTAGATGAAAGAGCGGTTGTTGGAAGAAATTGCATGGTTGGTCTTTTATTTATAAATGCATTTATAGAAAATATTTATTTTGAGTCAAGAAAGTTTTGTTTTACTAAATTTGTAAACTTAAAGTTGTTTATCTTTTTACTTTTAAATTTTTATTCATTTATCTTTTAACTCCTTTGCACATATGTCATCTCCAACGAGTTGTTGCAACTGATTATAGTTGTTTCTTCAAAATATAAATTGGCTTTTAAAAATTTTTGTTCGAACAAGACACAGAAGATTAAAGATTTTTATATGATTAACTCATGATCATACTAGACTTGATCACTCTACAGAACTTTTGGAATTATGTCTCTACAGCACAGCAGATATAAAGAAATAAAGCCCTCCCCCTTCTTCACATGACTATTTGCATAATTGATTTGTTCACCTTATTTTACGTTCATGTTACATCGACCTTATTTGATAAATTGTCTCATAAGTATCGATGTGATCATCATGCTTTGTGTGTAATCAAACATAATTCTATACCTAAATATGGATTCCATTTTCCATAAATTTGAGTCCTTTTATGTGTTTCCAACTTCAAGAGAGTAATTCTGTAGAAACTAAGTTCTTTTGACTCACCTAACATCCTTTGTCCCGTTGGTGAAGTGATCTTCTTACACTAATACTACCTTTGACACTTTTCGCAAGGTTGAGAATTGAAAGAAAAGAATCACAATGAGAAATTGTTGAGGAATCACAAGATAAATAGATTATGGGATGCAAGTGGATTTACATTATGAAATATCACGAGAGCAGCAATTAAAGGCTACGAATATAATCCTTCAACATTTAAATACTTCAATACAGATCAATATTTTGTCAAAAAGAATTTGTTCAATGGTCTTATATATTGCATATAGTTTTACATTCAAATGTTTTTATCCTTTTTTTTATCTTTTATCTTATTTTTTAATATGAAATATATTTGAGATACTAAATTAATAAATTCAAAGAAAAAACTCATATTATAAAGAAAAAAAGTAAACAATACAATTCTTTGTTTAGTAATTTATAAACGAAGTTAATTTAATCTCTAGTTCATATAGGTGTGAAATTAACAACAATTTGTTGGGTTTTTGTTAAATGGGATTCCTATCCTCTAGCTCAATACCTTAATTTTCTATTTACCCTTAGTAATTAATTATGTACAATCTCATATGAGAATATAACATCTCATTATTAGACATAAACGAATCAGGAAAAAGAAAAATTGTAATGACAAATTTTTCCACATATTTCATATCACTTTCTTACCTTTTAATTTTTTCTTTTTTTTTTAATAAATATAAAAGTTAACTTTTTTAATAACTAAATACCTTGGTGGAAGTGGTGTAAAAAAATATTTTACCAAAGAAAAAATCCAGCTTCTCTGGCTGAAAGGGTTTAGAAGTCTATAACCATACTTTTTACCAAACACCTAGAAATGAACCCTCTAAGAAAGCTTGAAAAATCAAACGAAAAAAATTAGTTTGTAATCTATCCGATTAACTTATAAATAGTAACACAATCCTTATCAGAATTCTCGAAAAATATCTCCAAAGAGCTACTCTCTCTAAAGCATTAATTAATGTCAGAGATACATTCGTGGAATACACTCTGATGTATTAACGTTCAACAATTATTAAAGTCAACTACCCGGTATTGGTAAAATAACTATTAATTTCATCATTATAGAATCCTTCACTCGTCATTGTGCTTAGTAAATCCCACTTCAAATTGCACTTTTCAAACTCCTACCATGGCAGCAGAACTTGTCGGTGGTGCTCTTCTTTCCGCTTTTCTTCAGGTTGCATTCGACAGGTTGGCTTCTCCTCAATTCGTTGACTTCTTCCGTGGAAGAAAACTTGATGAGAAGTTGCTGGGCAACTTGAATATCATGCTGCATTCTATGAATGCTCTCGCTCATGATGCAGAACAGAAGCAGTTCACAGATCCACACGTTAAAGCATGGCTTTTTTCTGTCAAAGAGGCTGTCTTTGACGCAGAGGATCTCTTGGCTGAAATAGATTATGAACTCACCAGATGCCAAGTGGAAGCTGAATCCGAACCTCAAACCTTTACTCACAAGGTATCAAATTTCTTCAACTCTAGTTTCAATTCCTTTAACAAGAAAATTGAATCAGAAATGAAAGAACTCCTAGAAAAACTAGAATATCTTTCAAAGCAAAAGGGTGCTCTTGGTTTGAAAGAGGGTACTTATTCTGGTGATAGGTCAGGTGATAAAATGTCACAGAAATTGCCATCATCTTCTTTGATGGTTGAAAGTGTTATTTATGGTAGAGATGCCGACAAAGAAATGATCTTTAATTGGCTCACATCTGAGACCAACAATCAAAACCTATCCATACTTTCCATAGTGGGCATGGGTGGATTGGGTAAGACCACACTCGCCCAGCATGTATACAATGACCAAAAAATCGAGACTAAATTTGATATAAGAGCTTGGGTGTGTGTTTCCGATCATTTTGATATTTTGGCAGTGACAAAAACAATTCTTGAGGCAATTACAAAATCTAAAGATGACAGCGGAAACCTAGAAATGGTTCATGGAAGATTGAAAGAAAAAGTATCAGGAAAGAAATTTCTTCTTATTTTGGATGATGTTTGGAGCGAAAGGCGAGAAGAATGGGAAGCTGTGCAAACTCCTCTAAGCTATGGGGCTCCAGGAAGTAGAATTCTTGTTACAACACGTATTGAGAAAGTTGCTTCTAACATGAGATCTAAAGTGCATCGCCTAAAGCAGTTAGAAGAAGATGAATGCTGGAAAGTTTTTGAAGATCAAGCTCTAAAAGGTGATGATATTGAATTGAATGATGAGAAAAAGGAGATTGGTAGAAGGATAGTTGAGAAGTGCAAAGGATTACCTCTTGCTTTGAAAACAATTGGAAGTCTTCTCTGCACAAAGTCATCCCTTTCAGATTGGAAAAGCGTATTGAAAAGCGACATATGGGACTTGCCGAAAGAAGTCGAAATTATTCCTGCTCTACTATTGAGTTATCAGCACCTTCCTTCTAATCTCAAGAGGTGCTTTGCTTATTGTGCATTATTTCCGAAAAACTATGAGTTTGACAAAGACGAATTAATTTTGTTGTGGATGGCTGAAGGTTTTCTCCATTACTCTCCGCAGAACAACAATTTAGAAGAAATTGGTGAACAATATTTTGATGATTTGCTAATGAGGTCTTTCTTTCTTCGGTCAAACATCAAAATGCATTTCTCTATGCATGATCTTCTGAATGATTTGGCAAAATATGTTTCTGCAGAATTCTGTTTCAGGTTGAATTTTGATAAAGGAGATTGTGTACCCAAAACAACCCGTCATTTTTCATATGCTCTCAGCGACTTAAATTCTTGTGATGTAAAATATTTTGATGGTTTAGGTAGTTTAAGGGATGCTAAAAGACTGCGTTCATTTCTTCCAATTGTAAGTAATTATGGTGACGGTCTTTTTTCTCGATTCGAGATTTTGATACGTGAATTCTTCAAGTTGAAGTTTTTACGTGTCTTATCTTTGAATGGATATCATCACTTCAAAGAGGTCCCTGATTCTGTTGGTGATCTTAAACATCTCCATTCATTGGACCTTTCTTATACTTGGATACAAAAACTACCAGACTCAGTAGGTTTGCTCTATAATTTGCTGATATTGAAGTTGAACGGTTGTTTCTATTTGAAGGAATTGCCTTCAAGTTTGCATAATCTCACCAAATTACGTTGCCTGGAGTTTGAAGATACAGAAGTGACAAAGATGCCAATGCATTTTAAACAGGTGAAGAATCTTCATGTACTGAATATGTTTTGTGTCAGTAGAAATAGTGAGTTCAGTATTAAGCAGCTAGGTGGAATCAATCTTCATAAAAGGCTATCAATTAATGAGCTGCAAAATATTGAGAATCCTTTGGATGCATTAGAAGCAAATTTGAAAAAAAAACAGCTTGTGCGACTAAAGTTAATATGGAATTTGAATCACATCCCTGATGATCCAATGAAAGAGAAGAAAGTGCTTGAGAATCTACAACCTTCTAATCAGTTGGAACATCTTTCAATCAGGAGCTATTGTGGTACACAATTCCCAAGTTGGGTATTTGATAATTCGTTATCAAATTTGGTATCCTTAGAGTTAGAGGATTGTAAATATTGCTTATATTTACCTCCCCTTGGATTATTGTCATCTCTGAAGTCCCTAGAGATTAAAGGACTTGATGGAATAGTGAGCATTGGTGCTGAATTTTATGGGAGCAACTCTTCTTCATTCAAGTCCTTGGAAATATTGAGATTCTTCTACATGAAGGAATGGGAAGAATGGGAATGCAAAACTACTTCTTTTCCATGTCTTCGACGTCTTTTTGTGGTTCAATGTCCCAAGTTGAAAGGTTTGTCAGAGCAACTTCTTCATTTAGAACAACTATATATTGAGTCATGTCCTAACCTCATCATTAGCGAACACATCGAAGACACATTAACACTTGAACTCTTGACAATTATTCGTGGTTGTTACTCTCTTACAATCTTTCAACTAAATTTCTTTCCAATGCTCCGTTTTCTTCATCTCCAAGGATGCCAAAACCTACAAAGAATATCACAACACCCTCATAATCATCTCGAGACAATGTCAATTTGTGCATGTCCTCAATTTGAATCATTTCCCGGTGAAGGGTTATCTGTAGCATTTCCATCTCTTACTGAACTGCGGATAATTAATTGTCCAAAAGTGGAGAAGTTCCCAGATGTAGGTTTGCCATCAAACGTAAAACACTTGTCTCTTTCAAGTTTAAAACTTATCACCTCCCTGCGAGAGATTTTGAATGTCAATACATGTCTTGAAATGTTATATATTGACTCTCTTGATGTGGAGTGTTTTCCCGATGAAGTTTTGCTGCCACCTTCTCTTACTTCTTTAAGAATCAGTAATTGCCGAAATCTAAAAAAGCTAGACTACAAGCTTCTCTATAACCTCTCATCTCTCACACTTTCAGAATGTCGTAACCTCCAATTCTTACCGGAGGAGGGTCTGCCCAAATCCATCTCTTTTCTTGATATTTGGGACTGTCCATTGCTCGAACAGCGTTGTCAGAAGCCAGAAGGCAAAGATTGGAGAAAGATTGCTCACATTGAAAATCTGGGTGTTGGGTCATAAGATGAAGCAGAAATTCAAAATTAGATGTTCATGTGCTAACAGGTGAGCTAATTCTTCTCATAAACTAATTGCATGGCTTCCACAAACTCTTCCTTGTTTTGTTGTTTTTTCTATTAGAGTGGCATCATCATGTTTTGTGTTTTTCAATTCAGAATGAAGAAGAAATAAAGGCATTCTAATGAAAATGAATTGGGCAGAAACAGGAGCAGGTTGCATGTGTGTGGATTCAGCAGCTTCTGAGTAAGCCTTCAATTGACATCAACAAGTCACTTAACAAGTTCGGCATTTTACAAGTTGTTTTTCAATGATTGCAGTCAACAGCCTTCAATGATTGCAGTCAACCGCTGTTCTTCAACTCCAATTCTCTACACCACTGTTGTCGCAGTCAACCGATAAGACATTGAGATAGTAAAGAACCTGATCAATCATTAAAGAAACAAATACATTGATGTCCGTTTTCATTTTATTCAGAAAAAAATATAATTTATATGTCTGAACAAATCAATATGTCTGAACAATAATTTATATTTAATTTGTTTAATATCTCACAGTTTTAATCTAAACATGCAGCTTGCTGTGATGGCAATTGACATTGTGAAGCTTTAGCATCGCCATTTAATTGGAAAAATCTGAACATGCAGCTTTACAAAGTTTGTATGCTGAAGTGTTTATGATGAATCCACTCATTCTTTTGTGGGGTATTGATTTTTAAGTCAATGATTTAAATGGAAGCAGAAGAGCTCTATGCTAATCACACTCTTGTTTACATTATCCGTGTTTTCTCCATTGTTGAAGATAACCTCAATCAATTAGTTATGATGACATCAATCGAGGTTAATTTTCCAACATTTTTAGTTGGATTTTCTTTTCTCGACTTTTGTATTGATGTCAGAATGGAAAGTTTCCCGATTGTTCTAAAATTAGTAGCTTTTAAGCTTCCTTCTGAGGTGCTTGGTCCAAAAAGAGGGTGTGTTTAGGTGTGTGTGTGTGTATGACGTTATGATGGTTAATGTTTTCATGTTACTAATATAAATTTCATGCTCATTGCTAATATTATTACATAATTTTAAACAGTTTTCAACTTTAATTTACATTTGATTTATTTCCTTTATGATATTGTTCTTGACAAAAAATGAAATAAGAATGATCATGTAAGAAAATACATAAGTTTGAATGATATATTGATCGATCAAGATAATAATGACAATATAAAGATATAATAATCCTTAAATTATTTTTTGGAGATAATAAAATTTAAATAAATATATTAAATGACAATGGTATAACTTCTTTTTTGTTTGCCTTGAAGAGTTAGTTTTTCTGTCTTTAGTTTAGATAATAATGGAATTCATAATTGATACAATTTCAATTTATTGAAAGAAAAGTTATATGCCCAATTTATTAAAAAAATATGTTTCATTTCACTAAAGAAATATTTAGGAACGTTTATTAAATTAAATGTTACAAAATAGTAACATTTTTATAATGTTGTATCTATTAAAAAAGTGTTACTAAAGAGACAAAGAGAGACAAATAACAAAATCTTGGCTAATTAAAAGACTGACTGCATCTACTAAACTGGCTTAATGATCTCATTATAACCAATTAATTGAATAAAGAATGAATAAGAATTAGTACATTGCATGAAATAATATAACATTTTTTTTTGTATATTTTCAAGTCAGAGAATATCCAACAATTGAAGTTTGCTACGGCCATATATAAATTTTGGTTCCAAAGAACTGTAAACCAAGAAAGATGGTTAACTAATTTCACCTTATTATCAGACATGCATTCATGGATTACAACATTTTTCTTATCAAAAAGACAATAATTGTTGTTTCACTCCTCTCCACACACAGATTCCTCACTCATGATTCCAAATTCCACACGTTAATTCATCACCACCGTTGAATGAATATCAAACTGCTCACATATTATATTGCTCAATCAAACTCGTCCAAAAATTTGCGATAAAAAATATTAAAGTCAAATCTTCCTTGTAAAATAGCCAACTACTCATTTCATCGATATAGTATTCCTGCACTGAATTACACACTTCATTTTACTCTATTTCCAACTGCTACCATGGCAGCAGAACTTGTTGGTGGTGCTCTTCTTTCGGCTTTTCTCCAGGTTGCGTTCGACAAGCTGGCTTCACCTCAATTTGTAGACTTCTTTCGTAGAAGAAAATTTGATGAGAAGCTGCTCGCAAATTTGAACATCATGCTTCATTCGATCAATTCTCTCGCTGATGATGCAGAGCAGAAGCAGTTCAGAGATCCACACGTGAAAGCATGGCTTTTCGCTGTCAAAGAGGCCGTGTTTGATGCAGAGGATCTCTTGGATGAAATAAACTATGAACTCACCAGATGTGAAGTGGAAGCTGAATCTCAATCTCAATCCATCACTTACAAGGTATCAAACTTCTTCAATTCCACTTTCAGTTCATTTAACAAGAAAACTGACTCAGGGTTGAAAGATGTCCTTGAAAAATTAGAATATCTTTCAAGGCAAAAGGGTGCTCTTGGTTTGAAAGAGTGTAGTTATTCTAGTGTTGGCTCTTGTAGTAATATCTCACAGAAATTGCCATCAACTTCTTTGGTGGTTGAAAGTGTTATTTATGGAAGAGATGCTGACAAAGAAATTATCTTTAATTGGCTCACATCCAAAACCGAAAATCATAACCAACCATCCATACTTTCAATTGTGGTGGCATGGGTGGATTGGGTAAGACCACATTAGCACAGCATGTTTACAATGACCCAAAGATTGACAATATTAAATTTGATATCAAAGTTTGGGTCTGTGTTTCAGATCATTTTGATGTTTTGACAGTCACAAAAACAATTCTTGAGGCAATCGATAATAAAAAAGATGATAGTGGGAACCTAGAAATGGTTCACAAAAAACTAAAAGAAAAATTGTCAGGAAGGAAATTTCTTCTTGTTTTGGATGATGTTTGGAATGAAAAACGAGAAGAATGGGAAGCTGTGCGAACTCCTCTTAGCTATGGAGCTCCAGGAAGTAGAATTATCGTCACAACACGTGCTGAGAGAGTTGCTTCTAACATGAGGTCTGAAGTGCATCGTCTAAAGCAATTAGAAGAGGATGAATGCTGGAAAGTTTTCATAAAACATGCACTAAAAGATGATGATCTTAAATTGAACGATGAGCAAAAGGAGATTGGAAGAAGGATAGTTGAGAAATGCAAAGGATTACCTTTGGCTTTGAAAACAATTGGAAGTCTTTTGCACACAAAGTCATCCATTTCAGATTGGAAGAGTGTATTGGCAAGTGACATATGGGACTTACCAAAAGAAGACAGTGAAATTATCCCTGCACTATTTTTGAGCTATCACTACCTTCCTTCTCATCTTAAAAGGTGTTTTGCTTATTGTGCCATATTTCCCAAAGATTACGAGTTTGTGAAAAAGGAGTTAATTTTTTTGTGGATGACAGAAAACATTTTACATTGCCCTCAACAGATTAGACAACCAGTAGAAGTTGGTGAAGAGTATTTCAATGATCTATTGTCAAGGTCTTTCTTTCAACAATCAAGGTCCAAAAGGCATTTCGTCATACATGATCTTCTGAATGACTTGGCAAAATATGTTTGTGCAGATTTCTGTTTTAGGTTGAAATTTGATAAAGGAAAATGTATACCTAAAGCAACTCGTCATTTCTCATTTGCATTTGATGACGTCAAATGTTTTGATGGTTTTGGTAGTTTAACTGAGGCTAAGAGACTGCGTTCGTTTATTCCATTAACAAAATTTGGGAAAGGTTATTACCTTGATAATAGTTGGAATTTCAAGATTTCGATACATGATTTGTGCTCCAAGATGAAGTTTTTACGTGTTTTATCTTTCAATTGTTGCTCGGATCTTAGAGAGGTCCCAGATTCAGTTAGTGATCTTAAACATCTTCGCTCGTTAGATCTTTCGAGCACTGAGATACGAAAGCTGCCTGACTCAACATGTTTGCTCTATAACTTATTAATATTGAAGTTGAACTATTGTTTAAATCTAGAAGAGTTTCCCTCAAATTTGCATAAACTCACCAACTTATGTTGTCTTGAATTTAAAAGAACAAAAGTGACAAAGATGCCAATAGATTTTGGAGAATTGAAGAATCTTCAAGTACTGAATACATTTATTGTAGATAAGAATAGTGAGTTCAGTACTAAGCAGCTAGGAGGACTCGATCTTCATGGAAGGCTATCAATAAAGGAGTTGCAGAATATCAAGAATTCATCGGATGCATTAGTGATGGATTTGAAAAATAAAACACACCTTGTGACAGTGAAGTTCAAATGGAATAAGAACCACATCCTTGATGATCCAAGGAAAGAAAAGAAAGTATTTGAGAATCTACAACCATCCAAACAATTGGAGACTTTAGGAATCAACAACTATGGTGGTACAGAATTTCCAAACTGGGTGTTCGATAATTCATTATCTAATTTGGTGTTCTTACAATTGAAGGACTGTAAATATTGCTTATGTTTGCCTCCCCTTGGACTTTTGTCATCTCTCAAGACCCTAAAAATTATAGGCCTTGATGGAATAGTGAGCATTGGTGATGAGTTCTATGGGAGCGAATCCTCTTCATTTAAGTCCTTGGAAAGATTGGAATTCTACAACATGAAAGAATGTGAAGAATGGGAATGTAAAACTGATTCTTTTCCGCTACTTCAAACTCTATCTATGAATGAATGTCCCAAGATGAAAGGCCTGTCCGAACAACTTCTTCATTTAAAGAAACTAATCATTCGTTCCTGTGAAATACTTATCATTAACGAACACTACATGGACCCATCGAGTCTTAAAATCTTGAGAATTTATTCGTGTCCACTTACAAATGTTCCCATTACCCTTTACAACTTCCTTGAAGAAATGGAGATTAATGGAGGTTGTGACTTTCTTACAACCTTTCCACTTGATTTGTTTCCAAAGCTCTGCTCACTTAAACTGACCAGGTGCCGAAACCTACAAAGAATTTCACAAGAGCATACTCATAATCATCTCAAGTATCTGATAGTTGAGAAGTGCCCTCAATTTGAATCATTTCCCAGCATAGGATTATCTGCACCGTGGTTACAAACAATTGAAATTCGAGGAGCGGAGAATTTGAAGTTGTTGCCGAGACACATGCAAATCCTGCTTCCGTCTCTTACCAATCTGCATATAATTGATTGTGCACAAGTGGAGATGTTCCCAAATGGAGGTTTGCCATCAAATGTGAAATATGTGTCTCTTTCAAGTTTCAAACTCATAGCTTCTCTGAGAGAGACATTGGATGCCAACACATGTCTTGAATTGTTGTATATTACAAATGTGGATGTGGAGTCTTTTCCCGGTGAAGTTTTGCTACCTCACTCCCTCACCTCTCTACAAATCTCTTGCTGCCCAAATCTTAAAAAGATAGACTATAAGGCTCTGCCCCAATCCATCTCCACTCTTAATATTTGGGATTGTCCGTTGCTTCAACAATGTTGTCAAAATTCAGAAGACAAAGACTGAGGAAAGATTGCTCACATTGAAAATCTAACAATTTGGTAATAAGAGATTGTCATTTGTGAACAAGTGCCATTGTGAATTACTAGAGGAGTCTGTGCTCATTACCAGAGGTTGTCCAGAATCCAGAAGAAATGTTGCTTGTTGAGTAATAAGATGAACCACAAATTCAAAATTAGGTGTACCAATTCCCATTTGTCTGCTTCTTGAACATGTGGTAATTCTCCACAGAGGTGAAATTAAAAGTAAAAGATTTGTAACCATGTATGAAATGTGAATGAAATAAATCCACTCCACTGATTAAGCTCAGATATCAGTCTCTTCCTCATGATTTTTATAGTATTGTTTGAAAACCTGCATGATGGGTATTTAAGAAATCATTTTTCAATCTTCAGAAAATTTGCATTGTTTACATCTCATTTAGTATCCATTGTCAATCCATTCTGATTCTTTGGAAAGAAAATCATGTCTCCCCTGTTTCATTTCAAATTACCTCTCTAGAAATCTTTATATTCAAACACTCACCTCTTTTACTGTGACTATAAAATTTAAGTCGATATGGTAAATGCATTTATATAAATTAATTAAACATTAGATGAAGGGTAAAGGTACAAGTAATAACAAATAATCAACATTTTTTTTTTAAATTTTGAAAACAATATACAAGTGAAATTATAAATATTTCACTTGACTATTTGCATAACTAATTTTTCCACCTTATTTTACATCGACCTTATTTGATAAATTGTGGAATAAGTATCGAGGTGATCATCATGCTTTATATTAATATGAATCAGACATAATTCTATACCTACATATGGATTCCATTTCCCAAAAATTTGAGTTCTTATGTGTTTCCAACTTCAAGAGAATAATTCTGTAGAAACTAAGTTCTTTTTAAGTCATCCTTTTGTCCCGTTGGTGAAGTGAACTTCTTACACTAATACTGCCTTTGACACTTTTCGCAAGGTTGAGAATTGAAAGATAAGAATTGAACTCAAGTCATATAATGAATAGACCAGTGTCTTAGAAAAGAACTCAAGTTCATATTATGGGATGCAAGCGGATTTACATTATGAAATATCACGAGAGCAGTATTTACAGGCTATGAATATAATCCTTAAACATTTAAATACTTCAATACAGATCAACATTTATATGGGTGAATCAAACTCGTCCTATATTTCAACCATCCATTTTTAATCGCACGGTCACGGTTTACGACTGACCCAACCTGTGAATGCAATGGATCATTATGGCTCAGAAAATTTGCTTTGTCAGAAGGACTTAAAAGCTATTGGTTGACAATTAATGTTCACTGTTCTTAAAGTCAAGTCACCCTTCTTGATAAAATATATTTAACTTATTGATTGATCCATAAATTATTCAAACTTGGAATCTAATATCTAAAGAGCTACAATTTTCGAATTATTTGGGTGTTTGAGTATTGGATTTATGAATTTATTTAGAATTTTAATTTTGCTTCCTAATTTACGTTTTGCATATTTAAACAAAAAGAACAAGTAAAAACATGGGAGGAGTATATATACCAAGGCCCATGTATACAGAACATACGATACATCTATTTAGCACAAGTTGAGCAACCAATGTTATTAGAGATAAACGAAGAAGGAAAAAAAAAGTTGTAACCACAAATTCATATAACTTTCTTACCTTTTAATTTTTTTTTCTTTTTTTTATAAATATAAAAGCTAACTTTTTTAATAACTAAATACCTTGGTGGTAGTGGTGTAAATAATCAAACGAAAGTTTAAAAGTTTGAAAAATCAAACGAAAAAAAATTAGTTTGTAATCTATCTGATTAACTTATAAATAGTAACACAATCCTTATCACAATTCTCGAAGAATATCTCCAAAGAGCTACTCTCTCTAAAGCACTACTTAGTGTCAAAGATGCATTAATTAGTCATTATAGCATCCTGCACTGAGTCATTGTGGTTAGTAAACCCCACTTCAAATTACACACTTCCATTCACCATTTTCAAACTCTTACGATGGCAGCAGAACTTGTTGGTGGTGCTCTTCTTTCCGCTTTTCTTCAGGTTGCATTCGACAGGCTGACTTCTCCTCAATTCCTAGACTTCTTTCGTAGGAGAAAACTTGATGATAAGTTGCTCGGCAACATGAACATCATGCTGCACTCCATCAATGCTCTCGCTCATGATGCAGAACAGAAGCAGTTCACAGATCCACACGTTAAAGCATGGCTTTTTTCTGTCAAAGAGGCTGTCTTTGATGCAGAGGATCTCTTGAGTGAAATAGATTATGAACTCACCAGATCCCAAGTGGAAACTCAATCCGAACCTCAAACCTTTACTTACAAGGTATCAAATTTCTTCAACTCTACTTTCAATTCCTTTAACAAGAAAATTGAATCAGAGATGAAAGCACTCCTAGAAAAACTAGAATATCTTGCAAAGCAAAAGGGAGCTCTTGGTTTGAAAGAGGGTACTTATTCTTGTGATAGCTCAGGTGGTAAAGTCTCACAGAAATTGCCATCATCTTCTTTGCTGGTTGAAAGTATTATTTATGGCAGAGATGCAGACAAAGAAAAGATCTTTAATTGGCTCATTTCTGAAACCGACAATCATAACCATCCATCAATACTTTCCATTGTGGGAATGGGTGGGTTGGGTAAGACCACACTCGCCCAACATGTATACAATGACCCAAAGATTGAGGAGGCTAAATTTGATATCAAAGCTTGGGTTTGTATTTCTGATCATTTTGATGTTTTGACAGTGACAAAAACAATTCTTGAGGCAATTACTAAATCTAAAGATGATAGTAGAGACCTAGAAATGGTTCATGGAAGATTAAAAGAAAAAATTTCAGGAAGGAAATTTCTTCTTGTTTTGGATGATGTTTGGAACGAAAGACAAGAAGAATGGGAAGCTGTGCGAACTCCTCTTAGCTATGGGGCTCCAGGAAGTAGAATTCTTGTTACAACACGTATTGAGAAAGTTGCTTCTAACATGAGATCTGAAGTGCATCACTTAAAGCAATTAGAAGAGGATGAATGCTGGAAAGTTTTTGAAAAACAAGCACTAAAAGATGATGATCTTCGATTGAATGGTGAAAAAAAGGAGTTTGGTAAAAGAATAGTTGAAAAGTGCAAAGGATTACCACTTGCTTTGAAAACAATTGGAAGTCTTCTCCGAACAAAGTCATCAAGCTCATATTGGAAAAGCGTGTTGGAAAGCGACATATGGGAGTTACCAAAAGAAGTTGAAATTATCCCTGCTCTACTATTGAGTTATCAGCACCTTCCTTCTCATCTAAAGAGGTGCTTTGCTTATTGTGCATTATTTCCAAAAGATTATGAATTTGACAAGAAGGAATTAATTTTGTTATGGATGGCTGAAGGTTTTCTTCACCACTCTAAAAAAATCACGAATGTACAAGAAATTGGTGAACAATATTTCGACGATCTATTAACGAGGTCCTTCTTTCTTCAATCAAGCCTTGAAATCCGGCAAACCAAGAATGCATGTGAAATTGGTGAAAAACATTTGGACGGTCTATTAACGAGGTCCTTCTCTCTTGAATTAGGCTTTGAAATGCGATTCGTCATGCATGACCTTCTGAATGATTTGGCAAAATATGTTTGTGCAGACTTTTGTTTCAGGTTAAAATTTGATAAAGGAAACTGTATACCCAATACAACCCGTCATTTTTCATTTTCACTCAATGACGTAGGATATTTTGATGGTTTACGAAGTTTAACAGACGCTGAAAGACTGCGTTCTTTTCATTCAATTACAAATGACATGAGATATCATTTTGATCTTCGTCAATTCAATATTTTGGTGCATGAATTGTTCTCCAAGTTCAAGTTTTTACGTGTCTTATCTTTGAATGGATATTCTGAGCTTAATGAGGTCCATGATTCTGTTGGTGATCTTAAACATCTCCGTTCAATAGACCTTTCACATACTGATATACAGAAACTGCCTAACTCAATAGGTTTGCTCTATAACTTGCTAATACTGAAGTTGAACTATTGTTCATTTCTAGAAGAATTACCTTCAAATTTGCATATGCTCACCAAGTTGCATTGTTTGGAATTTGAACATACAAAAGTGACAAAGATGCCAATGAATTTTGGAGAGTTGAAGAATCTTCAAGCACTAAGTACGTTTTGTGTTAATAGAAATAATGAGGTCATCAGTATTAAGCAACTAGGAGGACTCAATCTTCACGGAACGCTATCAATTATGGAGGTGCAAAATATTGTGAATCCTTTGAATGCATTAGAAGCAAATTTGAAAAATAAACATCTTGTGGTGCTAGAGTTAAAATGGAATTCGAACCATGTATCTGATGATCCAGCAAAAGAAAATAAAGTACTTGAGAATCTACAACCTTCCAAACACTTGGAACATTTGTCAATCCATAATTATGGTGGTACACAATTCCCAAGTTGGGTATTCGATAATTCATTACCAAATTTAGTGTCCTTATGGTTGGCTGACTGTAAATATTGCCTATGTTTGCCTCCCCTGGGACAATTGTCATCTCTGAAGACCCTCCAGATTACAGGACTTGATGGATTAGTGAGCATTGGTGCTGAATTTTATGGGAGCAACTCTTGTTCATTCAAGTCCTTGGAAATATTGAAATTTTACAACATGAAGGAATGGGAAGAATGGGAATGTAAAACTACTTCTTTTCCACATCTTCGACATCTTGTTATTGTTCGATGTCCCAAGCTAAAAAGTCTGCCAGAGCAACATCTTCCTTTAAAGAATCTAGATATTAATAGCTGTAATAATCTTGCAATTAGCATAAACAACATGTTCAGATCCTCGCTTCAACTCTTGAGTATTATTTCATGCTCAATTGTGCACATTCCTATGACCAATTACGATTTTCTTGAAGAAATGGAGCTTAATAGTGACTGCTACTCTTTTACCATCTTTCAGCTAGATTTCTTTCCAAAGCTCCGTTTACTTCGATTGAGTCGGTGCCAAAACCTCAGAAGAGTTTCACAGGGACACACTCATATTCATCTAAAAGTACTAAGAATTAACGAATGCCGTCTATTTGAATCATTTCCAAGTGAAGGATTATCTGCACCATTGCTACAAATAATTTCAATTCGAGAAGCGGAGAATTTGAAGTTGTTGCCGAAACGCATGCAAATCCTGCTTCCGTCTCTTACTGAGTTGGAGATAATTGATTGTCCAAAAGTGGAGAAGTTCCCAGAAGGAGGTTTGCCATCAAACGTAAAAAAGGTGTCTCTTTCAAGTTTAAAACTTATCGCCTCCCTGAGAGACACTTTGGATGCCAATACATGTCTGAAAAGCTTGACTATTGAAAAGTTGGAGGTGGAGTCTTTTCCCGGTGAAGTTTTGCTGCCACGCTCTCTCACCTCTCTAAGCATCCTATTTTGCCCAAATCTTAAAAAGCTTGACTACAAGGGTCTACGCAACGTCTCCTCTTTCGAAATTTATGGATGCCCCAACCTTCATCTAAGATAATTACAAATACTTCTTGACTCTTCATGAATTGATCTGTTATTCTTCCTGAGACTGACATGTAAATTTTATTTGTAATTCAAAAGTATTACCGAATTTGGGATTTTCTTAAGCAAGTTTCTTGCAATGATGGGTACACATCGCTTCCAATGTCTTCTTCACTTCAAGTGATAGCTCTAGGCATCTTCTGTCATGTTGTTTCTGCAAAATTTTGTCTAAAGGTCCAAATTCTTTTATTAATTATTGAAATTGCTTCTGTATGTATTAAAGAATATTTCATATGTATAAAATGTTAACCTGAGAAGCCAGGCTTCCGTGTTTCCAACATTTTCCATATCATGGTAGAGCTTCTCAAACTAGCTATTAGAATATACATACACAAACACATAAATGCCACAGACATGTCTTTATCATTGGTAAAGTACATTGGTGAAGCTGTGGCCAGTCCAACCCAATTGCAGAATGTCCTTAAATCAGTGTCTTAAACATGAAGCTATCTGTGATGGCAATCAACATTGTGAAGCTTTAGCAATTCCATTTAATTGGCGAAATCTAAGCATGCAGCTTTGTAAAATTTGTATGCAAATGTATTTATTATATGGATCCACTCATTCTTTTGTCGGCTCTTTATTTTTAAGCTTAATGATTTAAATGGAAGCACAAGACATCCCATGCTATTCGGCTCTTGAAATTTTATAAATTATTTGAATCATATACTGCCATTGAGTGGTATATATTTCTAGTTTGTATTCTTTGTCTTTGTTTCAGATAAATTCTGTTAATAATAGGTTTGAACCTGTTTGATACATTTGGTCCACACAGAGAGTGATTTAAGAAGCTTTGAGCAAGTCTTTACATATCATAGTATAATTTTGTTGCATTTTCATATTTCTAAAAATCTGTGTTTAATTTACTGTTCGTTGGTTTAATTTTTGACTAGTAGAGTGTACCAGCTTCTGCATGTCTTGGAGTTCAGCAGTTCCCGCAAAAGAATGTCAGTGATAGTGAGGAATGAGGAAAATCAACTATTGCTTCTATGCAAGGGTGCAGACAGATTTCAATTATAGTCCCATGTTTTTTGAATAACGGAGTTGTTAGTAGTAAGTTGCGTGTACTGATGCCAAGTTGTGTACTTCCCTGCATGTATTCAGTGTAATGTTTGAAAGGCTCTCACAACATGGAAGACAATTTGAGGTTGAAACGAGGGATCATATCAAAAGGTATGCCGAGGCTGGTTTAAGAACCCTTGTAGTCACATACCGTGAACTTGATGAAGAAGAATATAAGTTATGGGATAAGGAATTTTCAAAGGTCAAAACTTCTGTAACAGAAGACCGATAGGATGGAAAGAGATTTGATACTTCTTGGTGCTACTGCAGTTGAGGATAGACTGCAAAAGGGGGTAAGTACAAACTTTTTAATCTTCCTAATTCTAATTATGCAAGTCTTTGCATTTATTATTTTTAGAATTTGAATAAAGAGTGGAACTCAATCTCACAATCAAATTGTAAAGTGAGAGTTGTCTAAGTTTTATTTAAGCTATATTTCTAGTTGATGTGAAATTAAAGTGGACTAGGGATGGCTCGAATGAAGGCAACTTTCTAAAATTTATATACCCAGTGAGAATAAAATAGAAGTTTCTGACAAAAAATGAATTTCAGCTTCATTTAATAGAGCTTATTTGACATGGAAATACAGGTTCCCGAGTGTATTGAAAAGCTTGCACGGGCAAAAATCAAGTTATGGGTATTGACTGGAGACAAGATGGAAACTGCTGTCAACATAGGGTACATTAGCAAGGCTTGTTCTAGATTCTTTTTATGAGAAGGTTCTGTAAAATTGAATTTATTTTCCACCCTTTTCTTTGTACAGGTATGCTTGCAGTTTACTTAGAAAAGACATGAAACAGATAGTGATCACTCTTGATTCCTCAGATATCCTATACTTGGAAAAACAAGGGGACAAGCAGGCTTTAGCAAAGGTACACGGCCTTAGAATTTATTTGGAATTTAATTTTCTGTCACTATTGTAGATCTTTGATACCAAAATTTCTTAGGCTTCTCTTGAAAGCATTAAGAAGCATATTGGAGAAGGAATCTCACAAATAAACTCTGCAAAAGAGAGTTCTAATGCAAATAAAGGAAGTTCTTCTGGGTTTGGCTTGATAATCGATGGGAAGTCCTTGGATTATTCTCTTAACAAGAATTTGGAAAGGTCTTTCTTTGAGCTTGCCATTAATTGTGCTTCTGTCATCTGTTGCCGATCTTCACCTAAACAGAAGGCTCGTGTGAGTGCTATGTGTGTCATATAAATAATATACATTCTTTGAGTAGTTGCATATAATCATAGGTTGGGTTGTTAAAATATTATAATCATGTCAGCCAAAAAAATATGCAGGTTACAAGGTTGGTAAAATTGGGAACGGGGAAGACAATATTATCAATCGGTGACGGGGCAAATGATGTCGGCATGCTTCAGGAGGCTGATATTGGAGTTGGTATTAGTGGTGCTGAAGGGATGCAGGTCTAAAGATGTTGTTATTAGCCTATTCCAATTAATTCTATGTTCAAATTTATGGCAAACTATCTCATATGAGATAATAACATCTTGATGATGTGCTTAAATAAGAGTTTTTTCCCTTAATGTGCCCTTAATCTTAGCAGATCTATATGTTCTTAACTCTTTTGTGCTGCTTAACATGAGGTCTTACTTTGTCATTGCATTTGAATTATTTCAAATTATGGAGAAATTCACTTGAGCATAATCAGCCAAGCTGTCAGACCAACATGCATGCAGCATAAGTTATCAATAATGTTATTATGTACAGAATAGAGTTTTTAGAAATGACTACTTTTACAAAACTGGGTTAGGTGCCAAACCCAATGAAAATGTTTAATGATAATCAAACGGCCATGTAGATAGTGCCTAAAGTCAGAAAATTCAGCATTGTGACGAAGTTGGTTTTAATTTTCTATATTGGATTTGGTGATTAGCGGAGTGATCTTATTAGTCAGCTTGGCTTTTTATGAACATTGAACCAAGTTGGGTGTGATTGACATTTAATATCTATTCATTACCATGGGGAGGAATGCTGGGAAATATTCTTAACAGGGTAACATTACTATCTAGTCTTATAGGTTATCTTGCCCATTACTTTCCATACAAGAACCTCCCTTTCCATACAAGTAACCATCATTAAATAACAAGTAATAAGTATATAAAAACATTTGATTTAGTAACAACTACTCCACACAGCAGTCCTAAACACATCATTAACATTTCTGAATGTACATGCCATTTGTTTTGTATGATAAGCTAATGATGAATTGAGTTTAAATGACAGGGTCCCAATTTCTGATATTTGTGAATAAATGTTGTTGGCAGGCTGTAATGGCAAGTGATTTTGCAATAGCTCAATTCCGGTTTCTAGAGCGTCTTTTGTTGTACATGGTCATTGGTGTTATCCGCGTATATCAATGATGGTAAAACCATGCATCCATCTCTTTCTCATTCTTAAAGATTTAGTGTTCACCTACTCAATGCTTTCACAGTTCAACTTTATTTGATCATTTGAAAACTAGTTTTACAAGAAGTTCTAGTTCCTACTTACATAGAAGTCTGTTAACATAAGAAAAGAGACAGCTGTATAAAACTTATTACTCTCCATGAGTAGATTTGTTTAGTTCAGATGAAAAAGATTTTATAATTTTCTGTCTGCTATGTAAGAGTACATGTGTTTGGGATCATACTTGTTTAGATAAAAAGTTGGCAACTTTGTCCACAAAAAAAATTGCTGCTGATAAGTTGTTGAATTTTTTTATGCAGATATGCTATTTTTTCTATAAAAACATTGCATTTGGATTTACCCTTTTTTGGTTTGAGGCGTATGCTTCTTTCTCTGGTCAAGCTGCTTACAATGATTGGTACATGTCATTTTACAATGTCTTCTTCACTTCACTTCCAGTGATCGCTCTAGGTGTTTTTGATCAAGATGTTTCTGCCAAACTTTGCCTAAAAGTACTTTTCTGCCAAATGGCCTTATCCATCAATTACTTTACTTGGATACAACATTTTTTTATATACAGAGAAAACAGAGAAAACAAGTAGAAGGGATTGAAATTGGCTTATCTGATGATGATTTACCTAAACAGGTCCAAGGAAAACTAATACACCTCAGAGAGAGATTGAAGCAAAGGGAGCTGTGAAATGTAAATTCTTCTAAACATACATTCTTAGACCCTTGAAATTGTATTTGATTTTTTGCAAAGGGGCATTGAATTAGTGAGAATTGCCAATAGCTTTTAATTTTTATTTTTATTTTCTGTTCTTCCTTGGTTTTTATTTGTTTATAAAATTAGGAGAGGAGAATTTGTGTAGCAGTTACCTGATGTAGATTAGCTATGTAAAGCTTGAGTATTTTTTGTACCGAAAACGGTCATTGTATTTGATAATGGAAGAAGTAATAGATGTTTTACAATATATTTTATAATGATCTTTATTATCTGATGGAAGTTCCAAAAACAACTAGAAACATGATATACCTCTGTATGTCAGTGAGGTTCAAACTGGTGTATAATAAATACATGTTGGACGAAAGAAAGTTTAGTATCTGATGGAAATGAAGTCATGTCAAAATTTTGCTAGATGAGATAGTTATAGTAGAATGTTCTTCTGTAAGAAATTATTATAAGGCATCCACCCAAAAGCATAGGTGTTGAAATGAAGATACAAGAAAATTTAAGAAGTATGACTAAAAAGCTCAACAATTAAATGAACAATTAACAAATTTCAAAGTGACATACAATATGATTCTACAAGCGTCACAAGACCATCAAATTTTCTCTACTTGGATATCTGCAAAGATTGATCTAAGCTCCATGCTAGATAACTGACACTCTTAAAACGAGAATAAGAATTTCTAGAATATTCCTAAGTTAAAGAAAGAACACTGTTGCAACTACATGAAAACAGTTTTTTAAGAGGACTTAAAGTTCATGATACTTAAAGAGGTAATTGTTTAATGTTTTCATTGTAAAATAACTGCAGCGTCTGAGGCTATAAAATTTTTCAACTTGTCATAGATAAATTAAAATATCACGAAAACCATTAATACCACATATCTAAATTAACAATCATAGAGGAATTAAGATGACTTTCAAGTAGCAGCTCAATCGTGATTGATTAAAATAATTCTTGGAAAATGTTTTTGTAAGATGATCACTTCAACTCTCCAAATCTTATGCACTCATAATGTCTTTTACGTCACATTATCATGATTTTATAACTTAAAGATCATACATATGAAAGTATCATCACCGACTGTCACATATAAATGTCATTTAAGTGATATTTATAAATTGTACCTCTTTAAGTAATTCCTTAAGTGAAATAAGCTCAGAAGTGATTGAGCTCATGATTCTATATTTTTCTTCTGTACTAGATCTTGTCACAACACTTTTATTTCTTACTTTTTCAAGAAATCAAGTTACCACCAAAGTGTTGGAAAAATATTACACACTTAGATATTTTTTCTAAAATTGAGTCTTGCTATTCATTGATAATTGAAGGGCTTTAAATAGCCATGATATTTTTTCAAGAAATCAAGTTACCACCAAAGTGTTGGGAAAATATCACACACTCAGATATTTTTTCTAAAATTGAGTCTTGCTATTCATTGATAATTGAAGGGCTTTAAATAGCCATGATACTTACAATATTACAAAAATAAAAATAAAATCTGAAAATAAAATATCAACTGTCTTAAAAATAAAATCTGCTTATTCTATCATAAAATAATATTCTACCTAGATAAACAGAAAATCATAACTACTCATCACTATTTTATCTCTATCAAATCAAACTAAACATTACTAGATCCAAAACTAATAAAATAAGATTTAAACAAAATTATTAATAAAACCCTAAAATTTAAGTTTATCCCAACAAACTCTCCCATAAACTTAAATTCTTCCTTCATTGCTTTCCATGTGCATCATCCCACACCGGTTTGCTTCTTTCAATCAGAGAATTGGAGTTATCCAAGCTCTTGCTAGTCATACCTTGCTTCAAGCACTTTCTCTCCAAGATTTTCAGTTGTAGATCATACAACCGGTTCTTCTTCGCAAGATTTTCAGCTGTAGATCATACAACCGGTTCTTCTTCGCTTTTGCTTGGGTTAGTAGACGATCATGCTTATCCTTTAAATACAGTACCTGATCCTTCATGAAAATAGAATTACCTTTTTAAATTATCTGACCCATGCTTAAAGTATTGCTCTTCAACTCCGGAACATAATAAACATCCCTAATCTCTCCAACTCGTCCATTATTCTGAATATGCCGAATTGTTCCACGCCCTTTCACGGCTACCTTGGAGTCATCTCCAAAAGACACAAATTTGGCCTCCACCTTGGCGAGTTCATAAAAAAAGTTCTCGTTCCCACACATATGATTGCTTGCTTTAGTATCTAGATACCATACCGAGTTGGTAGAAATCTCATCAACCTTCATCTCTTCTTATCTTCTTCCCTATTTCTATCTAGTTGAATAACGCTAGATGTTTTCTCTTCCTTTTCAGGAGTCGTTTTCTTTAGCTCCTCAAGCTCACTGTTTATTCATAATTTCATTAGCTTCATCCAGAAGCCTCCTTATCCGCTGAATCTCCTCATCTTTTTCTTTGAGTTCCTTTTCCACGTTTGTCGCACCTTTTACCGAGATCACTTCATCCACTATTGAGACCGAATTTTCCATGTCCACTGTATCCGAGCTCTTTGCCAACAACAGTTCTTCTGCATCTTCAATAACGAGATTCGTCTTCCCCTTTGTCTCGGTTTTGCAATACTTTGCAATATGACCAAACTTGCCACAGCTGTAACACTTTGTTGACCTACACTCGTTTGCATAGTGGCCGTACTTGCCACACTTAAAGCACTCCACTCTTGACTGATCTCCTCGACCTTCTCCTTGTCCTCGGTCATGCCAATTCTGCTGACCAGTTTAATCTTCATTATCATTACCTCGGCCACGTCCACCTCATCCTCGGCCTCCTCGCCCTCTTCCGCTAGGACCTCGGCTCTGAGTAATCCGAGATTTATTCCAGTCAAACTGTACCTGTAGTGCTTGATCGTCGGGTTCAACCTGATCATCCCAACTCCTTCTCCTTTGTTCGTGGACTTCTAATGACCCAACAAGTTCATCCATCGTGAGAACCGACAAGTCCTTCGATTCTTCGATGGCGCACACGATACTTTCGAAATCTTTCGTAAGGGATCTCAAAATTTTTTCCACAACTCGGCTAGATGGCATTTATTCTCCATTCCTGCCGAGTTGGTTGGCCACCTTTTCCATCCGAGTTATGTACTCGGTTATATGCTCTTCGGGCTCCATCTTCAACTGTTCAAACTCTCCTATAAGAGCTTGTATTCGGACTTTTCTAACGTGATTGTCACCTTTATACGCAACCTCCAATATCTTTCAGGCTTCCTTTGCTGATTTGGCATTCGCTATTTTTTCAAATCCCGACTCATCTACTACATTGTAGAGAAAATACAATACTGACCCATCTCTTGCACGTGTTTTCTTCAATGTTGCTATCTGTGCCACCGTCTGATGTTCATCTGTATTAGGTTCAACGTACTCGTCTTCAACCATATCCCAAACATCTTGGGATCTCAATAACGCCTTCATTTGTAGACACCAATTATCATAATTGGTTTTTCTTGTCAATTGTGGCACACTCATACCATTGACAACCTTTGTCATCTCTCACAAAAAAACAATCAAGCACTCACTTTTTCTCTCATGGTGTTTGACTCTCTCCCCTCTCTTTTTCTCTCTCTCGGTACTCAGAGCATAAAGCTCTGATACCACGGTTGGGAAAATATCACGATACACACTCAGATATTTTTCTAAAATTGAGTCTTGCTATTCATTGATAATTGAAGGGCTTTAAATAGCCATGATACTTACAATATTACGGAAATAAAAATAAAATCTGAAAATAAAATATCAACTGTCTTAAAAATAAAATCTGCTTATTCTATCATAAAATAATATTCTACCTAGATAAACAGAAAATCATAACTACCCATCCCTATTTTATCTCTTTCAAATCAAACTAAATATTACTAGGTCCAAAACTAATAAAATAAGATTTAAACAAAATTATTAATAAAACCCTAAAATTTAAGTTTATCCCAGCTCAAAGGAGATATAATATCTAGATGTAGACCTTCTATAAAATGAAGATCCTATCCAATCAACATCTCAATAACAAATCACTCATGTATTTTTATCAAAACCATATAACAACCCTTTTTTTGGAGATTCTTTAACGTACTTTAATATACAAATAACTGCATTCTAATGATCTTCACACGAGGAATTAAGAAATTGACTTACCACATTAATTGCAAAGGAAATGTCAAGATAAATGAGTAACTATTAGATAGTTCAGTTTTTTAACTAGTCTTCTATACTGCTCGGGATCTGACATAAGCTTGTAGAAGTTTAGTATTCAGATCCAAAGGTGTGTTAACAAATTTTGAATTCATCAACATAAATTTTGATGCACCTTGTGATGACATTGATGGGGATGATGCAACCCGTGTAAGGAGATCCCATTGTTTGAACCATAGCCACAAACATGTTCAATGGATATAAACTTGTTCAAGTTGTATAGGATTGTTATTTGTTTTGATCTTCCTTTGAATATTTTATTTTATTCAAGTTTTTTTTTATTATATAAAATGTTTAATTTGAATTGATTTTATTTTTTTTCAAGAGTGGTATCTAAATTAAATGGACAAATGCTTAGCAGTGTTGAGTGTTAGGGTTTTCTACCAATTAGGAAGGTCGACAACATGAAAATTGTTGGGCACAAAAAAAGTCCCACATAAGATAAAATAAGAGATGGACATGAGTTTATATACACATAAGATATCTCCATTGGTAAGAAGCCTTTTGGAGTGGTACCAAAAGCAAATTCATGAGGGCTTGACCCAAACCGGACTTAGACGAGTACGACCCTCCATGATAAGGTGCATGACTATTAAGCTTTTTACGTGTATGTAGGTCGTGCCATTTACTACAAGGACTTTAATGTACATGGAACGGAGGATGTAGAAGATGAAGTTTTCATAAGAAATTAGTTTGTTGTAATTTTTCGATTTTTATTGTAGACCCATGTCGTTAACAACTATCGGAGGATGAAGGTAAATAGATGTGTGTGGACTTTAGGTGACTACATCACGTACTTTCGTCATTGATTGTTTTAGAAGATATCTTGACTGTTGATTTTGTGAGCTTCCTTACTTGTGTCCATTATTTAAGTTTGTTAAAGTTTTAATAATTTGTGTATATTGTGTTGTAAGTGTTCCATATATGGTTGTGAGATGATCTTCCTAAATATGACAAGAAAATATGTCTGAATACACCAATGTAAGTATGACAATGTTTAATAGTCAACATTTGTTACATATTGTTATTGTACTTTTATGTTCTGCAAGTTAACTATGACCTATTATAATTGAATAATATTTGTTTTTTAGGAACAACTATAATGGATTATTGATAAATACGTGTGTGATTGGATAGTAGATGAAGACAATATTCCAAGAAAAAAAAAGTTTCGAAACTTAGATTTATCTATTCCAACTTATTAATGTATATTTTTATTATTATTTATTGGAACATATTATTGTAGAAGATACCATGTAAAGTTATGTTCTAAAGAATTGTATTTGACATTTAATTAAAATTGGTTGGAAGTTTTACAAAATTTATCCAATGTATAATATATAACGATAATGAAGTTGTAGAACAAGTACAATACAACTACCCACTTAATTGGTTTGATAATTTTTTTTAAAACAGTGAGTGTATTAATGCACTTTGTTTGCGCTCATAATTACCAACTATAATGACGTTCACGGTTGAGAGACACTGCATCCAAATAAAATTAAGAAAATATGTAAAAAAACATTTCAATGTAACTACTCAACTTCTCACTTATTTTTTACTTAATGATTTTTCAGTTTTTTTTTTTTCAAAATAATGTAAAAGCAAGTCATCAGATGTCACTTGCTGATT
Source organism: Vigna mungo (assembly GCA_036885675.1). NCBI lineage: Eukaryota > Viridiplantae > Streptophyta > Magnoliopsida > Fabales > Fabaceae > Vigna > Vigna mungo. The sequence continues at coordinate 18,016,483 of CP144697.1, read as the reverse complement.
TCTTATTGTCAGACATCCATGCATACAGCTGTCTGAACATTTTTATATCAGAAAGGCTGAACAATTATTGCTTCACTGGATCCCACTGATTTCATACTTTCATTCATCAAAACCGTTGAATGAATATGGAACTGCTCACATTTTATAATGATGAATAAAATTTATCAAATGTTTGAACCGTCAATTCCTAATCTAACGAGAATTGGGAACAAAGCTGAGAAAATTTAAGATCAAAGAAAATGATGTTCCACTATCCTTAAAGTCAAGTCTTCGTCGAAAAATAACCAACTACCCATTTCATTGTTGTAGAATCCTTTCCTGCACTGAATTACAAACTTCGATTTCACATTACAAACTTCCATTCAGCATCTACTTCAATCCAACTCTTACCATGGCAGCAGAACTTGTTGGTGGTGCTCTTCTTTCAGCTTTTCTTCAGGTTGCATTCAACAGGCTGGCTTCTCCGTGACTTCTTTCGTGAAAGAAAACTTAATGAGAAGCTGCTCGGAAAGCGAGACGTTAAAGCCTTATTTTACACTAGTATCCATTCATGCATTACACTGTGCAAACATATTTATATTGGAAAGACAGGGTCCCATAACCTTCTTTCCATTAGGATTTTATACTTTTATTCATCCTAACCGTTGAATGAATATCAAACTGCTCACATTTTATAATGAGTAAAAATTATCAAATATTTGAACCGTCCATTCCTAATCTAACGAGAATTGGAGAACAAAGCTGAGAAAATTTGCGATCAACGAAAATTATGTTCCATTATCCTTAAAGTCAAGTCTTCGTCGCAAAATAGCCAACTACCCATTTCATTGGCGTAGATTAGAGTCGTAAACTTCGATTTCACATTACACAATTCAAATCAGCATCCACTCTAATCCAACTCCTACAATGGCAGCAGAACTTGTTGGTGGTGCTCTTCTTTCCGCTTTTCTTAGGGATGCATTCGACAGGCTGGCTTCTCCTCAATTCCTAGACTTCTTTCGTGGAAGAAAACTTGATGAGAAGCTGCTCGGCAACTTGAACATCATGCTGCACTCCATCAATGCTCTCGCTCATGATGCAGAACAGAAGCAGTTCACAGATCCACACGTTAAAGCATGGCTTTTTTCTGTCAAAGAGGCTGTCTTTGATTCAGAGGATCTCTTGGCTGAAATAGATTATGAACTCACCAGATCCCAAGTGGAAGCTCAATCCCAACCTCAAACCTTTACATATAAGGTATCAAATTTCTTCAACTCTACTTTCAATTCGTTTAACAAAAAAATTGAATCAGAGATGAAAGAAGTCCTAGAAAAATTAGAATATCTTGCAAAGCAAAAGGGTGCTCTTGGTTTGAAAGAGGGTACTTATTCTGGTGATAGATCAGGTGGTAAAGTATCACAGAAATTGCCATCATCTTCTTTGATGGTTCAAAGTGTTATTTATGGCAGAGATGCCGACAAAGAAATGATCTTTAATTGGCTCACATCTGAGAACGACAATCATAACCATCTATCCATACTTTCCATAGTGGGCATGGGTGGGTTGGGTAAGACCACACTCGCCCAGCATGTATACAATGACCCAAAAATGGAGACTAAATTTGATATAAGAGCTTGGGTGTGTGTTTCCGATCATTTTGATATTTTGACAGTCACAAAAACAATTCTTGAAGCAATTACAAAATTTAAAGATGATAGCAGAGACCTAGAAATGGTTCATGGAAGATTGAAAGAAAAAATATCGGGAAAGAAATTTCTTCTTGTTTTGGATGATGTTTGGAGTGAAAGGCGAGAAGAATGGGAAGCTATACGAACTCCTCTTAGCTATGGGGCTCCAGGAAGTAGAATTCTTGTCACAACACGTGTTGAGAAAGTTGCTTCTAACATGAGATCTAAAGTGCATCGCCTAAAGCAGTTAGATGAAGATGAATGCTGGAAAGTTTTTGAAGAGCATGCTCTAAAAGGTGATGATCTTGAATTGAATGATGAGAAAAAGGAGATTGGTAGAAGGATAGTTGAGAAGTGCAAAGGATTACCTCTTGCTTTGAAAACAATAGGAAGTCTTCTCCGCACAAAGTCATCTCTTTCAGATTGGAAAATCGTATTGAAAAGCGACATATGGGACTTGCCAAAAGAAGTTGAAATTATTCCTGCTCTACTGTTGAGTTATCAGCACCTTCCTTCTCACCTCAAAAGGTGCTTTGCTTATTGTGCATTATTTCCTAAAAATTATGAGTTTGACAAAGACGAATTAATTTTGTTGTGGATGGCTGAAGGTTTTCTCCATTACTCTCCGCAGAACAACAATTTAGAAGAAGTTGGTAAACAATATTTTGATGATCTGCTAACCAGGTCTTTCTTTCTTCAGTCAAATATCAAAATGCATTTCTTTATGCATGACCTTCTAAATGATTTGGCAAAATACGTTTATGCAGAATTCTGTTTCAGGTTTAAATTTGATAAAGGAGATTGTGTACCCAAAACAACCCGTCATTTTTCATTTGCTCTCAGTGACTTAATTGTTTGTGATGAAAAATATTTTGATGGTTTAAGTAGTTTAAGGGATGCTAAAAGACTGCGTTCACTTCTTCCAATTTTAAGTGACTTTAATTATGGTAGTTGTCTTTCTTCTCGATTCGAGATTTTGATACGTGAATTCTTCAAGTTAAAGTTTTTACGCATCTTATCTTTGAAAGGATATTATCACTTCAAAGAGGTTCCTGATTCTGTTGGTGATCTTAAACATCTTCATTCATTGGACCTTTCTCATACTAGGATACAAAAACTACCTGACTCAGTAGGTTTGCTCTATAACTTGTTGATATTGAAGTTGGATTGTTGTTTCTATTTGAAGGAATTGCCTTCAAGTTTGCGTAAACTCACCAAATTGCGTTGCCTGGAATTTGAAGATACAAAAGTAACAAAGATGCCAATGCATTTTGAACAGGTGAAGAATCTGTATGTACTGAATATGTTTTGTGTCGGTAGAAATAGTGAGTTCAGTATTAAGCAGCTAGGTGGAATCAATCTTCATGAAAGGCTATCAATTAATGAGCTGCAAAATATTGAGAATCCTTTGGATGCATTAGAAGCGAATTTGAAAAATAAACACTTTGTGGAGCTAAAGTTAATATGGAATCGAAATCACATCCCCGATGATCCAAGAAAAGAGAAGAAAGTTCTTGAGAATCTAGAACCTTCTAATCAGTTGGAGCATCTTTCAATCAGGAGCTATTGTGGTACACAATTTCCAAGTTGGGTATTCGATAATTCGTTATCAAATTTGGTATCTTTAGAGTTAAAGGATTGTAAATATTGCCTATATTTGCCTCCCCTTGGATTATTGTCATCTCTGAAGACCCTCGAGATTAGAGGACTTGATGGAATAGTGAGCATTGGTGCTGAATTTTATGGGAGGAAGTCTTCTTCATTCAAGTCCTTGGAAAGATTGGAATTTGAAAACATGAAGGAGTGGGAAGAATGGGAATGTAAAACTACTTCGTTTCCACGTCTTCGAGATCTTTATATGATTCAGTGTACCAAGTTGAAAGGTCTGTCAGAGCAACTTGTTCATTTAGGGTGGCTATATATTGAGTCATGTCCTAACCTCATCATTAAAGAACACAGCAAAAACACATCAGCGCTTAAATATATGACAATTATTCGTGGTTGTGACTCTCTTACAATCTTTCAGCTAAATTTCTTTCCAATGCTCCGTTATCTTGTTCTGAAAGGATGCCAAAACCTACAAAGAATTTCACAAGAGCATGCTTATAATCATATCGAGATGATGTCAATCTGTGAATGTCCTCAATTTGAATCATTTCCCGGTGAAGGATTATCTGCAGCATTTCCATCTCTTACTGAACTGGAGATAACTGGTTGTCCAAAAGTGGAGAAGTTCCCAGATGGAGGTTTGCCATCAAAGGTAAAAGATATGTCTCTTTCAAGTTTAAAACTTATCGCCTCTCTACGACAGATCTTGGATGTCAACACATGTCTTCAAAGCTTAGATATTAGCTATCTTGATGTGGAGTGTTTTCCCGATGAAGTTTTGCTGCCACCTTCTCTTACTTCTTTAAGAATCATGGATTGCCCAAATCTACAAAAGCTAGACTGCAAGGTTCTTTATAACCTCTCCTCTCTCTCACTTGGTGGTTGCCCTAACCTCCAATGCTTACCTGAAGAGGATCTGCCTAAATCCATCTCTTCTCTTCATATTTGGGACTGTCCATTGCTCCAGGAGCGTTGTCAAAAGCCAGAAGGCAAAGATTGGAGAAAGATTGCTCATATTGAAAATCTGAGTCTTCGAAAATAAGATGAAGCAGAAGTTCAAAATTAGATATGCACCTTCTCACATTCTAATTGCAGGGCTTCGGCATCAGATCTCTTAGTTTGGAATTTTATTAAGTTTTGCAATGTTGTTTTTATTAAAAAAGTTTACTAAATTATGTTAATAACTTAGTAAATTATATTAATACTGTTTTTTAATGTTACTGATGTCTTCTATTTGAAAGTAGTACTAAAGTTTTGAAATGAAATTGTATCATGTTCAGATAAAAATCATGGCAGCTTCATCTGTTAAAGAAAACAAAATTGTTACTTTCATACGGCACACCGCAACACTCACAGAATTAAATATTATGACAAAACGTCCTTATCAAAGGAGAAGACGTGTTTCTAATTATTATTTGTATTACTTCATATGAAATGCTAAATTGTTTGTACTATTTATTTTTTAATATGTTGTACTTTTCTTGTAGGTTGACTTATTTTATATTTTTTGAAAATTTTCACACCATATTTATTATATCAATATAGTTAATTATTAAAATTGCAAAACAAATAAAGTTAAACGCTTAATCAACCCAATTAGGTAATATTTCATTTAAAATGAACTATTAAACTCTCCATATTCTATACATCGTTTGATAAAAATTAAACCCAAATTCAAAAATATATATAAACAATACAATGAAATTAACAACAAACTACATTAGTTCACAAACTACAACTGATTTCATTGTATATAAGACCCATAAAAGAAAAGGTTCAATTATGGATTTTCTGTAATTTCTTGCATGATAAAAATTACAGTTATTAAAGGCTTTTATGTTTGGAAGAATATTGGCGGAAAAAGGATAATAGTAAAGGTAAACAAATCTTAGTTGGTTCATCTTGTAAATCCTGATTCCTTAAAGCATGTAATTGATAAAGCTTAACTTTTTTTAAGTCATTTACTAATTAACATATCTTTTGAAAAGTAAGGCTTTTGAGTATGGAAGTTTATGAGTAATGAAGTTATTTAATATGATTATTTAGCTTCTCACTTATAATATTTGAATAATTAAAGAAATCAATATTTCAATACAAAAAAGTAAACTTAAAAGGAAAACTATATTTTGGTACTAAATCAAAGATTGTTTGTATAATTTGTTATCACATAAAAACTTTTTTATTGACAAAATAGATTTACTTGATTTTGTTATGCTAATTGGTGATCACCTTGAAATATATATATTGATGGATCAAGATAATAATGACAAGATAAAGATATAATAATCCTTACATTATTTTTTGGAAATAATACAATTTAAATAAATATATTAAATGACACTAGTATAACTTCTTTTTGGTTTGCCTTGAAGAGTTAGTTTTTATGTCTTTAGTTTAGATAATAATGAAATTCATAATTGATACAATTTCAATTTATTAAAAGAAAGGTTATTTGCCCAATTTATTAAAAAAATATGTTTCATTTCACTAAAAAAATATTTAGGAACATTTATTAAATTAAATGTTACAAAATAGTAACATTTATTTAAAAAATGTTACTAAAGAGACAAAGAGAGACAAATAACAGAATCTTGGCTAATTAAAAGACTGACTGCATATACTAAACCGGCTAAATTATCTCATTACAATCAATTAATTGAATAAAGAATGGATAAGAATTAGTACATTGCATGAAATAATATCCAAACAATTGCATGGATAACATATAAATTTTGGTTTCAAAGAACAGTAAACCAAGAAAGATGGTTAATTTATTTGACCTTATTATCAGACATGCATTCATGGATTACACCATTTTTCTTATCAAAAAGACAACAATTATTGTTTCACTCCTCTCCACACAGATTCCTCACTCATGATTACAAATTCCACACGTTAATTCATCAGCACCGTTGAATGAATATCAAACTGCTCACATATTATATTGCTCAATCAAACTCATCCAAAAATTTGCGATCAAAAAAATTAAAAGTCAAATCTTCCTTGTAAAATAGCCAACTACTCATTTCATCGACATAGCATTCCTGCACTGAATTACACACTTCGTTTTACTCAATTACCAACTGCTACCATGGCAGCAGAACTTGTTGGTGGTGCTCTTCTTTCGGCTTTTCTCCAGGCTGCGTTCGACAAACTAGCTTCACCTCAATTTGTAGACTTCTTTCGTCGAAGAAACTTTGATGAGAAGCTGCTCGGAAATTTGAACATTATACTTCACTCCATCAATTCTCTCGCTGATGATGCAGAGCAGAAGCAATTCAGAGATCCACACTTGAAAGCATGGCTTTTTGCTGTCAAAGAGGCTGTTTTTGATGCAGAGGATATCTTGGATGAAATAAACTATGAACTTACCAAATGTGAAGTGGAAGCTGAATCTCAATCTCAATCCATCACTTACAAGGTATCAAACTTCTTCAATGCTACTTTCAGTTCATTTAACAAAAAAACTGACTCAGAGTTGAAACAAGTCCTTGAAAAATTAGAATATCTTTCAAAGCAAAAGGGTGCTCTTGGTTTGAAAGAGTGTGCTTATTCTAGTGTTGGATCTTGCAGTAATATCTTACAGAAATTGCCATCAACTTCTTTGGTGGTTGAAAGTGTTATTTATGGCAGAGATGCTGACAAAGAAATTATCTTTAATTGGCTCACATCCGAAACCAAAAATCAAAACCACCCATCGATACTTTCAATTGTAGGCATGGGTGGATTGGGTAAGACCACACTCGTCCAACATGTATACAATGACCCAAAGATGGACACTGTTAAATTTGATATCAAAGTTTGGGTCTGTGTTTCAGATCATTTTGATGTTTTGACAGTCACAAAAACAATTCTTGAGGCAATCGATAATAAAAAAGATGATAGTGGGAACCTAGAAATGGTTCACAAAAAACTAAAAGAAAAATTGACAGGAAGGAAATTTCTTCTTGTTTTGGATGATGTTTGGAATGAAAAACGAGAAGAATGGGAAGCTGTGCGAACTCCTCTTAGCTATGGGGCTCCAGGAAGTAGAATTCTTGTCACAACACGTGCTGAGAGAGTTGCTTCTAACATGAGGTCTGAAGTGCATCGTCTAAAGCAATTAGAAGAGGATGAATGCTGGAAAGTTTTCATAAAACATGCACTAAAAGATGATGATCTTAAACTGAACGATGAGCAAAAGGAGATTGGAAGAAGGATAGTTGAGAAATGCAAAGGATTACTTCTGGCTTTGAAAACAATTGGAAGTCTTCTACACACAAAGTCATCCATTTCAGATTGGAAGAGTGTATTGGCAAGTGACATATGGGACTTACCAAAAGAAGACAGTGAAATTATCCCTGCACTATTTTTGAGCTATCACTACCTTCCTTCTCATCTTAAAAGGTGTTTTGCTTATTGTGCCATATTTCCCAAAGATTACGAGTTTGTGAAAAAGGAGTTAATTTTTTTGTGGATGACAGAAAACATTTTACATTGCCCTCAACAGATTAGACAACCGGTAGAAGTTGGTGAAGAGTATTTCAATGATCTATTGTCAAGGTCTTTCTTTCAACAATCAAGGTCCAAAAGGCATTTCGTCATACACGATCTTCTGAATGACTTGGCAAAATATGTTTGTGCAGATTTCTGTTTTAGGTTGAAATTTGATAAAGGAAAATGTATACCTAAAGCAACTCGTCATTTCTCATTTGCATTTGATGACGTCAAATGTTTTGATGGTTTTGGTAGTTTAACTGAGGCTAAGAGACTGCGTTCGTTTATTCCATTAACAAAATTTGGGAAAGGTTATTACCTTGATAATAGTTGGAATTTCAAGATTTCGATACATGATTTGTGCTCCAAGATGAAGTTTTTACGTGTTTTATCTTTCAATTGTTGCTCGGATCTTAGAGAGGTCCCAGATTCAGTTGGTGATCTTAAACATCTTCGCTCGTTAGATCTTTCGAGCACTGAGATACGAAAGCTGCCTGACTCAACATGTTTGCTCTATAACTTACTAATACTGAAGTTGAACTATTGTTTAAATCTAGAAGAGTTACCCTCAAATTTGTATAAACTCACCAACTTGTGTTGTCTTGAATTTAAAAGAACAAAAGTGACAAAGATGCCAATAGATTTTGGAGAATTGAAGAATCTTCAAGTACTGAATACATTTATTGTAGATAAGAATAGTGAGTTCAGTACTAAGGAGCTAGGAGGACTCGATCTTCCTGGAAGGCTATCAATAAAGGAGTTGCAGAATATCAAGAATTCATCGGATGCATTAGTAATGGATTTGAAAAATAAAACACACCTTGTGACACTGAAGTTCAAATGGAATAAGAACCACATCCTTGATGATCCAAGGAAAGAAAAGAAAGTATTTGAGAATCTACAACCTTCCAAACAATTGGAGACTTTAGGAATCAACAATTATGGTGGTACAGAATTTCCAAACTGGGTGTTCGACAATTCATTATCTAATTTGGTGTTCTTACAGTTGAAGGACTGTAAATATTGCTTATGTATGCCTCCCCTTGGACTTTTGTCATCTCTCAAGACCCTTAAAATTATAGGCCTCGATGGAATAGTGAGCATTGGTGATGAGTTCTATGGGAGCGAATCCTCTTCATTTAAGTCCTTGGAAAGATTGGAATTCTACAACATGAAAGAATGGGAAGAATGGGAATGTAAAACTGATTCTTTTCTGCGACTTCAAACTCTATCTATGAATGAATGTTCCAAGATGAAAGGCCTGTCAGAACAACTTCTTCATTTGAAGAAACTAATTATTCGTTCCTGTGAAGTACTTATCATTAACGAACACTACATGGATCCATCGACTCTTAAAATCTTGAGAATTTATTCGTGTCCACTTACAAATGTTCCCATTACCCTTTACAACTTCCTTGAAGAAATGGAGATTAATGGAGGTTGTGACTTTCTTACAACCTTTCCACTTGATTTGTTTCCAAAGCTCTGTTCACTTAAATTGGTTAGGTGCCGAAACCTACAAAGAATTTCACAAGAGCATACTCATAATCATCTCAAGTATCTCATAGTTGAGAAGTGCCCTCAATTTGAATCGTTTCCCAGCATAGGATTATCTGCACCGTGGTTACAAACAATTGAAATTCGAGGAGCGGAGAATTTGAAGTTGTTGCCGAGACACATGCAAAAACTGCTTCCGTCTATTACCAATCTGCATATAATTGATTGTCCACAAGTGGAGATGTTCCCAGATGGAGGTTTGCCATCAAATGTAAAATATGTGTCACTTTCAAGTTTCAAACTCATAGCCTCTCTGAGAGAGAGCTTGAATGCCAACACATGTCTTGAAAGCTTGTGTATTACAAATGGGGATATGGAATTTTTTCCCGGTGAAGTTTTGCTACCTCAGTCTCTCACCTCTCTACAAATCTCTTGCTGTCCAAATCTTAAAAAGATAGACTATAAGGGTCTTCCCAAATCCATCTCCACTCTTAATATTTGGGATTGTCCATTGCTTCAACAATGTTGTTAAAATTCAGAACACAAAGACTGAGGAAAGATTGCTCACATTGAAAATCTAACAATTTGGTAATAAGAGATTGTCATTTGTGAACAAGTGCCATTGTGAATTACTAGAGGAGTCTGTGCTCATTACCAGAGGTTGTCCAGAATCCAGAAGAAATGTTGCTTCTTGAGTAATAAGATGAACCACAAATTCAAAATTAGGTGTACCAATTCCCATTTGTCTGCTTCTTGAACATGTGGTAATTCTCCACAGAGGTGAAATTAAAAGTAAAAGATTTGTAACCATGTATGAAATGTGAATGAAATAAATCCACTCCACTGATTAAGCTCAGATATCAGTCTCTTCCTCATGATTTTTATAGTATTGTTTGAAAACCTGCATGACGGGTATTTAAGAAATCACTTTTCAATCTTCAGAAAATTTACATTGATTACATCTCATTAAGTATCCATTGTCAATTCATTCTGATTCCTTAGAAAGAAAATCATGTCTCCCCTATTTCATTTCAAATTACCTCTCTAGAAATCTTTATATTCAAACAGTCACCTCTTTTATCGTGACTATAAAATTTAAGTCGATACGGTAAATGCATTTATATAAATTAATTAAAGATTAGATGAAGGATAAAGGTACAAGTAATAAAAAAAATCCACATTTTTTTTAATTTTGAAAACAATATACAAGGGAAATTATAAAATTTTCAAAAGTCTAACAACTAAAAACAGATAGTATCAGTTCAGACGTGCTTGTTTTAAAATCAGCACAGCAGACATAAAGAAATAAAACCCTCCCCCTTCTTCACACGACTATTTGCACAGCATACATATACAGCGCAGTGATCATCATGCTTTATATGAATCAAACATAATTTTATACCTACATATGGATTCCATTTCCTTTAAAATTTTTTCCTTTTATGTGTTTCCAACTTCAAGAGTATATAATTCTGTAGAAACTAAGTTCTTTTGACTCACCCAAGTCATCCTTTTGTCCCGTTGGTGGAGTGAACTTCTTACACTAATACTACCTTTCACACTTTTCGCAAGGTTGAGAATTGAAAGATAAGTATTCAACTCAAGTCATAATGAATACACCAGTGTCTTAGAAAAGAATCACACTGAGAAATTGTTGAGAAATCACAAGATAAATAGACTATGGGATGCAAGTGGATTTACATTATGAAATATCACGAGAGCAGCATTTACAGCTACGAATATAATCCTTCAACATTTAAATACTTCAATACAGATCAATAGTTTGTCAAAAAGAATTTGGATAATGATCTTATATATTGCATATAGTTTTACATTCAAATGTTTTTATCCTTTTTCTTCTTTTATCTTATTTTCTAATATGAAATATGTTTGAGATACTAAATTAATAAATTCAAAGAAAAAACTCATTAGAAAAAAAAACTAAATAATACAATTCTTTGTTTTGTAAGTTATAAAGAAAGTAATTTAATCTCTAGTTCATATACGTGTGAAATGGACTACAATTTGTTGATATTTTGTCAAATGGGATTCCTATCTTCTTGTTGAATACCATAATTGTCGTTTATCTTTAGTACTGAATCATGTACCATCACATATGAGAATAGAACATCTCATATTATTATTTAATTAAGAAGACAGACATGTGTAAGTTGTTCAGAGATGGCTAATGATGGTGGTTGCTTAGAGTTTCGATTTAGGATTGTTGAGAGTGGTTGAAGATAATGATGTGTTGCTTTGACGAATTGGTATGTGAAGAGATTAAAATGTGGTTGATTATTAAATACGTTTCTTAATTAATATTAAAATAAAAATGTATTAAACGTTCTAAATAATTCAAATGTAATTATAAAATATAATAAATTGAGCTTCTTTTATTAATACTAAATTGAGCTTCCGTGATTTTGTTCACTGTTTTGATTACAATAGTTTTTCTATAAACATAATTACTTGTTGATTACAGTCGTATTGAATTTCACATTTCAGGATTTCAAAATGGTCATATGGATTGATGGATGTGTATTCTTATGTTATTTTTTATAATTTTTAGGAGTTGAATCAGATTTTGTGGTAAATGAACCCGATAGGATTTGCCTATTTTTTTTTCAATTAGGCTTGTAGACCTAATTCTGTCCAAAAGCAGAGAACATAAATAAATTATTTTCTCTTTATGAAAAACTAAATATTTGAGGATCAATTTAATATCAAACATTACAAATTGAATTCTTGCACTAATTGTTATCCAATTTGAGTTTGTTATTTTCTTTCTTAATTTTGGTATTACTTTTTGTGATATCAATTTACCTTTTTAAAATTAAAATTTGAATTAGAAATCGGTTGAATCTTAACTTGATAATTAAATACAAATTAAATTGAATGACCTTAAGATTTAATTAATATATATTTATCTTATTGATTGATCTATAAATTATTCAAGCTTGAATCAAATATTTAAAGAACTATAATTTTCGAATTATTTGGGTGTTTGAGTATTGGATTGATGTATATTACCAAAAAAATCCAGTTTCTCTGGCTGAAATGGTTTGGAAGTCTATAGCCATACTTTAAACCAAATGGCGACTTTAGCCCCTTCGGATACACATTCATTGATTATTCGTAAAATAATTTAAAGTCTCTAACTGAGTCATTGGCGCCTTTAATAAATATTAATTTCATCATGCACTTAGTCATTGTGGTTAGTAAACCCCACTTCAAATTACACACTTCCATTCACCATTTTCAAATTCCTACCATGGCAGCAGAACTTGTTGGTGGTGCTCTTCTTTCCGCTTTTCTTCAGGTTGCATTCGACAAGCTGGCTTCTCCTCAATTCGTTGACTTCTTTCGCGGAAGAAAACTTGATGATAAGCTGCTCGGCAACTTGAACATCATGCTGCACTCCATCAATGCTCTCGCTCATGATGCAGAACTGAAGCAGTTCACAGATTCACACGTTAAAGCATGGCTTTTTTCTGTGAAAGAGGCTGTCTTTGATGCAGAGGATCTCTTGGCTGAAATAGATTATGAACTCACCAGATCCCAAGTGGAAGCTCAATCCGAACCTCAAACCTTTACTTACAAGGTATCAAATTTCTTCAACTCTACTTTCAATTCGTTTAACAAGAAAATTGAATCAGAGATGAAAGAACTCCTAGAAAAACTAGAATATCTTGCAAAGCAAAAGAGTGCTCTTGGTTTGAAAGAGGGTACTTATTTTGGTGATAGATCAGGTGGTAAAGTGTCACAGAAATTGCCATCATCTTCTTTGGTGGTTCAAAGTGTTATTTATGGCAGAGATGCCGACAAAGAAATGATCTTTAATTGGCTCACATCTGAGACCGACAATCATAACCATCTATCCATACTTTCCATAGTGGGCATGGGTGGATTGGGTAAGACCACACTCGCCCAGCATGTATACAATGACCCAAAAATGGAGACTGAATTTGATATAAGAGCTTGGGTGTGTGTTTCCGATCATTTTGATGTTTTGACAGTGACAAAAACAATTCTTGAGGCAATCACTAAATCTAAAGATGATAGCGGAGACCTAGAAATGGTTCATGCAAGATTGAAAGAAAAAGTATGTGGAAAGAAATTTTTTCTTGTTTTGGATGATGTTTGGAACGAAAGACAAGAAGAATGGGAAGCGGTGCGAACTCCTCTTTGCTATGGGGCTCCGGGAAGTAGAATTCTTGTCACAACACGTATTGAGAAAGTTGCTTCTAACATGAGATCTAAAGTGCATCGCTTAAAGCAATTAGAAGAAGATGACTGCTGGAATGTTTTTGAAGAACAAGCTCTAAAAGATGATGACCTTGAATTGAATGATGAGAAAAAGGAGATTGGTAGAAGGATAGTTCAGAAGTGCAAAGGATTACCTCTTGCTTTGAAAACAATTGGAAGTCTTCTCCGCACAAAGTCATCAAGTTCATATTGGAAGAGTGTATTGGAAAGCGACGTATGGGACTTACCAAAAGAAGTTGAAATTATCCCTGCTCTACTATTGAGTTATCAGAACCTTCCTTCTCATCTCAAGAGGTGTTTTGCTTATTGTGCATTATTTCCAAAAGATTATGAATTTGACAAGAAGGAATTAATCTTGTTATGGATGGCTGAAGGTTTTCTTCATCACTCTAAACAAATCAAGAATGTACAAGAAATTGGTGAACAATATTTCGACGATCTTTTAACGAGGTCCTTCTTTCTTCAATCAAGCTTCATAAGGAAATTCGTCATGCATGACCTTCTGAATGATTTGGCAAAATATGTTTGTGCAGACTTCTGTTTCAGGTTGAAATTTGATAAAGGAAACTGTATACCCAAAACAACCCGTCATTTTTCATTTGCATCCGCTGATTTAAGATTTTTTGATGATTTTGGGAGTTTAACTGATGCTAAAAGACTCCGTTCATTTGTTCAGATTACAAATTATGCTATATATCCTAGTTTCCCTGGTCAATTCGAGATTATACGTGAATTATTCACCAAGTTAAAGTTTTTACGCGTCTTATCTTTGAATGGATATAGTAACCTCAAAGAGGTCCCTGATTCTGTTGGTGATCTTAAACATCTCCATTCATTAGACCTTTCTCATACTAATATAGAAAAACTACCTGACTCAGTAGGTTTGCTCTATAACTTGCTGATATTGAGGTTGAATTATTGTTCGTGTTTGAAGGAATTGCCTTCGAGTTTGCATAAACTCACCAAATTGCGTTGCCTGGAATTTGAACATACAGAAGTTACAAAGATGCCAATGCATTTTGGAGAGTTGAAGAATCTTCATGTACTAGATATGTTTTGTGTAAGTAGAAATAGTGAGTTCAGTACTAAGCAACTAGGAGGACTCAATCTTCATGGAAGCTTATCAATTAATGAGGTGCAAAATATTGTGAATCCTTTGGATGCATTAGAAGCAAAGTTGAAGAATAAACACCTTGTGGACCTAAAGTTAATATGGAATTCGAATCACATCCCCGACGATCCAAGGAAAGAGAAGGAAGTGCTTGAGAATCTACAACCTTCTAATAAGTTAGAGCGTTTTTCAATCAGGGGCTATTGTGGTACACAATTCCCAAGTTGGGTATTCGATAATTCGTTATCAAATTTGGTATCCTTACAGTTAGAGGATTGTAAGTATTGCCTATGTTTGCCTCCCCTTGGACTATTGTCATCTCTGAAGACCATCGAGATTAGAGGATTTGATGGAATAGTGAGCATTGGTGCTGAATTTTATGGGAGCAACTCTTCTTCATTCAAGTCCTTGGAAATATTGAAATTCTACAACATGAAGGAATGGGAAGAATGGGAATGTAAAACTACTTCTTTTCCACGTCTTCAACGTCTTTTTGTGGTTCAATGTCCCAAATTGAAAGGTTTGTCAGAGCAACTTCTTCATTTAAAGGAACTATATATTGAGTCATGTGATAACCTCATCATTAGCGAACACAGCGTAGACACATCAGCTCTTGAATGCTTGAAAACTGCTTCATCCCCACTAGTGAATATTCCGATGACCCATTATGATTTCATTGAAAAAATGACAATTGATGATGGTTGCGACTCTCTCACAATCTTTCAGCTAAATTTCTTTCCAATGCTCCGTTTACTTCATCTGGAAGGATGCCAAAACCTACAAAGAATTTCACAAGAGCACACTCATAATAATCTCAAGAAAATGACAATGTGGAAATGTCCTCAATTTGAATCATTTCCAAGTGAAGGATTATCTGCACCATGGCTACAAATAATTTCAATTCGAGAAGCTAGGAATTTGAAGGTGTTGCCAAAGCTTGTGCAAATCCTGCTTCCATCTCTTACTGAACTGCGGATAATTAATTGTCCAAAAGTGGAGAAGTTCGCAGATGGAGGTTTGTCATCAAAGATAAAAGACATGTCTCTTTCGAGTTTAAAACTTATCGCCTCCCTGCGAGAGACTTTGGATGTCAACACATGTCTTAAAAAGTTATCAATTGAATATCTTGATGTGGAGTGTTTTCCCGATGAAGTTTTGCTGCCACCTTCTCTTACTTCTTTAACAATCATTCGTTGTCGAAATCTCAAAAAGCTAGACTACAAGCTTCTTTATCACCTCTCCTCTCTCGAACTTGGTGATTGCTCTAACCTCCAATGCTTACCTGAGGAGGGTCTTCCCAAATCTATCTCTTCTCTTGAAATTTGGCGTTGTCCATTGCTCAAGCAGAGTTGTCAGAAGCCAGAAGGCAAAGATTGGAGAAAGATTGCTCACATTCAAAATCTGAGTGTTTGGTAATAAGATGAAGCAGAAGTTCAAAATTAGATGTTCATTTGCTAATAGGTGTTAATTATTCTCATATTCTAATTACATGGCTTCGACAAACTCTACCTTGTTTTGTTGTTTTTTCTATTAAATTCAGATTTCTGGAATTTTATTTATTTGTTTGAACGATGAAGAAAAATATAAGATGTATTTTTTAAATACTACATATTATTATTCGTGGAATGATAAGATGAAAGACCGGTTGTTGAGAAAAAATTGCATAGTTAGTCTTTTATTTATAAATTCATATACAGAAAATATTTATTTCGAGTCAAGAATTTGTTTTTTCTTTTTACTAAATTCGTAAACTTAAACTTGTTTATTTTTTGTTAAAACCATTTAGGTGTCTCTATTTTCGTAAGGTATTCTCAATTTGGTCTCCTTCTTTTAAACCTTCCAAATTAAGTCTTTATAAGTGCTAATTTCAAACAAATTAGCTTCTACAGTTAAAAATAGTTAACGGTGTTAAAATTGTGCAGAGGTGAGTAGATGACGTGGTTAAAATTCTCCTTTTGAGGTATTAAAATTGTGCAGAAGTGTTAAAAATGTGCAGAGGAGAATGAGAAAAATTTAAACACCTCTGCACAATTTTAACACCTCTGCACAATTTAATTTATAAGCAACCTTCCATACTTTTTACATAACTTCAAACCACCAATGAGTACGTAAGAAATACGGGGTCAACAATCACAACACAACAAGATGATTTTCCACATAATCATCGCAAGAATCAATCACAACACCTCACCCATCAAATTACCCATTTGAGAAATACCATAACACATCATGAAAAAAATACTTCAAACCGTTTTACATTAATTCAAAGACATCCAATCAAAACAACATATTAATCCCACTAAAAAAAGAATTGATGAACTTGAAATTATTGCCTAAACGTGTGGGTATTCTCCTCCATCTCATTAGGGATATTATTCATTGTGTCTTGATTAATGCCTTCAGAAGTGATGGTAAGCGGTTACACATGTGTTTTAACCCTATTTATTTTCAAAGTCTATTTTTTTTTTTACCATATAACAATGAAATACCGAGAAAATTAGTTGAAGGGTTTGAAATTGTGACTCCTACATCAGAGAGGGAAATTGAATTAAAGGGTTTGTGAAATGTAGATACTTTTAGACTTCTTTTCTTAGAACTTGAAGCTGTATTTGTTTTCATGCTGTGTTGGAGAGTAGCCTGGGAGCAGTGAGCATTGCAAATAGATTTTACCATTGCGGTTCCATCACAGAAAAGAAGATAAGAAACACATAGAAAAATGATGAACAAATGAAATTTTTTAAAAAGCTCTGATAACATTGCAGATAGTGACACGTTTCTAATGCACCTTATAAAGTGGCACGTTACGCTGTTAAATACAGATTTTGAGACAGAAAGAAAAATCAGAAAACAGAGAAGCGGTGGTAACAGAAAACAGGAATTGGCCTAGAGGCCCAAAAGGGCATCACAAGAAAACAGAAACCGAAAACCCTCCTTCAAGTTTGTGAAGACATGTCAGTCATTCCAAGGTTTCTGTTTTTTATGTTGAAGCTTTCTCATTCAAGAATCTCGGTGAATATATCTGCTGATTATTCTCTAGTCTTGATAGGGAAAAGGTGAAATAGATTGTTCTTCAGCTTTCCCCCTCAAAACATGGCAATCTATGTCAATATACTTTGTTCTTTCATGAAAACTCGGATTAAAAGCAATATGCTTGCTGCTTGATTATCACAGTAAAGGTTGGTGACATCAGTAGTGATTTGTAGATCATTCAAAGGATATCATAACCTTTATTTGGTTTCTCATTACATGCATCAATATAAGCATGCACTCTCTAGGATTTCTTATGCTAATGTATGCAATGAGTGTCTATTTATTCCTTTTATTGGGATTGATTTTAAATCAATGATCCCTTTCTTTATCTAGAGGAGAGGAAGAGACCCTCTATAGTGATCTTCTCAACAGCTTTTGTAAATATTGAACCAAAAATTCTAAAGAGACGGTAAAGTCTGTTTCTACCAATGTACCAAAATGTTATAAATAGACAAGTAAAAGGATTTGAAATTGGATGATCAGATGTTGAGTTACCTAAACAAGTCCAAGGCAAACCACTACATAGAGAGATTGAAGCAAAGGTAGTTCTGAAATGTAAATACTTCTAAAGAAACATTCTCAGAACATGAAAGTGTATTTTGCTTTCTCAATTGGGAAGTAGCATTCAAGTTGTTAGTAATCATTGCAGATAACTTTTATTGTTTGTTACTCTGGTTTCCATCTAGTTACCATATGTTAAAAATACGTTCTACTTAGAAATGGATTTGTATTGTAAATGGAGACTTTTAGACTTGCATTTCGATTCAACTCTCCTTCCTACTTATGTGATAAAAAGAATAGATTTCTGGTGAAATTTGGTCATTTACTAAGCACGTCTATGCATTCTGCATGTATTTTGTTTTCAGTTTTATAAAATACCGAAAATAATGTAAAAATATATATTTTCAAACATAACTTATCCATACTGTGTAATTTATTTCAAATCTATATAATTCTGTAAATTCTTTAACTGAGAATTATTCAAAATCGACCACGTTATAAAACAATCCTTACACCTTGAAAGAAGGTCATTCATATTGTTATTATACTATACTACTCTTATCCTTTTTATCAACTCTTTCTCTTTTCTTTTCTTTTCTTTTATTATTAGATATTAGACCCTTTAATTTCTGCTCTTAGGCATTGATGGGATATTGGTAAGCTTGTTTTCTTGTTTACACTTTTCCTTCTTTATTCTTAGTTCACGTTTCTTACATTACGTTATGGATGTTTCTAGCAAAGCATAGTGAACTTAAGCTGAGTAATAGACCACCTGAAAAGGTTCTGAATGTATTGAAAAGAACATGTTACAATGTGATTGTTATGGTTGTGCAATTTGAATCCGTATATGTCATATAAATAAGGAAAAACTTCTTTTAACAACACTTTTTTAAACAACTTTTTGACAACGCATACGTGACAGCTTGTGATTGGTCCGTTTTAAATATTTTTTAAACGTAAATTCAAATAAACCAATAAAATGATGACACGTGTCCCGTTGTCAAAAAAGTTGTCAAAAAGTGTTGTCAAAATATCATCATCCTATAAATAATGGTTCTATCATGAATCCGTGATATTCCCATTGCTGTGGGCGTCAAAAACATTATAATGTCATCTTCCAAACAAGACATATGAAGAAATACAACAAGGTTAGGGAAATTAGGATTTTGCATTAGTGATACGTCAAATGATGGTAAAGGGATAAAGTTGTCAATGTGGCCCACCTCATAGGGTTTGACCGTGACCAATGTCACTTGAGGGCTAAAAATGTCCATAGAGTAAAAAAGGTTCTCATTGAAGAAGTCTTCAAGTTCAAAATGTCCACAAAAGCCATATGGGTCATACTAGCCCATGGGCTTTCTTTTTAAATATGAAAAAAATATCAATTTCTTTAAATATACTATTAGACCTTTGGTTTGGGTCGGTCCATCTCGACTTTCAATTTGAATAGGCCTATCTCGACCTTTAACAAAACCAACTAGGGTTGACCTTCGGCCCAAACTGGCCAATCTCAATCTTGAGTCGACCTTCGACCCAGGTTGCATTAATCTTGAACTTTGGCCCTATTAATCACAACCTCTGATTGGGGTGTCTCGTCTTGACCATCAACTTGATTTGGCTCGTCTAGACCTTTGGCTTAGGTCCAACTGTCTCGACCATCGAGCTAACAATGATAATGAATTTGGGTTGGAGCTGATTTGGTCGAATTCGGACAAACTTTGACCCAGACCAATTCGACCAAAATTTACTCAGGAGTGACTTGGTGGACTCGATTGAAATTCAGTTGAAATTTCTGATAGGGTGGACTCAACCGAATTTTGCTCGGCTTTGACTTGGTCAAATTTCGACTAAGGTCAACTTAACTAAATTTCAGTTGTGGTCGACTTAGCAAAAATTTTTTCTAGGTCGAATCAATCGAATTTTCCCAAATTTTATTCAAGCTCGTCTTAGCCAAAATTTTGTCGGGATCCATTAAGCGAAATTCAGCCAAATTTTGACTTAACAAATTTCGATCAAGAATGACTCGGTCGAATTTGGATTAGAAGTAACTCAGTTAAAAATTCCTATCTTTCTCTCTCTTTAAGAAGTGTTAATTCAACACAAAACCATTTTGCCTTTTCAATTACATTTTCTTAATTGCAAATATTTCTCTCTATAATCAGTACTTTCTAAAACAATAGAAACACTAAGTTTTAAAAGAGATGGTGTGATGAGTTTTAATAGACGATTTGTTAATTGAGAATAATATAATTTTTTTTTCAAAATCAAACATTTTCCTAAGTTTTAAAAGAAATTATTTTGTTGTAATTTTTTGATTTTTATCGTAGACCCATGTCGTTGACAATAAATTTTTTATGATTTTTATTGTAGAAAGTAGAACATGTAAAGTTATGTTCTAAGGAATTGTATTTGACATTTAATTGAAATTGGTTTGAAGTTCTACAAAAATTTATTCATGTCCTACTAAATGAATATAATGGTAATAAACTTGTGTAAGAAATACAACACAACTACCAATTTATTTGGTAGTTGATTCTCACTTATTTTTTATGTTTGATTTCATAGTTTTTATTTTTTTAAAATAACGAGTGTACTAATGCAACTTGTGTTCATAATTACCAACTATAATGACCTTCATGGTAGATAGACCTTACATCCACATAGTTGTTATAAAAAATTAAGAAAATTAATGAACGGATTAAATAATGTTTGGTTTGATAGACACGACATCCAAATAATTCAGTTTTTTTTCAAAGTAATGTAAACCAAGTCAGATGTCCCTGCTGATTTCTTATTTGTCAGACATCCATTCATGCATTACCGCTGTGTGGACATTTTTGTATTAGAAAGACTCAACAAACGTTGAATGAATATCGAACTGCTCACATTTTATAATGATTAATAAAACATATCAAATGTTGGAACCGTCCATTCCTAATCTAACGGGAATTTGCTATCAAAGAAAATGATGTTCCATTGTTCTTAAAGTCAAGTCTTCGTCACAAAATAACAGTCGGTGTAGAATCCTTTCCTGCACTGAATTACATTCGTAAACTTCGATTTCACATTACACATTTCCATTCAGCATCCACTCCAATCCAACTCCTACGATGGCAGCAGAACTTGTTGGTGGTGCTCTTCTTTCCGCTTTTCTTCAGGTTGCATTTGACAGGCTGCCTTCTCCTCAATTCGTTGACTTTTTTCGTGGAAGAAAACTTGATGATAAGCTGCTCGGCAACTTGAACATCATGCTGCACTCTATCAATGCTCTCGCTCATGATGCAGAACAGAAGCAGTTCACAGATCCGCACGTTAAAGCATGGCTTTTTTCTGTAAAAGAGGTTGTCTTTGATGCAGAGGATCTCTTGGCTGAAATAGATTACGAACTCACCAGATCCCAAGTGGAAGCTCAATCCGAACCTCAAACCTTTACCTATAAGGTATCTGTTATTTAGACTTAGCTTCTTTTGTCGGTTGTCCGGTCGGTCCGGTCGGTATGGTTGTTTGCTTTGTGTGGTTTACCGGTTGCGCGTTTTGCGCTTGTTTTGTTTGCCGGTTTTGCCTGTTGCGCGTTTACGTTGGTTATAAATAGTAACCAACCCCGCTCCTCATTAAAAACTTTTCATTCAATACTATTCAGATTTCTCATTCTCACGCTCCGCTCTCTCTCTTACTTTTCTCTGGTTCTGGGTTTTCTCGAAACGCTCCAAGAACCCAATAATTGGCGCCCACCGTGGGGCAAGGATTCAAGAATTCCCAAGAAAGAATGGCAACCAAGTTCGACGTGGAGAAATTCAACGGCTCTAATGATTTCGGGCTGTGGAAGATCAAGATGGAGGCTATCTTGATACAGCAGGGATGTGACGAAGCGTTGAAGGGTGAGTCGAGGATGAGTGATGCCATGACTCAAGAAGAGAAGAAGAAGATGGGAGATAAGGCAAGGAGTGCAATCATCTTGTGCCTTGGTGATAAGGTACTGAGGGAGGTTGCGAAGGAGAAGACTGTCGCTGAAATCTGGGCAAAGCTGGAGTCTCTGTACATGACGAGATCGTTGGCTCATAGGCTGTGTCTGAAGCAGCAACTCTTTGCGTTCAAGATGTCAGAATCAAGAACGATAGAGGAGAAAATTGCAGAATTCAGCAAGATAGTTGATGATCTGGAGAATATTGAAGTGAAGTTGGAGGATGAAGATAAAGTTGTCATCCTGTTGAATGCACTTCCAAGAACCTTCGAGCATTTCAGGGATACATTACTCTACAGGAAAGATCAAGTGATCACGTTAGAGGAGGTTGTGACGTCAATTCAAACCAAGGAGTTCCAAAAACTCCAAGATTCGAAAGCAACCGAGGAGGGAGCGTCCGGATTGATCTCGGTGAAAGGGAAATGGAAGAAGCAGTCTGGAAAAGAGAAGAAGCTGAATCCGGACGGTACGAAGCAGGTGCGTTGCTTCAAGTGCCAGAAGATGGGTCATATCAAGAAGTTCTGCCCGGAGAAAGGAAAGGGCGGCCGGCCACAGAAAACCGCTGATGTGGCAGAGGCGTCTGAGGGATATGAATCTGCTGGAGTGCTGGTGGCTTCGTCTGAAGATTCTCAAAGGAGCTGGGTCATGGATTCCGGCTGCACCTATCACATGTGCCCGGTGAAGGAGTTTTTTGAGAATCTTGATCAGAAAGAGCATGGAAATGTACTGCTCGGAAATAACAAAGCTTGCCGAGTGCAAGGTGTGGGGTCGGTGAGGCTGAAGATGTTTGACAATCGTGAGATGGTGTTGCAGGCTGTAAGGTACGTGCCCGAACTAAAGAGAAATTTGATTTCTATTAGTTCATTTGATCTTGGAGGTTACACCACTAAAGTTGAAGATGGAGTAATAAGGGTTTGTTCTGGAGATTCTGTGGTTGCCAAAGGCAGAAGGAGGAACGACTTGTACATTCTGGAGGGATCAACTGTCATTGGTCATGTCTCAGTACCAAGTGAGACCGAGAATACCGCCCGGTTATGGCACTTGAGGATGGGACACATCAGTGAGAAGGGTCTTGAAGAATTGGAAAAGCAAGGCTTGCTTCTGGGAGACAAACTGCAGAAGCTGGATTTCTGTGACCATTTTGTCTTAGGGAAATCACACAGGATACCGTTCGGAAAAGGGAAACACTCAACCGAACGCCCCTTTGAATATGTCCATGCTGACTTGTGGGGACCGGCAAGAACCTTAACTCATGGTGGAGGAGCGTATTTCTTAAGTATAATTGATGATTTCTCAAGGAGAGTGTGGATTTACGTTCTAAAAAATAAGTCTGGAACGTTTCAGAAGTTCAAAGAGTGGCACACACAGATTGAGAACCAATTCGGGTGTAGGCTGAAATGCCTAAGAACCGATAATGGGCTGGAGTTCGTTTCAGAGGAGTTTAATGGTTTTTGCAAAGAGAAAGGGATCAGGAGGCACAGAACGGTCGTTGGAACTCCGCAACAGAATGGCTTGGCCGAACGGATGAATAGAACCATTCTGGAGAGGGTCTAATGCATGTTGCTGGGGTCAGGGTTGTCAAAGGCTTTCTGGGGAGAGGCTGCCAATACGGCCGTCTATCTGATTAACAGGAGTCCGTCTTCAGCTCTCAATTTTAAAATGCCAATGGAAGTGTGGAGTGGACGACCGGCTGATTACTCACACTTGAGAGTGTTTGGTTCTTTGGCGTTTGCTCATGTCAGGGGTGATAAGCTGGATTCCCGGGCGGCGAAATGTATCTTTCTTGGATACGCCGAAGGAGTTAAGGGATACAGGTTATAGAGGTTAGATTCACCTTCAAAACTAATCATTAGTAGGGATGTCATTTTTTATGAAACAAGGATGGCGATGCACCCTGAAAACTCTGGAAGTGAGAAGAAGATTCTCGTGGAGGTGGAGCATACTACTAATGGAGCTGACACGCCCGGTGGGACTGAGGAAAACCAAACGGGTGAAGGGCGAGTTGAAAACGGTCGGACGATAGAGGAGAACCGATCGGATGAATTTCGAACAGACCTTGGTGATGATACAGATGGTATGTCTGGCG
Source organism: Vigna mungo (assembly GCA_036885675.1). NCBI lineage: Eukaryota > Viridiplantae > Streptophyta > Magnoliopsida > Fabales > Fabaceae > Vigna > Vigna mungo. Next base: position 17,992,280 of record CP144697.1, on the reverse strand, counting down.
AGGGAAGTCATGGAAAAGCTGCTGGTGTTGATTTGAGAAACTATCAGCTTGTTCGTGACAGAGAAAGAAGGATCTCCAAGCCAACCAAACGGTTTGGAGAGGCGGATCTAATCTGCTACGCCCTGAATGCTGCTGAAGATCTTAATCGATCGGATGAACCGAGAAGTTATAAGGAGGCTCTTGACAGCAGCGACCGGCATCTTTGGCAGGGTGCTATGGAAGAAGAGTTGGAGGCTTTGAAAAAGAATAGCACCTGGAGATTGGTGGATCTGCCGAAGGGTAAGAAGGTCATAGGTTCGAAATGGATTTTCAAGAAAAAGGAAGCTACACCGAGCGGTGAGAAAGCGAGGTACAAAGCTAGGCTTGTTGCCAAAGGCTTTACTCAGATTGAAGGTGTAGACTATCATGAGATCTTTGCTCCAGTGGTTAAGCATTGTTCGGTCAGAGTTCTGATGGCAATAGTTGCGCATTGCAATTTGCATCTTGAACAGTTGGACGTTCGGACAGCTTTTCTGCACGGCGATTTGGAAGAAACCATCTATATGAAGCAACCGGACGGTTTCGCTGTGGATGATAGGGTGTGTCTGTTGCAGAAGTCACTTTATGGCTTGAAGCAAAGCCCAAGGCAGTGGTATAGGAAATTTGATGATTTTCTGATAAAGCTGAACTTCAAGCGGTGTAATTATGATGACTGTGTTTACACTCTGAATCATGACGGTGAAATGTTATATCTCCTGCTTTATGTGGATGATATCCTGATTGCTAGCAGTGACAAGGGCATGATCGGTGAGACGAAAGCAAGGTTGGCGGATGCTTTCGAAATGAAGGAGCTAGGGGAAGCAAGGCGGATCTTGGGCATAGACATTAAAAGGGATAAACCGGGCGGTAACCTTTTTCTGTCTCAGGAGTGTTATTTGCAGAAGGTAATTTCAAGGTATCGGATGGCTGAATCTAAAATGGCCAGCACGCCGGTCGGTCAACACTTGAAACTTACCAAGGAACAATGCCCAAAGACCGAGGAGGAAAGAAAGAAGATGGAATCTGTTCCATTTTCAAATGGGATTGGGAGCATTATGTACGGCATGGTCTGCACAAGACCGGACGTGGCGCACGGTGTTAGTGTTCTCAGTCAGTTCATGGTTAATCCTGGACCAACACACTGGGAAGCGTTGAAGTGGATGCTCAGATATATACGGGGGTCTCTTGGTACTGGATTGTCTTTCCAGAATAACTTTCAAGGTGGAGGTTATATTGAAGGTTTTGTTGATTCTGACTTTGCCGGATGCATGGACACTAGGAAATCCCGGTCGGGATATGTGTTTACGCTGTTTGGGACTGCTGTTAGCTGGAGGTCTACACTACAGTCGGTTGTGGCTTTGTCAACTACAGAAGCTGAGTACTATGCTCTTTCTGAAGGAGTTAAGGAGGCACTGTGGTTGAAAGGTTTGGTTCGGGAACTTGGTTTTGATCAAAAATTTGTATGTGTTCATTGCGACAGCCAGAGTGCTATTCATCTGGCCAATCATCAGATTTATCATTCCAGAACCAAGCATATTGACGTCAAGCTGCACTTTGTCAGAAGCATTGTTGAATCCGGTGACGTTCAAATATGCAAAATTGCATCCGAAGAGAACCCTGCAGATATGTTGACAAAGCCGCTCGCTAAGGAGAGGTTTCTCTTGTTGTTGTCCAGGATTGGGTGTCTACCGGTCGGTCACTAATTGTTTGACCGGCCGTGTCCGTGTTTTGTTTTTTTTGTTCTTTGAAGCAAGTCTAGGTGGAGAATTGTTATTTAGACTTAGCTTCTTTTGTCTGTTGTCCGGTCAGTCCGGTCGGTATGGTTGTTTGCTTTGTGTGGTTTACCGGTTGCGCGCTTTGCGCTTGTTTTGTTTGCCGGTTTTGCCTGTTGCGCGTTTACGTTGGTTATAAATAGTAACCAACCCCGCTCCTCATTAAAAACTTTTCATTCAATACTATTCAGATTTCTCATTCTCACGCTCCGCTCTCTCTCTTACTTTTCTCTCGTTCTGGGTTTTCTCGAAACGCTCCAAGAACCCAACAGTATCAAATTTCTTCAACTCTACTTTCAATTCGTTTAACAAAAAAATTGAATCAGAGATGAAAGAACTCTTAGAAGAACTAGAATATCTTGCAAAGCAAAAGGGTGCTCTTGGTTTGAAAGAGGGTACTTATTCTGGTGATAGATCAGCTAGTAAAGTGTCACAGAAATTGCCGTCATCTTCTTTTGTGGTTGAAAGTGTCATTTATGGCAGAGATGCCTACAAAGAAATGATTTTTAATTGGTTCACATCCGAGACCGACAATCATAACCATCTATCCATACTTTCCATAGTGGGCATGGGTGGGTTGGGTAAGACCACACTCGCCCAGCATGTATACAATGACCCAAAAATCGAGACTAAATTTGATATAAGAGCTTGGGTGTGTGTTTCCGATCATTTTGATATTTTGACAGTCACAAAAACAATTCTTGAAGCAATTACAAAAGTTAAAGATGATAGCAGAGAGCTAGAAATGGTTCATGGAAGATTGAAAGAAAAAGTATCGGGAAAGAAATTTCTTCTTATTTTGGATGATGTTTGGAGCGAAAGGCGAGAAGAATGAGAAGCTGTGCGAACTCCTCTTAGCTATGGGGCTCCAGGAAGTAGAATTCTTGTCACAACACGTCTTGAGAAAGTTGCTTCTAACATGAGATCTAAAGTGCATCACCTAAAGCACCTAGAAAAAGATGAATGCTGGAAAGTTTTTGAAGAACAAGCTCTAAAGGCTGATGATCTTGAAATGAATGATGAGAAAAAGGAGATTGGTAGAAGGATAGTTGAGAAGTGCAAAGGATTACCTCTTGCTTTGAAAACAATTGGAAGTCTTCTCTGCACAAAGTCGTCCCTTTCAGATTGGAAAAACGTATTGAAAAGTGACATATGGGACTTGCCGAAAGAAGTCGAAATTCTTCCTACTCTACTATTGAGTTATCAGCACCTTCCTTCTAATCTCAAGAGGTGCTTTGCTTATTGTGCATTATTTCCGAAAAATTATGAGTTTGACAAAGACGAATTAATTTTGTTGTGGATGGCTGAAGGTTTTCTCCATTACTTTCCGCAGAACAACAATTTAGAAAAAATTGGTGAACAATATTTTGATGATCTGCTAACTAGGTCTTTCTTTCTTCGGTCAAACATCAAAATGCATTTCTCCATGCATGATCTTCTGAATGATTTAGCAAAATATGTTTCTCCAGAATTCTGTTTCAGGTTGAATTTTGATAAAGGAAATTGTGTACCCAAAACAACCCGTCATTTTTCATACACTCTCAGCGGCTTAAATTCATGTGATGTAAAATATTTTGATGGTTTAGGTAGTTTAAGGGATGCTAAAAGACTGCGTTCACTTCTTCCAATTTTAAGTGACTTTAATTATGGTACCAGTCTTTCTTCTCGATTCAAGATTTTGATACGTTAATTCTTCAAGTTAAAGTTTTTACGCGTCTTATCTTTGAAAGGATATTATCACTTCAAAGAGGTCCCTGATTCTGTTGGTGATCTTAAACATCTTTATTCATTGGACCTTTCTCATACTAGGGTACAAAAACTACCTGACTCAGTAGGTTTGCTCTATAACTTGCTGATATTGAAGTTGGATTGTTGTTTCTATTTGAAGGAATTGCCTAGTTTGCGTAAGCTCACCAAATTGCGTTGCCTGGAATTTGAAGATACAAAAGTGACAAAGATGCCAATGCATTTTGAAGAGGTGAAGAATCTTCATGTACTGAATATGTTTTGTGTCGGTAGAAATAGTGAGTTCAGTATTAAGCAGCTAGGTGGAATCAATCTTCATGGAAGACTATCAATTAATGAGCTGCAAAATATTGTGAATCCTTTGGATGCATTAGAAGCAAATTTGAAAAATAAACATGTTGTTAAGCTAAATTTAATATGGAATTCGAATTACATCCCCGATGATCCAAAGAAAGTGAACAAAGTGCTTGAGAATCTACAACCTTCTAATCAGTTGGAGCATTTTTCAATCAATAGCTATTGTGGTACACAATTCCCTAGTTGGATATTCGATAATTCGTTATCAAATTTGATATCCCTGTAATTAGAGGATTGTAAATATTGCCTATATTTGCCTCCCCTTGGATTATTGTCATCTCTCAAGTCCCTCTTGATTAAAGGACTTGATGGAATAGTGAGCATTGGCGCTGAATTTTATGGGAGCAACTCTTCTTCATTCAAGTCCCTGGAAAGATTGAAATTCTACGACATGAAGGAATGGGAAGAATGGGAATGTAAAACTACTTCTTTTCCACGTCTTCGATGTCTTTTTATGGTTCAATGTCCCAAGTTGAAAGGTCTGTCAGAGCAACTTCTTCATTTGGAGAAACTATATATTGAGTCATGTCCTAACCTCATCATTAGCGAACACATCGAAGGCACATCAGCGCTTGAACTCTTGAGAACTCGTTCATGCCCACTTGTGAATATTCCCATGACCCATTATGATTTCATTGAAGAAATGAGAATTTTTAGTGGTTGTGACTCTCTTACAATCTTTCAGCTAAATTTCTTTCCAGTGCTCCGTGTTCTTTGTCTGAGTGGGTGCCAAAACCTACAAAGAATTTTACAAGAACACGCTCATAATCATCTCAAGAAAATGACAATCCGTGAATGTCCTCAATTTGAATCATTTCCCGATGAAGGATTATCTGTCACATTTCCATCTCTTACTGAACTGGAGATAACTGGTTGTCCAAAAGTGGAGAAATTCCCAGATGGAGGTTTGCCATCAAAGGTAAAACACATGTATCTTTCAAGTATAAAACTTATCGTCTCCCTGCGAGAGAACTTGGATGTCAACACATGTCTTCAAAGCTTGACCATAGAAAATTTAGAGGTTGAGTCTTTTCCCGATGAAGTTTTGCTGCCACCTTCTCTTACTTCTTTAGCAATCAATAATTTCCCAAATTTTATTTTTCCTTTTACTAAATTTGTAAACTTAAACTTGTTTATCTTTTTACTTTTAAATTTTTATTCATTGTAGTTCATTTATCTTTTAATTCCTTTGCACAATCTCCAACGAGTTGTTGCAACTGATTATACACATTAAGGATCATTAGTTATTTTTTTCAAAATATAAATTGGCTTTAAAAAAGAATTTGGATAATGATCTTATATATTGCATATAGTTTTACATTCAAATGTTTTTATCCTTTTTATTTTATTTTATCTTATTTTCTAATATGAAATATGTTTGAGATACTAAATTAATAAATTCAAAGAAAAAACTCATTAGAAAAAAAAACTAAATAATACAATTCTTTGTTTCGTAAGTTATAAAGTAAGTAATTTAATCTCTAGTTCATATACGTGTGAAATGGACTACAATTTGTTGAGTTTATGTCAAATGGGATTCCTATCTTTTTGTTGAATACCTTAATTGTCCTTTATCTTTATTACTTAATTATGTATCATCACATATGAGAACTTTTTTTTTCTCTTTATGAAAAACTAAATATTTGAGGATCAATTAAGGGATTTAATATCAAACATTACAAATTGAATTCTTGCACTGATTGTTATCCAATTTGAGTTTGTTCTTTTCTTTCTTAATTTTGGTATTACGTTTTGTGATATCAATTTACCTTTTTAAAATTAAAATTTGAATTAGAAATCGATTGAATCTTAACTTGATAATTAAATACAAATTGAATTGAATGACCTTAAGATTTAATTAATATATATTTATCTTATTGATTGATCTATAAATTATTCAAGCTTGAATCAAATATTTAAAGAACTATAATTTTCGAATTATTTGGGTGTTTGAGTATTGGATTGATGTATTACCAAAAAAAAAAATCCAGTTTCTATGGATGAAATGGTTTGGAAGTCTATAACCATACTTTAAAGGTTTAATAATTATGATAGTCTCTATTTTCGGTGATTTTTTCAATTAGGTCCCTCATTTTTTCTTTTTCTCAATTGGGTCCCTATTTTTGAAAAATTGATGCAATTAGGTCACTGTCGTTATTTTCATACTAACACTGTTAAAAAGGGTAGCACGTGTCAGCTCGTGATTTTTTTGAATTTTTTAAATATATTTTTAATTATTTTTATTTTTATTTTTAATTTTTTTATTTATTTAAAAGAAAAATTTGCCACGTGTCAAGTTGACATTGAGCCACGTGGTATTGATAATGTGAGGTGGCACTGATAGTGCCACGTGTCACTATCAGACCACGTGTCATTAGATTTGTCTCGATTTGGTCCCTATATTTTTAATTTGTCTCAATTTGGTCCCTGTATTCTTATTTTGTCTTAATTTAGTTCTATTTTTTAAAAAACTAAACAATTTTGTTTCTCTCCAAGTTCAAACAAAATTTTATTTGTATATAAATCTTTACAAAGAAATTTACACAAATTAATTTTTTTATTAGAAAAATATAAAAATTACAAACTAACATATGACACATTTTTATTTAGGCTTAAACCCTCCATTGGTCCTGTGTGCAAATCTCAGTTTGGTCCTCAAGTTTTGAACTGTCTCAATTGGGTCATAATTTTTGTAAAAATGCACACATTTTACCCTAACCGTTGAGTTGTCTCAAACGGCATTAATTGATGCTGAGATGAATTTTTTATTTTAGGCTTCATCTCTCTGTTGGTCCTTATGTTTGTGTGAAAATCTCAGTTCGGTCCTCAAGTTTTTCCTGAAGTCCTTATGAAATGCAAACATTTTACAACATTTTACCCTAACCGTTAAGTGTATTGAGACGACGTTAACTTTGAACTGAGCTGTAATTTTTTTTTTTATGTTTTAAAATCATTAAATCCACGTGGCTATGGTCTTTCTTTTTCCTTCCAATCAATGATCACATTTTTTCCTCAAGTCCTTATGAAATGCAAACATTTTACAACATTTTACCCCAACCGTTAAGTGTATTGAGACAGCGTTAACTTTGAACTGAGCTGTAATGTTTTTTTATGTTTTAAAATCATTAAATCCACGTGGCTATGGTCTTTCTTTTTCCTTCCAATCACTGATCACAGTTCACTCATTCCTCCACCCTCAAACCCCCCAACTCACACTTTTTCTCCCTCTCAAACTAAAAAATGTCGTTGTTGTCGACAGTTCAAAAATTATGACCCAATTGAGACAGTTCAAAACTTGAGGACCGAACTGAGATTTTCGCACAAACATAAGGACCAAGGGAGGGATTAACCTATAAATCATTTAACCTAAATAATATGAATGAGTAACCTATAAAAGTTAACATCTCAATAATAAATATTTTTGTGAAGGTAATCTACACAAGTATAGTCTCAATACTTCCTCAACAATTCATAAAAAGTTTCTAGAGTTAAATATTTCGATTTGAAATACATCATTACTAATAATTTGCTTAACAGAAATAAATTTAAAGACAAAAATTTGGAAAATGTACATACCGTATTTTATTTGGGAAGGAACAAATTTTTTTAAATTTTAAAAAAATTAGGACTAAATTGAGACAAAATAAAAATACAAGGACCAAAATAAAAATACAGCGATCAAATTTAAACAAACGCATTGACACGTGGCACTGTCAGTGCCACCTCACACTATCATTGCTACGTGGCACAATGTCAACTTGACACGTGGCAAATTTTATTTTTAAAAGAAAAAAAATAAAAAATAAAAATAAAATAATTAAAAATATATTTAAAAAATTCAAAAAAATCACGAGCTGAACCTTTTTAACAGTGTTAGTACGGAACTAACGACAGTGACCTAATTATTTCAATTTTCAAAAATAGGGACCTAATTGAGCAAAAGAAAAAATGAGGGACCTAATTGAAAAAAGTCACCGAAAATAGGGACTATTAGAATGATTAAACCTACTTTAAACCAAATGGCGACTTTAGCCCCTTCGGATACACATTCGTTGATTATTCGTAAAATAACTTAAAGTCTCTGACTGAGTCATTGGCGCATTTAATAATGTTCTTAAAGTCAACTAAGCGTTCTTGGTAAAATAACTATTAATTTCATCATGCACTTAGTAATTGTGGTTAGTAAACCCCACTTCAAATTACACACTTCCATTCAATATTTTCAAACTCCTACCATGGCAACTGAACTTGTTGGTGGTGCTCTTCTTTCCGCTTTTCTTTAGGTTGCAGTGCGGAGAAGTAGTCCGGTCGGGGTCATCCAGAGACGCAGTCCGGCTGGGGTCGTCCGGAGAAGGAGTCCGGTCGGGGTCGTCCGGAGACGCTGTCCGGCCGCTGTCGTCCGGAGACGCAGTCCGGCGGGGGTCGTCCGGAGCCGAAGTCCAGCGAAGGTCGTCCGGAGCCGCAATCCTACCGGGGTAGAACGGAGACGCAGTCCGGCCGGGGTCGTCCAGAGACGCAGTCCGTTCGGGGACGTCCGGAGAAGCAGTCTGGTCGGGGTCGTCCGGAGACGTAGTGCGGTTGGGGTTGTCCGCAGACGCAGTGCGGTTAGGTTTGTCCGCAGACACAGTGCGGCTGGGATCGTCATTACCCGTTGTTCGGCCGGGGTCGAACAGACCCGCAATTAGGCCGAGGTCGTCCGGACCCGCAGTCCGACCGGGGTCGTCCGGCCGGCGTAGTCCGAACCCGCAGTCCGGCTGGGATCGTCCAGAGACGCAGTTTGGCCGAGGTCGTTCGAAGACGCAATTCGGCCGGTGTCGTCTGTAGAGCAGTCCTGCCGGGGTCGTCCGGAGACGCAATCCGACCGGGGACGTCCGGAGAAGCAGTATGACCGGGGTCGTCCGGAAAAGCAGTCCGACCGGGGTCGTTCGGAGACACAGTCCAGCCGGGTTCTTCCTGAGCCGCAGTCCGGCCGGGGTTGTCCGTAACCGCAGTCTGGCCAGGATCGTTGGGAGACGCAGTCCGGCCGGGGTCATCAGGAGACACAGTCCGCCCGTGGTCGTTCGGAGAAGCATTCCGGTCGGGGTCGTCCGGAGACGCAATGTGGCTAGGGTTGTCCGAAGACGCATTCCGACAGGGATCGTTTGGAATCGCTGCCGGCCGGGGTCGTCCGGACCCGCAGTCCGGCCGGGGTCGTCCGGACCCGCAGTCCGGCCGGGGTCGTCCGGCCCCGCAGTCCGGCCAGGATCGTCCGAAGACGCATTCCGGCCGGGGTCGAACGGAGACGCATTTCGGTCGGGGTCGTCTGGAGACGCAGTCCGACCGGGGTATTCTGGAGACGCAGTCCGACCGGGGTCGTCCGTAGACGCATTTCGGCCGAGGTCGTCTAGAGACGCAGTCCGACCGGGGTCGTCCGTAGACGCAGATCGGGAGGGGTCGTCCGGAGACGCACTCCGACCGGGGTCGTCCGGAGACGCAGTCCTGCCGGGGTCGTCCGGAGAAGGAGTTCGGCCGGTTTCGTCCGGAGAAGGAGACCGGTCGGGGTCGTCCGGAGACGCAGTCCGGTTGGGGTCGTCCAGAGACGTAGTCCGGTCGGGGTTGTCCGGAGACGCAGTCCGGCGGAGGTCGTCTAGAGCCGGAGTCCGACGAAGGTTGTCTGGAGCCGCAGTCCTGCCAAGGTTGAACGGAGACGTAATCCGGTCGGGGTCGTCCGGAGAAGCAATCTGGTCGGGGTCGTTCGGAGACGTACTGCGGCTGAGGTTGTTCGTACACGCAGTGCGGCTGGGGTGGTCCGTTACCCGTTGTCCGGCCGGGGTCGAATGGACCCGCTGTCCGCCCGGGTTCGTCCGTGTAACATCCCCATAATTTAACACTTCATTTTTTTTATATATATAAGTAATATAAGAACTGTAACATTTACACAATCTTCTATAAGGAAATATAAAGGATTTCATGTTAATTATACCTTTTAAACTCATATTTCAACTTCTCATCTATAAAGATAACTCAGACTCTTATCAACTATTATTCTGTCTCTATCTTCACTTGAACTGGATTGGACGACATTCCTCCATCTGCTCCCGTATAACATATACGTTATACGATCATCGCAAAAATATAATTTTCCGACACAGACACAAAAAGCAAGGGTAAGCTACCATAAAAAAAATATTTTTAATATAAAGGTTATGTGAAACCAAGAAGTTGAATCTGGCAAAGCCGGTTAGACATCTTCTTATCTTCCCACATAGGTGCAAGAGAATAAGGATATACACACAATAATTCATCATAAAATCCATACATCACAAATATCATACAAATTTATTATATTACAAAATAATTTAACTGTATATAATCTGCCTGATAAGAATTTAGTTAAAAACTCATTGAGTATACTTCCAGGAAAGAGAGGTGCGTCACAATGGACAACTTAAGTACCATGTCTTTCCTTAGCCAAAGTTTTCCTCAACTTGTTATTAACAATTTCTCATTCACAAATTCAAAACAACAGCATATGATATTAACACAAGAAATCAATATGAATAAATATATAACAAGCACATATCCCATCAACAGTATTCACACAGAATTTCAAGACATGAATAGTGATTTAATAATAGTAAATCATAATATAAAAGCTTAGAAAGGTTAGCTTCCCTTACCTCTATTTCAGACTCAATCTCTTGCTCCGAATTTGTTCCCCCGAAAACCCTCAAGAACCTCTACTCTTCTAAACTTTTCTTCCTAACTCTTTCTTCTCAAGATTTCTCACTTGATTCTTCCTCTCTTTGTGCAGAATAAGCTCCCCTCCCATGGCTATTTATAGTCCAAAAATTTTACTATTCAAATTATTTTTTTAATATTATTTATTATTTTAATATTATTTTATTAATATTTTAATCACCACTTGCAAATCTTATCCTTCTTTAATCATGCAACTCAGAGATTCTTATCCTCTCATTTTTTTTTAAACAAAACCTTCTAAAATAAGTTCTCAGAATTTTAAAACCCTCCTCTTGAAATTATAATAATTTTCTATCATAAATTTAAATTTTTCTAACCGTAATTATATTTTCTATTCATTAAAAATATTATTACTAATAATAATGCTAAAATTTGCTATTAATTTTTTTTTAAATAGATATTTTTCATGGGTCTTATAGTCCGGACCCGCATTCCGTCCGAGGTCGTCCGGACCCGCAGTCCGACCGGGGTCGTCCGGAGGCGCAGTCATACCGGGGTCGTCCGGAGACGCAGTCCGGTCGGGATCGTCCGGAGACGCAGTTCGGCCGGGATCGTCCGGAGACGCAGCATTCCGGTCGGGGTCGTCTGAAGTCGCAGTCCGGCTGGGGTCGTCTGGAGCCGTAGTCCGGCTTGGGTTCGTCGGGAGCCTTAGTCTGTCTGTGGTCGTCCGGACCCGCAGTCCCCCCGGGGTCGTTCGGAGCCGCAATTTGGCCAGGGTCGTCCGAAGCCGCAGTCTGGTCGTGGTCCTCCGGAGACGCAGTCTTGTGAAATACTTATCATTAACGAACACTACATGGATCCATCGACTCTTAAAATCTTGAGAATTTATTCGTGTCCACTTACAAATGTTCCCATTACCCTTTACAACTTCCTTGAAGAAATGGATATTAATGGAGGTTGTGACTTTCTTACAACCTTTCCGCTTGATTTGTTTCCAAAGCTCTGCTCACTTAAACTGACCAGGTGCCGAAACCTACAAAAAATTTCACAAGAACATACTCATAATCATCTCAAGTATCTGATAATTGAGAAGTGCCCTCAATTTGAATCATTTCCCAGCATAGGATTATCTGCACCGTGGCTACAAACAATTGAAATTCGAGGAGCGGAGAATTTGAAGTTGTTGCCGAGACACATGCAAACCCTGCTTCCTTCTCTTACCGAGCTGCATATAATTGATTGTCCACAAGTGGAGATGTTCCCAGATGGAGGTTTGCCATCAAATGTAAAATATGTGTCACTTTCAAGTTTCAAACTCATAGCCTCTCTGAGAGAGAGCTTGAATGCCAACACATGTCTTGAAAGCTTGTGTATTACAAATGGGGGCTATGGAATTTTTTCCCGGTGAAGTTTTGCTACCTCATCTCTCTACAAATCTCTTGCTGCCCAAATCTTAAAAAGATAGACTATAAGGGTCTGCCCAAATCCATCTCCTCTCTTAATATTTGGGATTGTCCATTGCTTCAACAACGTTGTCAAAATTCAGAAGACAAAGACTGAGGAAAGATTGCTCACATTGAAAACCTAACAATTTGGTAATAAGATGAAGTAGAAGTTCAAAATTAGATGTGCAGAAGTGCCAATTTGGTAACAAGATGAACCACAAATTCAAAATTAGGTGTACCAATTCCCATTTGTCTGCTTCTTGAACATGTGGTAATTCTCCACAATGCCTCTGTATCTTTTCTATTACAATTTCCTTAGATGCAAAGAGTTACCCTGTGATAGGTATTTTCTTAGATGCAAAGACATGATTATCCAGGTACTATGCCATGTACGAAATACTGTGCCAGGTACTGATAATCCAGCGTGCTATACCTATAGAAACCAAGACAAATGAACTTCTCCCTGACCACTCATTATGCCATTAACCCTCTAGCAGAAACAAAAGCTAGGTGACATTAAAAGTAAAAGATTTATATTCATGAATGAAATAAATCCACTCCACTGATTAAGCTTAGATATCAGTCTCTTCCTCATGATTTTTATAGTATTGTTAGAAAACCTACATGACGGGTATTTAAGAATTGAAAGATAAGAATTGAACTCAAGTCATATAATGAATAGACCAGTGTCTTAGAAAAGAACTCAAGTTCATATTATGGGATGCAAGCGGATTTACATTATGAAATATCACGAGAGCAGTATTTACAGGCTATGAATATAATCCTTAAACATTTAAATACTTCAATACAGATCAACATTTATATGGGTGAATCAAACTCGTCCTATATTTCAACCATCCATTTTTAATCGCACGGTCACGGTTTACGACTGACCCAACCTGTGAATGCAATGGATCATTATGGCTCAGAAAATTTGCTTTGTCAGAAGGACTTAAAAGCTATTGGTTGACAATTAATGTTCACTGTTCTTAAAGTCAAGTCACCCTTCTTGATAAAATATATTTAACTTATTGATTGATCCATAAATTATTCAAACTTGGAATCTAATATCTAAAGAGCTACAATTTTCGAATTATTTGGGTGTTTGAGTATTGGATTTATGAATTTATTTAGAATTTTAATTTTGCTTCCTAATTTACGTTTTGCATATTTAAACAAAAAGAACAAGTAAAAACATGGGAGGAGAATACCAAATCCCATGTATACAGAACATACAATACATCTATTTAGCACAAGTTGAGCAACCAATGTTTTTAGAGATAAACGAATAAGGAAAAAGAAAAATTGTAACAACAAATTCATATAACTGTCTTAACTTTTAATTTTTTCTTTTTTTTTTATAAATATAAAAGCTAACTTTTTTAATAACTAAATACCTTGGTGGTAGTGGTGTAAAAAATCAAACGAAAGTTTGAAAAATCAAACTAAAAAAATTAGTTAGTAATCTATCCGATTAACTTATAAATAGTAGCACAATCCTTATCACAATTCTCGAAAAATATCTCCAAAGAGCTACTCTCTCTAAAGCACTAATTAGTGTCAAAGATGCATTAATTAGTCATTATAGCACCCTGCACTGAGTCATTGTGGTTAGTAAACCTCACTTCAAATTACACACTTCCATTCACCATTTTCAAACTCTTACGATGGCAGCAGAACTTGTTGGTGGTGCTCTTCTTTCCGCTTTTCTTCAGGTTGCATTCGACAGGCTGCCTTCTCCTCAATTCGTTGACTTCTTTCGTGGAAGAAAACTTGATGATAAGCTGCTTGGCAACTTGAACATCATGCTGCACTCCATCAATGCTCTCGCTCATGATGCAGAGCAGAAGCAGTTCACAGATCCACACGTTAAAGCATGGCTTTTTTCTGTCAAAGAGGCTGTCTTTGATGCAGAGGATCTCTTGAGTGAAATAGATTATGAACTCACCAGATCCCAAGTGGAAGCTGAATCCGAACCTCAAACCTTTACTTACAAGGTATCAAATTTCTTCAACTCTACTTTCAATTCCTTTAACAAGAAAATTGAATCAGAGATGAAAGCACTCCTAGAAAAACTAGAATATCTTACAAAGCAAAAGGGAGCTCTTGGTTTGAAAGAGGGTACTTATTCTTGTGATAGCTCAGGTGGTAAAGTCTCACAGAAATTGCCATCATCTTCTTTGCTGGTTGAAAGTATTATTTATGGCAGAGATGCAGACAAAGAAAAGATCTTTAATTGGCTCACATCTGAAACCGACAATCATAACCATCCATCAGTACTTTCCATTGTGGGAATGGGTGGGTTGGGTAAGACCACACTCGCCCAACATGTATACAATGACCCAAAGATTGAGGAGGCTAAATTTGATATCAAAGCCTGGGTTTGTATTTCTGATCATTTTGATGTTTTGACAGTGACAAAAACAATTCTTGAGGCAATTACTAAATCTAAAGATGATAGCGGAGACCTAGAAATGGTTCATGGAAGATTAAAAGAAAAAATTTCAGGAAAGAAATTTCTTCTTGTTTTGGATGATGTTTGGAACGAAAGACAAGAAGAATGGGAAGCTGTGCGAACTCCTCTTAGCTATGGGGCTCCAGGAAGTAGAATTCTTGTTACAACACGTATTGAGAAAGTTGCTTCTAACATGAGATCTGAAGTGCATCACTTAAAGCAATTAGAAGAGGATGAATGCTGGAAAGTTTTTGAAAAACAAGCACTAAAAGATGATGATCTTCGATTGAATGGTGAAAAAAAGGAGATTGGTAAAAGGATAGTTGAAAAGTGCAAAGGATTACCACTTGCTTTGAAAACAATTGGAAGTCTTCTCCGAACAAAGTCATCAAGCTCATATTGGAGAAGCGTGTTGGAAAGCGACATATGGGAGTTACCAAAAGAAGTTGAAATTATCCCTGCTCTACTATTGAGTTTTCAGCACCTTCCTTCTCATCTGAAGAGGTGCTTTGCTTATTGTGCATTGTTTCCAAAAGATTATGAATTTGACAAGAAGGAATTAATTTTGTTATGGATGGCTGAAGGTTTTCTTCCTCACTCTAAATTGATCAAGAACGTACAAGAAATTGGTGAACAATATTTCGACAATCTATTAACAAGGTCTTTCTTTCTTCAATCAAGCCTTGAAATGCGACAGACCAAGAATGTACAAGAAATTGGTGAACAATGTTTCTATGATCTATTAAGGAGATCCTTCTCTCTTGAATCAAACTTTGAAATGCGATTCGTCATGCATGACCTTCTGAATGATCTGGCAAAATATGTTTGTGCAAACTTTTGTTTCACGTTAAAATTTGATAAAGGAAGCTGTATACCCAATACAATCCGTCATTTTTCATTTTCACTCGATGACGTAGAATATTTTGATGGTTTAAGGAGTTTAACTGATGCTGAAAGATTGCGTTCATTTTATTCAATTACAAATAATTGTAGCTATGGAATCAATCCTTGTCAATTCACTATTTTGGTGTATGAATTGTTTTCCAAGTTCAAGTTTTTACGGGTCTTATCTTTGAATGGATATTCTGAGCTTAGTGAGGTCCATGATTCTGTTGGTGATCTTAAACATCTCCATTCTATAGACCTTTCATATACTCGTATACAAAATCTACCTAACTCAATAGGTTTCCTCTATAACTTGCTAATACTGAAGTTGAACTTTTGTTCATTTCTGGAAGAATTACCTTCAAATTTGCATAAGCTCACCAAGTTGCATTGTTTGGAATTTGAACATACAAAAGTGACAAAGATGCCAATGCATTTTGGAGAGTTGAAGAATCTTCAAGTACTGAGTACATTTTTTGTTAATAGAAATAATGAGGTCATCAATATTAAACAACTAGAAGGACTCAATCTTCATGGAAAGTTATCAATTAATGAGCTGCAAAATATTGTGAATCCTTTGGATGCATTAGAAGCAAATTTAAAAAATCATCACCTTGTGGAGCTTGAGTTAAGATGGAGTTTGAATCACATCCCCGATGATCCAAGGAAAGAACAGAAAGTGCTTGAGAATCTACAACCTTCTAAACAATTGAAGAGTTTAAAAATCAACAACTATGGTGGTACACAATTCCCAAGTTGGGTATTCGATAATTCATTATCAAACTTGGTGTCCTTATGGTTGGCTGACTGTAAATATTGTCTATGTTTGCCTCCCTTTGGACTTTTGTCATCTCTAAGGATGCTACACATTATAGGGTTTGATGGAATAGTGAGCATTGGTGCTGAATTTTATGGTAGCAGCCCTTCTTCATTCAAGTCGTTGAAAGTATTGGAATTCTACAACATGAAGGAATGGGAAGAATGGGAATGTAAAACTACTTCTTTTCCACTTCTTCAACATCTTTCTATCCAGACATGTCCGAAACTGAAAAGTCTGCCAGAGCAACTTCTTCATTTAAAGAATCTAGATATTCATAGCTGTGATAAGCTCATAATTAGCGTAAACAGCATGTTCATATCCTCGCTTCAACTCTGGAGTATTATATTATGCCCACTTGTGGAAATTCCTATGATCCATTACGATTGTATTGAAGCAATGGAGATTAATAATGACTGCGTCTCTTTCACCATCTTTCAGCTAGATTGCTTTCCAAAGCTTCGTTTACTTCAATTGAGTGGGTGCCAAAACCTTAGAAGAATCTCACAGGGACACACTCATAATCATCTCAAAGTACTAAGAATTTATGGATGTCGTCAATTTGAGTCATTTCCAAGTGAAGGATTATCTGCACCGTGGCTACAAATAATTTCAATTCGAGAAGCAGAGAATTTGAAGTTGTTGCCAAAGCGCATGCAAATCCTGCTTCCGTCTCTTACTGAGTTGGAGATAATTGATTGTCCGCAAATTGAGATGTTCCCAGAAGGAGGTTTGCCATCAAACATAAAACGCATGTCTCTTTCAAGTTTAAAACTTATTGCCTCCCTGAGAGACACGTTAGATGTCAACACATGTCTTGAAAGCTTGACTATTGAAAAGTTGGACGTGGAGTCTTTTCCCAATGAGGTTTTGCTGCCACGCTCTCTCACCTCTCTAAGATTCCTATTTTGCCTAAATCTTAAAAAGATTAACTACAAGGGTCTATGCAACGTCTCCTATTTCACATATTGTGGATGCCCCAACCTTCATCTATGAAAATTACAAATTTCTTAGTTACAAATATTTCACTCTGTTACCCTTACTAAACAACATATGACCAAAGTTTTAAAGCAGATGGTGAGACGACTTTTAATGGATTACTTGTTAATTGACATTAATATAACTTTTTTTTTTTCTAAATCAAACATTTTTTTATAAGCTGCCTCCCTTGCTGTTCTTATCTGTTATTGGTTTTGTAAAATTGAATATATTTTCCACCCTTTTCTTTGTACAGGTATGGTTGCAGTTTACTTAGAAAAGACATGAAACAGATAGTGATCACTCTTGTTTCCTCAGATATCCTATACTTGGAAAAACAAGGGGACAAGCAGGCTCTAGCAAAGGTACACGGCCTTGAAATTTATTTGGAATTTAATTTTCTATCACTATTGTAGATCTTTGATACGAAAATTTCTTAGGCTTCTCTTGAAAGCATTAAGAAGCAAATTGGAGAAGGAATCTCACAAATTAACTCTGCAAAAGAGAGTTCTAATGCAAATAAAGGAAGTTCTTCTGGGATTGGTTTGATAATCGATGGGAAGTCCTTGGATTATTCTCTTAACAAGAATTTGGAAAGGTCCTTCTTTGAGCTTGCCATTAATTGTGCTTCTGTCATATGTTGCCGATCTTCACCCAAACAAAAAGCTCGTGTGAGTACTATGGGTGTGCAATTTGAATTTCTGTCATATAAATAATATAAATTTGTTGAATAGTTGAGTATAATCATAGCTTAGGTTGTTAAAATGTTATAATCATGTCAGCCAAAAAAATATGCAGGTTACAAGGTTGGTAAAATTGGGAACGGGAAAGACAACATTATCTATTGGTGACGGGGCATGCTTCAGGAGGCTGATATTGGAGTTGGTATCAGTGGTGCTGAAGGGATGCAGGTCTGAAGATATTGTTATTAGCCTATTCCAGTTACTTCTATATTCAAATTTATGGCAAACGATCTTATATGAGATAATAACTTCTTGATGATGTGCTTAAATAAGAGTTTTTTACCTTAATGTGCCCTTAATCTTAGCAGGTATGTCATTGCATTTGGATTATTTCAAATTATGGAGAAATTCACTTGAGCATAATCAACCGAGCTGTCAGACCAACATGGATGCAACACAAGTTATCAGTAATGTTATTATGTACAGAATAGAGTTGTTAGAAATGACTATTTTTACGAAACTGTGTTCAGGTGCGAAACCCAATGAAATTTTTTAATGACAATCAAACTGCCATGTAGATAGTGCCTAAACTCAGAATCTTCAGCATTGTGATGAAGTTGGTTTAAATTTTCTATATAGGATTTGGTGGAGTGATCCTATTCTTCAGCCTTTGGATTGAACACTTCTTATGAACACCGAACCAAGTTGGATGTGATTGACATTTAATATCTATTCATTAGGAATGCTGGAAATATTCTTATCAGGGTAACATTACTATCTAGTCTTATAGCTTATCTTGCCCATTACTTTCCATACAAGGACCTCCCTTTCCATTCAAGTAACCATCACTAAATAACAAGTAACAGGTATATAAAAACATTTGATTTAGTAACAACTACTCCACACAGCAGTCCTAAACACATCATTAACATTTCTGAATGTACATGCCATTTGTTTTGTATGATAAGCTAATGATGAATTGAGTTTAAATGACAGGGTCCCAATTTCTGATATTTGTGAATAAATGTTGTTGGCAGGCTGTAATGGCAAGTGATTTTGCAATAGCTCAATTCCGGTTTCTAGAGCGTCTTTTGTTGTACATGGTCATTGGTGTTATCCGCGTATATCAATGATGGTAAAACCATGCATCCATCTATTTCTCAGTCTTAAAGATTTAGTGTTCACCTACTCAATGCTTTCACAGTTCAACTTTAGTTTCCTCAATGTTCTGAAGTTACAGAAAAGAGAGAATAACAAAATTCAAGAAGTATCGTAAAAGAAAAATTGTCAGGAAGGAATTTCTTTTTTTGAATGATGTTTGGAATGAAAACATTATTTTGATCCAAACGTTGTGGCGTTGTCTCTTTTGAAAAAATACATCACTTAATCATAAAACTAATCAACAGTCTTAAAAAGAATCAATTATTAAATTTTTTATAATAAATAAGTTACCCTAAATTGTAAAATTACATTAGGCACACTGTAATCCATTGAGGAGCTTTGAAAATAATAAAGATAAACGTAAACATATTTACGGACCATGTGAAATTTTTCTATGAACATCTACAGCTACACAATCAAGTTTCTGCCAGCATGATTTGCTCAATCACGCTTGATAATCTATTTATAATTCTTCATCACTCTGCTATAAAACCCCTTGCTTTGGGTGGACACCAAACCTCCAGATTAAACTGATACGACCAGATCCTCCAGTCTCACCCAACCAAAGGGACATTGGTCCCTGATCTTCTGCGCTGTTGAAGCTGCCGGATCAATCATCTGCTTAATTTTTATCACCTCTTTCGCTATAGTTATTCTAGATTTGGCCTCCATCTGGAAGAGTCACGTCCAAAAACAGATGATTAATAATGATGAACCAAGTTGTATAGTTAGTTAATCATTATTCATATATTTAACTCAAACATCACAGTTAACAAATTATCCTCATCAATCTTGTCAGTGAGTACCTTTTCTATACAAGAAACAGTGTCAAACACGTGGCAAAAATACGAGAGCTGCTTGTACAAGTCTGCTTGAGTGTACTGAAAAATCATATAAACATTTAGTATATTATAAATATGCGTATGAAAGCACTTGTTAAAATTCAACAAGTTCGTGGAGTGAAACCTTTCTAAGCAGACGACCATTGCAGCGAGGATAATTTGGACAAACAGTTCCTCTCTCGTAATCACTAACAAACCGATGGCTGATAAGTCGCGTTGTATGCTTACACGTTTCATCATCACACTGGATATGCAAAAACAGCCAAGGAAAATTACACTTAAACTTTCCCAGGCTATTAATTTTCATAATATATTTAGAGTGGTGACTTACCGTTCGTAAACCTTTAAAGAACATCAAAATAAACATCTCTGCTTGCCTTTTGACCTATGAAGTATAATGAAGTGTAAGTATATTCTCGGGAATAATATTCTGTGCTAAATCAAATCAAAAAACATGTTAGGTGTTACTTTAAATGTTCTATTTTGAAGTTCATTCCAGAGTCTGAAACTGGTGTCAAAACTCTCCTAAATGAAGCGCACTTAAACAACAAAACTTTTAGAGATGCCTTGAATCTTGAATTAGTCAAACCTGATTCGCTATCATCGCCGGAGAAATTTTGATATCTTCGGGGCATTTAGGACAACACAGCTTACGCCAGAAATTGAAGTCAGATTCCTCGGTGGATACGCTGGTTGTCATTCCACTTCCCAACAAGCAGCAAATATATTTAGAGACGGGTGTGCAGTCAAATGTACCAGAGCAGCTGGGGCATGGCAAGACCAATGGCTCACATCCCCGATACCTGAAATTTATTTTATCACATCCAATCCATGAATTAATAATTATGGATAGGGAAATCATCAGTAAAATCCATTGATCATAACACAGCTTTAGCAAGAATCTACCAAAACCTAAATTAGTAAAGCTAAAATACTGTAAAAATATTTTTTATAGTTTGTTCAAATCTCTGCAGAGTATACTAAATTTCAGAATTTAAACAAAAAGGCTCAAACAGTAATCAGGATAAAAAAAACCATACTCACATATTAACATTGTAGCGCATATCTGTATTTAAGAGATTTTTGACAATTAATGGGATCTGAATTTAAAAACGAAGACATACCTCTCCTCATCATTAGCAGCAGACAAGAGTAAACTGCTAGAATCATCATTAAAAGCTTCACTTGATTTATGATGAAACTGTAAAACAATTTAGTTTTCTAATTTAGATAACTTGTACAAAAAATAAAAGTAAATACCTGGATCTGAATGCTGAGACAAACTAGGAAGTATATTTTACCTTTGAGGAGTCAAGCCCTAAGCAATCAGCCAGTCTTTCTGGGCTTGTTCCCTGAATTGATGCACAAAGGCGTGATACTACGGGATGGATCTACAAGAGCAAAACATAAAATAATCAATTAGAGTACAGTACTCGGTAACCATTGTTATCTATAAAATTAACCACTGTATTCTAAGACCTGTTGTGATAAATAGTAATCAATGTCAATCAGCCATGTCCCTTGTTCCTGTTTAAGTTCTTCAGGATGTCTAGCACGTTGAGCAATGCCACCGGCACTGCCTGAACTGCCACCCTAATCAAAGCAAAACGTAATATTAAAAATACAAAAGTGAGAAAGAACATAACCAACGTCGAGTACTTCATGAAAAAACATTTCCCAGGGTTACACTATTTGTCCTTTGATAGGAAGTGAATTACTAAATGACAAACCTGTTCATAACAAATTATATACGGGATTGTATCACCAACAGAACAGCCAGAAGAGTAACCTTGTTGCTCCAATCTTTGTGCCACCTATACGTTGTGATCAAGAAAAGCATCCTCAGAAGTCAGAATCAAGTAGGTCGTTATAAAAGAACATAGATCAGACTATTTGGAGTAACAAATGAAAACAGCTTAGACTAACAAGAACATGTGGCTGATTCTTGGCATCATGATAAGCTTCAGGGGGTTTAGTCAATGTCTTCGTAATGACATATTTCTCTAATGGTACTTGTCCGTTCCTCATTTCTTCTTGTACCTGTATTAAGATTAACATCGACCGGTTTGCAGGAAAAAAAAAAACTTCAAACTCCAATAAAAAAAATCATTAATTAAAATGAAAGGCAAAATTTACATGAACAAAATCCCCAATGAACTTCAATTTCTTCAGAAACTGTTGATAACTAGATCAACCAAAAAAAAACTATTCCACATCATCGATTAATCCCATCATATGTGGATTATACACTCAAGCACTCACGTTTTTGGACCACCCTATAAATAGCACTCCACCCTTCGAGCAGAAAGTAATGAGCCCAAAGCTCAAGGAAGAATTTTTCTAATCACATGGTAAGTTATTATAAACAAATGTCTGATACTTCCTTAATATCATCCAGCCCACTGTAAATCATTATTGAATCAGTGTCGCCATAGATCACCTATAAAGCAAAAAAAAAATGCACAAATTAAGGCCTAATATTCACCACCAGTTACATCAAATAAATATAACTAATATGTCAAACTCTAATACTTCAAGATGAAGAGTACTAGAGATAACCTCTAAATTCAAGGCATTCTGAACTAAATCAACAGTACTCTGCAGTATCTCCCTTCCCTGTATGGCCAATAGACATGCAACTGAAAATGTGAGCATTTGAAAATATGTTTCGGAGTACAGTAATTACTCGTTACACTGAATAAGCAAGTGTATTCTTACTTGTAAAGTAATAAGCTCAGCCAACGGCTTAGCATAAAATCTTGAATTGGAAAATCCCAGGCACCCATACATACTGCATAACACACCATTAAATTTAACACAGAAGGAACAACAGCATTTAATATTGAAAGATGCAAGAAAAGGAAAAAGAAATACACCTGTTAGCAGTAAGCTTAAGTGCTTGCTGCTGAATATCCAGTTGCTGAACCCTTATAGGATCAGCTTTTTCATTCTTAATCAACGACTTTACCGTCTTCCTCCTATCTACCAGATTTTTCAGCACCTAGTAACAAAAACATCCTCAATTATACACGCATCTAAAATCTGTAGTCTACAAGAAAGAATATGAAAATAACTTGTACATTGATGAAGTTATAAATTTTTAGATATATTGATAAACCACACGAAAAACAGACGGTGCCACTTTTACTTGAATAAAACAACTAAATATCCTAGGACCTTGATTGTGCCAATGTGCAAAAACTAAGGAGCATTTGTATAAGGAATTCCAAGACAAGATTATTTAGTTTGAGGCAATTTAAAATGAATCGTTATGAAATGCTGTTTTCAAATAAATACGCCTTGTATGTGAAACAAACAGCCCTGGCCTGTACTTACTGTGCTACTACTTTACGTTAGTTGCAGTGATTTTCTTTTACAGTTTTGTACCTCATTCGGTAATAGCAAAGGATATATCATATCATTCTTTATCATTGATCCGATCTTATTTGGATGCAGAAAATTATTCGCTGTGATGCATGAAATTAGAGAAAAAGAACATTGTTTTCTCTAATCCAGTCCATTTGTTGCCACGTTCTACATCACTTTCCACTGAAACAACCATGCCAACTTGATTGGGCATCCGCTACTAATTTAATAGTTTTTTGAATACCAAAAATACTGTTGAATTCTCATTTTCAAACTGGTTTTTCACGTAAGTAACAATAGCACCCAAGGCACAAATACACCAGATGGAAACAACTCTAGAAAATCCAGTTACAATGCAGTATTGTAAAGAAATCTTAAAACATCCTATCCATTCGCAACAAAATATAAGCCACAGCCTCCTCCAGTATTGTAAAGAATATATAAACCACTTCAGTATAAATGCATTACTGACAACAAGTTTAATTTATCAAGGTAAACAATCTAGAAATCTTAAAACACCCTTTCCATATGCAACAAAAATAGAAGCCACAGCCTCCTCCGGTACTTTTAAGAATATATAAACCACTTCAGTATAAATGCATAACTGACAACAAATTTAATTTATCTTTAATTCGAACAACTCGCATACAGAAAAAAGCTAACCAACTTGTCAAAAGTTGTAATTCACCTAAATTAGGGAATAAAATTTGGCCGGACTCCATATCTTAAATCATGCCCAACTAGGAAACAAGAAAATAGTAAAAAACTTCAAGTTCAAATTGATTAAAAGATAAAACATTTGTATGTGTATGCATCTTTTACCTTTGGCAAGACTCCAGTTGTTTTACTAGATGGTAGACGTGGAAAAGATCCATCCAAAGATCTTTCAACAGTTGTAAAGCAAATATTGTATTCCTGTAATTCAATTCAGTAAGTTGCAAACATAAAAAACCTGTAACAATTTGCGGCTTGTAACAAATTAGACAAAATAAACCAAGCACATTTTGAAAGACAGCGCCACTAACCTGAATAATAGAAGGATAAAGACTGTTGAAATCCAGCAGCAGTATATATTTGTCATATAGACCCTTCTTTGGCTCCAAAACCAGTCCCCCAGCATAAGAAGGACCCTTTTTGCTTTTCTTATTATCAGCTTCAGAAGCATCATTGTCATAGTTTACATCGTCAACATCTACATCGTAGTTGCTATCTTCAGCATCGTGGGTTAGTCTACGTTTCGTCAATTTCGTTTCTTTAGAATAGTTTGAGAACTTGTCTGGCACCATATATTTCACTGCATGAAAAGTATGCAGAAAAAGATATTCAACCCTCTGTGCTCGAGCACCCTGAAATAATAAACTAAAAAAATTTAGCTGTTGGCTGCTGCCTGGCCAGTTAAGCCCAATATCAAATCAAGATAAAAGGTAAATCCATCGGGGTCTCACCTGAAGAGTTTTCCCCCACAGATTACCACTTATCTTAGTCAGCTGACGGGTGAGTGGAAGAATATTTAAATAAAACATTAGTTCCATAGACAACCGTGCATCTGTTTCACCGTATTCAATCTGAACAAGTCAAGAACACCATAACAGTCAACATAGAAGCAAATAAACTTTATATTTTTTCAATCATTCGAATATTCCAAATGAAAAAGGTAAAATCTTTGACCCACCCAAATATTTAGCAAGATCATGTGAGTTGATAAGATCCCATAGTTTATCAACTAAGACTATAAAAATCCTCAAATTCAGCACAGTTGTTCATTATAGTATTAAAATATTCCGTTCTACAAAATATTCAGGTTTCAACAATTCAGCCCAAAACCAGTAAGTTTAACTCCAATCCACTGGTAATATAAAAAAATATCAAGTTCGGAATAAAATTTGCTAATATCATTAACCATACAAGCATCGTAGTTCAATATTTGTGAGTGCAAACTAGTGCCGAATGTATCTAAATTTACCATTAGCCCAAACAAGATCAGCCCCAAAATAGTGATGCAATGAATTGAAATAAAAATCTCATTCGATAACGAAGTGCTTATCCTTTAAAAAAGATAATTCACAGTGAACATTACATAACAAGCACTTCAAATAGTTCTCTGCAACAAAAAAAAAGAAACAGATACAGAGCTGTTTGAGTATATAGGAACCTACAAGCTCCATTAGCGATTTTGCTGACTGGAACATTTTTGGAACTTCATGTGGAGCAACTTCCTTCCGAAACTTGTTCAGGTGTGATTTTGCAAGGTGACTTAAAGAGTAACTAACCTGGAAGAACCGATACTTATGGTTACTAAGAAATAAAAACCACAATTACTAAGAAATAATAACTTCTCAACAATTATTTTACCTCCTTTAATAGGTCACGGGAACACAAGTATGTATCACAAAGAAGCCTGCCAGCAATGCATGACATGATACCAGGATCACCTCCAGAACCAAAAACCTTATTTCTTCTTCCAAGTTTAGGCATAGTCGATCGGTTGAGGCGGCCTAGTTTAGACCACATGCTGCTTGCCACTTTGCAGGCCTGCATATTTTTTATTGGATGTTTTTAGGTGTAGCACCAAATGTAAAATGCAAGTCAGAAGGAAAGCAGCAGCAGATTTTTGCTTTAAAAAGCCTAATAGGCTTTAAATTTTAGTACGGGCCATTTAGGGAAAATGAAAGTCACTTTCTTGCACAGATGATGCAAACCCCAAAAAACTGTATTTAGAAATTCAGTAGAAAACTTTAAGCTTGAAAACACAAACAGTAATCTGAAAACAACTGACTGAAAATATAGCTTTCTTGATAATAGTGTTTTGGGCAACATGAACTGGGGCATCAGCTAGTGACTTTCACAGAAAAAATATTAGAACTTTGTCTATTCAACAGTTAGACAAAGACAACAACCTCTAAAAAAAATACCAAAGAGAATGACGGGTTAAAAAAACTGCAGAATTGCTACACTTTCTTCAGGACAAATTCAGACTTCCAATATAACCTCTTCATAACCAATTTTAAAGTAGTTTTGATCTTCGTGAAAATTTTGTACAATTTTACCCCCTTAAGAATTAATTTGTACCTCATTGAATGAATTGTTCAAGCCACCTAAATCAATCATTTCTCATCCTCATATCGTCCATTGTTTTCAGTATACATCATCCATTTGACAAAGAGAAATAATAAGAAAGGAATGTGCCAAATTCGATTAACTTTGTAAAAAGTCAAATAATTGATTGACATGAAATTATCAGAGGAAAAGCTAAAATTCCCACCTTGAATCTGTGGAGAAGAACATCCAGGTCAAATCCAGATATATTATGTCCAACCAGAACATCGCAATCCAACTTGTGCAATTCTAACATCAAGCGGTTCAATAAAGCTCTTTCACTGAAAACAAAGTGTTATTAGATAGGTCAAGCCTAGAAGCAATCATAATTTCCAAGATAACTTTCACAGTTTTTAGATATCATATTCAAACTCAAAAATCACATAGCAAATACGTACAAACCATCTTGTAATGTCTCTACCTGCTTTCAGCACACAGAATCTTTGAACCAGCTTTTAAGTTTCTGTCCGTAACCTCCTTCTCGAATCCCATTGGAAATATACCCCCATCAAGTTGACGAACAACAGTAAAATGGGTCAGCCTTCCGGGTTTCGTCCACTCTGAAGCCATCATAGGGGCATCAATCTAAAATGTTAAACAGTAAAGGTTAGTTCTGAACATACTTCCACCGCAACTCCATCCAACATGGTGAACCATCTACTAGCAAATATCTTAAACTTTGATAGTAATGTTTAAAGAGTCAATGAGGAGATACTAATAGGAACAGATAATTGGTGACAGTTATTTAAACACTCAATGCATAACAAAACCACAGTAATGGTAAGCAAACACTAAAAATAGAATCATAAACAACCTTAACCATGTTACAACAGACAACGGATGCTGATACAATCTCATTTATGTTCTGCTTTTCATTTATGGTGGTTTTCAAGTTTATTGCTGCAACAACCACGGGAGGAATATTAGAAGTGATTTTTGAAGGAGCAGTCTTTATGTTCTTAGGAGAGTCAACAGTTACTTCAAATTTGCACCAGCTAACCTGTAAGTACAAACAAGATACTTGTATTAAAACAAGGCGGCCTGTACATGGAATAAAGGACAAGAAATATAAAATACTTCAATTTGATGCACAACTTAAAATCTCACCCTTGGGGAAGATGAGCTTGTAGCAAACTTTGAAACCTGTAGCCATGAAGGCCCCTTTATCTTCCGTTTAATCAGAAAAAGCTCAAGGGCACTGCAAATTGTAATAATTGGTTCAACTGTTTGTCTAACAAGTCAAATGTTCAATTTATGGACACTCATGACAAGAGCGGGGAGTATAGTATAAAAGACTTTGCATGATACTAACTTCAAATAACAGAGTTCATATTTATGTTAACAAAAAATAAGTTTTTAGTCTCCAAAGTTAAGGTAGCTACTTAGTCCTCACATCAAAATAAGAACTAAAATAGTTTAATATTCTATTTTAGAGACCCGGCACGTTTTTGTAGTGCATAATTACGGAGAAAATAATTTATCTTCACAAAAAGAAATCTTCAAGGTTCTGCCAGATTAATCTCCTAAGTATCATTTCCCAATGTTCCCAAGTTTAAGAAACCCATTCAATGATCATCCTAAAAGTTCCATGTTCTTATTATTTCGAAAACGCCAGATATTTGCTGAAAGAATCTGCTTAGAAAACAGTTCTTTGTTATAGACTGCAGGATAAAAGTTATTTGTGGAAAATAACTGCTGGCAGTTATGGCTTAGGACTATATATCCGACAGAAGACTGTGTAATTGGAAAATGTGAAGTTATCTGTATTTTGAGGACAGAGAATACTCAGTAGGAAACTTTTGTCTCTGAGCAATTGCGTTGTTCCATGTGTGATTACAATGTTCTATGTTATATATATATATATATATATATATATATATATATATATATATATATATATATATTGCTTTGGCGATTTGGGTTCTATAAAAACGGCAAATAGGATAGTCTTCAAATACTTATAATACCTGCAACTAGTTCCTAAGAGAGCACAGAAACTTTCTCCTTTGAGATCTGCTGGAAGTACAGGACCCTGCAGTGGTAAAAACATTGAAAACAGTAAAATATGTGTGCATATATATATATATATATATTATAATTACACTTGAATAACAAAAAGAGAATGCCTTTTAACTAGAGAAAGGACAGATTTGGAGACATAACTGTCTCTAAAATAACTTGAGTATACATCAAAAGATATATTTTGAACATCCTTTTAACTAGAGAAGGGACAAATTAGGAGTTTATTTAATACTGTACCTTGAATGAATAATTTATTTTCACCACATAATTTTCCCCAGTAGGAACTTCAAATCGATCAAATGCATATTTCCTCTGCAAAAATCAGCAAGAAATCAGAATAAAAAGAAAATTAAATAAATCCAATTGGCACAGAAAGCATCCATAACTCATTTTTGCACTCGAAGACACGACAAATATTGTAGCTACCAAACCTTAACAGGTGCCATGCTAAAGTTCGACACATCCAAATTCACCAGATGTTTTGTTATCTCATTCTTAACATCAGCTACTGCATCCTACAATTTTTTACAAGAGAGAACCCATAAACCACGAGATATGACGAAAATAAGGTACAAATTAAAAATATATAAAAAGAAAGCAAATAGTAGATACATGTATACACCAGAGTCAATCTACAAACTTACTTGCAACTTTTTAAAGAAATCCTCTGAAGAAATTCGAGACTCCTGGACATCTCTCTCGAGACTCATCATCTCTTCAGTGCGAAGCAAGGGTCGGCTAGGAACTGCATAGACACACCTCTGCATGCTCTTGACAATAACACAACAACTCTGATACAAATCCCCAGTCTTAACCTGAATTGTAAACCAGAATTGAGAATGCAAGTCATCAAAGTAATACTCACTGGCAGCAATGAGCAACCGACTGTTGCACAACAACTCAACCCTCCCTTGGTCAAGTCCAAAAAAAATATTATGGGCTAAAGAAATCAAAGATAGCATTATGTACAGTAAAAGGTCAAAAAACTATTGAAATAAGACAATATATCCTGTAAAAATACCTTCCCAAAGAGATAAATTGTGCCCCTGTTTTCCCCATGAAACTCCTCATACGCATCTAATATGTAGAAACGCAGTGATCCATCTTCCTCCAGATCAAACTCTGAGTATTGGAAGGAAGCAATACGCGGTGCTGATTCGAAGGATATTGCTTCCTTCCAACCAGCAGTAGCAGACAATGCAGTGTCGTCAGCTTCTTTAACCTTTGCCTTCAAAGTGAACACCTCCTTCTTTGCATCCGCTTTCACTTCAATTTGAAAACTATTCCCCTCTTTCACCTCAACCATACATTCATTAACTTGAGAATCATCAGCTACCACCATCGGTGTCTGCCCATTCTCAGAACTACCACGCCCGAAATCTTGGACTTCACTAACCACTGTGCTCTTTGACTCAAACCCCGAGTAAAAACCATCACTCTCAGCAAATACCTTAACAGACTCAGGGTTACCATGTTCCGGCAATGAAGAAGAATTTTGCATCATACCAACAGAAGGTTTATCCCTAAACATATTAACATGGAAAATATTGTTTGCCTCAGAAGTGGAAGAGGAATTCCCTTGCACCCTTCTACGCTTCAGTCTATCGGTCTCGTCTGCAGTGAACTCTGCAATAACATCTTCGACGATGCTCTCACAGACTTTGTCGTCTCTGCTCTTGAAAACGGAGCTAGTGAACATGGACAACAACTTCTGCCCTCCCATCATGGCCGCAGCCACTGAGAGCGATGAAGAGGGTCGTTCCAGCTGATGATCCTTCTTCTTGACCTTCTTCTGCAGCCTCTCCAAGTCGCCTTCGGATTTATCAGAGGAGAGAGTGAACCCGGACTGTTCATGACGCTTGGCAACGAGGGCATTGAACTCGTCCTCAGGGACAGTGTCGTAGACAGGGTTTTCTAACCTGATTTGGGGGCCAGTGCCATCGGATCGAAGATCACCGTGGAGGCGGGCCTTGAGACGCTCCAACGCTTTGCTGCGAGCGGGGGACTCCAGGCCCCTGGGCCTTCGCCTTCCTCTTACTGACTCCTCATCCGCCATCTCTGTTTTTCTAGATCTCTGACTGGTGTGAAGTTAGTGTGTGTGATTTACTGATAGAGAAGAAGGGGTGCTACTTAACCGTTTTGAAGAGAAGACAGGAAATTGTTCGATTTTGGCGCGCTTTCTCGCACTTATATTCAAGGGTTATTTAAATTATGCATTATGATATAAACTTTCCTGTTTTTCCTATATTTTGGTAAAATAATTCCATTTTCTTTTTAAATAAATATTTACCTCATATATATTATCTAGCAATGATATATACCATAATATAACATGATATATGATATATAATAATATATTAGGATATCTTTTAATTTGTAATAATGCAATAATATTTAAAACTATCAACTAATACCTAATAATGTTTTAAATTGAATAAATTTTCATCAAATGTCTTATTTTATAAAATATTATAAAATAAAACAAATCATTAAAATTATAATTATCAAATCATTTTATCTTTTACATAAAATATCTAACTATATTTATATATTATTTATTATTAAAATTAATTGACTCTCACAGTATAGATACTTAGAGTTTATTCAAATTTTATAAATTGTAGTAACTAAATTGGAATTAGACATAATTGATTTTGTGAAAATTAAAATGGAGCGGGATAAAAAATAAAGTATATGTTAAAAATGTTTTTGTTGAAGAAAATAAATAAGTATCAATAAAAATGTGTTAAATTTTTACTGTTTTATCTAACAAAGTTATTTTAGGTTAATATTACAACTCATTTTCACTTTCAATTGATCTTTTCTGACCAAATAAATAATAAACAGTCTTGCAGTTGTTAAGAATAATCCTTAATTGTTAGATGGTCCAAATAGTTTTATTTACATGTTTTAATTTATAATATTGATACTAAAGTTTAAATCTAAAACTTTACAAAAACTACTTGAAATAGCCTTATACAATAACAATAAATATTTTTTTTTATGATGAAATTACAAAGTGTTACATATATGTTAAATAAATCTATTTTCTTCTTGGATATTATATACATGTATGATAATTTGGATGGAAGATTTATTATTATTATTATTAATTTAGTACTATATGAATATTAATTATCCAAATTTTAAAATTTGCATGATAAAAAAAATGAATATTTAGATATTCAAATATTTTTAATTTATTGAGCGTTTATAAAAAAATATTGTATTTAAAAAAAATATGGATTTGTTGAATTAAATTATTTCCAACAAACATATATAGTAATTTCCTTGGTTTTTATTTATTAAAGTATTTCGCTGTGAGTTTCAATTGTAAGATCGTGCAAAACTTTAATTTATTAGAAAATTTGAAAAAAATATGTGGTCTTTTCTCTTTAATTCATAGTTTTATTTTATTTAATGTTTTT
This sequence comes from Vigna mungo, assembly GCA_036885675.1. Lineage (NCBI taxonomy): Eukaryota > Viridiplantae > Streptophyta > Magnoliopsida > Fabales > Fabaceae > Vigna > Vigna mungo. Next base: position 17,960,528 of record CP144697.1, on the reverse strand, counting down.
TTTTTCTTTCACTATATAATTTTTTTTATTCTCTCTTTAAAGATAAATAATTCAACCTGATTGATATTCACCAGATTTACTAAATTTAAAATATATTTGTTCAACATTAATAAAAAAAATAATAAATATTATAGTTCTTATGAAATTTTAAATATATATATATATATATATATATATATATATATATATTGGATTTTTATAATATAATATTTTATTTGATATAATTTTTATATCTATAAAAAAATATTTAATTAATATTTAAAATAGTGTGAAAACAAATATGAATGCTATTACGAGTAAATAAGCTATACAAGGGACATGATATATTATAAAGATGAATATACATTTTGTTTTTTCAAAGATGCGAGAAATATATAATCAAATTTACATATTCTTATTTTGTTGTCATTCCTTTGTAATTATTAGTTAAAATATATACTTAAAACTATTTTATTATAATGGCGTGTAAAATTAAGCCGTGCTTAATAAAATAATTTCCCTACATTTTTATTTTATTGCTTTCCAATAAATATAATTTCATTAACTTTTCAAAAAAGATATAGATCAATTTTGGAAGACACATTTATATACATATGAATTCAGAGAATTGTTAATTAAATCTTTGTAAAATATACAATAATTAGATTTATAATAAATGATATAATTTTTATAATACACATGTTATTAATCAATATCTTCGTAATGACATATTTCTCTAATGGTAATAGTCGGTTCCTCATTTCTTCTTGTACCTGTTAAGATTAATATCCATAAAAAACAAACTTCAATGAAAGGAAAAATTTACATGATCAAAATCCCCAATGAACTTCAATTTCTTCAAAAACGGTTGATAAGTAGATCAACCAAAAAAAACTATTCAACATCATCGATTAATCCTATCCTATCATATGTGGATTATACACCCAAATACTCAAGTTTTTGGACCACTTTATAGATAGGATACACGGATGATGTGTGGTTTTCAGTGATGTCATTATCAGTGAAGCCTCCCATTCAAAGATCAATCAAGTGGGCCTGTCACTTGATCGATGTGCGACTACAAGTGTACATACAAAAAATAAAACCAATTCTTCTAAGAATGAAGAAGAACCGGTTTCCAAGATGTTTGTCGATGTTTCTAATGACGAAGACAAGTTAAATCTCTCAATCGTTCCTGATTATGATTGGGCATCCCATGAAGTTTGTGGTATGTAAGTCACTTTCACTATGGATGATAGTTTTGTGAATGGGTGGAGCAATCTTATATCGGTCTAAGTGCCAACGCGGTCGACTTTTGTGTGTACAAAAGGAACGAACGAGTTTTCCAACAAAAGAGAAGATTGTCCTGTAGATTTCTTCTACATGTACTCTTCTTTAATCAATGACTTATTCGTTTGTGTTTCATTCGATGAGTTCTAGATGGGTGTGTTGGAGAAGTTAAATATAATGCCCACCCAATTGCATCCAAATTGTTGGGCATGGTTGTAGGCCTTTAGGGTGTTGTGTTCAGCATTAGATGTAACTCCTACACCTCCCCTCTTCCTTCACCATTTCAAGGCTCCTAGCCCTGACTAGGAAAGCTCGATCAATATCTTATATTAGAAGACGTTCTTGAAAATGGATATATCCAAGGACCTCATTGTGCTTTACAATGAGCAAATCTTGGGATTCTCAGGCGAACGGGTAGACACCCGAGGATACTAAGATCTCAAGATGAGGTTCATAATCAAATGGGACAGCCATGAAATATGGGAAAGTTATCTTTTGGTGGAGGCCAACACTTCCTACAATGTATTGATCAGTTGACCTTGCCTCGATGCCTTTGAAGTCATCGTCTCCACACCTCACTTGGCTATGAAGTTCCTTTCTGACACAGGAACCCTCTGCACTATGAACGCTGACTAGAAAACCGCACAAGAATTCTACGTCGTGGGGATGAAAGTGACACTTTATGTCCCACCCCGAAATACCTGCTGATTTGAGGTAGCCGTGGCCAACCTAGATCCCCGTACCAACATTGAAGATAGGATGTTTTCGCAAGGCAAGTTCAAGCAGTTAACACTGGGAAGACTTGACAGCCAGACCACAAACATGGAAAGTGATTTAGGTTCCGAGCAAGAATGAGTAATGACAAAGGTGTTACAGGCCAACAACAACCTATTTGCATGAACGACTACTGACATGTTGATCATTTACCCTATTGTAATGTCCTATAAGCTTGCTACATTCAATGAACCTCGACCGATTGCCAAAAAAAAGTGTCAACGAAGAAAGACTGATTAGGCCATGGGGAAGTCTTCCACCACGTGGCTTGCAAATGTGGCGATGGCAAGAAATTTGAGAGGTTAGTGGAGGATGTGCACAAATTTCATTGACTTGAACAAAGCTTGCCTAAATGATGCACATCCCCTCCCGAGCATTGAGAGACTGGTTGACGGTGCAACGGGATATCAAATCCTTAGCTTTTTGGATGCTTACTCTGGGTACAATCAGATATCTATGTACCATCTAGATAAAAATAAAATTGCTTTCATCATTGAATGGACAAACTACTAATATGAGGTCATATTGTTCGGTCTAAAAAATGTTGGGACGACCTACCAACGCCTTATGGATAATATTTTTCATAGGATGTTGCATGGAGGTTTACGTGAATGATATAACTGTAAGATCCTAGTTAACACGTGAGAGACGTAGAAGAGGTGTTTGGCCAAATCAGGTGCTACGAGATGTAGTTAAACCCCTTCCAAGTGTACTTTCGGGTTTGGAGCTTGTAATTCTCCACGATGTCTCTCTACCTTTTCTATTACAATTTTCTTAGTTGTAAATCATCATTTTGTGTCACAACCGGCAAATGGTGGTCTAAACACACATTTGACTATACTTATTTGGTTTGTACTTTTACCTGTCTTTAAGAGATTTATATTCTCTTCATCCATAATAAATGAAGAAATGGAAGAAGTATTTTGAAGAGATTATTGGGAGTTTATATGAGCTCATGAATCCATAAATTTCTTCATCTATTTCAAAATGACACTTAGGGAAGCTTTTCCAACTAACCTTCTTTTAACTTATTCTAACAAGTTTTGCGATCAAATCTATGGAACATAGTAGATTTTCTCAAACTAGCAATTAGAATATGCATATACAAATATAAAAAAAGCCAGAGACATGTGTTTTATCATTGACCAAGTACTTCAGTCACTGAACTTTATAAAAGTTGAAGCTCTAGTTTATCAAACGCTATTGCATAATGTCCTTAAATCAATATGATTGAAAGATAATTTATCTTAAACTTGTTTGATTTCTCGTACTTTTAATCTACATGAGATCCTGTGCTAATCACACTATCTTGTTTACAGTATCAGTTTCTATGTCTCGAGGGAGTAGAAGACACCCTCTTCAGCTGTCAGCAGGACACTGAACACAGGTCTCTTAAGTCTATAGTGATATTCTTCTTGCCCAGATTTCACAATACACACATTCATTACATGGTTGGCATATTCCATATATAAATCTATATATCATTTCTTCTTCTTTGAAAAATGAAATGTAAACAAAAATTCATTTGATGAGACCAACTTGAATAAATTGATGAGAAACCTCACAAAAAACACAACATGTAAATTGAAAGGTGATCTTACATTTTCTTTTTTTGGGGTAAATTCATAAACTTAAACTTGTTTATCTTTTACTTTTAAATTTGTATTCATTACTTCTTTTAATATTTGTACTCCAATCTCTTCTTACTCAGCAAGTCCATTTATTACAATTTTCTCTCTCACTATGTTATGGTGTGAAAATAATACCAAATATTTATTTAAAATGTAATTTATTTTATTTTCAAATAAATAATTTAGTGACCTATCACAAAAATATTAAAATGTTATAAATAAATATTAAAATGTTATCACAAAAATATTAAAATGTTATCACACAAATATTAAAATGTTATAAAATATTGAAAATTTATTTTATTTTCAAATAAATAATTTAAAATGTTATAAAACGTTAATAACATTTTTCAATATTTCCTATCACAAAAATATTACTAAAGGTTTAAGTAACATTTCAATTGTTACTTTTTATAAAATAAGCATATTAATAAGAACTTTTAATAAAATACGTATATAAAAATCAACACCTTCCGGAGCTCGAGTTAAATTGGAATTCTAATCATAACTTGTGATTGATATATATATATATATATATATATATATATATATATATATATATATATATATATATATATATATATATATATATATATATACTAAACATGTGATGCAATTTTTAATATCTCAATTCAATCAGAAGAAAACAATTGAAGAAAAAGGATAAAGAACACAAAAGATTTATACTACTGAATGGAATGAATAAAGAAGAACACAAAAGATTTATAATGAATGTACATCTAATTTCAAAAATCCAGACAACCTAAGTTGGGTATATCACTAGAATTTCAATTCAGGTTCAAAAAATCTAACCAAGATTACGCCTACCTTTTGAAACACCTTCAAGAGTTACAAGAAAAATATTCAAAAGTAACGAATACAATCAATTTCCTATATACAACATATAAATCCAAAAATAGAAATAAATGAAAAAGAACATCACTGACAGAATTTACACAGAAGTGCTAGATTATGCACACCCAAAACAGATCCATTTGAAAACTGAGTTTTCCAAGAAGTTCCAGTTAACTCTTAAATAGAAGTCTGTTAACATAAGAAAGTGAAAACTGTATAAAACTTATTAATTATTTTCTCTTTTTTTTTCAAAATTTCTAAGCTCTCCATGAATAAATTGGTTTAGCCCAGATGAAAAACATCTTATAATTTTCCTTTTGCAATGTAAAAGTATTACATGTGTTTGGGAATACATTAAGCCATATCATTCTTTAGATAAAACATAGGCAACTTTGTGCTGCTGATAAGTTGTTGAATTTTTTTTATGCAGATATGCTATTTTTTCTATAAAAACATTGCATTTGGATTTACCCTTTTTTGGTTTGAGGCGTATGCTTCTTTCTCTGGTCAAGCTGCTTACAATGATTGGTACATGTCATTTTACAATGTCTTCTTCACTTCACTTCACTTCAGGTCATTTTACAATGACTGCTATCACTTCTTCCATTTCCCCTTTCATATCTTTCCATCTTTTCTCCATTTACTTCTCATTTCAACTCAGTTAATGTCTTGTGGAATTCTTCACTTAGCTTTCTTAATTATATTTGCACAAATATAACAAGAGCCTACATCAGTCAGTAAGGTTCAAATTAGTGTATAAAAAATATAACAAAAGCCTACCTCAGTCAGTGAGGTTCAAAGTGCTGTATAAAAAATACATGTTGGAAGAAACAAAGTTTAGTTTTAGATGAGTTATAGTTATAATAGAATGTTCATCTGTAAAAAATTTGGTTAGACTCATAATGTCTTTACATCATTTTATCATGACTTTATAACTTAAAGATGATATATATGAAAGAACGTATATAGTTACTCACCGATACCGTATATCATGAACATTGTATATGAGATCCTTATCATTTGGTGAAAGATAGCACATAAAATGTTAGCTTTTTTTTTTTCTTTTTATTTGTCACTGCTGAATTGTTATTGTCAGACATCTATTCATGGATTACAGCTGTGAACATTTTCATGATCACAAAGACTCAACAATTATTCCTTCACTGGGTCCCACAACCCGCTTTCCATTTCAGGATTTCATACTTTCATTCATCACAGCCGTTCAATGAATATCTAACTGCTCACATCTTATATTCCTTAGTCACACTTACCCAATGTCAGCTAATTAGTGATTTCATCGGTATAGCATCTCTTCACTGAATTACAGTTCGTAAACTTCCATTTCACATTACACACTTCCATTCAGCATCCTCTCCAATCCAACTCCTACCATGGCAGCAGAACTTGTTGGTGGTGCTCTTCTTTCCGCTTTTCTTCAGGTTGCATTCGACAGGTTGGCTTCTCCTCAATTCCTAGACTTCTTTCGTGGAAGAAAACTTGATGAGAAGCTGCTCGGCCACTTGAACATCATGCTCCACTCCATCAATGCTCTCGCTCATGATGCAGAACAGAAGCAGTTCACAGATCCACACGTTAAAGCATGGCTTTTTTCTGTCAAAGAGGCTGTCTTTGATGCAGAGGATCTCTTTGGTGAAATAGATTATGAACTCACCCGATCCCAAGTGGAAGCTCAATCCGAACCTCAAACCTTTACTTACAAGGTATCAAATTTCTTCAACCCTACTTTCAATTCGTTTAACAAGAAAATTGAATCAGAGATGAAAGAAGTCCTAGAAAAACTAGAATATCTTGAAAAGCAAAAGGGTGCTCTTGGTTTGAAAGAGGGTACTTATTCTGGTGATAGATCAGCTGAAAAAGTGTCACACAAATTGCCATCATCTTCTTTGGTGGTTGAAAGTGTTATTTATGGCAGAGATGCCGACAAAGAAATGATCTTTAATTGGCTCACATCTGAGACCGACAATCATAACCATCTATCCATACTTTCCATAGTGGGCATGGGTGGATTGGGTAAGACCACACTCGCCCAGCATGTATACAATGACCCAAAAATGGAGACTAAATTTGATATAAGAGCTTGGGTGTGTGTTTCCGATCATTTTGATATTTTGACAGTCACAAAAACAATTCTTGAGGCAATTACAAAATCTAAAGATGATAGCGAAGACCTAGAAATGGTTCATGGAAGATTGAAAGAAAAACTATCGGGAAAGAAATTTCTTCTTATTTTGGATGATGTTTGGAGCGAAAGGCGAGAAGAATGGGAAGCTGTGCGGACTCCTCTTAGCTATGGGGCTCCAGGAAGTAGAATTCTTGTCACAACACGTGTTGAGAAAGTTGCTCATAACATGAGATCTAGAGTGCATCGCCTAAAACAGTTAGAAGAAGATGAAGGCTGGACAGTTTTTGAAGAGCAAGCTCTAAAAGGTGATGATGTTGAATTGAATGATGAGAAAAAGGAGATTGGTAGAAGGATAGTTGAGAAGTGCAACGGATTACCTCTTGCTTTAAAAACAATTGGAAATCTTCTCCGCACAAAGTCATCCCTTTCAGATTGGAAAAGCGTATTGAAAAGCGACATATGGGACTTGCCGAAAGAAGTCGAAATTCTTCCTGCTCTACTATTGAGTTATCAGCACCTTCCTTCTAATCTCAAGAGGTGCTTTGCTTATTGTGCATTATTTCCGAAAAATTATGAGTTTGACAAAGACGAATTAATTTTGTTGTGGATGGCTGAAGGTTTTCTCCATTACTCTCCGCAGAACAACAATTTAGAAGAGATTGGAGAACAATATTTTGATGATCTGTTAACGAGGTCTTTCTTTCTTCGGTCAAACATCAAAATGCATTTCTCCATGCATGATCTTCTGAACGATTTGGCAAAATATGTTTATGCAGAGTTCTGTTTCAGGTTGAATTTTGATAAAGGAGATTGTGTACCCAAATCAACCCGTCATTTTTCATTTGCTCTCACAGACTTAATGTTTTGTGATGTAAAATGTTTTGATTGTTTTGGTAGTTTAAGGGATGCTAAAAGACTGCGTTCATTTTTTCCAACAATTGTACATGACTATGGTAAAACTCTTTCTTCTCGATTCGAGATACGTGAATTCTCCAAGTTGAAGTTTTTACGAGTCTTATCTTTGAATGGATATTATCACATCAAAGAGGTGCCTGATTGTATTGGCGATCTTAAACATCTCCATTCATTGGACCTTTCTCGTACTATGATACAAAAACTACCTGACTCAGTGGGTTTGCTCTATAACTTGCTGATATTGAAGTTGAATTACTGTTCAAATTTGAAGGAATTGCCTTCATGTTTGCATAAACTCACCAAATTGCGTTGCCTGGAATTTGAATATACAGAAGTGACAAAGATGCCAATGCATTTTGGAAAATTGAAAAATCTTCAAGTACTGAGTACATTTTGTGTTAATAAAAATACTGAGTTCAGTATTAAGCAGCTAGGAGGAATCAATCTTCATGGAAGGCTATCAATTAATGAGCTGCAAAATATTGTGAATCCTTTGCATGCATTAGAAGCAAATTTGAAAAATAAACAACTTGTGGAGCTAAATTTAATATGGAATTTGAATCACATCCCCGATGATCCAAGGAAAGAGAAGAAAGTGCTTGAGAATCTACAACCTTCTAATCAGTTGGAGCGTCTTTCAATCAGAAGCTATTGTGGTACACAATTCCCAAGTTGGGTATTCGATAATTCGTTATCAAATTTGGTATTCTTAGAGTTAGAGGATTGTAAATATTGCCTATGTTTGCCTCCCCTTGGACTATTGTCATCTCTGAAGACCCTCGAGATTAGAGGACTTGATGGAATAGTGAGCATTGGTGCTGAATTTTATGGGAGGAAGTCTTCTTCATTCAAGTCCTTGGAAAGATTGGAATTTGAAAACATGAAGGAGTGGGAAGAATGGGAATGTAAAACTACTTCGTTTCCACGTCTTCGAGATCTTTATATGATTCAGTGTACCAAGTTGAAAGGTCTGTCAGAGCAACTTGTTCATTTAGGGTGGCTATATATTGAGTCATGTCCTAACCTCATCATTAAAGAACACAGCAAAAACACATCAGCGCTTAAATATATGACAATTATTCGTGGTTGTGACTCTCTTACAATCTTTCAGCTAAATTTCTTTCCAATGCTCCGTTATCTTGTTCTGAAAGGATGCCAAAACCTACAAAGAATTTCACAAGAGCATGCTTATAATCATATCGAGATGATGTCAATCTGTGAATGTCCTCAATTTGAATCATTTCCCGGTGAAGGATTATCTGCAGCATTTCCATCTCTTATTGAACTGCGGATAATTGATTGTCCAAAAGTGGAGAAGTTCCCAGATGGAGGTTTGCCATCAAAGGTAAAATACATGTGTCTTTCAAGTTTAAAACTTATCGCCTCCCTGCGAGAGAACTTGGATGTCAACACATGTCTTCAAAGCTTGACCATAGAAAATTTAGAGGTTGAGTCTTTTCCCGATGAAGTTTTGCTGCCACCTTCTCTTACTTCTTTAAGTATCAATCATTGCCCAAATCTCAAAAAGCTAGACTACAAGGTTCTCGTTAACCTCTCATCTCTCACACTTATTGATTGCGGTAACCTCCAATTCTTACCTGAGGAGGGTCTGCCCAAATCCATCTCTTCTCTTCATACTTTTGGCTGTCCATTGCTCGAGCAGCGTTGTCAGAAGCCAGAAGGCGAAGATTGGAGAAAGATTGCTCACATTGAAAAACTGAAATTTTCGTAATAAGATGAAACAGAAGTTCAAAATTAGATGGGCATCTTCTCACATTCTAATTGCAGAGCTTCGGGCATCACATCTCTTAGTTTGGAATTTTATTTATTATTTGTGGACTGACAAGATGAAAGACCGATTGTTGTGAAGAAATTGCATGGTTAGTGTTTTATTTATATATTCATATATAGATAATATTTATCTTTTACTTTTAAATTTTTATTCATTCTAGTTCTTTATCTTTTAACTCCTTCGCACATATGTCATCTCCAACGAGTTGTTGCAATTGATTATACATATTAAGGATCATTAGTTGTTTCTTCAAAATATAAATTGGCTTTAAAAAAAGTTTTGTACGAAGACAAAGAAGGTTAAAGATTTTTATATGATTGCCTCGTTATACATAACGATATAATCAACTCGTTTTGAAATTATGTCTATACATTACACGATATAAGAAGCTTTTAGTATACGTTACACCAAGTTCTTTTATTACAATTTTTTCTCTTACCGTATTAATTTATGGTATGGTGTAAAAATAACACCAATATTTATTTAAAAATAAAATTTTATTTCCTTCTTTATTAAATAATTTAGTGACCTTTGTTAATGTTGTAAAACGTTAATATTAGTAACATTTTTACAATGTTTCCTTTATTTAAAAAATACTACCAAATGTTTTAAAGTAACATTTCAATTATGTTACTTTTTATAAAATAAACATTACAAAAGACTTTTAATAATGTTTTAAGACTTTTTTTTTCTCTTGAATAAAGTTAATAAAAAAATTTAATAATATTTTTGTAATGTTGTTTTAATTTTAAAAAGGTTTCTAAATTATGTTAATAATTTACTAAATTATATTAATAATGTTTTTTCATGTTACTGGTTGTCATCTAATCTGAAAATGAAACTGTATCATGCTCCGATAAAAATTAAGGCAGCTTCACCTGTTAAAGAAAACATAATTATTACTTTCATACGACATATCGCAACACTCACAGAATTAAATAGGGATAATCATTTTCAAGGTTCCTTAATCCTCTCAAATATGTCTTTGTATTATTTTTTATCGCAATTAGGTTTATGTTTTTGTAAAATTGAATCAATCGAAACCTTGCCGATAATTGGACTGGACGGCGTTAAGATTTTTGTCTCATGGTATGTTGACTACGCAAATATTAACCACTTGGCAGAGAAAGCTCCCATTACGTGGATGTTTAATTTAGAAATGAAAAAGAATTGGGATTTCATTAAATCCCTAAATTCGAAGATAAAAATCCCGAATTACAAAGGGTGCGTGAGGTGATCGAGCTTGTTGTTGTGCGACGTGGGTGGGTGGGTGGTGAACGTAGTTGTTCTTCTTCGAACAGGATGTTGAACGATCATTCTTGTTGTTCGTCGACATACAATGTGTGGCGGAAGGAAAACCCTAATGCGTGTTCATCGATTTGCCACTGAAGACAGAGATGTGTGTTGAGAACTGCTAAAACTATAAAGAATTGAGGCAAACAATTTTAGGGATGCTCTAAGTATAAGGTATAATACATTGAACCTATGTATTTTGTGGTACTGTTTCTAAGAAGAGACCATTGTGGTTGATTGTTGTGCTTACAGAATGGTACTAAAGACGCTGGTTGCAACTACTTCAAATGGTCCACTGATGTTGGGTTTGACGAAAGGGATACCTACTTAGAGTGCGAAGGAAACAAAGAAACTTTGGTGAACAATGAAAACATTGAGGCTAATAGGAAAATGATAGTTAATTTACAAAAATTTGTCTTCATTGTTCAAAAGTGGATGAAGGTGTTCATATTTTGGGTTTTTGTTTTATGTGTAATAAACATAATTTTAGTTTCAATGTCGATGAGAATGGAATGATGTGTTGTAAGCTTTGTTCTGTTTTAATGAATTGAAGACTTGTTTCATAAGTAATAAATTGAGGATTTTGTGTTTATGACTAAGTAATTGAATTCTGGTTATGGAATCTGATATGATTCGCTTCCCATCCTTGCAGCTCACACTTGAAATAGATAGTTTTATGTACCCAAATAATAATCTTATAACTCACAATATTGTAGAACACATATCCCTTTATGATTGAAATTTCACTTTAATATGAGTTAAATAATTAATGGAGTAATGCAGCTACCATCACTGAAAAGGTATTGTAGTTGAATTTGATATGTTGTAATGGTAATGTTATCTTATGTTGATGAGGAACAGCCAAATGCAAAAAAAGAAAAGGTAAAGAAAGGTTTATATAATGATTTGCTTTTGGTAGCTATTAAGCAAATATATTCCAGCTTTTTTATATATAGCATTGGCACAATCAACCAAAGTCGTTGAGCATCACCATAATTATATATTCCAACTTTATTCATAAAGTAACTCATCAATCAATACATAAAAGTTTTCGTAGCTATTTAATGGAAAGTATATGTGAAACTGATACAACTGATGTATAGATAACAAACAAAGATTGCGTATTTAAAGTTTGGGAATAAGAATTTCCACAATTAACAAATTTCATAGTGACATACAATATGATTCTACAAACTTCACAAGACCATCTAATTTTCTCTACTTGGATATCTGCAAAGATTGATCTAAGATAATTGACACTCCAAAAACGAGAATAAGAATTTCTACAATATTACTATGTTCTAGAGAAAACACTGTTACAACTGCAAGAAAACAGTTTACTCAACAGGACTTAATGTTCATGATACTTAAAAAAAGGTAATTGTTTTATGTTTTCATTGTAAAATAACTACAGCGTCTGAGGCTATAAATATTTTGAACTTGTCATAGATAAATCAAAATATCATGAAAAACATTAATACTACTTATCTAAATTAACAATCATAGAGGAAGGAAGATGACATTCAATTGGCAGCTCAATCTTGATTAAATGTTTTCGTAAGATGGTGACTTCAAATCTCCAAATCTTATAACTCATAATGTCTGTACTATTATGACTTTATAACTTAAAGATCATATATATGAAAGGACATATATAGTTACTCACTAATACCGTATCATGAACATTGTTCTGTGAGATCCTTATCATTCGGTGAAAGATAGCACATAAAGCATTGGGGATAATAACTTTTTCTTTTTCTTTTTTCCTTTTTATTTGTCAGTGCTGAATTGTTATCATCAGACATCCATTCATGGATTACAGCTGTGAACATTTTTATGATCAGAAAGACTCAACAATTATTGCTTCTTTGGTCCCAGAACCCTTTTTCCCTATCAGGATTTCATACTTTCATTCATCACAACCGTTGAATGAATATCGAACTGCCCACATCTTATATTGCTGACTCACACTTATCCAATGTCAGCTAATTACTTATTTACGAGGTATAGGATCTCTTCACTGAATTACAGTCGTAAACTTCCATTTCAAATTACATACTTGCATTCACCATTTTCCAACTCCTAAAATGGCAGCAGAACTTGTTGGTGGTGCTCTTCTTTCTGCTTTTCTTCAGGTTTCATTCGATAAGCTGGCTTCTCCTCAATTCCTAGATTTCTTTCGTGGAAGAAAACTTGATGAGAAGCTGCTTGGCAACTTGAACATCATGCTGCACTCCATCAATGCTCTCGCTCATGATGCAGAACAGAAGCAGTTCACAGATCCACACGTTAAAGCATGGCTTTTTTCTGTCAAAGAGGCTGTCTTTCATGCAGAGGATCTCTTGGCTGAAATAGATTATGAACTCACCAGATCCCAAGTGGAAGCTCAATCCGAACCTCAAACCTTTACTTACAAGGTATCAAATTTCTTCAACTCTACTTTCAATACCTTTAACAAGAAAATTGAATCAGAGATGAAAGAACTCCTAGAAAAACTAGAATATCTAGCAAAGCAAAAGGGTGCTCTTGGTTTGAGAGAAGGTACTTATTCTGGTGATAGATCAGGTAGTAAAGTATCACAGAAATTGCCATCATCTTCTTTGCTGGTTGAAAGTGTTATTTATGGTAGAGATGCGGACAAACAAATGATCTGTAACTGGCTCACTTCTGAAACCGACAATAATAACCATCCATCAATACTTTCCATTGTGGGAATGGGTGGGTTGGGTAAGACCACACTCGCTCAACATGTATACAATGACACAGAGATTGAGAAGGCTAAATTTGATATTAGAGCTTGGGTTTGTGTTTCTGATCGTTTTGATATTTTGACAGTCACAAAAACAATTCTTGAGGCAATTACAAAATCTAAAGATGATAGCGGAGACCTAGAAATAGTTCATGGAAGATTGAAAGAAAAAGTATCGGGAAAGAAATTTCTTCTTGTTTTGGATGATGTTTGGAGCGAAAGGCGACAAGAATGGGAAGCTGTACGGACTCCTCTTAGCTATGGGGCTCCAGGAAGTAGAATTCTTGTCACAACACGTGTTGAGAAAGTTGCTTCTAGCATGAGACCTAAAGTGCATCACCTAAAGCAACTAGAAGAAGATGAATGCTGGAAAGTTTTTGAAGAACAAGCTCTAAAAGATGATGATCTTCAATTGAATGATGAGAAAAAGGAGATTGGTAGAAGGATAGTTGAGAAGTGCAAAGGATTACCCCTTGCTTTGAAAACAATTGGAAGTCTTCTCCGCACAAAGTCATCCATTTCAGATTGGAAAAACGTATTGGAAAGCGACATATGGGACTTACCAAAAGAAGTTGAAATTATCCCTGCTTTACTATTGAGTTATCAGAACCTTCCTTCTCATCTCAAGAGGTGTTTTGCTTATTGTGCATTATTTCCGAAAAATTATGAGTTTGAAAAAGAGAATTTAATTTTGATGTGGATGGCTGAAGGTTTTCTCCATTACTCTCCACAGAACAACAATTTAGAAGAAATTGGTGAACAATATTTTGATGATCTGCTAACGAGATCTTTCTTTCTTCGGTCAACCATCAAAATGCATTTCTCTATGCATGACCTTGTGAATGATTTGGCAAAATATGTTTGTGCAGACTTCTGTTTTAGATTGAAATTTGATAAAGGAAACTGTATACCCAAAACAACCCGTCATTTTTTATTTGCATTCGATGATTTAAGATATTTTGATGGTTACGGAAGTTTAATTGATGCTAAAAGACTGCGTTCATTTGTTCCGATTACAAATGACTTTGTGCATGGTGTTTTTCCTTGTCAAATCAAGATTTTGATACGTGAATTGTTCTCTAAGTGGAAGTTTTTACGCGTCTTATCTTTGAATGGAAATTATGACTTCCAAGAGGTTCCTGATTCTGTTGGTGATCTTAAACATCTTCATTCATTGGACCTTTCTCGTACTATGATACGAAAACTACCTGACTCAGTAGGTTTGCTCTATAACTTGCTGATATTGAAGTTGAATGGTTGTTCATTTTTGAAGGAATTGCCTTCAAATTTGCATAAGCTCACCAATTTGCGTTGTCTGGAATTTGAAGATACAGGAGTGACGAAGATGCCAATGCATTTTGGAGAGTTGAAGAATCTTCATGTACTCAATATGTTTTGTGTCGGTAGAAATAGTGACTTCAGTACTAAGCAGCTAGGAGGAATCAATCTTCATGGAAGGCTATCAATTAATGAGCTGCAAAATATTGTGAATCCTTTGCATGCATTAGAAGCAAATTTGAAAAATAAACAACTTGTGAAGCTAAAGTTAATATGGAATTGGAATCACATCCCCGATGATCCAAGGAAAGACAAGAAAGTGCTTGAGAATCTACAACCTTCTAATCAATTGGAGCATCTTTCAATCAGGAGCTATTGTGGTACACAATTCCCAAGTTGGGTATTCGATAATTCGTTATCAAATTTGGTATCCTTAGAGTTAGAGGACTGTAAATATTGCATATGTTTGCCTTCCCTTGGACTATTGTCATCTCTGAGGACCCTCAAGATTAGAGGATTTGATGGAATAGTGAGCATTGGTGCTGAATTTTATGGGAGCAGCTCTTCTTCCTTCAAGTCCTTGGAAATTTTGAAATTCTACAACATGAAGGAATGGGAAGAATGGAAATGTAAAACTACTTCTTTTCCACGTCTTCAACATCTTGTTATTGTTCGATGTTCCAAGCTGAAAGGTCTATCACAGCAACTACTTCATTTAAAGGAACTCATTATCGAGTCATGTCCTAACCTCATCATTAGGGAACCCAATGAAGACACATCAACGATTGAACTCTTGAGAACTCGTTCATGCCCACGTGTGAATATTCCCATGACCCATTATGATTTCATTGAAGAAATGACAATTGATGATGCTTGCGACTCTCTTACAATCTTTCAGCTAAATTTCTTTCCAATGCTCCGGTTACTTGTTCTGATAGAATGCCAAAACCTACAAAGAATTTCACAAGAGCACCCTCATAATCATCTCAAGAAAATGTCAATCCGTGGATGTCCTCAATTTGAATCATTTCCCAGTGAAGGATTATCTGCAGCATTTCCATCTCTTACCGAACTGGAGATAACTTGGTGTCGAAAAGTGGAGAAGTTCCCAGATGCTGGTTTGCCATCAAACGTAAAACATATGACTCTTTCAAGTTTAAAACTTATTACCTCCCTGCGAGAGATCTTAGATGTCAACACATGTCTTCAAAGCTTATGTATTGAATATCTTGATGTGGAGTCTTTTCCGGATGAAGTTTTGCTGCCACCTTCTCTTACTTCTTTAAGAATCTATCACTGCTCAAATCTCAAAAGGCTAGACTACAAGCTTCTCCATAACCTCTCCTCTCTCACACTTTTTGATTGTCGTAACCTCCAATGCTTACCTGAGGAGGGTCTGCCTAAATCCATCTCTTCTCTTCATATTATGTGTTGTCCATTGCTCGAGCAGCGTTGTCAGAAGCCAGAAGGCAAAGATTGGAGAAAGATTGCTCACATTCAAAATCTGAGAGTTTGATAATAAGATGAAGCGCAGAAGTTCAAAATTAGATGTGCTCCAATTCCCTTCGTCTTCTTTCTCCCTACTTCAATATTAGATGTGCTAATTCTTCTCACATTCTAATTGCATCCCTTCCACAAACTCTTCTTCGTTTTGATGTTTTTTTCTATTAGAGTGTCATCAGATCTCTTAGTATATATGTACTTCTATCTTTTCTCAATTGCCAAGTCCTTTTATTACAATTTTTTCTCTCACTGTATTAATTTATGGTATGGTGTAAAAATAACACCAATATTTATTTAAAAATAAAATTTTATTTCATTCTTTAATAAATAATTTAGTGACCTTTTGTTTAATGTTGTAAAACGTTAATATTAGTGGCATTTTTACAATTTCCTTTATTATAAAAACACTACCAAAGGTTTTGAAGTAACATTTCAATTATGTTACTTTTTATAAAATAAACATTACTAAACTTTTAATAATATTTTTAGATTGTTTTTTTTTCTCTTAAATAAAGTTAATAAAAAAATTTCATAATATGAACATGTAGCTCTGTATAAAATTTGATATGCTAAATGCATTTATTAAGTGTCCACTCATTCTTTTGTTGGGTTTTTTATATCTATATATGCAAATTTCATTCATAAATTATAATAATAGGCTATTTTTTAAAAATTACGTTAATAAGCAAGTCGTATTAGGACAATATGACTTTAAATTGAAAAATTGTGTTCCTCGATCGACTTTTGTATTGACAGAGCTAAAGAGTGAAAGTCGTTTAGTCTCCTAATGGCTTTAGCGTGTTTTAATCAATTATGATAAAAAGGTAATTGATTATCTTATGACTTGACGACTTCAATTGCAAATTAAAAGTTATCTTAAGACAAGATAACGTCCATTATAATTGATTATAGGGTACTTGTGATTAATTATCAGTAGACTTTATTTGTTCCAAAGATGTAATCAATTATAAGTTTTTTGTAGGTAACTTTCTTTGTGGAACACCTAATTACAATTGATTAGGTTTTTATGTAATTGATTAATAGATGGATTGGGCTCTTACCATATAGAAAACATATTGTAATTAACAAAAATCTTGATTGATTCAATGATTCATGCTATATATTTATGGTAATTAAGTTATATAAGTTTATAATTAAGTATTAAGGGTTTCTAGATATCCTTCATTGATTAAATCATTTATTTTGATTAATAAATAACATTTAATTTGTAAGCTATCTAGATTCCCAGAGAGCTATATGAGTTCGTCAATTATCTTATTGGTTTTCTAATTTCCCACTGAGCTATTCATGTGTCTTATCGACCTGAAAACAGAATGCATGTGTCTTGTTGATGTTACTAGATCGGGGATGTGACACATTGTTTGTCACCAAACTATCTTGTCAACCTTCTAACACATTATAAGTGTATTAAATAGGTTTGGACATGTCTCATCATTTTCCACAACAGAAGAAAAAGAAACAAAACTAACGATGCTAGTCAAAGAAAACTAAATTTGTGGCTTTCTAAAATAAAGAGAAAAAAATTGATCAAAGTTTAAAAAAGTTAAGGTTTAAACCCTCCGATCCTCAATCTCAGGTCCTCACTTTTGTATGGCAATCTCAGGTCCTCATATTTGTAATTGTGGATCATATTTTTTTTTGTAAAATTGAGTCAATTTTACTCTAACAGTTAAGTTGTCCCAAACAGTCTTAAATTGAGCTGAGCTATTTATTTTTTTTTTTTTGTAAAATTTAGTCAATTTTACCCTAAGTAAGTTGTCCCAAACAACATTAAATTGAGTTGAGCTGTATTTTTTTTGTTTTGATGAGATGCTATTGTGCATTAAATTGAATGGGTGAGTGTTTTAGAATCATCACATTTAACCCTTTTAAGAAAATGTTACTAAAGAGATAAAGAAAGACTAATAATCAAATCATGGCTAATTAAAAGCTATTGAATACATATATACTAAATTGGCTTAATTATCCCATGATAACCAATTAAGTGAATAAAGAAATAATCAGAATTAGTATATTGCATGAATAAAATATAATTGATGCAGAAAAAAAAAAATATATATATATATATATATATATATATATATATATATATATATATATATATATATATATATATATATATATATATATATATATATATATATATTCAAGTCAGAGAATATCGAAACAATTAAAGTTTAGTAGGCCATATATAAAATTTTGGTTTCAAAATATTGTAAACCAAGAAAGAAGATTAATTTATTTCACCTTATTGTCATAAATGCATTCATGGATTACAGAAATGAACATTTTTCTTATCAGAAAGACAATAATTATTGCTTCGCTGGGGCCTCAACCCTCTTTCCAGACAGATTTTCCACTCATGATTTCAAATTCTACACGTTAAATTCATCTCTCAGATAAGGTTTTAGTTATGTGGAGTTAAATTAACTTAAATCCACTTTTTAATACGAGAATCATGAATTAAAGTTTATCATAGGTAGAGTGTTATATGTCCGACTTCAAAGCGTGTAGTTCTGCTGGATTGTATCAATGTCAAGTCCTTTGAGCTTCACGACAGACTCAACATGACCCTTTAGAGTATGAACCTCCCTTAGCCTTGAAACTTCTGCACGTTTCTTGGCCTGTTCTGCAAGTTCAGACAGCTCCCTGTAGTCGTTTTTCTCATTCAAAATCTCATGAACAGTTTGAGGTGGATTCAACCCATGCAATGTTCGTTGAGCTACAGCCCACTGTGCTTCTCTTTCTCCCTTTCCATAATCGTTCTTTGAGTTGAAAGCAACCCTATTCTCAGTGATATTGTTCCAAGCCTTTCCAGTTAATCCATATCGGATGATGAACTTCAGAATATCCATGGGAATGTAGAAAATTATGCTGTAGAGCCAGATCACACCAGCCCAACCCCATCCAATGCCATTAATCTTTGCAAATCCCCAGTTTGCATACACAGCTATGAGTGTGGCAATGAGCTGTGCTATAAGAAAAGCAACGACAAGAAGTAGACCAGGGCGTTCAACGTAAGACCAGCTCCTTGAGCGTGTCACAAAAATCAGTGCTTGACTTACAATGCTCACTTGAAGATAAACAGCTGCCGTGAGCTCGCCGTGGCTTTCCCTGATGGATCTCACTCCGAATTTGTCTGAGAAAAAGTTAGATGCATAAGCAGCCCAGAAGAAGATAACAGTCATGATAGCTAGGTAGGCACCGAGAACAACGCCGGTAATGAAAATCTCTCTCAACTTCCAGGAATCTGGCACTGGAGATGGCTTCACCCTGTCTTTGGAAATAGTCATGATGGTACCATCATTCAGAATGGCAATGATCAAAACCATGAAGGGTGAGAAGTCAAACTTCCATATCAGAGCAAGCAGCATAAACCCTAACACAACTCGGATGGTAATAGAAACAGCATATATGGTGTAATTCTTCATCCTTTGGAAGATGGCTCTGCTTGTCAACACAGCACTCACGATCACACTCAAGCCAGGCTCGGTGAGAACTATATCGGATGCACTTCGAGCTGCGTCAGTTGCATCAGCAACAGCGATTCCAATATCTGCTCTTTTGAGTGCAGGAGCATCGTTCACACCATCTCCTGTCATCCCACAAATGTGTTTCCTTTCCTGGAGTCTCTTTACTATCTCGTACTTGTGCTCAGGGAAGACACCGGCAAAGCCATCAGCTTTCTCAATAAGTTCATCAATGGGAAGTGCAGCAATGGACTCATCCTTATGCTGACCGAGGAGGGATGAAGAAGGATACATGTTGCTTCCCATGCCAAGTCTGCGACCAGTTTCCTTCCCGATGGCTAGCTGATCACCTGTAATCATCTTAACGTTAACTCCTAGATGGAGAGCGCGCCTTATAGTCTCAGCACTGTCATGCCTTGGTGGGTCAAAGAGTGGCAACAGACCCACGAACTGCCATGGTCCTCCAGCACTCTCCTTTGTCTTTTCTGGCACCTCTTGTTTCGCCACGGCAAGCGAACGAAGACCGCGATCAGCAAATTTACCAATGATGGATAAAGCCTTCTTCTTCACGTCTTCCCGAAGATTGCAGAGCTCGATAATCTGCTCCGGTGCACCTTTGCTTACTCGGTACCACTTACCTTCACTGTCTATGTATGTTATGGCTGTGCGCTTGTCCACTGGGTTAAATGGCAGAAAATGAACCTCTGTAATGCCATCTCTAGCCTCTTTTGGATCACCCAACATTCCAACTATGCAAGTATCAATAGCATCCTGGTTTTCAACTCTGGAGGCCCTAGCCCCAAGCAAAATTACTGTATCCTTGTCAGCATCTCTTGAGAAAACCTCAATCAAAGACTTGTCCACTGTAAGCTTGTTAAGTGTTAGAGTGCCAGTCTTGTCACTGCACAGAACATCCATCCCAGCCATCTCCTCAATGGCTGTCATCCTCTTGGTGATAGCACCTTGCTCAGAGAGCCTGTGGGAACCAATTGCCATTGTTACTGACAACACTGTAGGCATGGCAATGGGAATCCCTCCAATGAGAAGGACCAAGAGGTTGTTGATTCCGCTCCTGTACTTGCGGTGCTGAATTGGATACATCACCACAATTTCAATGATCATCCCCAAAGCAATTGAGCAAATGCAGAAATTTCCAATGGCCGTCAACACCTTTTGGAAATGCCCAACTTGGTTAGTGCTGTCGACTAGGTGAGCAGCCTTACCGAAGAAGGTATGAACCCCAGTAGCGATTACAACTGCTTCAATCTCTCCTTGCTTCACCGTGGAGCCAGAGAAGACTTCATCGCCGGGGTTCCTAGTAACAGGTAACGACTCACCCGTGAGTGCAGACTGATCAATCTTGAGGGAATCTCCTTCCAAGAGACGAGCATCAGCTGGAATGATGTCACCCAGTTTGATGCTGATTATATCTCCCGGTACCAGTATGCTAGCTTCCACTTCAGACCACCTTCCATCTCTCAAAACCTTCGCTTTCGGAGCAAGGCCTGCCATGAGTGCTGCCGCAGCATTGCCGGCGTTGTTTTCTTCAATGAAACTGATGGTTGAGTTGATAAAGAGCAACACCACGATTCCAACAAAGTCTTGCCAGTCTGGGGGCTCACCCCCTCCATTTGCCAATGCAATGGCCATGATGGCTGCGGCTTCCATCACCCATGACAAAGGGTTCCACATAAAACCCAAGAATTTAAGGAGCTTGCTTTCTTCCTTTTCTTCCAACTTGTTTGGTCCAAAAACCTGCAACCTCTTGTCGCCTTCCTCAGTCGTCAGACCTTCCTTCGTACAATTCAGTTCGCGGAACACTTCATCCACAGGAATCCGCTCCAGATCCACTGCCTCGTTCTTGATATCTTCGAGACCTCCCATGTTGTCGTTGTTGGTGTTATGTCAAAGAGAGAAAGAAGATGGTTTCTTGAGAAAGAAAAGTGTCAAAGATGGGTATATATGCACAAAGAAATGCTAATTATTTTGGTTCTTTGCATGTGAGTGAGAGTTTCTCTCTCTACAGTTATTCTAAAATCACTCCTTCCCATTCGTTCACTAACAAACTAGCTCTCTTTTCTTTATATTACTCAATCAAACTCGTCCAATCTGAACCGTCCATTCTTAATATTACCATCATTGTGGAACAAAGCTCAGAAAATTAAAGTCAAATCTTCTTCGTAAAATAGCCAACCCCTCATTTCATCGGTATATATAACAGAAGCAGAATAGAAGCAGTTCAGAGATCCATACGTGAAGCCAGGCTTCCATATCATGCTAGAGCTTCTCAAACCAGCAATTAGAATATACATACACATATACATAAATGCCATAGACATGTTCTTTATCGATGATCACGTACATCAGTCACTTAGCGTAGTCGATTGAAGGTAAATATTACACAATCCAAAAGCTCATGGGTATTATGGGTTTGAAATTTTGAATGTTTACGTCATATGAATAATAGAAATTGCTTGCTTGTAGTACAAAATATACTTTTAAAAGAAGCTGAGACACATCACAGAAGAATTTCATTAACTCTTTATTCATAAACTCTAAACAAAGCATGGTAATCTAATATAAAAGAAAAGTTATATTATAAAGTGTATACATCAAACTTATTTTATATATTGAAAATACATATTCACACCGGTTCTCATGTTCTTGATTCTTAACATGAAAATAGAGATTTTTGAATTGAAAAGCCTTTCTAGGATAAAATGAAGTTATGGTATTGACTGGACACAATATGAATGGAAACAGCTCTGAACATTGGGTGCATTAAGAAAGGCTTGTTCTGGATTCTGTTTCTAAGGAGCTGTGTTAAATATTAGCTAATGTTATGTTCCCTTTTCCTTAAACAGGTATGCTTCTTTCTGGTTTACTTTTAGAGGAGACATGAAACATTGATTCTTGTGATATCCTGTCATTGGAAAAACAATGGGAGAAGGAGTGTCTAGCAAAGGTAAACGACCTTGGAAGTTTTCTTAATGATTCTCTCTCTCTGCTTTATATGTTCAATATCAAATTTAAAGAACAAGCTCAAATGTGATAATTGTTTTGATGAAGAGTACTTAAAGCTACCGTTTCCATACTCACATGTGTATTTATTCTGTGTTGCTTCACATGTTGTCCTAAAATGTGAACAAGAACTTGGTGGGTTATGTTAAATTCTGGAGAAATTGAATTATATATAATCAACCAAGCTGCTAAACCCCTATTTATGCATCATAGGCTATTGGTAGAGTTATCTTTTAACAGGTTTTGATTTTAAATTAATGATTTAATTGGAAGACCAGAAGCTTTACTAATCGCACTATCTTTTCAGAGTGTCCTTTTCTATATCTTGAGGGAGCAGAAGACACCCTCTTTAGAGATCTTCAATTAAATACATTAAACCTTTGTATGGTGTCCATACCAAAATACAGAAAAACAAATTAGTGTACTAAATTACTTATTGATGATGACCACAACATGGTATTAGGATCCACAACTTCAAATATTTATTACCTCTTTGATCAAATATCTTTCTGCAATAAACATCAAATATAATCTCAATTAATTTTTGTTCCACAAACAAGGTTTATATAAAGACAACATTAAAAGAGGGTCTCATTGTATTTTGGACTATATCTTTGATAGAAACTAGAAAGTCCACCTTATTAAAACTTTGGTATCCACTTTGAGTTAGTTGTAGACTAGAAGGTAACAATAACTCAAGATGTGACTTGGAAATATTTGTAGAGAAGTTTAAAACAATGGACGAGGGAGGTGGAATTGCAATATTTTCAAGAGAAAAGTTTGTAATACAAAAAGAACAATTAATGAATGGAAAAGAGTTTAAGGAATGCATAAACTAAGTATATAGTATTTACTACTACTCCTAGCAAAGAAAAGATGCAACTCTTCAATTTTCCTCTTCCAAGCTAAGTATGATAATGCACTTATCTCCTCACCAAAAGAAAAAAGGAATATCAATCTCAACCTTATCCTTGCCATAGAAGTAAGGCAAGTCAACCTTATTTTCTCTAGGGGTGTGTTCTCTTATTTGCCTTCTAATTGCATAAAATTGTTGATAATATTTCCCTAATCTCATTCCCTCTTGATCATAAGTTGACTCCTCACTCCTACTTTCCCTTGATTGATTATTTTCTCTCTTTAGAATTTGTTCTTCTTTAAGAAGCATAATGTCATCTACCATAAGTGCAATTTGAATTTCTGTCAATTTTATCTTTTCTCCTAAGTTGCACTTCTTCTTGTAGCCATAGATTGAGTTCTCTAAGTTCTTTAGAAATTTGTTTCACAGTATGAATGGATTCCTCAAAGTCACTCCTTCCATGGTGAAATAGATGTCGAGACATCTTTTAATTTCAAAAGTTTTCCGAGAATGTGCTCTATGAAGACAGGGAAGCTCAATGGGATACATGGAAGCTCAGTTAGAAGCAAAGCTCGGCTGAAAGAAAAGGGCTCAATTGGAAGCATGAGAATTCGACTGGTAGCATAACCAGCCTGGCATGCAGTTTGGTCCAAAAATACAAGGTCCAAAATATAAAGGAAAAACCTATTCAATTCTATGTTATTTATATATTTAAACAAAATAGACAAACTATAGTTGGACTTTTCCATAAATCCATGTTATAAGCCCTTAGAGTAGTTGTCATCAATTGATAACAACTGAAAATAATGACAAAAGAACTATTTATTGAATGCATGTAATTTGAATCATAGGTTTTTGAGAGGCCTTAATCTTAGAATGTAGTTTTCAGTATACAAAAAACCGATTTTCATGATAATGATTTCCTCCACATACCTACATTATGTTGATATTGTCTCCAGTAGATATAGGACTTTTTTTCCTAAACTAACATCTATGATTCATTTTCATTCCTTTACTCCTAACTTCATCCTATTTCTGCAATACTCACCAACTACAACTAACTAACTATGGCTAGTTATTAATTCTTACACATGAAATGGTCTCATTCCTTTCCTCCATTTCTCCTGTACACTGTCATAAAAAGATGTTCTGTCCCTGTCATTAACAGATTTTTCCCAACTATTTTCTTTTCTCATCTTTGCCATTGATGCCTTTATATAAAGTATGGATCCAGTTGCTGATATGTGTTCAATTTCTTTTCTCTAATCTGAAGCATATGAAAGAAATCATCCATTCATCGTTTTCATATAATTAACAGTCATGAACCAAGTGGATGAAACAGGTTTATATATATCAGTAGCAGATTAGCTATTTAAACCAAAAAGGATCCATGTATTTGTTTTAGGTATATACTTGTTGGAGGGTTCATGATTGAAATACTGGTACCTCTATGCCCTATGTAGTTGTTCTTATTACATGACAGAAAAGAATATAAAGAAATAATAGCATAATAAGAAAAATGAATGTGTATACTTGTGTAAATAGTTTTAAGATAATCGTAATTTGACAACATTTTTTTATAACATTTTAACACCATTTACGTGTGATTCTTTGATTGGTCTGTGTTTATGATTTTACGATTGATTGTAAAGTGATTTTGGACCCATCATAAGAATAACACGTAGATGGTGTTAAAATGTTATAGAAATATAAAGTAGTGTTACAATCCTACACAAAACAGAATACCAAGAGTGGGTTAGTAGGACAGAAGAGAAAGGCTGCATGGGAAAGGTTTGTCATTATTAATTCCTATGTATGTGCTGTCTCATGCAGCCATCATCCATTAAAGGTAAGAAAAGCATTATGGTGGCCAATGTAAACAATCATTTAATATGTAATTTATACCTATCCACACAACCCACTAATTTCATATGATGTGCAAAGTTTGGAGGCTGCTCATTGGAAACTTATTACTATCTAACTTTTCTAGATAGTATTGTTAAGAAAATGACATTGTTTAAGGCAATTCATAAACTTTAAAATCAATACACTAAACTACTTAAATTAAATGAAAATAATAACATAAAAACATTACTACTATTACTTATATTGAGCTTCTACTATGATATCATTTGGAAATTGTAGATTTATTTGTTTATATCTAAAAGTTTAGAGTCAAAAATTACTAATTAGAAATATATTTGTAATAATTATTTAACGGATTCTAGTATAAAAGTAGAAGTTCAAATAGATTTTCATGTGAGGTCATACTTCTAGAAAGGTGCTGACTTGGGGCATGAGCTTTGAGACTAAGTTTATCTAATTAATTAGCACTATTGCTCTGAAACTAAAAGAGAAAGATTAAGTTTAAACTATAGATATGTATCTTATTATTGAATATATTACTTTTTCTTAGGGTAAATTAGTGTATGATTAAGTGCTTTCTAGAAGAAAATCTTTAGACCCCATCAAAGATTTTTCTTTTTGAAAAAACAATGTAACTTTATAGTTGCCAAATTAATAACAAAAATGCATCAATGTGAATTACTATTTTACTAATCATTCATTCATGATAGGGATGTGAAGAATCATTTCAATGGGAAAACAAAAGGAATGCCAAAAATGGGGTTTAACCCAAAATTTCTTGTGTAAAGTTATTTAGGTTTTTCTTTCCCACTAGGACTTTTAGACAAAAAAAGATGGTTTTTTAAGTAAGAAATAATTTATACGTATAAATTTGTCAGTTTTCACAAATAACTTTTTCAAATTTTTGTTTTTATTGTATAGAAAATTTCGTTGACTTATGTCCAAAATCCAACGTTAGTGTAAATTAAAAATTATAATAATAATAAATTCTTTACAAGTTTGTCAAACTCTTATCTCACTTCGAATGATGAAAATGGTTTCCTTGGCATGCTTAAAAAAAAGCTTGTCAAATTATTTAAAGTGTGCTTTGAAATTTTCATCCTAAGCAATTAAAAAAGTATATATTCAATAGAATCTCAATCTAGTTTATACTTAGTGACTTTTCCTTAATCAAGTAGAAAGTTATATATATAATGTAGTAGTTAGTTCTATGCCAAGTCTTAAACATTGTAATGTGAAAGCTAATTTAATAGTCTGTAATTTTATTTTTGTTTCTTAAAACTTGTAGGTTAGATTAATATTATGGCATTATGTCAAATCATAATGTTAATTAAGAAATCATCTCTTTATGAAATCTTATAATGTCCTTATCATGGATCTACCTCTAATTTTATTTTTATTTTTGTGCTTGAAAATGTAATATTTAATCTATTAATTGTTTCTGACTTTCAAGAACACCAGGTCCTGTGCTTAATAATTAATTGTAATAGTATTTCAAACATATGTGTACAGGAAATCAAGCTTTACCAAAACCTGAAAATGTCCCCTTTTTTTATTTTTACATTCTATAATATTTTGGTATTTCTAACGTTATTTTAGTTGGAATAGAACTCAAGTCAAAAGAAAAATATGAGATTTAATTTTATAAATAAAAACTTTAGAAAAATAAGATTGTGATAAGTTATAAGAAGAAATCTCTTGTAATGAGAATAAACGGAGAAAAAAAAAAAACGTAGTTATTATAAGGAAATTAAATTGTTAGAACATTATTTATTTATTTTCATTACATATAATTATGTGCATAAATTGAGCTATTTATAAATTGATTATTTGAATTTGACTTATTTAAATTCTCATTTAATTTTTTTATTAAATTAGGGTTAAATTTAGTTTTAATTATAAATAAAAAAACTTAAAAAAAAATAGGATTGTGATAGGTTATATGAAGAAATCTCTTGTAATGAGAATAAACGGAGAAAAAAAAATTTAAAAAAAAGTAGTTTTCTTAGTATAAGGAAATGAAATTGTTAGAAAATTATTTATTTATTTTTATTACATATAAATATGTGCATAAATTGATCTATTTATAAATTAATTATTTGAATTTGACTTATTTAAATTCTCAGTTAATTTTTTTATTTAATGAAGGTTAAATTTAGTTTTAAAATATATAAATTGAATATTTTTCATTGCATGGTTTTACACTAATTCAAATATGTTTGAGATACTAAATCAATAAATTGAAAAAGAAAATACACTCAAAACTATAAATAACCCAAATAAGACAAATCTATATATGCTTTTGAATTGGGTCTTTTTTAAATGAATTAATTCCAGTATTTTCATAAATTATTTTTTAGTTTCCAATTAAGGAATCTTTTTACTCAATTATGTAAATAAAAAATTAAGTTTGAATTTGATAGTTTAACTATATATATATATATATATATATATATATATATATAGACACATTCAAAATATATATGAAAATATCTCCTTCAAGTTTGTTGGGCAAGTGATAGCTAGTTGATGCATATTAATATTTAATTATTCGGTTTCTTCCTAATAAGGTTTTTTATTAGTGAGCCTAATCCATATTATATATAATGATCAAAATGCCAACATGTTGTACTTAATAATAAACTAACATATTATTCTTTCCCATTCATCAAGGTGATGGGAATATACTTTTTTTTTTAATTTAAAACTTATTCTTAAAGATATACATAGATTGTTGGAATATAGATATATATATATATATATAATTTCTTCTAGAGAAAGTCCATGGCTATGGGCACATTCATTAATTCTAGAATAAATCAATGAAGACTTAAAATCAAACACTTTCAAACTCCATTAAGCTTTTTGGAAAAATGGTGGAAAGTGGTAATTTCCTCCATTGTTAGTCATCATTGCATGCACCCAACTGTTTAGACTAACTTTCCCACTTACCCAATATTCTTGGGTCACGCAGATTTTTTGAAAATTAATTAATCTAATTAATTACAAAAATGGAAAAAAGATATGGCATTTTACACGAAAAAACACTATTAAACTAACCTAATCGTGTTCGTGAATCATGGAATGTGAAACACATGAAGAGCTAATTAACTCGTTCATCGGTTTTCAAATTAGAAATTATTTAATTTTAAGCAATTCAATTAATTTTAATTAATTCATTTTTTTTATTAATAAGTTTCTTAACTGAAATTAGATATTTTTCTTTCTTTCTTCAACATTTCATATTCCCTCTCTTATACTCAATATAAATGTTAAGAACTTAGGTGGAATAGTTGATTGCATTAACAACTCATTGATTTTGACAATATTCTAAAATCGCATGTAACACATAAAAATAATATTTTCTTGATACGAAAATTATGTAATATCCACTCAATTAATAAGAGTTTCTCTTTTATTATTTTATATTAAAAATGTAGATCTCCATAATATTTTAGTAAAGAAAATGTATAAGTTTTTATATTAATTAATCACGTTCTTTCTTGAAGAACGTGAAAGAATATAAATATTTCTTCTGAAAAGATAGACACAATACATTTTAAAATGAAATATTAAAATACTTGCATTACATATCACTTTTCTTCGGGTACAAAAACAAAAGTCACTTTTTTTCTTTCAAATTAAAAAATAAAAAGATAAACGCATATTCACGATATCAGTCAAATTGTGTGCGCAGAAATGAAGCAACTTTTCTAGAACTGAAATGGCTGCTACCTTTTTAGGTTATATGTATCAAAACCAGCTGATAATAATTAATTTAAAATTCATAATCTTTCTGTTGTAAAGTTGAGTAACTCCATATACTTTTACAATTTTCTTTTAGTATCATATTCTCTGAATATGTATTTACAAAAGTTCTCTTATGCTTAAGTAAAGTTATCCTATACTTAAGTAAGTTGACTCTATATATCATGATTTAATAAAATAGTAATAAATGTACAGTAAATACGAATCACTTACTTTTTATCTTTAATAATATACAGTAAATACGAGTCACCTATTTCTTACATTTGATCTGTATTTATAATTTTTGTGTTATGAATATAAGATGAGATGAATCTTAATCACAACACAATCTCAACCCAATACCTTTAACCATTTCTTACCTTAATCCTTGTATAAATATCTAACTATATATTATTGCCGACTATTCAACTCCGAACATCCGATCAAAGAATTTGAGTAACAGTATAATCGTCTCGTCGGTACACATAGTTATCAAGCTAATAGATTGAATTAGAAGCTTAGTTTTATAAGCTGAAAATTTGATAAATATAAAACTCTCCACGTCTATAATATTTTTATATAAAAATCTTATATATTTTTGTCTTTGTGAAGAAATATATATTATTAATTAAGTGTAGATTTAATTTTTATTAATTTTTAATAATTTAAAAAATAAATAAAAGTATTCACGTACGTTTTCAATTACTAAGATCAAATTAAAGAAAAAAAGTAAGTTACGGTATAGAGTTAGGTAAATTAACACGTACTTTATTAGTTATAAGTTAGTTAAATAAGTTTCATTGTATTCTGTGATTACCCTCATACATTTTAAATTATTATTGAGATTTTATAATCGATATCAACATTTTCTTAACTATTATCAAACATTTTTAATTACTCACTCTCGCAATCTGTCACTAATATTCTCCAACAAATATCTCTAAATATCATTTACAATTATAATATCATCACACATGATATATATTAATATATGAAAAATCACTGTCAAGATTGTGCATAAGGATTCTCAATGCCAACTTGATAAGAAAATGACTAGATTGTGACTTCTTTACATTTTTAGGAATATAATAATGGCTAAATGCGTCTAGGAGGGTAGTTAGGTTAATCAAATATTGTCTTGCAGTATTATTATGGTATAAAAGAAATGATAAACCACTTTTTAATATGCTTAGTTCATTAATTAAAATTGAGTATGTTTGGCTAACCATTTATAAGTGTGGAGTATGTCAATATACATAACTAATGAATTTGGTTACCTAATTCAAATATCCAGTAATATATTAATAGCATCTTGTCTTATGAGCACCATTATTAATCATCAATTAATTTTATTTGTAGATAATTAATATCAAATATTTTTAATTTATTAACAAAATTTATTAAAAATTATTTTATTATCAAATTTTTAGTTATTGATATTTTTTCAATAAATTTGGTTTATCGACAAATTTTTGTTACTATCAGATAAATTTTATCTGCTTACAATTTTTCTTTTAATTTAGTCATGGTGATTTAAAAAAAAAAAAATTACCTATGTTGTGTTTGTTTTGATATGCTCACTTTTTGAGCGAATGTATAAAGACAAAATTTTCATCCGTTTTCACATTTGTTTTCATGTATGTAAAGAGATTTGAGACAGAAAAGATTGAAACACTACAAAAATTCATAGAATTATAAACAAAAGTTTACCACGAAAATTTTGAATTATAAATAAATTTCACTGATTAATTTTAAAAGGTTAAAACCATTTAGGCATCCCTATTTTCGTAAGGTATTCCCAAATTGGTATCCTTTATTTAAACATTTCCAAATTGAGTCCTTATAAGTGCTAATTTCAAACAAATTAGCCCCTGCCGTTAAAGATCGTTAACGGTGTTAAAATTGTGCATAAGTGAATTTTCCTTTTTGAGGTGTTAAAATTGTGCAGAGGTGTTAAAATTGTGCAAAGGAGAATTTTAACCACGTGTTGTTAAAATTCTCCTTTTGAAGTGTTAAAATTGTGCAGAGGTGTTAAAATTGTGCAAAGGTCAATTTTAACCACGTCATCTATTCACCTCTACACAATTTGAACACCGTTAACGATTTTTAACCGCATTGAAATTAGCACTTATAAGACTTAATTGAGAAGGTTTAAATAAAGGAGACCAATTTGGGAATACAGAATAAGGAGGCTTAAATGGTTTTAACCATTTTAAAACTTTAATTATTGACAAATTTTTTCATCAATAAATTTACCGGTAATATATATTTATCAATAAAAAATTTATCGATAAATTTATCATTAATTAATATTTTATTTACCAATAAAAATTGGTAAAAAATCTATTAATAATTCATATTTTATTTACCAATAAAAATTGGTAAAAAATCTATTAATAATTCATATTTTATTTATCGATGAAAATTCTATTAATAAATTTTTCGGTTATTCATATTTCATTTAACGATACCATATCTTTCTTCAAACATATAAAACTACCACGTGTGACAGAGGAAGGACGTATATATATTGCAAAACCCACAACAAGCTCCTTGGGAATGACGAAGGAGCAACACAAATTCTAGAAACTTTAGGGTTTTGCAGAAATTAGGATTTTTTCAATTATTATGTAGCGTTTTGCCCTTCAACAATTGTTGACAGGATTGGTAATATATGGCTTTCAAAACCTACAAGGAAGAAGAAAAATACATGACTGAAATTTGTTTGATTGGCATGACAATTGTGTGGTGTGCCACTGGAGATGAAAAAAAGAAGGCGGTTTGAAAAACAAATTAGAGATTTTTTCCAAAGGGTTTTTAAAATAATTAAAATTCCTATATTAGGTTTTTAATCTTTTTTTGGAATTATATGCGTTTTTCTTTTCATTTTGGAATGAAGAATACCGAAAAAAAAGAAAAATCAAGAAAGAAAGGAAGAGAAGAAACAAGGTGAACCAAATCACAATATTTACTAACGATTTTTTTTTCAATAATTTTTTATGATTGTATTTTATAATTACTTGTGAATTTTTTTATAATTGTCAACGGATCTTTTCATCGATAGTTATTAACGAATATAAAAATTTTCAGTAAAATTATTAACTGCATTGTTAACGACAAATTTTGACCCATCAGAAATTTATAAAAAAAATGTTATTGACGAATTTTTGAAGTTTCTGATAAATTTTGACCATCGATAATATTTATTTTTCTTGTATTGATTATGGAGAGAGATAGAACTCGTAGAATCGCATATGTAGTCATTAAAGTGGTAGATCAATTTTAGTATGGTAAAATCAATTATAAAAATGGTTATAAAAGTGGTGGAATCGATTCTATCGCTGTAGGAATTGATTATGACTCCATAAAAAATAAGCTTGTCGTGCTTCTCGATCAAGCTTGCCAAGATAAACCTAATTTGCCAACCTTGTGGAGCTAAACCAAACTTGTTTATTAATCTTGATAACCTTTTCCTCTATTGTTGAATTTAACAATAATTTTAAAATCACACCCATCATCATTTACAAACTCTCAAAATTTTTCTTTAAATTCTTTTATCCATTGCTTGAAATTCCTTAATCTAAACAACACCATAATTCTTTCTTCATCCATCACTCTCTCTCTCTCTCCCTAATCAATACATTATCTTAAAATTAGGAATTCTCCTATCGTAATATCCCAAAATATTTAAGTAACGAAAACAACATTTTGCCTTAAAATTCATAAACACTCTAAGTCTCATAAACATTCCCAAATCTACCTAATCTACCACATTTCTTACTAAAATAAGCCATGACAATAATTTATTCTTTTTGTTTTTTCTTTTTTGTTTTCCACGTAGGTGTTTATTGGAAGTATTCCCCCGTCAACCAAGCCTCAACTTTGTCCCTTGCCTTAAAAATCAAATATATTAGGAACATTAACTTTTTGCCACTTTCATGTTTCATACGTAAGCCAACACAAAAATTATAAGTAATTATCGTAGTTATATGCCTTTCTAGAGAAAAACAGTTAGCACACAATCCGCAGAAATATGAAAAACATTACAAGACAAAACAAGGTTCGTTGCTATGTGAAACAAACATATGTTATATATTACTTTCTCTTTACGTTACTAAGTATCTTTAACTTCAAACTTTAACCAATGAAATAGAAAAATAATACCAACCTTATTATATTATAAGGTGTTCAAAAATATGTTTATATTTTAAAAATAATCTCTTTGGTTTTGCCATATTTCATAATTAATTAATTTTTATTGTTTTATAAATATATTATAAAATGTGCAAACTATAAAAATATAGTTACTATTTTACTTATATTAATTTTGGTTGGTCGGAATATTTACATTATATTGAAATTGCAAATAAAAATATAAATTTAAATAAGACCTCTTTTATTCTAAAAATATAAATAGATACAAAGTTAGAAGACAGTTGTTTGAAGACAAAATAAAGAAAAATAAATAAATAAATAAATAAATAAAAAAGGGTTTTGTTGTCACTATGTATATGCATTATGCATGAAGTGAAAGTGTAAACATGTTCCATATGGTCATTGGTCAACAGAGGTGTGAACCAGCCCTGAAAGTAACATTTAAATAATTAAAATTCATCACAATTTAAAAAATAATAATAATGAAAGAAGATAATTATGTTTTTTTTATAAAAAAGTTCTTTTATTAATCACTTATTTTTTATTTGGAAATTATAACTCAAAGATAATGTTTAAAGAAAAAACAAAAGCCAAATTGTTGGTGGCTGTTTGTATGTTCTTGTTGTGTATAAATAACACCAAACTCAGTCTCATGCTTCTTGGAAGAGAACAAAATAATAAAATTCAATAAAGAAAAAGAAAAAATCATGCAGAAAGAAGAAGAACATGAGAGTGTGGAGGAGTGGTTGGTGTGTCCAAGCTTCAGCGCGTATTCCTCCAACACGCTCGACGATATCGCGGATCAGGTCACGCGAAATGACGATCGCTTCGACCAAAACGACACCGACTTTGAGTTCGTCGCTTTTCGTAAGGTCGCCGACGGTGTGTTCCTGGAAGCGCTGGCGGAGGCCGAAATCCCGACGTTTCCGATCTTCGACCGTGATCTCTCTGCAGAGGCGGAGAACGGCGGCAGAGGTCGAGATTCCGGTGAGGAGGCCATTCAGAGTACGCTAGGGAAGCTTCTGCTGGAAGATTCGACGTCGTGCTCGTCTTCGGAGGTGGACGATGAACTGGAGAATGTTCCGCCGGGGACGTACTGCGTGTGGACGCCGAAACCTTCTCCGGCGTCGACGCCGTGTCGGAAGAGCAAATCGACGGGATCGTCGTCGTCGAAGCGGTGGAAACTTCTGGATTTACTTCGGCGGAGCAACAGCGAGGGGAAGGAGTCGGCGGTGTTCCTGACGCCGCCGGTGAATTCGGTGAAGAAGGGAGTGAAATCGGAGAACGGAAAGAAAATTGTTGCGAGTGGCAGAGACAGTAAGATGTTTCCGGCGATTGCGGCTATTGGCGGCGGTGGTAAGAGGTTTCCGGCAATTGCAGCGGTGTCGGCGCACGAAGCGCTTTATGTAAGAAACAGAGAGATGCGGAGAGAGGATAAGAGAAAGTCGTATTTGCCCTATCGACAGGATTTGGTTGGGTTCTGTGTCAATCTCAACGCCATGGGCAAGGCCTTCCCTCTTCTTTCTTGAATTTTTATTTTTTCCAATTCTATAAGAAAAAGTTAAGCTAAATTAAATGGATTGAAATATCTTAGGATAAATTATGTTAGTAAAAATATAGTATAATAGTGTAATGCAAAAGTTGCTAAGACGAAAATTGAGGTATGAGACGTCAGATGTCAGAGTTATGAGGAAAATGTTTGAGATGTGTAAGTTGTCTGTGTGTTACCTCTCAGAGACGATGTTATGGCAGAAGATTTTAGGTCTGGTTTCTGGTAATATTGTAGAATTTGCGGTAGTTATAAGTATCTAACGAAACGAGTAAAATAGTTATAGATGATTAAATCTTTCTTCTTAAACTTTAGATTTATGTTTTTTAATAACACATTGTGATGGTTTAAATTACTAATCATTAATCATTTTAATGAGTAATACAGAGGAGTAGGAGAGTTGTAATTTTAATATATTTGATTGTAGCAAATAAAGATTACGAGATAACTAATGAAAATTATGTATAAGGGAAAGAAACCAAGAAACGAAAATTATTTTTAAAGATTACTTATTGTTTATCTTGATTATTAAAGATTATTTTTCCATCAAAATTTGAAATCTAAAAATGGGTTATAGTTTTTGAACATAACTAATATTAAGAGAAAAAGTGAATTACTAACATAAGTGGGAGTTGTAGTTTGACTACATTTGATCTCAACGAAGAAAAAGAGAAAAGAAAAAGATGTAAAATGGTTTGAAGAATTGCTTCATCTTTAAGCTCTTAACTTTGTCATTGTTTTCACTTTATCTCCCATTGACTCCCTTTTAGATTTCAAAAGGAAACCTATTTATATGTTGTTTTTACGAAAAAAGGTTCATAATTTAATGTACCAATTTTACGCTTGATTATGAAGGATCTTCCTTAGTACCAAAACTTTTGTCTAATGAATTTACTTCGTTCACAAGTTTTGATTTTATTTTTTTATTTTTTTTCATTGGTTTGATTGATCCTTACAATCAAGTAAATAATGGTTTTCAACTATTCTTTTTTTCTTACAATTTTTTCCTTATAATACATTTAAAAAATTAAGCTAAAGGTCTAATTAAATTTTAACCCAATCATGTTCATTAAGAAGTTTGACAAGTGAAGTCTTTTTATCTTAATTACATTTTTCCATTCAAAACTTGTGAGCTTGTACCTTTGGTTTAAAAAATCAAATTTAGTATTACTTGAATAATTTTGAAGGATTGATTTTGTGCATTTGTAACATTAATTGTAATTAATGTTGATTAAAGAGTTAAATTAAAGCTTTTAGTTTTTGAAGTTTGTTTCATTTGAAAAATAAATTTAAATATGATTTAAGTACGAATGAGTTTATAAGTAACACTAAACGAAATAAAGAAATAATTATATGAAAATTATATCATATAATTTGTTGATAATCATAAAAAGTTTTACTAATGATTTATCGACGGTAAAAAATATTTATTGATAAACATTTTATCAATAAATTTACTAGTGAATAATTATTAATAGTAAAAAATTTGTTGATAATTGACTAAAATCTATCAATAAATATTGTTTGATAATTACTACTGATTTTTCTTGTTGATAAATTATGTTATTATATAAACGATTTGATCTTTTCCTTCTTCTCCTTCTTCTCTTTTCCTTTTTCTTTTTTTTTCTTCCTCTTCTTTCTCCTTAGTCGTGTTCACCACCTCTAGTTCCTCTTTCTCTTACTTTTTTTTTCTTTTCATTTTCCTTTTTCGTTATCATTATCATTATTGCTGTTATGTTGTAGTTGTTTTCATTTTTTTCTTCTTCTCATCCATCTTCATTTGATGTACAAAAAATATTTCATGAATTTAAAAGAAAAATTAATACTTATTTTATCAAAAGAATTTCAATGGATTTTCAAAAATAAATTACCAATAAACTTATTAGTAGATTTTCAAAAATATAATTACTAACAAATTTATTAATAGATTTTCAAAAAATCAATTACTGTCAAATTTATTAATATATTTTCAAAACACTAAATTTTGTGTCAGTAATTAAAATTTTAATATTCGCCAATAAATTCTATTTTACCAACAAATAATTGTCTATAAAATTTATCATTAAATATTAATTTAATGATGAATTTTTTTCATCAATAATATATAATTGAAAACATTTGTTAACGATAAAAAATTTTAATTATTGTCAAGAATTTTACCTATAGATTTATCAATGATGAATATTTTTTATCAGTAACTAAAATACTAAAACATGGTAATTAATTTTTATATTGATATTTTTTTATTAATAAAATTTGTTAATAAATGTTATTTTATTAAAGGAATTTTTTTTTCATACAGTATGATATTTTCTTGTAATGAAAGAAAGTAGATCAAACAATTAATATTGAAGAAGGTTTAGGTGTTGTGCAGGTAAGAAACAAAGATGAATAGACTTGATGTAAAAGTATACCAACATGGGAAGATTAGGATGTATAATGAAGAGTAAATATTAATGTTAACTCAAGAATAGGGATTTTATGTTTTATGGGATAAAATGTCTTTGAATTCGTTCTTTATCAAGTAAAGGGTATATAAGTCTAGCAGGATTGTGAAAGAAAAAGGATAGAAATGTCTCCTCATTCTCTAAGTATGAACAAAAATGTATATATATATATATATATATATATATATATATATATATATATATATATATATATATATATATATATATATATATATATATATATTATTATTTCAAAGGAAATTATGGCTGCACGATACGAAGAAGAATAAAGGTAAAGTTGTTTCCAAGAAATTTACCAAAGCAAGAAAAAAAAAAAAACTTGTAATAGTATAAATTTTTAAGTATATTTTTGCTGAAATTTATTAAAATTAGCATAATTGAATATATGAAAATCAAATTTAGCTTATAATGAATCTATATTAAAACACACAATAAAAATGATATTGTTAATATATATATATATATATATATATATATATATATATATATATATATATATATATATATATATATATATATTATGAATTATATAATGTATTAAACAATTATAATATATCTAATAGTAATAAATAATGTTTCATGGATATACCATTTATTTCACTTCAACAAATTAGAATCTGTCTTAAAAAAACTTTTGTTTTAATTTATCATTCTTTCATTAATCAAAATTATATAATCCAAATAAAAAAAGTAGTTGGTTCAATTAATACAGAAATCTATATCCTTTTAAATAAGATCTCAGTTTAAACTATATAGAAAAGAAATATATATTAATTATTAATAAAGTGGATGAATATTTCATATCTATATTAAAAAAAACTGAAAATTGTTGTATTGTTTGGTCAAATAAATATATTACCCTCTTTTGAACATTAGAAGATAAGGATATAGAAGGATTGAACCTCCCAAAGCTTTGAAATGTGGCTGCTAAAGACTATATATTGTGATGAAAATGAAGATGAATATAAGGGAAAAGAGAAAAGATAGAAAGTGAAAAAGTAAGTGAAGCATTAAAGGAATTTTGAAGGAAGGAGAAAAAAGCTTATACATATTAAATGCAATGATGAAAATGTTGACTATGAACATAAAGAAACATAAATGAATAGGTGATAAATAGCCTTCTATGCTACCTTCTTTGGAGGTGATGTTGCTTTAATCTTTATGAGTCATTCATTTTATATCTTCAAGTATTGGTAAAAAAAGAAAAAAAAAAAATTTACCCCATAATGTAAAAAGTGTAAACTTTTGAATCTTATTGAATTTGTTGCAGTGAGAATATACATAGTTACACTTTAATCTTTATCACATATAGTAGTTTTAAGTGGTTTAGGAATTGATGTCTACGACTGTTTAAACATTTATCTGTTTTTTTTTTTTTAACATTTCAAGAACAAGTAACGGAGTTTTCTTTCAAAAGAAAAATATTTCAAATACTATGATTAATCTTAACAATGTCATTTTATTCAATTTTTTAAACAGACTCAATCTCTTAAGCCTTTTACTAAGATGAAACAGTTTTGATATTTTATCCCTTTTAATACATGATTTTGTGTTTTAAATAAAAATATAATCTTTTGAAAGTTAAATTAAAGATAATTTCATGGAAAAAGTTTACGGAGATAAAAAAAAAATTCTTATATCAGACGTCTTTTCAAGGAAAAAGTTTCACTTTCTAGTAAAATAATACTTTTGACAATTTTTTTTAACTCACTAATTTTTTTATTTATATAATAATTTATAATTAAATAATAGTCGATGAGTATTCATAGTACATGCACTCTTTACTCAAATTTGAATATATTAATGATGTAAAGAATATTTACATTATTATTATTGTCTAATAATAAATTATGACATAATTAAAAGTTGTTATATCTTTCACACTAATTATTTAAAAAAATTATATTTTAATTATATAATAAAAAAGATATTTATGATGGTTGAAGAATATACTGAAAAATATAATTCATATTAATTAACAGTATCAAATAAAACATTTTCATGTCAATTGAGAAAATTAGTTACTCTTTGTTATTTCCTTATATGTCTTTTATGTTGTGAAAAATGTCTGGGCAGCTCGTTTGGGCCAATTGCTTAATATATTATGTTGTTGGATATTTCTTTCACACCCCATGATTCTTATACCTCCATGCTGTATAAAAGACACAAATACCCTTATTCTCTACTAATCTACTTCAGTGTTGCCCTTGTTTCATTAGGAACTTAATTTTTATTTTTTAAATCATATAATTTAAAATTTTCTTAAAACATTTTAAAGTCTAATAAAAAAAAACTATGATTTGGTTCATACTATAGCAATAACCTATATTGGCGAACCTATAATCACCCAGCGGTGACACTGTCTCCAACTACAAACTATTACATTACACACATAACGGGATGATGACATATACACGAAAAATGAAAATAATGTCTCTTTCTGTGTAAATGTTTTTCTTTTTTCATATTTCTTTAATTACAATTTTAAAGTATATACAAATTCTTTATTTGATGCTACATGTTAATCGGAGTAAAACTTGATTTAGATCATTTATGCAAGATCCTATGGTTAAATTTATTAATAGAAAAATGTTTTAAAATAATTTTCGTTAACGAATAACCTCATTCTTTTATGAAAATTAATAACAAAAAAATATTAATGATATAATTATTAAAAAATTGAAAATAATAATACGAGAAAAAATTAATTTTTTCTTGGACTAATTTAGTTTGAGTCAGTCGAACTAAATTAATATCAAATAATTAATAGAACTAACATGTTTTATTGGCTCATTGTTTTCTCCGAAATTGAACTCAAGAAACCATATGTTTGGCCTCGTGTCAAACTTGAATGATGGTTACAAAATTCGCATCTTCTTAAGATACATTGTACCTAACGTTATAACTTTCCTAATGTTATGAATAAATAATTATATTACTTTTTACAAATAAATTATAAACTTAATTATATTTTTAATCTCGAAATTTTTAATCAATCCTAAATCTGTCTCTACAAATACTAAAACTTCATTTTAATGTTTAGTTTGAAAAAAATTAAAAATTAAAAATATATTTTACTCTATAAAAAATAATTTTGGTAATATAATACCGACAATAAATTACTAAAAAATAAAATATAATTACTCAAAAGCCATATAGACTTATATACGTGTTCGTTTATGATACTTTATCGACATTTTTAATAAAGTATCTAATTTATAAAGTAGTAGTTTTTTTTTTTATGATAACAATAATTTATAATTTTTTATTTTGGCACCCTTTAATAAATATAATTTTAATTTGGATTCACACGGATAATAATCATATATTTATTATATTTTAAAGAATTTATTTTACATTTTTTCAAAATATACATCTATAACGTATTGTATCTTATTATTTTCAAAATAAACATATCGAAATACGTGCTTATATTCAATACATCCATCGTATCCATATTTATGTATCATATATAACTCAAAAGTATTTTTATCATAGAAAACAAGATTGAAGTTATAAAAAAAATGTTATAAACATACCTTTTCTATTATCATTTATCCTTATCATTTCTTTCAACAAATGATTGTACCAAATGTTTATACATTAATAACTTCAATTTTCAATTTTCGACTTTTTTTTTTCAAAGAAGCTTTTGTCTTCACTCGAGTAAACCGTGGAGGTACGACATGGAAGAAATGTTGACATAATATCATCATATTGCACATTGAATGTTGACATACAAAATCAAATGACAAAACTCATAATTATTGAGTGTAATATATAACAACCAATTTGATCATCCAATTCAAAAACCTTCTTCTCTCTTTTGCTCTAACCTTTGGACCAATCTCTTCTGAAACCAAAACCCCCCTTCACCACTTTCAATTCTCTTCACATTAATCTCTCAAAGTTCATTACAATGATCAAAAGGTGTTTCTACCATGGTGATTGCTCAATGATTCTTGTGCAGCCTTGGGTGAGAAAAAAGTATGTTAACCTCTCTTCTCTTTCTATCTCTCTTTCACATTAGGGCTCACTAATTAATCATTGCTTTTTTGGTGTTACATTACTAAACATTGCTATAAAGACATTGTTTAAGGAATCAATGACATAAAACATTCTTCATAATTATATAGAAATGTATTAGAATGTAAATCACACTGAAACTCTTTTCCTTCTATAACTATTGTAAAAAGCATGTATGAATGTTAAGAAATATAAGAAAAAAAAACTATAATTATCACATATTTAAAAAGTTGAGTATGATATAAAAAAAAAACTCATAATTTTATTATTTTAAAACTTTAAATTAAAAATAATATCAATTTTTCATGGAAATTAAATTTAAATAACATTTATGAAACCTTTTCCTATAAATTCTCTAAAAGAATCCATACTAAACTAATAAAAAGTATATTGTGGAATGAATATATATTATAAGTCTAATTGGTATTTATGACATGTTACATTTTCAAACAATGTATATTAGTATATTTGATATTGCACAAAATCTTTTCTTTTTTTTCTTGGTTTCAACATTAACCCTTTAATTATATAAAAATGACTGCATTGCTAATTCTCGTATTTTACATCAATTTTTTTTTATTCTTTGAAAAACTTTACATTATATCCATTACCAGAGATGTTAAAAACCAGAAAAAGTTTCTGCAATATCACAAAAGTTGAAATGATGAATGTATATAAGTTGTTCAAACTATTTTGAAATGCTTACTGAATATGATAAAAATGGCTGCATATGTGTGAGTCCATAGTATATACTATTTTAAGCTTTTGCATGTGCATATATAAACCCAACAGAAAGAACACAGTTGCAGTATTTAGATGCAGAGCCACAAAATTGAAGGTTGAAGGATAGGGTTTTATCTATTAGGTCCACCACTTGCTTTATCTGCTTCGTTACATATCAACCATAGGTTTACCAATGGATAGAAAAGACCCTACAAAGATATATTTAATAATTCCCTATTTTTTCAATCCTTGAATCTTCTTCCACTTAATTAATGCTATAAAAACTGTGAATTTTTATTCATTTATTTATTTACCTCAAACATTTGTTCTATTCTCTTTTTCATTTTTGGCCTTGGATTAAACAAAAATAAAAGGTTTACTATTCACTGTGTCTATCATATATAATATGGTAAATATATATGATTCACAAGAATATTAACAACACGTTTGTTTTTCCTAACTATAATTGATTAAAATTAATTGAAAATTAAAAAATTAAGAAATAAAATTGTTAAATAAAAAGTCAAACCTACCGTAAAATGTGTGATTTTCAATAAATTAATAGAAATGTTCAAAATAATGTGTCTGTTTCATTTTGTTAGGATTAAAGTTGTACTCTTACGTTTTCTTAGCATTATTTTATTTTATTTTTTTTAAATTGATGCAGAGTTTATAATCTCAGTTACTATATAAAGTAGCTAATATATTGCAACTGACAGAAAAGAAAAATGAATTTGAGTCACATTTAGGTCAGTAAAGTAATGTAAAGAAACCACAAAAACTACTTTTTTTCACGTTTGTATATATAAATCTATAAAATCAGAAATCACAATAAGATTATAGTTTAATCATTGAAAATGTAAAAAAATTATAATTAAAAGCATATCTTTTATTTACTTAGTAAATTGTTGGATCATTCTGTGTCAGCCAACAGCATAGGATTCGAGGCTTCATATAGAATGATTCAACGTTTCACTAAGTGAGAGGATTGATATTGCACTAAACTGTATAAAACTATGTATCTGTCATAAATGGAAAGAATATTGATCCAAACTTGCAGGAAAAGCAGTGAATAGAAAAATATAGTTACTGCAATTGCAATGTTTTGTCTCTTTCAAATGGGGGTACAAACAATTACATTTTCACCATACGTGGCAACATGGCATTGCGTGCATGTCATGACACAAAAATTGAAAGGAGACACAATGTGCCCTACAGCCAT
Organism: Vigna mungo; assembly: GCA_036885675.1. Taxonomy (NCBI): domain Eukaryota; kingdom Viridiplantae; phylum Streptophyta; class Magnoliopsida; order Fabales; family Fabaceae; genus Vigna; species Vigna mungo. Next base: position 17,917,199 of record CP144697.1, on the reverse strand, counting down.
AAACCTCTGGAATTAAGTCCCTAGGAATACCCACTACCACACTTTCTTTTTCATTTTATCTCATAAATGCAGACCCTCATAGGAATTAACGTGAATCTCATAGATAATATCTACAAACAATGTTATGGTCCATAGCTTAGCTGACAAAGAGCTGATCAAGCACCTCAGAAGTCAAGAAAACCAATTTTAATTAGTGCACACCTAAAATCTATGGCCATTTTGTGAGCTTGTGAAGGTGAATGTGTGATCCAAAGTGAGAAAGGGTTATGGTCATTCTCTCACAGTTAATCTCCAACATTCAAACCTCATCTACAAGGATAGGAATGAAGCTCTCATTTGTTTGGCTTTCGTTTTCATTATCTGCCAAAGGTCACATAAAATGGGGATACCCTATTGACATGCCACACCATATTGCATCAAAGGGCTATATAGCATAAAGTTTTTAGTCCTCATTGCACCATGTCGTCCTCTTCCATAAACGGTTGGTGCCTCTCTTCAATCTCCCCAGCCAAAACCTCTCTTAAGAAGGCCACATTGCGACCTTCTGTCTTTGCAACCCTCACCACTCCTTCTTCTCCTTCATCTTCCTCTTCTTTCCCTTCTCTCATTCAAGATAAGCCTGTCTTTGCTGCACCTTCCCACATCATCACCCCAACTGTGGTATATATACACTACTCTTTCATCATTCATACATATCAGATGAAAAATATTCTTTGGCACACCTAAATTTTTTACGATATATATCAGTATGATTGTGACTGTTAAACTAGTTATTTATCATGCACGACAGTTTATGTTAAACGTTTATGGTTAGTCTACACTTCAAAATTTACACTCTTGCTGCATGAATAAACACTGTGTTGTTTTCTTTTGTATGCTTTCTTCTGTAGTTTTCAAGTTCCAAGAGACTCAAAATACTAATCAGTTTTCAATTTTGGAACACAATGTGTGTTAGTTGTTATAATTATTCGTTAGAGTTTGACTTTTCTAGCTAGTTAGTGTGAAAAAACATTTCTCGCATCAAACAATCAGACATCATTAAAGTCAACCAAACTTACTCAGTTTGTGATGGAATAATGGTGTGTAAAATTTCTATCATGGGTTATCTTTACTGTTTTGTTTTTGTGTGCTTTACAGTTTAAGGGACGCAAATTCTCATCCTTGGTTTGCAAATTTGGATCACAAAGAATGTGTTTTTGACTAGTCACTTGTCACGTATATCAATTGGCGTAGCTTGGTCTTCATGTGCTTAATAATCTAACATAGTCCACGTATACGGGGTTGCCACTATGAAGAAAAATGTTTAAGTGTGCTGTTTAAAGTTTAGTTTTCACGTGGAACACCGTTTGATCTGTCTTTGAAACCTACCACATATGCACATTGTTAGCTTGGTTAGGTGACAGAGACAGGTGTGTGGCATGGATTTGTTCATGAACTACTGGCATGTGTCAGCATCCACCACCATAAAATTATCAAATTTATTTTATTTGAACTACGCATAACGCGAATTATCGTTGTATTGGGGAAGTGTGTGTTAGTTGGAGGATTCTAAGGCCAACAAAGAAGCAAATCCAAACTACTATATATAGAAGAAAAAGTCCACTCAAAATTAAACAGCTTTCCCAACCAAGTTAGCAACTAATTAATCATCTGACAGTGTAAAACCAATTTTCAACTTTTCTGAGGTTTGACACTATTTATATATTTGAATTTTGGTTTCTCATTTCTTTATTAAGGTAATTTTGCTACTAACTATTAGTTTTTTGTTTAGTCTTTTAACTGACATGTATTTATTTATTTATTTTTGGAGAGAGAGGATATGGCAAAGGACTATGAGCAAGCTATTGAAGAACTCCAGAAATTGTTGAGGTGAGTCTCAACCACACTCTAAGATATGAAACTTATATAATTAAAGTATGCAAATTTTCAAGTATGTATCTTCTTCCATGCAAATTGACTTGTGTTGAATGTAGGGAGAAGACTGAACTGAAGGCCACAGCAGCTGAAAAAGTGGAGCAGATAACAGCTTCACTGGGGACATCATCATCTGATAGCATCCCTTCATCAGAAGCCTCTGACAGGATCAAATCTGGTTTCCTTTACTTCAAGAAGGAGAAATATGAGTTAGTCATCACTATCACCTTATTTTCACTGCTTTAGTTTAATCTTAAGCTTTCTCTAATTCCTGTTATTGTTCTTCAATTACCATTCCTCAGCAAAAACCCAGCTTTGTATGGTGAACTTGCCAAAGGCCAGAGCCCCAAGGTACCTTTTTTCAGATGTTTTCATGAGTTTAATTTCTACACACAAAGTAAAAAAGATCAAACTGTCAACTCAGCTTCTAGGTGTTGTTTTTAAAGTCAACCAACTCATTATATGCTATATTTAAACATAAGTAAAAAGATTACACATAGATGGACTTTAGTATAAGTGAATTCAAGCTAACTTAACTCTATTTAATGTGATTGATTATTTGTTACAAAAATTAAAAAATTGTGGACTAACTAATATTTTGTACTTTATGTGTTTGTTTTTTCAGTTTATGGTGTTTGCTTGCTCAGACTCAAGAGTGTGCCCTTCCCATGTGCTAGATTTCCAACCTGGAGAGGCTTTTGTGGTCAGAAATGTTGCTAACCTTGTCCCACCATATGACCAGGCATGTTTCCAACATAGCAAAAGAAATTCCTAGAAAAATGATACTTTGACAAATATAAACTTTTTACATTCATTTGGCACTAGTGTTTTTTATCCTTTACTTTCTTTTTTTTCGAAAAGCTATAAAAATTCATTCTTTTATAACCATTTTCCCTTAATTAGGTGTGTTAAATGAATGTAAACGTATGTCATCCTATCATTGCTCAAATTCCTATTGACATGTCTTAACACAAAAGTGCTCAAACTTACTTTGTTTTACTCTGCTGTGCACCAGTCAAAATTCTCTGGAACTGGGGCAGCCATTGAGTATGCTGTTTTGCATCTCAAGGTATGTTATCAATCATTGGAAGATAAATGACATGCACATAATTTCAGGCACAGTGTTCTCTGTGTGTTACTAATATGAAAATTAATAATGGTGAGAAAATGTCAAGAATTTTTAATCCATATGATTTTTCTACAGGTGTCCAACATTGTGGTCATTGGACACAGTGCTTGTGGTGGTATCAAGGGGCTTTTATCTTTCCCTTTTGATGGAACCTACTCTACGTAAGCCATTTCTCTCTGCATAAAAATCACACTTTCTCAATTATAATTTGATGCACAAATTTCACCTACTTCTTAATTCCTAGACCATCATGACATTCAATATTTCACATTAAACAGTGTATAAACAAAGACAAAATCTCATCCTATGAATTAAATTTTGAAGTTAAGTTAGACTTGAAAGCCAAAATAAGATGGTTTCAAAACTTACTCTATTATATGATAATTTTATGTTTACCTTTCTGTACATTTATTTAATTTACAAAAAGTCTCACATGAATCAGTAAGAAAACTTACTTTTGATTTGTTGTACTCAGTGATTTTATTGAGGAGTGGGTCAAAATTGGCTTACCTGCAAAGGCAAAGGTGAAGACACAGCATGGGGATGCACCTTTTGCTGAGTTGTGCACACACTGTGAGAAGGTAAGGACCATTAATTCAAGCCACATGGTTGATAAATATTTTCATAAAACTCATTGAATTAACTTGTACATATAAGGACAAAAAACTTATATGTCGTTCAATAAGTGTTTTTCAGTACTATATATTCTTCAGTCAGAATTAAAATTTTACTTCATTTATCTATGTTAGCCTTTAGCATAAATCTTTATTATTCAAATTAAAGTGAAATGGTTTAGCAGTTCAGATTCTTGACAACATTTTAACATCATTTACGTGTCATTTTGTGATTGGTCCAAAATTACTCCATAATCAATAATAATAATCATAAACACCAACATGGACCAATCACATAATGACACGTAAGTGGTGTTAAAATGTTGTCAAAGTATCATTATTCCAAAAAAAACCCAACAAAGAATGCAAGTTCATGATTTAGAAGCAAACTAAACTGATGTAGATGATGCTTACAAGTTAAATTGGAATGATGTGCAGGAAGCTGTTAATGTTTCCCTTGGAAACCTGCTAACCTATCCATTTGTGAGAGATGGCTTGGTGAACAAAACATTGGCTCTGAAAGGAGGATACTATGACTTTGTTAAGGGATCTTTTGAGCTCTGGGGCCTTAACTTTGGCCTTGCATCCTCTTTCTCCGTATGAACATCAACCATTATCAATGACCTCATCTTGGTTCCCTAAGTATTCTCCTATCTAAAATGTACTCTGTAATTGCCCTTGTTATATATAACGTGCCTGTGCTGAATTTCCTAATAAAAGCTGCATTGAGATTATCCATAGATCACTCTCTATCTCTCACTCTTTCTCTCTCCAAATTGAAGTTCTTCAAGTAAGAAAAATGTAATGTTTTATGGTCTTTCACCACTGCATTTTTCTTCTTTGTTAGGTTAAAGATGTGGCCACCATTCTGCATTGGAAGCTATAGGCCATGCTTAGAGGTCGTGTGTCTGCAATGAAGAGGCCTAGCCACCTTTATCATATGATATTTTATAAATATATATATGAAACTATGAACTGCGCTTATGCATGTCGGAAAATCTTCTTTTAATAAGAGTTGGAAATCCTCTTGTGTAACAAAATCTTCTTTGTTCAACCTTCATCTTTCTATATGTACAAAATCATGAGAGGTGAGAGAAATCAATCTTTGTTAATTACACCATTCTCTCTGTTATAAAATAACTTCAGTTTAAAGTTTTTAATATACAACTAAAACAAGAATATATATATGTCACTTCTTAAAACAACATCCTTTTCTCAATAAATACATTACTCTTATAGACTGCACGATGCAACTATTAACATTTTGTAGAGCAAATTATAATTACAATTAAAATTAATACAAACTTCAGTTAGTTTGAAATTTGGGAAAATAAACTACTGTAATTTTGAAGACAAAAGAAGTAACATTTAACACTGCTTGACAGTACCAAAGTTTTGTGTGAATTTTTCTTTCTTTGTTTTTTTTTTGAACAAGTGTTTTTATGTAATTCATTCAGCTATAATTTAAAAAATGGTTGGTAGCTAACAGAAATCATGAGTGATAACTTTATATAAATTAATAATCTAGAGAGATTGATCCAAAGTCTTTGTCAAACATTTGCAGTCACTTCAACAACTTGTAATGTTGCAGGCCACTTTTTATCATGGCCCATGAGCTTTTTCTGTTTTACTCATTGACTTGGAAGTTTTTATAGTTTTACCTTATCAAACTAAATTTAGAAAGAATTTTCTGATATTTACCCCTGAATAAATATTAAAGATAAGTTTATGAATTCCAACAAATATGGTAAGGTGAATCTCTATGGATTTAGTTCGAAAGCATTTTGATGCTCTGCATTGAAATTTGGAAAATCATGGGAAACAAACAGCGTTTAGACTGAGTATTACATCCACCAAGTATATGATGTATGCAACTTGAACTCTTGAAGAATGAAATTATGTATTCTTATTATGAGTATATAATTCCAAAATCATTAAACAATTTTGCAACCTGGTGATAAATTAACTTATCAGAGTACATCACAGAATAGATGTTTTATCTAATAAGTTTTGATTATTCAAGTGTCAACAACTCTGGTTTTGAAATTTTGAGGAACATAACAAAATGGCAGAAAGTGAAATTGTAACTACATGAGCAGTTAACCGGATAAGAGCTGAAGCCAACAGCATATGCTATAAGCACCAAGAAATTTCAATTTTCTTATGTTGTTGAGTATGAGAAGGATAACAATAATTATACGAGTGGTAGTTTTGAAACTAAAAGAAAAACCGAAGGAAAAAAGAGTGATATTATTAACCGAACTGCTATTGAAATTTGGCAGAAGAAGCAGAATTACACATCTACATATGTGGATAATTAAGTCATTTTTGCATTTAATTTAATGAGAAATGCTCTTCTGGTTTTTGTTAACTCTGATAGCATTCATCCTATTAAATTTTTTTGGTAAAGTCCAATCTTAAAACGTGAAAAGTTATGGGTAAGATTCTCTTAGTGCTACGTTATTCTGTTGTAGCTTGTTAATGTTTTGCTACAAGTGAGGTGTTCATAATCTGTAAAATATTGTCACTCAGATGAAATTTCCATAAAAGTTGTGCAAATTTAGATATCTTCAAAGATTTCATAGGCAAGTCTTATAAGAATTCAAAGAAACATTGATTCAAGAGTTTAAAAGAGAAGCAACCAATAGAGTTCTTGAATGCCATTGTACTTGTTTGCCTAAAATCTGGTGTTAATTAATGGTTTATAGAACTCTTGCTGTAACAAAATCACACACTAGCCTTAATGATTGTTTGACTTTAAATCACAGTGAACTGAGTGAGAAAGATAACATAATGCAGAAACAACATCAATCGTGATACTATTGACCAAGTGGATGGATAAATTTCTTCAGAAACTTTCACAAACCACTTCCAAAACTGTTGTAGGATATATGTTACACTTCCAATGTACTACAGTTTGCCAATGATTTCAAGAACTCTAGTAACCTAGATTGTATATATACAACCAGATTTTCTGAGGTGGACTAGTTCAAAGAAGGAAACTAATGGTTTATGAACATAATGGATTATATTGAACTTTATTAAATAGATCCATTTGGATCAGACTTTTCCTTAATCTTTTAAAGAATAAACTAATGAATTTATTTTATCTGATACATTATTATTCAAAATAAAATTTATTCAATCTATATTGTTTGTCACCTCTACTTAAATTTAGTGTTTAGAAACTAAAATTATTGCAGTACCTTAAATTTTGTTTTTTGAGACTAAATTTATAATTAAGTTTGAGAGGTGGATAAATTTCTTTTTAACTTATGGGAAATTAAAATCATGTTTACTTGTATGAAAAAAGATGATAAAAGGAACAAAACCATTTCAGCAAAGAGAATAAAATGTGACACAATGAGCATACCCCTTGTATGAAATTGTATGGGAGCAAAATAGATCTGCCAAATTATATTATGTTTAAGAGTGAGGAATTTAAAGGATGACGAGCTTTGAGTCCATAGTATGTAATATATATGTACATTTGGAGCTGTTTATGAAGCAAGATACAACAACTAAAGAATATCCATAAAACAGCTTTATTCACTCTCTGGCAATGGCATGTGAATTGTATATATACATCATCCTTGTGATCATGATTCATCAGGTTTTGGCTCCAGAATGACAGGGATCTTCTCCTTGTGATCACCTCTCAAAACCTCAACAATCACCTGTATAGCAACATCATTAACCATTAAACTAGGAAAATAAAGTAGCTTCAAATTGAGTCTCTCAATGCAAGTTTTTAGCATAGGGTGAGATGTTTTACATAGAGGCAATTCAACACCAAGTTTAAAAACAGAATAAGAAAATACATAGGTCTTATACGCTGGATTTCCCTTGGATATCCCACTCAGGCTGAACTTTCAATAAGGTCATTTGATTAGAATTTGTTCTGAACAAGACTCAAGACTCAGTGATGTATGGAAGAGGACCAGTCAGGACTTTCTGTTGAGACATAATATATCAGACTTTTAACATTATAAGTAGGTAAATCGTAAAATTAAAGTATGACCTGATATATAAGTTGAATTTCTATGCACTATTAATAAATATTTTTTACTGTCAGTCAATAAAATACTATCCCAAATATGATCTTTAAAAATAGTTATTATATAAGTAAACAGATTTATATTCCATAACAAGATGTGATTGATAACAGTATGAAGAACCTTACACTGTAGTGCATTCCAATCGAATTCATAAAATAGAAGTCAAGAAGTATTATGACCAATATTGGTTAAAAAAAAGTATATTCAGAATATGTGCATCGAGTCAGGTTTGGGATGACTGAAGTATAATCCAAACTCATCCTTAAAACAACTTGATCTAATTTCTAAAATCTGAACCTGTTAAAATTAGCTTTGAATGTGGTTAGTGAGACAGAACAGTCTTAAACAGCCATAAAACTAGATAGCCCTTTTGTTCCATTCTTCCAAGATTTTCATTTTTTCTGTTGATTGTTACTATTCAGACGAACTTATATGTTATTATGATACACATGTTACAATAAAAGTTTGTACAGACAAGAGAGAATACGATGTTTTGATTTGAATCTTTCTAAACTGACCAAATATTAAAAGGGTATATTATATACTACCTCCGTGACTATAATTTAAGGTTTTTTTACATAGATTAAGAATAACAATAAATATGCTGCCATGTCAAACATATGCTTAAACACATTGAAGGTAAATTTGAAAATGTTCTTGCATCATATTTTTATTTGCTTTAGAAATCCAGGATCTGGTAATAGTTTTGAAAATAGAAAAGTTATGCATTTTTAAAGAAACAATAGAACAGTTGAATCAGCATCATACCTTTTCACCTACTTTACACTGGTCAAGAATTCTGTACAAATCACTTCCATTAGTGACCTTCTTGTCATTCACAGACGTTATGATGTCACCTAAAATGAGTCTACCATACGAGTCACGCTTTGTTGATTGCAGGCCCTGAAAACTAGAAATTAGCCAGGCTCCATTGAAACATTGTAGTTTAGTAAATTAAGATAAAGCAATACAATATTAGTTTTAATATGTGATAATGAAGCTTAGGACGTGTTAATGGCATTAACATTTTTAGTGACTAGCTTTAGTGGAAGTAAAGAGGCCAAGTTTATATTAACACGAAATCTATGCCCCTATTCGGTGCATATAGCTGAAATTTCGTAATGAATTTCCCCTTTGGTATAAAAATAATCTTTGATCAAACTTACTGCTTTCCCAGCAGGACCATTGGCAGGAGCATCTAAGACAAGCACTCCACTTACACCCAACTGCTCCACAGACTGATCTGGAGCAAACTTAATCCCTAAAATAGGTCTTGTAACCTTCCCAAACTTCACCAATTGGTCAACAATACCATTTACCTGAATATATAGAACAACAAGCACATTAGCAATTTTATTCAGAGGATTACTATGTTTCCATAAAAAGTTGTCCCCTGAAGAAAGAATTGGATGTATAAATTAAAAACAAGTCAAAATAAGAACTCACAGTGTCCACTGGAATAGAAAATCCAACACCTGAGGATGCGCCAGATGGAGAATATATGGCTGTATTTATCCCAATGAGGTTTCCAGAACTATCTAAGAGAGGCCCTCCACTGTTACCAGGATTAATTGCTGCATCTGTCTGTATAACATCTTGAATTGGACGACCAGTTGCAGCAGAACTAATTTCTCGCCTAAGACCACTGTTGAAGAGTATGTATCAGTGAAACACAATCAACACAAAAGAAACATAAAAAGGAAAGACAGAGTATCCACCTTTCAAGTTATCAAGTAACAGCACAATGATGTGAACATTTGAAAAACAGTATTAACCTAAAGAATACCATGCTTAAAAAGTTGAGATTTCAAGGGAAAGAGACGAGAAGATGTTGTATGAACTATAACACATTTATTCCGGAAAGGGATTAATGGCATGCCACTTCTAGACTCCTAAATATAAAAGGTTTGATTCACAAATGTATAATCTGGCACGAGGAAATAAAAAGGAATAGCAAAGTAGAAACTGTTTTTCTAGGTAATGGGAGTTACATCAAAATATTCACTTCACAGTTTTAAGTTTTCATACCTGATGACCCCAGTTGTGAGTGTGTGATCTAGTCCAAACTGCAAGATGAGAATGAGGAATCATATTGGCATATTCAAGAAGAGTTCACAGTGTCAATCATCAATAGAAAATAGCATTTGAGCCATGAATACAGCTCCATAAAGTAGTTTGGCAGCAATTACAAGGTACAATTTACAAATTTAGTAATTTTCTTCTCATCTTTCAAAAACAAGTCTGCCTTTACATCACAGGCATTCATAACTCAGATCTCCAATGCATTTTTTAACATGATATTTTGCATACACATATACAACAGGAGCAGGAAATGCTGACTAAATAATTATATAATTATACAAACTACATAATAGATTAAATGAGACAACTGTTAAAAGTATGATTTTGCTAGAACAAAATTTACTTGCTTATAAAAATTCTAGCTAAAGCTCCAATTAATATTAGATTCAACCAGGATTGCCATCATTTCTTTATATTGGAAAATTCATAGATAGTGAATATTTACAACACAATACGCATTGATCGGTATGGACAACAACGCACCGGGTTCCCAATGGCATAAACCTTCTGACCAACAAGCAAGTCAGCAGAGACCCCAATAGGTATAGGCCTGAGCTTGTCGCTTGGTGCCTCAACACGCAGCACAGCAACATCCTTGTCTTGGTCAAAACCAACAACTTTGGCATCATAAGTTGACTGGTCAGCTAGAGTGACCCTGCACATAACTAGCATGTCTTTGAATAGGAGTAATCACTTTACTGAAGTCATCACAACACATACATCAATCTATCACCAAACTTTCTATGTTATGAATTCACTTCTCAATGCCAGGAAAAGTTGCAATGCAAACACACCCAAACGTGTTGAAGAAGGTGTAAATGTACAAAGTAACACACAATTATCACCTCCCTTTTGTTTTAATACAAGGTTACTTATACACCCTCGGTCCCTGATTACAACAAATTGTTTTGAAATTTCTTTGTCGTTTTCTAATCATCCCAAGCATCAATTATTGTTTTACCAAAATATTCTTAAAAATTTTGTTCACAAATAAATAATAAATGTTATGAATTGTCTACTTCTCTCTTATCAAGATAGAAGAATTGGAGGGTTAAGTTTCATAATTTAAGGCTTCACTCTCTCTTAATTCATTAATTGTTCAAGGGAAAGTTTGAAAATACTTAATTACTGCCAACTTAATGTCACTAACTAAATTAGCCAACTTTCTTAATAATTGTGAATTAGTTATCAAAGTTTCATATTTAGGGATATAATTCGTTTAGCAATAGATATATGCCACATTGAACATAATATTAAAATATTTGGCCGCATAACTAAAAAGTTCCTATTTGTCAGAATAATACCACTCAAAGGTCAAAACCAGACTAGAAGCGGCGGAGAAGAAAAGGTACACGCCTGAGAAACCGGATCAAAAGATGCCAAAAGTAAAAGAATTTAATTAAACTACACTGATAGAATAAAAAAGAATTCCCATGTATATGGTAAGATTGTTGCCTTTTGTCATAATTATTTTTAAAATGATATCTAGAATGACTTTTTATTGGCTAAAAGTGTAAAAAACTTTACACTAACCGTGCAAGAAAATTAACCCCAAAAAAAAAGAATTTCATTAGAAAACAAAGACATTGTAAAGTTTATTCTTACTCTGTCATCCAATTACAAATTCTCATATACAGTAAGATTAGTTAATTACTTTAAAGACCATTTAGGATGATTCCTATTTAGTTAAAATTGTAAAAACGAATACATTGACAATACATACATAGCAAACTCTCATATTTAGTAAAAGTTATTCCTTCCCTGTTATCCAATTATAAATTCTTAAATTTAGTAAAATTGATTAACGCTCTAAATACCTCTAGGACGATTTTTCATTAGTTGAAATTGAAAAAAAAAAAAAAAACCTATGCGTTGACCACTAATAAAAGAAAATAAATTATCAAAAAAAAAATACCCACTTGAGATCAGAGGCACCACGAATAACGTGATAATTGGTCACAATATGACCATTCTTATCCCAAACAAAGCCAGACCCGGATCCCTGGGGAACCTCCAAGACGTCCAGCGTGAATGCATCCTGCCTAAACACAATACCCCTCGTTGAGAAACCCAAAGACAAAGCAAAAGGGTCAACGAAAAACCATTCAAAGACAATTTTTGAAGAGGATCGGTAAAAGGGGTAGCTACTTGACAGCAAGGTTGGTTATGTAGACAACAGAGGGAGTGTTCTCTTGGAAGAGGCGAACGGTGGCGAGTTCGTCGGACTGGAGCTTCCGCGGCGAGGTGACGACGAAGGCGGCGGCGGAGTCGGCGTTGGAAACGAGGAGAGTGAAGGAGAGGGCGAGGGAAGTGCAGAGAAGGAGAAGAGGTTTGGGAATGGAGAGTTTGGGTAAAAGGGGTATTGTGAGTTTTGGTGATGGGAGGCGAAGGATGAAAAGTTTGGGATTGTGAAGATGAAGGGTTTTGGAAAGGTGAATTGTTGTGGTGGGTTTGATGGTTGAAGAACGAAAGAGTGAAGAAGAAGGAGAATGGAAGCGCGTGGAAATGAGTGAACAAGTGGCCATGGTTTTTGCTTGGACAGAGGAATGCTCTCTGTTTTTGCTAAATGGTTGGACAACAAAATTTTTTACATTTTTTTTTTTATTTTTTTAAAAAATGACATATTAACAAATGACATTTCTGTGGAGGTGCGCAAATAAATTGTGGAGGTGCAAGAAGTAAAATCATATAATGTTCATATAAGAGGCCCAAATATTTGTACTATTGGCACCGTCATTGGAACGCAACCTTCGACCAATATTATTTATTTTTTTTCGGCGCATGCTAGTACAGGTTCGACGACGACGGAAACAAGGTCAAGATCACGACCACCACGCGCACCCGTAAGCTCGCCAACGCGCGTCTCAGCAAACGTGCAGTCGAGCGCCGATTCATGGCAGAAACATCCACCGCCGCCACCACATCCACCACGGCGGACCCTCCGCCGCCAGTTACCAAAAGATGGGCTGACGAAGCGGACGAAGAAACCGAAGCCTCCTCCACCGCCACCGCCACTGAAGCCTCTTCCGTCAACCTCGATTCATTAAAAATCGAAGACAACGATGAGAACCCTCCCAAACTCTTGGATGACCCCGACGATTCTAGCATTCAAAAGGTTCGTTTTACTCGCAACACAACACTTCTCTCTTTCTTGTTCTCTCTGTTTACAGTGTTTTGAATTGAATGTTAGGGTTTTGTAATGTGGTCAGGTTACCTCTGGAGAAACGCCGTACACGTCGGCTGCGAAGTTCGAGGACTTAAACCTCTCGCCGGAGCTTCTGAAAGGGCTCTACGTGGAGATGAAGTTCCAGAAGCCGAGCAAGATCCAGGCGATAAGTTTGCCGATGATCCTCAACCCGCCGCACCGTGACCTCATCGCGCAGGCGCACAACGGGTCTGGGAAGACCACGTGCTTCGTGCTTGGGATGCTCAGCCGCGTCGATCCCAAGGTGCAGGCGCCGCAGGCTCTCTGTGTCTGCCCCACTCGGGAGTTGGCTAATCAGAACATCGAGGTTCTCCGCAAGATGGGAAAGTACACCGGGATTGCGTCGGAGTGCGCTGTGCCTACGGATAGCAATGCGCTCTCGATCGCGAAAAGGGCGCCGATTATGGCGCAGGTGGTGATCGGAACCCCTGGCACCATCAAGAAGTGGATGAGCTTCAAGAAACTTGGGGCCGCCAGGTTGAAGATTCTTGTTTTTGACGAGGCAGATCAAATGCTTGCGGAGGTAATTTTATTGCGTTGCCCACTTGCTGAACTTGTTATTACCGTAATTTATTGGAGGATTGGTTAGGTTAGACTGAAGATATTAACTTTAATGTTGCAGGATGGATTTAAAGATGATTCCCTGAGGATAATGAAAGAAATAGAAAAAGTCAATTCTAATTGTCAGGTTGGTTGAATTCTCTCTCTCGTTGTTCTTCCATGGATCATGATATCTCCATTCTCCATCTCCACAAGAAATTATTTCATAGATTTGTCTACGGGACTGATATATGCTTCAATTAGACTCAGCCATATATTTTACATTGAAACATGTGCTGCAGTGGGTGAAATTGATTTTTTATAGTAAACCAAATGGAAGCTAAGTAACCGCATGATATATTTTTTCTTGATGCAATTACTTTACAAGTGATGTGTTAGTTTCTCTGATTGGTTTAGCCTCTTCAACTTGTGTGGTAAATTTCTGCATCATATAGTGACTGGTGATTGCATGTGCATGCAATCATACATGATACGTAGTTATAGTCACCTATTCTTCAGCATATTTTTTTGTTAGTTCATGCAAAATTTAAATCACTTTGAGCCCTTTTATAACGTGTGAAACATATGAAGTTAACCATCCATTCATATTACGAGAAGAGAAAACAGTCTAGTGAAATATATCTTGTTCAGTCAAACAACATCACATGGATATAAAGATTACATCTTTTGGTTGATATTAATGGATTGATACTAGTCAATTTGAATTTGCACAATTTTGGAGCCACATAACTATTGGATCTGCATTTGAATAAAGCTTTCTGCAGTGAGTTTCTTTTTACCTAGAAAATTGATTGGTCTTGTGTGTACCTCCAGGTTCTTCTGTTTTCTGCTACATTTAATGACACCGTCAAGAATTTCGTTTCAAGGACAGTCAAAGAGGATCATAATAAACTTTTTGTAAAGAAAGAAGAACTATCTTTAGATGCAGTGAAGCAATATAAAGTCTACTGTTCTGATGAACTTGCGAAGATTGAAGTGATAAAAGATTACATATTTGAAATAGGAGAGAATGTGGGGCAAACCATCATATTTGTGCGTACAAGAAATAGTGCACAAATGTTGCATAAATCACTTGTTGACATGGGCTACGAGGTTACATCTATACAAGGTGCTCTTGGTCATGACGAGAGAGAGAAAATTGTTAAGGAGTTCAGAGATGGTTTGACTCAAGTTCTTATTTCAACTGATCTTCTTGCTCGTGGCTTTGATCAGCAACAGGTACTGTGTTGGTTCTCTCTCCCACTCTTCTCTTTTTGTCTGTCCTGTTTTCCTTTTAAATGTGGTTACATCCTAAGTATTTATATTTATTCAGGTTAATTTGGTCATCAATTATGATCTTCCAATGAAACACACTGCCAGCTATACCCGTGAACCTGAGCCTGATTGTGAAGTGTATTTGCATAGGGTTGGCAGAGCTGGGCGTTTTGGGCGCAAAGGTAATTTCCAGATTTCTCTGCTTACTCTTATGTGTTATAATAAATTGTTAAAGTTGCATTATTAAGCTAGGAAGCACCGAGAGCTTGGTAGAAAAGTGTGGCGCCGTGCCCAACACTTGTCAGACACTTCTATTAGATGTCCAAACCTATTCAACTGTCACAATTTTTTGCTGGCTGACATGTCTTTGACATGGTTTGGCTGACGCTGCTATATTTAAAAATAGCAAAAAGAAATTGAAAGAAGACGACCTATATTAGATATAATGGACGACTTATTTTTTAGGCTTATAAAAAAGACTTAAGTAGTTATTTTAACTATTAGGATTACATGTTTGTTATTTAAGATTCTACTGTGAAAGATGTTATTGCAAGGAAAACTGTAACAAATTTGTTTTTACAACATGAAAATCTTAATCCTCATTGAGAGTTTTGTCATGATGCTTATATTACATGTATGCATTTGTTGTGGGTGTGTACCAGCAGTTATACGGTGTCCTATATTTTGGTCATTAGCTGTGTTAGTGGTGTCAGTGTCAAAGTCGGTGCTTCATAGGTATTAAATGAGCCCTCCTAATTCCTTTTTTTGTGGTGCTACTTGTTTCAATATATATTATTACTCTGACGGGGTTAGAAATATTTTTAGCTAGTGGGCTGTTGAGTTGGTGGGGCACCTGAAAATCAGATGACAAAGGAGATTTTAAAAATTGACTATTTATCTGTAGTTCTTATAGACTTTATTACTTCTAAATTCTTTTTCTTTTTCCATATTACCGGACAAAGCAGATATTTAGTTTGACTTATCACCCTGGTCAGACTGGTGTTTAAGTTGTAATATGTACCTGTTTGGCCACAGTATCACTTCATGCACTTTTTTTTGCTTTACCCTTTTATTCCAAAGAAAGTGATTCATAATTCATTCTTCCTATGAATCATATTTTCAGCGCTGGTATAAAATAGTTAAGTTATCCGTTTGTTTCTTTTGATCCTACAGGGGCTGTATTTAACCTTATATGTGATCAAAAGGATGAAAGGCTCATGTCGAAGATTGAGAATCACTTCGGCACTCGTGTAGCTGAGGTGTGTCAATTGATTCATAGCACCGGTTCTGCTAAATTTGATTTTTTATTATCTGTTCTGAAGGAGTTGTGAAAATATCCATCTTAAATAACAATATTTTGTTAATGTGACTGGGTATGCAGGTGCGAGCACAAAGTGTTGAAGACTATAAAGGTGCTCTCAAGGAAGCTGGTTTACTGCAATGATGTGAATCTGCACAAGTCGAAGGCTGTCTTGTGTTTCTTCTCAATGTGCCTGGATTCTGGCCAAGGAATTCGATCATAAGAATGAATGATTTGATTATTCTGCAGGAGCACATGCGGATGATGGTTAAGTTTTGGGGATGGAAAGTTCTTGTTCGTGTTTCTCCGCAATGTGCCTGGATTCTGGCCAAGGAATTTAATCATAACAATGAATGGTTTGATTATTCTGCAAGAGCACATGCGGATGATGGTTAAGTTTTGGGGATGGAGAGTTCTTGTTCGGTCTGTTTTCAATACTGCTGCAGTCGTGCTTCATTTCTTCCTTATAATTTGCAGTGTGTGTAATTTAGATTTTTTCTGGTCAAACATTTATAAATTTAGATTTTTTTTCTTGCCTCACATGTTATGATTAAGATTAATTTTGAAAGTAGTTATTCTTGCCTCACATGTTATGATTATTAAGTGGATCTTGTTTTATTACATAAAACAAAAGCATGCATAAAATTCTTCCCTTGCTAAAACACAACTTCAATAGTTATTGAATATTTGTTATTGTCATTCTAACTGCATGACATCTTATATATATTGAAAATTATTGAAAGAATCGATATTGCTATGATATAGATGTTCTTAGGTTAAATAAAATATTTTTTTTGAAAAGTATACTTGTAATTTATTTTTTTTTAATTCTGAAAGTACTTGTAATCTTGATACATATATATAGATGGATTATTACAAAACCAGAAATGGAGATTGTTTGAACGAGAAGTGAGCCTTTTTTTTCCCTTTCCTAATCAAGGAGATTTACGTTTTGCATCTCAATAATTTCTTCATTTTTCTGTTTCTTCCATTTCCCGTCGTGGTAAAATTGACATTTAAAATTCCTATATTTTCTACAAAATGTCATGTAAAATACAATAAAAAGTTTCAGAATTACACATTTTTAAGACATTTTAAAAAACATGTATTCTAGGATAATGATTCGGAATGCATCTCAAATTATACAATTTGAAACTAATTTTTACTTATTCGTTAGTATTTCTTTTTTCAAAGTAGTTCATAGTAAGAATTTTCAGAATGATATTTTTTAAACGAAATAAAATTTATTCTAAAATATTATTTCCCAAATGATATTTATAAAGTCATTCTGTACAGATGCAGTAAGAAATTACGGATTTACACAAAGGTAAAAACCCCTGAGACTTTTCAAGCAAAGCGGTTCTGTAGGCATTTAGAGTTTCTGTAAGCATTTATTGAGTTTCTGTAAGCATTTATTGAGTCTTAACTCCCTTACCCGTTTATTTTAATACTTTCTTTTGACAAAAGTACTCTTCTGAAAACTAGTCTAAAAAATTGCAACGTACCACTGCTAATTACATTATAGAAACTAGTTTCCTTCAGATGATTATATTTCACTACTTTACAGAAAATAGTATTCATAATCTATTAAAACAAAACAACATTATGTTAAAACATTAACTACATTATGTTTCTATGATGCATCAAAACATAATTACATAACAAAACTATAAACTAGTTTGCGTACTGTCTGCAACATCATGTGAAAAAATGTATAATTTAAAGGAGATGACTTGGGTGAAGGAAACGCTAGTGAAAGAGAAGGCTGCAGGGGAGGGAAGAGAAAATGGAGAGGAGCAATGAGTTGCCATAGCAGTGGCATCTTCCTCCTCTATCCGGAAAAATCTCAGCCAACATACTCTTTGATTATGGAAAGGTAAATTGGAAATGTGAAACTTTCATTCTAGATTAACCTTTCCATTATAAAAGGTGAGGGTTGATATTTTTGGGATGCATGCATGAAGAGGCCCAAAATCGAAAGCAAGATGTATCATAAAAATTATGCATTTGGTAGATATTATAGTCAATGATTGGACGCACTGTTCTACACTAATTCTCATGAAAGCAATTCCCCTGGCCACTCCTAAATAAGAATGGTGCCCTTAGCCGCAGTAGAAAAAAATATAAAGCTAACAAGATATTACAAAATTTTATCAAAAGGTCGTAATTCTTTAGGTAAGCCGTCAAAATGTCCAGCGTCTATGTCAGATTGAAACATAGGTCGCTTTCCTGTTTCCCAGACAATGCCCTCTGCTAAGTGCTCCTTGCTTGGCGTGAGCATTACAAAATTGGGATCAGCTCTTTGATAACTGTAAACAAGCAAAAGCGAAGGTGAAAATTTACCAGTTGAAGATACAAATTTTGAAAGAGTACATTGACTCTATTCCACCAGCTCATTATAAAAAAGAAAGGTAAAGCTGAATGATACAATAATATTTTATTATGCAGTAGCATGGGTAGGGATTCATTTTATAGAAGCATATACTTTATTGAATCAAGACATATAAGATAAATGAAACGAACCTGGCTTCTCTGAGGCTCTCACTTTGGATGCCAAATCCGTATTGCATTTTACCATCACCACGATCTCTAGTGGCTACATACAGAATAACAAGACATTCTCAGCACTTCAATCATCCAGTACAAGGATCATTGATCGTACTTTATTTAGAATCAACCCCCAACCCACTCTCCCAAAGAAAAGGCTGAAAGAAACTCCATTCCTTAACTGAGATACTAATTATAATCTTGATATACCATTTACATTTAAATTTAATTAAATCTGTCAGACTTTACTTGCAGAATTTTTTTTTGCAAAATGGGCCGTGGTGGTCCTAACATAGATCAGGCGAGGCTAAAATATATGATTTGTTTTGAAGAATAGGTTAGGTTGGA
Source organism: Vigna mungo (assembly GCA_036885675.1). Lineage (NCBI taxonomy): Eukaryota > Viridiplantae > Streptophyta > Magnoliopsida > Fabales > Fabaceae > Vigna > Vigna mungo. Next base: position 17,898,187 of record CP144697.1, on the reverse strand, counting down.
TTATTAAATTTGTTTAGTTGGCCCTAGAACTGGGTCAAGCTGCTCATTTTGACAGCCCTTGCAAGCAGATACCTAAAAAATAATATTACAGAGGTAGTACTCACTAGTCATCCAGAAAATAATACACCACATCAACAAGTCTTGCAGTGGGAAACAGGCCATCTAACGAACTTGATACTTTAACACGGGGCAGGGGCTGAAGTAGGACTAGAACTTTCGGTGACCAAAACTAAAAAAGCAGAATCATGATATAAAACTTAATTTTTATGCTAGATATTGGTGTTGACCCTTGATCATCATATCATGACTACATAGGTGTTGGCCTCATAATACACACATGCTAAACAAGTCCCGGTAGCACTAAAGAAAGGAACAGGATAAAGAACTGAAGCGAGATTGAGTAGAACAATCACTCAAGACACCTGAAATACTGAGCGTGAAGGAAGGTTTCCACCATGACTTGAATGCAAGTGCCATAGATGAGCTACGAGGTCCAACCTTTGCCTGAAAAGATGAGAAGTAATCCACTTAGATGCATCATATTAATCTATATAAATCTGCTTAACATTGCATAGGTTTTCTACCTTCAGCAAGAAATTTTTATTAGCCTGCCAGGATGCACCTATTTGAAAGCTGGCGTCTGAAATATTGTTTGCTGCTATGGCTTCATCAACACTGACACAGAAAATTAGATTGTACCGCATTGGTTCGACTGCAATAAGTTTGAATATATCTGTTTAGAGCTAAAAAGAATACCTTGTAAGTAACTCAAACCCAAAGTCAAGGTAGTTTGTAATTCCAACAACAGAATTCTCTTCAAGAGGGTTCTTCACCTGTTCAAATCATGTTTATGACTTTCAGTATAATATATTGACTTAACAAGAAACTATATCAGCCAGTTTACTACAACTCCAAAAGAAAACTCGAGTGAGGGTAAATTTTAACAAGAATAAATAAGTAATAATGGAATTCTATAAGCATTACGGTATCTAATCACAAGGAAAATGTATCCAAAATATAACTAAAAATAGGCCCAGGTCTTGAGTAAAGAAGCTTCTGATTCAAAAATCTTTTCATGCAGTGACCTCAACTCAGAAACTTAAGAAAACTTAAGTACTGTTGGTATCCCAAGGCTAACCGTTCACTCTTGAAAACTAGTAAAGAAAAAGGGAAAATCAATTACATGTATGGCACTAAAAAGATCAGATACATGTATAGCTTTTTTAGAAAACCAAGGAAAACCCATTAGTATGTAATTTAATTTTAAGAGATGCGACTAACTTCCATAAATCAAGACATCACCATGTTTGCAGCAAAAATGAAAAATGAGATACTAATATGAAGACAGAGAACCACTCAGAAGATAGTGGAATGAAAGAGAGCAAAGACAGAAGAACATACCCTTCTTTGAACAACCATGTGTTGATAGAATGAGGCAATAAACTGCATATTATTTAGACATTGAAATTTCAGTACAAATGCTTCTCAAAATATCAATCAGAATTACACAAATCATAGGTTAGGGCAAACAAATGCTAAGGTGCATTTAATATAAGCGGTTTAGAACAAAAATTAAGACTTATGCTAAGTTACTAATGATTAGGGAAATTTTTAAGCATCAATTTCTTACAAGTCACAAAACTTTCCATTTTAATATGTCACTATTATATTACCATCACATGACATTAGCATAAGAATTAATTAAATGCCAAAACATAACCATTTTATGTATGTGGACAAACCTGAGAGCTTTTGACAAGCTCGAGGTTGAAATTGAAGGATGGACACAATGGGCTGCCTGATCCAACACCATAGCCCAAAGCACAACTCCAGTTCGTTAAATTTGAAAGCTTGGCATTTCGTTCTAAAACAGAACACAGGTTAGTATGCATGTATTCATATCCTTATCACATTCAAATTAATACAATTTAGATAAATATGTTTCTAGAGTTCAGGATTTTGGGATTGTTTGGGTTCATCAATAAAAACCAAATTACTAAAACTAAAATTTAATAAAGCACGAATTCAAGTTCTCCAATCCTATTACAAATGCAGGAAGAAAAAAGAGAAATTGACAGAAAAGAAAAAGCATAGGTGCAAACAATTTTATTGAATCCAACACCAGGTGAAAGAATCTTTCTTCGCAAGTTTCTTTTTCATACAAATTTCTAATTGTTTGAGTGAATCCTTCCATCCTTATTCTCCATATTTATCTAATTGACCCCCTTCAACTAATTAACCACTCTAACTGCCCCTAACTGTCATTATTGCTCTACTGTGACCAATTCTAAGTGCTTAGATCTTTTTCACTCTGTCCATTGCTCCACCTTTCATGGATGTAGTTGGAACTGTACATGCATGTGCAAATACACATACACTTGGAGGTAAACACATAATTCAGGTATTGCGCAGGTTCCATTATAAAATCTAAATATAATGCAAACGCTCAACATTAATAAATTAACATACTGACTAGATGATTGATGCAACAATGTCAACTTTCTGGTGAATGCAAGATAGTACTTTTCCACTTTGGCCTATCATTTACTTACAAAATACAAAAGCAAACATCTTTAGGTCAATATATTCAATGAAAATCAAGTTCAAAACAGCATGACACTAACTACCAGAAAGGTAACCATAGTTCAATATAAATGCCATAGAGAAACCAAAAAATTAAAAATTAATTTAAAAACCTAGTGATGTAGTAATTTTAATTAGAAAAAATCAACACATAAAGAAATATTTCTAAAGGAATAAAATATGTGTAGTTCTTACTTTGCGGTTCAAACTGCACCCCAGCAGTCACCCTTCCCATCTTGCTTACCAACCATGCACTTTTTGGTAATTCGTCTTTCACTGCAACGTATGACAGTAACACAGCAAAGTTTATTTCTATTGTTTCTCCAAGTGATCATAAATCAATATTTGCAAAAATATATGACAAAATGTAAAATTTAGTGGTCGTGGAAAAACAATTAAAACTTCAAATGCCAGATGAAAAGGCACCACCTATATATAAATCTCATATATTTAATTCATATATAATAAATAACACAAATGCTAACCAGTATAACTAATTAAGGATGTCAAAAGTAGAAAGCTTTTATTACTGTGCTTTCCTATAAAAACTGCTTCTTATTGAAACCTTAATTAGTCTATAGAGAGCACTGGTTGACAAGATCCTAATTAAAAACATGTTTAGAAAAATATAAGAAGATGGTCGGCTTTTGAAAAAAGAAGGAAAAAAAATTAATTTTATTAGTTCTTAGAAGCTAGAAAGTGTAGCTTATTAAAAAAAAGAATATGTAAAAGAATTATTTCATACAAGCACTTTTATTCAAAACTTATTCATTCGCACCCTAAATATGGTCAAAGGTCATTGGCAAAAACCAGGGACCTACAGGCAAAAGGCATAAGTGTGACTCCAAAGGATAGATTTCCAGAACCATATCTCAACCCCATCAGGCCATAATCTTGGGAGCTTTCTCTGTAGAATTGATTAACTTTGTCAACATTGTATATTGCAATCCATGTCAGACGTGCATGCTACAATAAGATCCTAAGTACCTAACACCTGTTTCTGCCACCATCATCAAACAAAAACACACCTTTTCTTCAACAGTAAAGGGAACACTCCGAAAGCCCCAAATCCATATTTGGAATAGAAAGCACACGATCTCATCTGCAAAATCCTGAATATACAGACCACACAACATTCATAATTCCAAATAGATGCATTGTGCATTTTAGATCAAGGACGCCAGGGAAAGAGAAGGGAGTGCAAATGCTAGTAAAACTTTCAATACATGCTCTATTACTAGATTTCGTTTCACCCCCACCAAATAACCTTGACCCAGACCCTATTTAGTGGGATCCATATTTCATTCACCTAATCATAAGAGAGTGCCCAGAAGAATAATTACTATTTCTACATATAGTATTCGTATTCACAAAAACGAATAAGGAATTATTTGAAAGTTTTATTATAAGATAGTTGTAGTTCTTTAAACGAATTTAAATTTATTCTTCAATGAAAATTGAAGTTTCACCTCAGTACCCGATGCTGACCTTAAGTATCGACCTTCAGTGTACTATTAGTGACAGAGCTAAATCCCCAATTCTCATTGGACAGCAATGCCAAAAATAAATTAACCAACTCAATCTGAGTATTGTCATTTATTATAAATAATTTTCTTATTCCTTTCATTCTAAAAAAACTCAGTCTCATGTTTGAAGTGAAAAAAAACACATTTGTTTTACTTCCATTTCCCAAACAGACCCTCAGAATTCGTTCAAGTTAGAGTTACTTACGGATCAGATGTGGATACATAAAGGTCCATAAACGTATGAGGATCGTTAACATCACTGCACACTCAACAAAAACCACAAACAATTCAAGTTACTCAACAGATTGCAGAATAGGAAGACAACAAAAAATATACAAACAAACAAAGTTTTAAAAATGGTACCAAAAATGCAATTCAACCACAACTGCAAGGTTTTTAAAGTGTCATCATCAATGTAATTCTCTTAAAGTAGATTTCAATTCTACAAAACCAGCGTAAGATGAGAATTACCTATCATTAATCCATATAAAATTTCCAACACACTCCTTTAGGTCATTTATGTCATGGATGAGACATCTTGAAGTTTGCAGAAATAGTATCGTAATATGATCTAATGAAGTTTATTGGACATATTAGTCCTGTGCTCCATATGTCCAGTCCGTAGCACACGAAGGAAGTATATACATTTATGTTCTAGTGAAGTATATATATATATATATATATATATATATATATATATATATATATATATATATATATATATATATATATATATATATATATATATATATATATATATATATATATATATATATGAGGATAATTTTCATCTTATATGAGGATCAATTTCATCTTGTAAGGCTAAGTAAAACTTATCCAAAATCTACGAGTAATTATAGTGACATAAGTTGCATTTGTACACAATATTAAGGAACGCCACGAAACAACATTTGTCCGCTGTTTCCCACAATATAAAGAAATGCAACAAAACTGCGACTGTGACAATTTAGAGAAGAAAACCTTTGCCAGCGAAACAACGCATCTCCCATGATGCTGTCGTTGGGCTTACGATCGAGAGGACCTGTAACCTAAACATGTCACAGCAATAGTTAATAAACAAGATTTTTTTTTTCAGTTTCCGTATTGCGCAAGTTTCTGAAACTAAAGGGAGGTGAGAGAGAAGAAAGGAGAAGATACAGTGGCTATGAGATCGACGTGAGGATCGTCGATTGGTTTGAGCATTAGTCGCGTGGTGAAGTGCCTGCCCTGGTGGAAATAGTCTTGGAAGAGCGAGGCGAGGGCGATCTTTCCAAAAGCCACATCGTAGGCGGAGTGAAGCATGCGGTTACGCGCGGCGATGGGAGGGAAGTCGAAGAGCGGAGGGACCAGCACCACCGGCGGCGGCGGCTTGGATTCTCTCGAGAACAACCACTTCCACATCGTTGTTCTAGGTTTCGAATCGAGGAGCGAGCGAATGAGTATGGTGGAGTGAAAGAAACTCAAGAACTAGAAGAACAAGAAGTAGGTTCTACAAAGGATTTCGTTAGGAATAGTTGCTCGCGCGCGCCATTTTCGCACCACCGCGACTACAATGACCCTGACGGTTTCAACTTCGAATGTGCATTTACTACATTGCCCCCTACGAGTTCTTTTTTTATTTTTGTGAAACAAATACCGGCCACAGGACTGGTCAAATTAGGATTAAGCCTTTACTCCCCGCACCTCATAATTAATACTGCACTCTCTAGTAAAGAGAAAAAGACCAAAATATCATCAACGTATAATTTTAAAGTAAATATTGAAGAAAGGAAGAACCACCTTTAAAATAAAATAAGGTAAAAAAATATGGGTGTACACTTATTAATTCTAGGAATACATAAAGTAAGAGTCTTGGATAAAGTTGGGTTCGTCCAATTGCTGCACCCCCATATTGGGGAGTGCATAACGAAATAGCAGGGTACAGAGAGTAAAACCTCATCGGAGGAAGAAAACAATCATGTGAAAGTGTTAGTTTCGAAACATGATTGACATGGGATGTAACATGCTTTTAGACAAGTGCTAAATAAGACTCTAGTTTCTAAATAATTTTTTTTATAAAATATATTTTGTAAAAAAATATTTTTTAATATTTTCTTAGTAGTTAAATTTTATTAAAAATAAAAACTATAAAAATTGGTTGTTAAAGAATATGTAAAATTATGATAAAAAAAAATCGGCATATTCTTAATATATCCCCTCCTACAACTATATTTAACAGTAAACACGATTTTAACAAATAGAAATTAGGTTTTAGAAGGACTTTTCCATTTAATATTTCGTTGGAATTTTGTTATTCATAATTCGTGGAATTTTACAGAACTTATAAACAAAAATTGAAAACTCATTTTTATGAAATTTTATGATTATTTTTTTCTGTAATGAATGAAACTGGGTCATTGAATTTGTGAAACTTATTAAAGATTTTTGTTTTTCTTATAAAATCTATCAATTTCATTGAAAATGTTTTTTCTTATGGAGTCTAATACCTTCTTAATAAAGCACGTGTTATTCTAATATAATATTATTTCCATATATGATATTGAAACCCTAAGCTTGTTTAGGACCATTTTTAACCCAAAAAAAGGGTATTTATTTTTTTGTTTGTATAAATGGTGGCCAAGTTGCCCACTCCCATTTGTCTTGTTCTTGAGTGTCACCATTGAAAAAGAAGAAGAAGAAGAATGCTTCTTTCACTATCGAATACAATTCCTTTTCTTCCAAATTCCAATTCTAATGGGTAATGCTTACTTTTTCATCAAAAAGGGTTATACTATGTTCTTTCTCAACTTCAAAATTTTAAAAAAGTTTATAATTTTATTTGAATGAAACAATTCAAATATTTTTGTTTTCTAACACTTTTATTTATTTTATAACCTATCAGATTTTTTTTATAAATATTACTTTTTGTTTAGTGAAATTTCACTTATGGTCTTTAATTAAACTAGATCTAATTAATTGAGTATCGAAATTTTTTTATTAAATTTTTTTAGTCATCAATTTTTATTAAGGTATTAAAAGAAGTAAAATATAAACTAAGTAAATAGTCTATATATTGATAATTACTATCATCCATAGGAAGATATGGATAAATTTATTAATTTTATGATAACAACTTTGAAATTTGTACCTATTTTAAGTTTTGACTTGTGCAAAACATTTAGTTTAACATACATAAAAGTTAAACTATATATTTTTCTTTTCTTTATGTTTTTTTTATATATATATATAGAAACAAGTACACGTAATCCGATAGCTCAAGGGACTAATCTAATTTTAATTTGGTTTGGATGCACTTGAGATAGAAATTTATATAATAAAAATTAAGCTTAAATCATTATTCTTTAATTAGACATTTCATTTTTTAAATGTTATTATTTTGTAAATTTTATTATCTTATCGTCATGTTTTTTGTTTTTAATTTTACGTGTTATGAGTTCTTGTTGCTAATTGGCATTATTTTTTAAAATTATTTTCCTTTGTTAACATGTCGTATATATTGTTACACGTTGTTAAATATAAATAAATGACAAAATTCTGAAAAACTACGATAAAATTCATGAATTAATGATAATAATGATGATGAGATAAAATATATTATTAAAAAGTATTAAATCACCAGTTATTTACCTTGATAAATACTAAGTATTATTAATAATACTACAAAGTTAAATAATAAAAAACTTTATTTTTCGGACTCGTGTATTATTTTCTTAGATATTATAAATTTGACTTAAATATCGAGTTTTGATTTTTTGTTTTGAATAGCTCACACTTTAGGAAAAAAAAAGGTTATCCAATAAATTATTAAATTTTGGTTTAAGTCCAACATAATATTTATTTATATTTAATTTGAATTTTTATTATTCTATTGGCTCTCTTAATTTATTTGAAATATTTTTATATTGTTCTTTTTATTTTTTTTACTTCTTTTATTATAAGAATTGTTTGGCATCATATTGTAACTTATATTCTATGTATAACTAATGCAAATTACTTAATAACATTCGATTTTTCAACATTTTAGAAGATAAACACATTTCAATTTAATGAACTCATCAAGTTAATCCAAAGAGAGAAGAAACTTAAAGAAATTCTATAATTGTTTAATAATGTCTACATGGAATTTAATGAATAGAAAATAGAAAAGTTACAATAAACAGAAAAGGACCACAAAGTGAAGATCCCTTTATTCTATGTTTTTATTTGAGTCAAAGAACAAGCTCAAATTCTAGAAGTAGCTTGAGTTTTGTTTTGTGTATATATTATTTTCGCATTTTCTGCAAAGCAACGCGACCCATATTGTACTTTTCTTGTTTTCTTCGGACTCTAACAAGGTACACGGATATGCTACGTCTCCACGTTAACCGTTAAATTTCACTATCATCACGAAAACGTGAACACTAGCTGCTGTGTTATCTTTGCTTTTCATCCTCTTGTCTTGTTTTCAAATAAACAATTTCTTAACCAAAAGGTTGTGTTTTTCTGTGTGTTCTTTAGGTGGGCATCATTTATTTTTTCATATGCTGCTAACCCATTTCTCTCTTTTAGCCAGCCCTCCAACCTTGTATGAAAAATTTGTTCTTTGTTGTTTCTGAAATCTGAATTTTTCTTACTCTGTTGGAACTTTTGTATCATATTTCAATTTTTCTCTGAGTCCCACCGTCTAGGATGAGGGAAAGAAAGAGGGGATTTTTAGTTTGTTTTTTGAGTGGATTTTCCTCATTTTACCTTATTTTCAAGCGTTTTTTTTATTATGTAAGAGTTTGCATGTGCTAAGCTTAGAGTTTGGTTCTGCATGTATAGCTCATGGTTGTTAATAAGCATTTCTATAGTTGAGCGTGATCAGTGTTTACATTGAGCTAGAATGTTAAAGAGTGTGGTGTTTTATCCTTTGTTAACTTTGTTGTGTAGTGTCAATGTTTTTTTAGCAACTATTGTTAATGGTTTCTTCTGATCACATTTTCCTCTCTCAAAGGAAAGTGATCATTTGTTACTGATTGCTGCGGCAAATGTGTATAACGCCTAAAGTGAAGAGTGAAGACTTTTTGTTTGTAGTTTTCTTCAATTTTATATCTTTCTGCTTTTCATATGCAGTCGCTTACTTGTATTGCAATGGCCACTTGTATACCTGCTGGAAGTGGCACGCTGCAATTTAGAGTGACAAACTGCAAGGGAAACAGTTGCAGAAAGACTGCTTTAGCTTCTGATGCGCCAATCGCGAGATTCTTACAGAAAGATCTTTCATGGTAAAGATTTCAATCCAGGATTTGCATTAATAACTTTTGAAGTCTAAAATGTTGTTCCTGTTTGCTTCTCGGTGCTAATTGATGGGTGAAGTTTTATTTGTTTGCATGACATCGTATAATTTTTGGTTGCAATTATAGTGTTTACTTATCGTTTTTCCCAAGGTACGTTCAGAAGATTTTGATTCACGAATCATATTAGAGGTGTTCTGTATCTTGCTTTGATTGAATGCCTAAACAGAAACACCTATTTTATTTGACAGAGTCTAATTTTGTTTTTGATGAAATTTTACCTGGTTGAACAAGATCATATCATCTAGTTCTGTACTTTGTAGCACTTTCACATTATTTACTTAAATATTTGAAGCCAAAGGCTATCTGTCTGTAAAGAGAAAAATTATAGTAGTATTATTCATTGATACGGAAGTGGTTGTTCACTTTCTGCTTCATTCTTAGCCGAATTAATGATTTTCCATTGTTTTGGGGTGCAAAATTTTAGGTCTAAAGCAGTATCCAAGGTCCCTCAGACCCACAGATGTGCATTTTCTGCACCTCCATTTCAAAAGAATCAGAAACTCTTCAAAGTCATTTCCTCTTGCAAGGTAGATGGTCCAACACGGTGCTTTGACTTTTCCGTTATTGGGAGCGGGATTGCTGGCCTTTGCTATGCGCTTGAAGTTGCAAAATATGGATCTGTTGCAGTGATAACCAAGGCTGAGTCTCATGAATGCAATACTAATTATGCTCAAGGTGGTGTTAGTGCTGTGCTATGCCCTTCAGATTCTGTGGAGAGTCACATGAAGGACACCATTGTGGCTGGGGCATATCTTTGTGACGAGGAAAGCGTCCGAGTATGTTCTGGTCTTATTAAGATTATGAATCATTTATTAACTTTGATTCTACGACTTACTGTTCAATAATAAATTACTGTTCTATGACTACTGTATTGAACAATTTATTAACTTTGATTCTTTCTTCTAGGTTGTCTGTACTGAAGGACCTGAAAGAGTAAGAGAATTAATTGCTATGGGTGCATCATTTGACCATGGGGAAGATGGTAACTTGCATCTAATGAGGGAGGGAGGCCATTCACATCATAGAATTGTTCATGCTGCTGATATGACTGGAAAGGAGATTGAACGTGCTCTACTGAAGGCAGTTATCAACAATCCTAATATATTTGTGTTTGAACACCATTTTGCTATTGATCTTCTTACTTGTCAGGTTTGTTATTTCTTGAATTATATTACTCTTCCTTATATTAAATGTTTTGTATCATTCACGGGGTTGCTAGTGGACAGATGTGCTGGCATTTTGAAAATTTAAAGTTTGAGGGTTTTTGTTCTTTTGAAATTTTCACACCCAAAATTGATATTTAGAGCAATTTGAATGTTTTGATGTCTTCTCTGACCAAATCATTCCACTGTTGATGCAGGATGGATCTGATATAAATTGTCTTGGTGTTGACACACTGAATACTAAAACCCTAGAGGTGGGAACAACAGTTATCTGTCATCTTTTGAGAAGAAAATAGCTGCCATCAATGAATATGTTTTCTGAAATTTCATTTTTTTAGCTTCTAGGTGATAAGATTTCTTTCAAAGGTGACCTTACTTGCCTCTGGTGGAGCTGGGCATATTTATCCCAAAACTACAAATCCCCTGGTAGTCCTCCCTTTTAAGGAATTGAATTATCTCTTCTATTATACTATTTACTGATTGGTTCATTTTCTATTTTAAGTATTTAAGAAAACAATCATGGTGAAAATTTAACTATTTTACGTGAGTTCATAATGCTGTTTTATTCTAATAGCTAAACCAATTATTATTATGAAAGAGTACTCCGAAGTAAAAAGAATTGAAAGTAAAGGACTCCTTATTTAGTTACTAACTCTTTCATAATGTCATCAATTTACTTGGATATGCACTATAATTTTATAATGAATGATTAAGGTATAAATAAATATCAATGTGCAATAATAGAGTATACTTGAAATTAAAAGTGCCGTGCTTTAAAGTATCTGTTCTGAGTGTTCATAGTTTTGTAATGAATTATCGCATTTTTGCGCCCCATATGTGTTGTCCTGTTTACTCTATAACCTGCATTATGATATTCTTATTTGCATGTTATTTGATTTACTTTTTCTAATCACAGGTAGCAACTGGAGATGGGATTGCTATGGCACACCGAGCTCAAGCTGTGATATCCAACATGGAGTGAGTAAATTATTTCAAAACTGTGATTATTTACTGTTTAATGAATATCTGGCACCAATAATAGGAAATAAACAGAATGTGCCACAGGTTAAGGATATCTATGACAAGTCTTAGTGTAATTTTGATGATATGAGGGCTTTCATAATAATAATCAATGTAGTTACTGCTCAATGAGAGTTATATGAACAACATAATTGTCTCCAGTGAAAAACATCATTTAGATAATTGCTCTGGATTTCTAGAGCCCACTTGGGGCTTCTTTCTGTATCACTGAACTACTCTTTTAAATGAATGAAAATAAGCAATATAGTTAACACTGCTTTGAAGTTAATATGTGATGTATTCTATTATAAGCTGCAAATTATCTGGCCGTGTGTGTGCGATGGAGCTTATCAGCTTTATGTATCCTATTTCATTCTTGTGACACTGATTTTCCAAAATCACAATTCCACAGGTTTGTGCAGTTCCATCCAACTGCCTTAGCTGATGAAGGGCTTCCTATTAAACCAACCAAGCTAAGGGCAAAAGCATTTCTGATATCTGAAGCTGTCAGAGGTGATGGAGGCATCCTTTATAATTTAGATATGGAAAGATTCATGCCCTTTTATGATGAGAGGGCAGAGCTTGCTCCAAGGGATGTTGTGGCCAGAAGCATAGATGACCAACTGAAAAAGCGTGGTGAGAAGTATGTTCTTCTTGATATAAGTCACAAGCCCAAGGAGGAAATTCTCTCCCATTTTCCCAACATTTCTTCTACGTGTCTCTTGCATGGTTTGGACATAACTCGCCATCCAATCCCAGTAGTTCCGGCTGCTCATTACATGTGTGGAGGAGTTCAAGCTGGTCTCCAAGGAGAGACCAATGTGAAAGGTCTGTATGTAGCAGGTGAGGTAGCATGCACAGGTTTGCATGGAGCAAACAGGCTTGCTAGCAACTCATTGCTTGAGGCACTGGTTTTTGCAAGAAGAGCTGTGCAGCCCTCAGTTGATTGCATGAAAAGCTCTGGCCTTGATATGACTGCATCAAACTTGTGGCCTAGACCTGCTGTGCCTTTGTCTCTGGAAAGTAATGTCACTGACAAGATTTTGCCAATGACAAAGGAATCAAGGACAGAATTGCAAGCCATCATGTGGAACTATGTAGGAATAGTTCGGTCCACCATGAGACTAGAGACAGCCAAGCAAAAAATTAGTAACTTGGAGGCTAAATGGGAGGAGTGCTTGTTTCAGCATGGGTGGAAGCCAACAATGGCAGGCCCTGAGATATGTGAGATGAGAAACCTCTTTTGCTGCGCAAAGCTGGTGATCAGCAGTGCGCTTTCTAGGCATGAGAGCCGAGGACTGCATTACACAGTTGATTTTCCTCATCTGGAAGAAAGCAAGAGACTTCCTACAATCATTGTTCCAAGCTCAACTGTAAACAGTACTTGGAGTTCTCGACAATTACACAAACAGCCCATGTACCAGGATGGCATCAAATTGTGTCACAACACAATACATATAAATAGGTAGGTCTAATTGAAATTTTGCTAAATAAGAACCTCAGGTGAATGTCTTCTCTCTCTCACACAGTTTTCTGATTTCTACTTACTTAGACTCATTGTTTAACTATAGCAAGAGATGTATTCTATATAGGTGAATTTGGATCAATTTCAATCAGACACATCACTCACTTGCAATTAAATCTCAGGAATTCTGAATACTTATTTTTGGTTCTTATGTGCTATCATGATTATCTACATGCATATTGTTCATTCACAGGAAACCTTAGGAGGTGATTAATACTAGAGATACATACCAGCACCATTCGATTATGACTTAATCTATATAATTTATGTTAAAGAGATAATTCATATTCTGATGATGATACCTGCAAGAAAGATATCGGCTGACGTTTTAGAATACTTTTCCTTTAACGGTTCTCTTCGAAGTTTAAGTTGAATTCGTTTGCACTGTTCCTTGCCCCCTTTCTCCTTTTTAAGCCATTGCATCGCATGATTCTTCATTAAAAAGGGAAAACTGATACAGGGCAAGAAACCCTTGCATGATTCTTCATTCAAAAGGGAAAATTGATACATATTGATACAGGGTAAGAAGCCCTTGTAAACGCAAACGAACAAAACAATGAGATAGAGTGGCTCAAACATACAATAAAAATGTACAATCTCTATATGTACCAATGCCTAAAGACATTTAGGATAAGAAACTCTTCTAGATACAAATTAAAAGAAACCAAGTATTATATTTTTTAATAGTCATTAATGTTTTTTATTGTCATATATCTAATAGATTATATTGTTATTTAAATCACATAAATGATATAGAGTCTAGGGATCTTATAAATATACATGGTATTGTATCAGAGATCCTATAAATACACATGGTATTGCAGCAGTAATGAGACTTTTAAACTCATACTTCTTATTTTATACATAAAAGATCAAACTCTACTTACTTGAGCTTACAAGCATGGAACTCACCAACATGAGAAGCGTTTTAATGGTCCTAAATGCCATCCTTCGGCTCAATATTGGCAACATCATCAAGAACGTCGATGCCAATCTCATCTTTGTTGCTTGCAAGATTAGGAGAATGACCACAGTGGCAAGAGAAGTTGCACACATCACTATACGCAAAGGGATACATGATATAGTTGTGCCCATGCCCCAAGACTCATCAAGGGTCTAGTGACTATGTTAGGATGTTATCACAACATGGAGGCCTGTTTTCAAGCTTCTAACAAGCTCGGTGGTGTGTTGTTGAGCTTTTCGCAAGTTAGGAGGTGTGCTGCCAAGCTTCTCGCAACTTGAAACGTTGGTTGTCGAGCTTATCACTGAATGTGGGTTCTTAAGCTTGTTAGAGCTTGAAAATGTTATGTTGCCAAGCTTAGGTGCAGAGGACTAAGACTCAGAAATCGTCGTAGCATAGAAAGATGCTCCTATGCAGCTAACCAGCAAGCTCAAGTCTAGGTTTGAGAGGGTGATGAAAGCAATTGTCGTCGTCATTTGCGAAAAGTGCAAAAATGGCTTCGTGAAAACATCCCCACACCTTCCCAACCATCATTACTTGGAGAACGATTTCCTTAGGGTTGAGTACGGCGATTAGGATAGTGATGACAACGAATTCAATAACGACATCACTACCCAAGGTCAGACCCAACTTTCCCACGAAATGAAATACAACCTGGTAACAACCCCTTCAGTATCTAAGGTGAAGGCTATCTAGTAGAACGACTAACATCATAGACATTATGATGCCTAGTTGAAAGCCCTACGCGGTCAACATGAGGCTTATCACTAGGACTTCAAATAGAAGCTGACCGACCTGGAGAATGATAAGTCACCTACCCAACCTGAGCCTAACTCTCGAGAAGAAGACCCACATAATTCCCGGACATAGCGCAATGTAAGATCTAGGAAAAACAAATAAATTTCAAAAATGGTGGTATGAGCGTGAATGACATTATTTAAAGTAATAAATAATAAATTATATTGAAGTAAAACGTAACAAAGTTGGTTAGAGCTCTTTGTTATGGTTTGGAGTGCTTGTTTGGATTTTGGAGGTGGTGAGTTTGAGCATTTGTCAGAATAATAATATATTAGTTATTTTACCATTTTACGATTGTGGAATATGAAGAGTTGAAAGCAAGGTAGAATTAGGGAATTGTAGCATTAACATAAGGGTGGTGTGGGCTACATAATTTTTTTAACTAAGATAGCTTTGACATAGGAAGGAATGTGAGAAATTTTGTGGTGCAGACCTTGAGTAGAGTTTTTTGTGTGTAGGAATTAACGAAAAGTTTTGTAGAAGGAAAGTGATTAAGATAAAGGCCAAAGCAGAATTTGTTGTAGGAAAATAAGGTAAGGGATTTAAGTCGATCTCGTTTGCTTTTTTGTTGTATGAGCTTATGTTGTTATTATGTGATGTTAATGTCTGATTGGTGGAGAAATTATTATGAATACGTGTTTGATGAGGTTTAGAAGATTTAATTATTTTATGTTACATGTTTGTGTTTGGGCGGAAGTCTATCTAGGTATTATTATATTTCTTCATTGAAGTAATTTTTAAGGTATGTATTAATGTTTTACGCATAATGGTCTTGAAATAGAAGAATTAAATGTATTGATATTTATGCAAAAATTGAATTGCAGAGTAATTTGGACTTCCTATCGAACTATCTAAGTTCTTCATTTAACTTACCGAGTAATCTAAACTTTCCACCAAATTATCTAAATATCTTGTCGACTTAGGAACACAATATATGTGTCTTGTTGATCTTACCGAGTTGGGGACATGACACACAGTTTGTCATCGAACTATCTTGTTGACCTTGGAATATAATACACATGTCTTAAACAAGTTCAAGACGAACGGTTTGTTATGTAAAAAAAATAAAGTTATTGGTTAAAGAAAAAGTTATTGATTAAAGAAGACTAAATCTATATTTTTCTAAAATAAGAAAAATGAAACTGGATCATAATTTAGAAAAAGACGAAAAAAAACACTTAATACTCTATAAATTTAAAACATATTTAGTCCTATTTCAAATTTTATAATCTAAAATTTATCCTAAATTATATATTATTAAAATATTTTGGATTATTTAATTCAAAATACATTCTAAATATATTATAAAAAGGGAACATTAATTGATTTTTGAGAAAATATATTTTAACACATTTCTACATTCATTTTGACATATAATTTTTTACTCTTCTATTATAGGAATTATGTCATAATTCTAAATATCTTATAAAAAGATATATTAATTAATGTTTTAAGAAAATATACTTTAACACATTTCTACATTTATTTAACACATTATTTCTTACTCTTCTATTATAAAAATCATGTGAAAGAAGTGTAGATGTGTCAACCTATCCTTAATTTTTATATCATGAGAATGAGACTTGGAATACATAACTTACTGTTCACAAACATATTGTGTGGCAATGAATTTAATAGAAGGAGCATTCCTGGTCCATTTCTCCTATAAACTGAGCTCAAAATCTTTCACTAAGTTAACATTGTAGTGTTTTTAAGCCTCAAGACACTGATTAAGGTTATTTACGCATTAATAATTACGTTCAACTATTTATTTGATCTTTATAATTATTTTAAATTTCAGCCAACAACATTAAAAATAATTTCATCTTTGTGGTATAGGTAAACTATAAAAGTTTTAATCTTTTGTACATAAAAAAAATTAAAAATGAAATTTTATCATGATTTTATTTAAAAAAAAAATATTTTATAGACGAAAAAAGAAAAAAATATTTAAATTTTTTAAGTTTTGATTTTTTATAAAATATTAAAACTATTAAATATAAGAAGAATAATTATTATTGTTAATATTGAAAAGATATTTTTTATATTAATAAACTATTACAAAAACTTGCTTATGTATAAGAACTGAAATGTGAGAGTGACACATACCAAGCCTACTGGCCACGAGTCTACTACCAAAAAGTATAATTAGACAAAATCGTCTTAATATAATATAATAGTTTAGAAAGTAATAATTTAGAAAAAGAGCTTTCAGACACCCTGTCACTTCCTTTCCATCGTCCACGTCAGCTTTCATTATACAGGACTCACTCACCAATATTCAATTTACAGTCTATTTCAGCCTATAAGTACCCCTCAGGAGAAGACATTAATTTTCGTTTCTTTGCAAGCGTAACTCTGAGATAAGGCTCAACCCATATTTGTTCTGGAAATGTAACTCTGAGATACGGCTCACTCATTTGAAAATCGAAGTGAAAAGTGCGAGATAAATCGGCATGAGTTGTTATCAACATCACACTGTTTTAAGGTCCTAGTGTCACTCATTTACCTCAAATAAGTTTCATAATTTAATAGTATGTTTAGCAAGGATTATTAAAGGGTTGTCTTATTATTATGGACACCGGAATTGAGTTTAATAATTAGAATTCATCTAATTATGATTTAAATTAATCTAAATGTGATTATTAGCTTAATTAATTTGGACTGAACATTTCATATTGTACAACCAACCTTGGATTGAACATTTCATTTGGTTACTTCAAACTTATCAGTCAGTCTTTGTATCGAAAAGGTATTCTATGTTAAAGTTAATTTAAATCTGAATGCAAGAATAATAAATAAGTAATCTATCACTTCACTTATATCCTTATTTATAATTTTATAATTTTTCTAACGAGCTTTTTTTAATTAGCTTTTCATTAAAGTGGATCTAATCGTGACTAAAATCCATTTAAGCCTGATTAATAGCTTAATCAAACAATTTATCTACCTCAAACTACTCAGTTTTCCAATTAAAGATACAGGCTTAGGTTTGGCCAACCGAATACTTGGATCGACCAGTTCAATCTTGGATCAAATGGTCCATACTGTACAATTAGTTTGAAAAACAGTAGTAGCAGTGTTTGATTAACCATCGTGACCAACTATTATTTAATGCATGGAGGTAGATTGATAAACGACTCCTAAGCAGGAGGAATAAGATGCCTTCTTACTAAGAATTATATTTGCTTCATATAAAAATTAAAGCTATCATGGATTAAAAAATAACACTGAACTAAATTAGTTTGTCTTAGTTCAGAGAATAGATTAAATGATTTTGTCTATCAAATTATACTACACTAAATTATAATATGATCTGAACTTATATGTAGTTTAACCTGTTTTCGAACTACAACATCTTCCTAAATGCTCATTTTAACAACTACTGAAGATTATTTAACTCCTACAATTATCACTAAACACTATCTTATGAAAAGATTTTAAAACATTATTCAAATTCCATTTCTAATGTTTTTATGTATTTCACAATTTATTTCTATTACTATTCTAGTTAATTGTTATACATGTGACAACAAAACTGAAGATAACATTACTTGCACATGTGGTATCACCATTTCAATTATAAGTTTTTAATTATTATTCATGTAGTCCTTAAAGTGAATAAATCTATAACTAAGAAACACTTACTTTGATTATACATATCTTATATTAGTCAGCATTAACAACCTTTCATCAAATTAAATGTGAAATTAATAACCGAAAAGAAAATACCAATATAAAAGTTAATACTTGTGTGTTGTATATAAAATTATATTTTTTATATGACTTAAAAAATTATTTTTTTAAAACACACACACACACATATCTATATATATATATATATATATATATATATATATATATATATATATATTTATTGTAAATATTTATTATAACTTCATATATGCTTAGCTATTTTGTATTATAATGATTGAGTATGAGTCACTTTAGTTATTGAATTCTGGATTACAGGAAAAATAACAAAAAATGAAACTTAACTTCATGACTCTTCAATGTCAGCTAAAAGTACAAATCGGCATACACTACTTTTTTTGGTAGGGTTTCTTATGGAAATTTTTTTTTAAACAATTCTATTTTGATAATTTTTTTTGTCAACGCATTCAAAAAAAACTAATAAAATATAACATGTGTCCTATTGTTAAAAAATTGTTAAAATATTATTTTTTTTTATAATATTTGATTTATTTGAATAGCTGCATATATGCTATTAGCAGTGTCATTTGAATTTGTGAATGATTGTGCATGTCAATTACCAAGATAATAATGTCCCATATAATGAAAAAATATGAGTGAACTGTAGTTTGTGTTAAAACAAACAGTGTGATGTTCAATAGTTCATAAGACGAAGACTATTAACCACCTTTGCAAGCCTCAACAAAAGAAAAAAACAGAATCAATGCGATCGCATCCCACATACAACACACTGCAATGCCTTCCGGAAATTGTTCTGATCTGAGAAGCTAATGTGCGCATACTGTCCAGCAACCCATGCTGCCTATTTTTCACACAAAAGTCAACAGATAGCCAAAATCATCAAGAACATAAATTGAAAATTTTATAAGTAATGTCAGTTCAAAACTAAAATTAATTTCACACCAACTCACATAAATATTAAACTGTGACATAAATATTTGTTTGGTTATACATAAGCTATTTAGATAAGATTGCATCATTCCCTTCATTCACTGCCGATTAAAATGATAGAGAACTGAAGAGAAGAGGATAAATTCTTCAATAGAGGCTCAAAACCTTCATACTATGTATAAATTCTTGATACTAAACTCTTCATCAGCAAATAGATGAAAGGTCGAAGGGAATGGAATAGATATACTTTCTTTCAGTTTCATTTTACGGTATGATATTCAGACTCAACAAAATGCTCCATTTATTATGCATAACTAGAGTCTACCTGGCCAAGCCTTCCTCGTCAGATAATGTTTCATCTTTCATTTGTGAACATCATCCTCTTCCAATGCTATAGTCTCTTTCACTAGTGAAAAAAATGACTTTTTATGACAATCTATATTATGACGAACAAAACTTATCTGTTATAACAGAGACATATTATAACGTAGTTTGATAAATCAATTATAATATGAAACGCAGTGACAAATTTGTAAATTAATTTAAGAGATATTATAACGTATTTTTATAAATCAATTATAACATGCAATGAGTTTGTAAGTGCAAAGATGTATTATAAGGGAGTTTTGGAAATCAGTTATAATATCTCTCTAATTTTTCACATTTCCCTCTCACATATCTAGCTTCATCACGTTCGCTCTCGATCTTCTCTCCTCTACTCCAAAACCCTTGTATTTTTCTCGTTCCCTCTCAGTCTCGCTTCTCTCCTCCGTGCTCCGAGGACAGTCCTCCCTCTGCTGCTTCTGAGACTGCCTACGCTGCCTCTTCGTCAAAGTCTCCAAAGTGTGACCAAGTAGGGTTTATGATTCATAGTTCACATACTACTCTTTACTTTTTCCTAATTTGTTACATTTTTCTTCTATTAATTTCACTAATTTCTCCTAGATTCGTGGGGATTGTGTTTGGATTGGCAGGGAAATTGTTGTTCGTCGGGGCGAATTCGAGAAGTTGTTGTTCGTAAGAGGTGATCGTGGAAGAAGGTGGTATTGCTACACTTGTGGAGGCGATCGAAGATGGGTCGGTGAAGGGGAAGGAGTTCGTTATTCTGACTCTTGTTGCTCACAGTGTTAATAACAGAGGCTTGCTTGTGGATTCCTCCTCTCGTTGCTCTTTCTCAAAACGACTCTGTTCGAGCTAAGCACAAGGTATGTTTATGTGATATTAGGTTTGTTAATGCTGATATTAATATTTAGGGTTTAGTTTCCCCTTTATCAGAATCTTGCTTTCCGCGACCATAGTCAAGTGCCTGAACTTTTTCTGAGTTTTTTTGTGGCGTGTTCGACTTTTAAGTTCTTTCCTGCAATAGGTAATTTGGTTATTGGTTATGCTGTTGAGTATATTCTGACTAGGTAAGTGATTGTTGAAGTTATGTTGTAGCTCAGATCTGTTAATAAACGTTTTAATGCTTATTACTACTGAATAAAACTTAATGCTCTGTATCAAATACACATCATTGTAAGGTTCTTATATGAGTAATAGATTATACATGCTTTCAAATGGTAAAAAAATGAAGCGTGCTTTCTATCTACTTTTTATTTTATTTTTGATTAGTCTATTATGCTGCAATAATTTCGGTGAACTTGTTCTGCAGGTGTTGCAGGAGAGAGGTGAGAGCACATCACGGCATGGCCGAGCTACTTTTTCTGTGTTACTTTTTCAGGTTATTTTGTACCTTACCCATCTATTTAAATGCTGAAAGATTTTCTTTTGTCAAATATTGTGCTAGATTTTAAGAGAGTACTATTCTTGTGACATATGGCTGAACTTTGTCATATGAGTTTTATATGTTTCTTTCTTTAGTATGCCATACTTTTGCTGCTACTGTTGGATAAATTAATCATGATTTCCAATCGTTGCATGCTATTGGATTTCCAATCGTTGCATGCTATTGGATGGACATGGCATGGTGAATTAGTAGAAGTGCCAATAGCACATGTGTCTCAAACTGAAGCAGAAGAAGTGGATTTCGTTATGGAAGATGGTTTGGAGCAAATGATTCGTGATGTTGGAGATGATGTCTTTGCACGATCACATATGTATGAAACTTTGTGTAGTGATGCAGAAATGCCTTTGTATTCGGGGTGCATTAAGTACACTCGATTGTCGGCAATATTAAAACTCTTTAATGTGAAGGCAAGAAATGGGTGGAGTGATAAGAGTTTCACCGAATTGCTTGAGTTAGTGAGTGACATTCTTCCTGAAGGTAACACGATGCCAACATCTAATTATGATGCAAAGAAAATATTATGTCCAATGGGTATGGAGTATAAAAAGATTCATGCTTGTCTGAACGATTGTGTGTTGTACAGGAAGGAATATGAAAAGTTACATCAATGTCCACATTGTGGGTTATCAAGATACAAGCAAAAAGATGGTGACTTCGAAGATGATGCAAGGAAGGGTGTTCTAGCAAAGGTGTTATGGTATCTTCCTATAATTCCAAGGTTTAAAAGATTATTTGCTAATGTCAAAGATGCAAAACTCATTAGATGGCATGCAGATGAACGTAAAAGAGATGGTCAAATAAGGCATCCAACTGATTGTAGTCAATGGAAGAGAATAGATTCAATGTTTCCATATTTTGGAAATGATCCAAGAAACCTTAGGCTTGGACTTGCTACAGATGGAATGAACCCATACGTTAACTTGAGTAGTAGACATAGCTCATGGCCCGTCATGTTAGTGATCTACAACTTACCTCCTTGGTTGTGCATGAAACGTAAATACGTCATGTTATCTTTAATGATTTCTGGTCCACGACAACCAGGAAATGACATTGATGTTTATTTAAGCCCGCTAGTTGAAGATTTGAAAATGTTGTGGGAGGAAGGCGTTGATGTGTTTGACGGGTACACATGCTCCACTTTTAAGTTGCATGCCATGTTATTTTGTACAATCAATGACTTTCCAGCATATGGTAATTTGAGTGGGTATAGCACAAAGGGTCACAAAGCATGCCCTATATGTGAAGAAGGCACATGTCACCATCAACTTAAGCATGGAAAGAAAAAAGTTTACATTGGACATCGAAGATTTCTTAGTGTAAACCATCCTTTTCGTAAATTAAAAAAAGCATTTAATGGATGTCAAGAAAATGAAATAGCTCCTACACCTTTAAGTGGATTAGAAGTATATGAACGTGTAAAGGACATCCATTAAATTGTAGAAACTTGACTACAATGTAGTGTAGGTTGATGTTATTTGGATTTAATATGATTTACAAATTATGTATTAGATATTATTGAACAATTTAATGTTTGAAATGGATTTCACATTATGTTACTTTAATTGAATATGTTCATTTCATGTTATATTGATTATAAATTGATTGATGAAATTATAATACAGGAAATTAATTGAAAATTGAATAGATATGTCAAATGTAATGATGATTTTTTTTTTTACAAAAAAGTTTTTATGATAGGTGAACAATGTATGTAATAAAAGCTTATTTCTGAAAAGTATATATTATGATAGGTGAACAATTACTTGTCATAATATGTTCTACATATTATGATAGGTGAAAAAATCTTCGTCATAAAACACTACATATTATGATATGTAAATCTTGCGTTATAATAAATTCGCTATATTATGACTGATAAGTAAAAATCTATTATAATACACTGGACCTATTATAATAGGTAACAGAAAGTCCGTCATAATACACTGAACCTATTATGATGGACTTTTCTGTGCATCATAAAATACACAGACCTATTATGACACCCAGAACTATGATGTCAGGTCATCTGTCATAATAAGTCAATTTTACCCCTAATAAAAGCTATTTTTCTACATGCTAAAGATGAAAAAACTTATTTTTTACTATCAGGAATCACAATATCTTTTCTTTTGTCAAATGGGAATAATAATTAGAATTAGAACAAGACACAGTAAGTAGCTAATCATCATACACTATCAAAGAATAAAATAAAAAAAATAAGTAAACAGACACAAAATATTAAAACGTTAAAATAAGGACTTAATATTTCTACAATTTATTGATTTCATCGAGTAAAATATCAACAAAAGGTCCAATTATTGGGTAAAGCTAATGGAATGGAGTGTATAAATGCAATGCTTTTCAAAAAATAAAATAATAATATTCTATCAGAGTTGCAGAGATGAAAATTGTGGGTAAATGGGATGGGTTAAAAAGGATGAATTTGGCATACTAAGGAAAAGATGAGAGATTCTTGCCTTTGGTCATGCAAGGAGAAACCAACAGAGGCCCAAGTAAGAAAAACGGGCGAGATAAAAAGATTACCAAAAACAACTTTATGATTCATTGAACAAACTGATCTTTAAAAAAAAAAAGTAGTTTTTTAAGATATAGAAAAATGGCTTCATTTGATCAAGGTAAACAACCCCACCAAATAAGAATAACCTTTTCATGCAATATATCAGGTTCAGGAATAAACTTTTCAATATACATCATTACATCATTTATATTTAAAGTCTAGTAACATTTTAAAAACATACAAGATCAATAGAATATTTCTCCAAGCAAATGAATATTATATTTGCAGAAATCTTGACTAACACTGCTACTTTTATTCGTTGTTAACCAGATTTCATATAGAAATAACCACTATGCTTAATCTTATATATTTAAGTAAACTGTCTATAATTCATTTAAGGTGAGTGTTTCTATTTAAGGTTTCCGTAATGATGATGACAGAATGCAGCAGATGAGAGAATAAATTACTATAAAACCAATGAAGCTTACTAGAATTATATGCAGAATCGCTAAACACCAAGGAGAGGGAGTAAGCCAGAGGAAGGGAGAAGAGGCTTTGGGTTGAAAATTGGCATACAGAAAAATCTTTCACGTCAACACGCTTAATTAAATCAGTTGCTTTTTAATTTGATCACTACTTGATTTAGTCACCATCCCACTTGTATCAGAATACCATTGTAAAAATCATACCCATCAAGATAATAGTTTGCTATTTCAAATTTCCACTGTTTTAGACATTTAACGTTTAAAAATTATTAAAATATCCTTAATCTTAAAACTTAAAATCAATAATATTTAAGAATATTTTTGTCTATTAAAACCCGATATACAATACTAAAATGTACCAACTTAAAAAATAACGTACACGCACTAACAAATCCATATGTGTCTATATATATATATGATGAGTTTTGATATAAGAACTGCTTTTATGTAATAATAAGTATATATGAAATTTACTCACAACTTATAATCAAATTCAATTTATATTTAATTTTATTAATGATATTATTTAAGAGTTGTAGATTAAAATGAATAAAGATGGTAACATGGAGAATGTTAAAAATCAGATAAGTGAAGAAAAAGAAAAAGTGAAGAATGAGTGAACTTAGTTAAGTGAGGATACCATTTTGTGATTGATGTGGTGAGTTGAAGATTAAAGGTGATAAGTCATGGAAATTTGGTTTATTGATATATAATAACTTAAAATTTAGATAAAGTAATGTTAGAGGTTCTAATTATGGTCATTGAGATACTAATGTGGATTTAGTTTGAATTTGTAATTATTTTTATCTCGATACTCATATTTCTTTAGTTTTGGTGTTATCTTAACTAAGTGTTTTGCATTGGTGTAATAACTTCATTTATTTTTGTAAGTTATTAAATGACAGGACAAAGAAAATTATTAGTGATACTCGATGCTAGAAGCTTTTTGGTGAAATATTGAGACAATCTCAGATTAATTTTAGAAGAAGTGATGAAATGTTTTATAAATATAAATGACTAAAATCTTATTTTGGTTCTCTAACTTTTATAAAAAATTAATTAACTCTCTAATTTTTATTTGGTTCGATTTAGTTATTTAATTTTTTAAAATGATCTAATTAGATTTTTTATTTTAGATTATTTGACTATAATAATAAAATTAATATGAAGTGTTACTTTTATTTTTATAATGACAAAAATAGTATTATTAATATTATTACTATTATAATTATAAATTACATTATTAGAATAGTTAAAGAAATCGAACTTCAATAATATTAAGTCTTGTAGTAACTTGTGACTAATTATAAGGTACAGTTTATTTATAGAAGAAGATGTTCAAAATTATGAAGGGAGATGTAAAAATGTTATAAGTCAGTTTATTAATTACGAATCTGACTTATAAGTCTAGCATTCAAAGAATACTCTTTTTTGCATACGAAATTTTATACATATAATTATTTATCTCTTAGAATATTAGTCACGAAGGCAAATAATTTAACATATTACTAATTATACTGTTTTTAATATCTTAATTTGACTATCAAATCAAAGAGTGTCACCACATTAATGTTTAAAAGGATCACCACCATGAAAATTGGTACCACAGAACCATTTTTATATTAATAATTAAACGAAATTGTGTTAAAGTTATTATTGAATTGGGTTGAGCGTTAAATAATAAACAGAAGAGAATTACTATTATATTGACTATAAAGGTATTCATTAATCATGATTTATATTTATAGAAGAAAAGATTAAATTTAACAAATCGGAAAAGAAATGTACAATATAATAATTAATATAATTAACTTCGTTTAATTAAACATGTAAATGGGAATTTATTGAAAAGTTACTAATGATTGAGTTTATAATATCTGATTTTTTTTTAAGTTGGTTTTATAATTAAGGTTAAAGTAAATTTAAAAGTTTATTATTTTTTTATACATTTTTATCATACTTAATAGTAGTCTTATATTGTTTAGAAATTTAAGTATATATATATATATATATATATATATATATATATATATATATATATATATATATATATATATATATATATATATTAATATATAAAAGATAGCTTAAATATTTCTTTTACCTTTCAACATGTTCTTTAAGAAAAAAATCACGAGAAAGCATGAGTTCCAAAACTTTTGTTAAGAGAAATTTTTATTCATAAAGCTTTTTAATAGGAAAATTGATTTAAAAGCAATTTAAATTGTATAATAAGATAAATTAATCTAGTAGTATGTTAATTTCAACCTAACAAAGTATATATGCACAAAGTTACGTATATAACTTTTTGTTATTATTATATTATCATTATTAAACAAAGTTAAATAAACTCAATTATATAAATAATTATGTTTTCAAAAAATATATTAAATTAAAGTTAAAGTTAATATACACATAAATATAAATATATAAAAATCATAACCAAACTCTATTTTAACTATATATTATTTAACACATTAAATACTAAGAACAAAAACTATCTTTAATAACAATTTAAGTGTTCCAAGAATGAGGAGTGCTATGAAAAAAATTCTCCTAACTAAGAAATAAAAGTAACTAAGAAAGATTGAAGTGTCTTCTCTATAAACTTTGCACAAAATTCAGATTAATTGAAATCATATACACTAAAATAGGAAATGTATGAATGGCCAAACCACATAATTAACCTAATGCACTACATATACATTACATTCCACTATGCTCCAAACCATATTATAAAAAAAGAAAGAAAAAAATATTTTTCAAACCCAACATATAGCAACCTTGTCTCTCAATTATAGAAAGCGATTAATAATATTTTAAACTGAGACTATCCAGGTAATTAAATCTTATTTAAATATTTTGGATTATTTAGTTCAAAATATATTCTAAAAAAGATATATTAATTAATTTTTATATCATGAGAATGAGAGGTGGAATGAATAACTTGATGACATCATGTGTGGCATTGAATTGAATAGAAGGAGCATTCCGGGCCCAGTTCTCCTATGAACTGATGCACAGAATCTCTGAGCACCCTTGATGCTGCTGTCTGACACGTCACCTTCAATCATTGATACTTATCCTTCACTCTCAAGTTGTGAATTAATTTGGTCATACTTCTCACTGAAGAAACGCAAGTTAACAGTAAAGTATTTTTTAAGCCTCAAGACACTGATTAAGGTAATCTACAATAATTAATAATTACTTTCGATTATTTATTTGATGTTTATAATTATTTTAAATTTCAGCTAACAGCATTAAAAATAAATTTCGTCTATAGGAAAACTATAAAAGTTTTAATTTTTTACACATAGAAAAGTTTAATTAGCGTCATATGGAATATTTTTCTGTGTTAAAAATGATATTTTATTACGATTTTATTTTTACAAAATATTTTAAGGACGGAAAAAGAAAAAAAGATATTAAAATTATTTTAAGTTTCGATTTTTAAAAAGACAAAAGAATATAAAATAGATAGACCAAAAAATTAATAATTCAATCTTAAATCTGTATCATAAACTTGGAATGATGACACTTAAAAAAATCATTCATTTTGACACATATCACAAGAAGTAAGAAGTGTATTGTAGATACTTCTAAGCTGATTACACACACACAGATATATATATATATATATATATATATATATATATATATATATATATATATATATATATATATATATATATATATATGTATACACTCTTAATTCATAAAATGATTATTTCATACAGAGGTTGCTTGTGGATTTTCTTTTCATTTCAGCAATCATAAAACAGGAAAAATTCTCACAAACTGATTTTTAGTTTGAATACTTCAATACAGATTTTCTTTAAACTGAAAATCAATGGAACACAGAACTTACTTAAACCAATAATTTACTCTGTTATCCAACTATAAACTACAACATAAAATCAACTGTATAAAAGATGATAAAAAATTAGAAGTATTGAGCAATTTTTTAATGACAATTAGTTATTAATAAAGTTGATAATCTTGTTATAGTTATAGAAAAACTGCTATGATAAATTTATTGAATGTTTTACAGCATGAGCCTGCATATACTTACTGTCACGTCACAAACTTATGAGCAAATAACAATATTTAGAAAATATTGTCGGTGATATAAATCTCTCTTGTTAAGAGTTAGCATGAATAGTCATTGCCTCACTGGAGTCTGAAAAGGGTTCTTCATGATCCTATTTATTGAGTTGAAAAGGACCATTTTTTCTGAAAAAAACTTACAGAGTTTGTTACCACAGCACAGCCATGAACTGTAGGAATCTGATTTATGCAATTGGGTGGTTCAATCTTTGTGTGGTATGTGCATTGATTCAACTCTCATTTGGAAAAGCCTCAAACTTCAGCAGATGTTGGTTCCCAGCAATTTACAACTTTGGAGACTCAAATTCAGACACAGGAGCTGTTTCTGCAGCATTCACTGGGGTCAAGCCTCCCAATGGCATAAGCTTCTTTGGAAGTCTCTCAGGAAGGGCTTCTGATGGCCGTCTCATCATAGATTACATAAGTAAGCAAAGCATAGTCTATACATTATATTTTCCCTCACATATTCACAACCTTAATGGATGATATATTTAAGCCTTGTTTGATACAAACACACATACACAGTTGAAGAGTGTTTAACATTTGTTGGAAATGTTTCCTACAAGTGATAGTGTCCCAAAAATGTATGACATGTCAGAAGTGTCGGTTTTATATTTTCTTAGCTTTGTAGTAACATAGTCTTACTTTTATGTGCTTTCTATTTAGTATGTATCAATTAAATAGTGATCCTTTTCACTCATCTTTGATGAGATCATTCTAATCCTATTGGCTACTCATATATTGGACTATGCAAGTTCTGCATTTCTCATGTGCATCTCTTTTTTGTTGGGATATATGTAGCTGAAGAGTTGAAGCTGCCATACCTGAGTGCATATTTGGACTCAGTTGGATCAAATTACAGACATGGTGCAAACTTTGCTGTTGGAGGCTCCTCCATTCGGCCTGGTGGTTATAGTCCATTCCCTCTTGGCCTTCAAGTAGACCAGTTTCTACAGTTCAAGTCTCGCACCAACATTCTCTTCAATCAGCTTTCTGACAACAGTTTGTTTCTTTTCAGTCTGAATTTTCTTTCATTTTTATGTGATTTTGTCACCATGCTAGACGAATGTCCATATATATTGTTTCCAAGTTCAAACAAGAATTGTGAACATTATGAAGCATAGTCAGAATTTAACACACCAACAAAAACCTTATTTCACATGGATCACACAACATCATCAATCTCAGTTGAAGACTATATATTTAGAGATATTGTTTACTCAGAAATCTTTATTAAAGATCTCCTCCAATGGGTCTTATTGTTGCTCTCTTCGCATACTATAAACCATACAATCTATTTTTGACATCTTTTCTTCAGTTGGTGTCATAACAATATTTCTTAATGTTCAATCCTTTTTATAGTCTATCCTTTCTAATGTAGCCACAGATTCATCTTAATGTTTCTGATTGCATCTTAACGAATGATGACATTGAAACTTGAATCCGTGTGATGTTTCCAGGGATAGAGCCACCTTTCAAAAGTAGTCTTCCAAGGCCAGAAGACTTCTACAAGGCCCTATACACCTTCGATATTGGACAAAATGATCTTGCCTTTGGTCTTCAGCACACTTCACAGGAACAAGTTATTAAGTCAATTCCTGACATTTTGAGCCAGTTCTTCCAAGCAGTGCAGGTAAGCAGTCTCCAAAGAATTGGTGACATTATCAGATATAATAGATCAATAAAAGTTGGTTCTTGAACTAACACTTGTAATTGCAACATTTCAGCAACTATACAATGAAGGGGCAAGAGTGTTCTGGATTCATAACACTGGTCCAATTGGATGCTTGCCCTACAGTTACATTTATTATGAGCCCAAGAAAGGTAACATAGATGCAAATGGCTGTGTGAAACCTCAGAATGAACTTGCTCAGGAATTTAACAGGCAGCTCAAGGACCAAGTCTTTCAGCTAAGGAGAAAGTTCCCACTTGCCAAATTTACGTATGTTGATGTTTACACTGCTAAATATGAACTAATCAGCAATGCAAGGAGCCAAGGTACTGTTTAAGTCTTCAAAGTCACATAATTTAGGGAAATACAATGTCAAAATATATTTAGGATCATGATCTTATTTTTTCATTTCAATTTGGTCTTAAAATGTTTCTTTTAGATCAAACTTGGTCAACTAGGAGACATATGCCAACCTGTGAGAGATGTGTCACTCTGTATCCGTCTGTCACATTAGTCCAATATAATGTTACTGCAAAAACTGATAGAAAAGATAATTCGGTTTAACATAAACATTTTATGGAACTAAAATAAAACATTTCAAACAAATTGAAAAGAGAAGTTGAGAGATTCAACATGTATTTTAGCCTTTTATTCTCCACTTATCATTGTTCAATTAACTTCTATGCTTGATTTATGACAGGTTTTATGAGTCCATTGGAGTTCTGTTGTGGCAGTTACTATGGCTACCACATAAACTGTGGGAAGAAAGCCATACTAAATGGAACAGTGTATGGCAATCCATGCAAAAATCCTTCTCAACATGTTAGTTGGGATGGCATACACTACTCTCAGGCAGCAAATCAATGGGTTGCTAAGAGAATTCTCTATGGGGCCTTCTCTGACCCACCAATTCCAATTGGGCAAGCATGTTTCTGAGCATGTTCATCTGTTACTAGCTAGCTACTCATATTTAGATAGAGAACCATACATTATTGGAGGCTTCACTCTTCACATTGTTATTTCAATAAACATAGAATATGTGTAAGAGCAATTGCGATGGAATTCACATATGTAATGAAACATTGCCTAATTTATGTTGTGGAAAAAGCTAGTGTAGCTTAGTTTCATGTGAGATCACACTGCAACGGCTCAGCTACCAGAAAATGTCCATATGTCTAAAGGACTGGAATTTGGAAGAGATAATTTGTTGTTCGGTCAACCAATTTATTTGGATTTTAGTGCAGTGCATGTCCCTTATACAGTTCAGTCCAAAAAGCCTTTCTGATCCAACTTTTTCATCATTTCACCAAGTTACTCCTAAGTGATATATATTTATTAAAGAACTGTCCTTTAAATACATTACTTTCTACATAAACCAAATAAAAAACTTGTTGAAATATATCTAATGTGACAAATACAAATACAGTGTGGCCCATGATGTAGATGTATTCAGAAGTGTTTATGGAAAATTTTGTTTTAATATATTTAAACATGATTATATTTCAAAGAATAAAAATTATTTAAGCGTAATGAATATTATATTATCTAAGACTCAACCAATGAGATGTTGGTAATAAGAATTTGAGTTTGAACTCGCATATACTTTAAGAATAAATATCTTTATTATTATGTCAGGAAATTAAAACTCTCAAGCAGGTTATCCCGCAGTCACTGTTCTTCTTAAGCATTTGCTCCCTCTCCTTCTCCACCACCAGTCATCTCTTCAACACCAAAGGTTACATTTGACTCTACTCCAACATCAAAAACATATAATCCTGCTTCAGTAACATCTACTTAATTTTATTTAGGCTTAATTACTTTACTTTGGAGACACTGTGTCAATTTGATTCCCAATTTTAGAAAAATTTCAATTTCATCGCTGAATTTATAAAACTGTTAATTTTTCAGAAACGATGTTAAGCGTGTGGTGACGTGGCAAAGGACGTGTGTCAAAATTTGTATTTGTATGGTAGAGAGGTTGAGAGGTTCAAAGGATATCCCAACACTTCAACTACGAGCATGGAAACTCAAACAGCTCGGCAATACATCTTGATAGTTCGACTAAGTGCATAGAAAACTCAAATAGTTCGACAAGACATTTACAGAGTTCAGTAAAGTATATAGAGAAGTCATATAGCTTGGAAAGACATCCAAAGAACTTGGTAAATTGCATGGAGAAGTTAGATAGCTCGACTAGACATCCAGATAGCATGGCTAAGTACATAGAGAACTCAAATAGTTCGAGAAGACATCCAAAGAGCTTAGTAAAATGTATTGAGAAGTTATATAGCTCGATCAGACATCCAGAGAGCTCGGCATGTCAGACCAAGCTATTTGGGTTCTCTATGCATCTTACCAATTTGACTGGGCTTTTCAGCAAGCCATATGACTTCTTGATGCACCTAACCGAACTCTAGGGAGTTCTTGTTGAACTATCTGACTTCTCCATATATTTTACAGAGCTCTCTGTATCTTTATGTGAGCTATTTTAGTTTTTCATGACTTAGTCGAGCTCTCTAGATGTCTTGCTAAGCTGTTTTAAGCTGAGCTCTCTGATTGTCCTCCCGACCTCTCAAGTTTTCATTTTTTTATTTTCTTCCTGTTCCAAATTTTCATATTAAAAAATCCTTATGTGTGACATCTGCATAAATTGTCACGAAAGTATGCCTAATTAGTTAAGATTAATTTTTAAGCAGCATAAAAAAAAAATAAGGACTTTGGGAATGAAATTGAAACGTTTTCAAAAGTGGAGACCAAGTTGATATACTACCTCTAAAGTGGGACCATCCAAGTGATTAACCCTTTTATTTAAAATATTTGATTCCTTAAATTAGCGTTAACAATGTTACAAAAGTAGTGATGTGATATAACAGGTAAATAATTAATGTGTATGTTACCTAAACGTGAGAGTTACTCCATCAACTACTACAATACTGCCATGAATACAATACAATCCTTAGTCACCATTTAACAAATCATTTAAGGATTTTTAAACACAAGTTAAAAGTTCAGATAACAGTACAATTATCTGATCTAAAGCCCAATTAATTTCTCAGAAAACATTTATCGTTAGATAATATCAGAATGATTTATAAATCCTAAAAACAGGTCAAGACGTGCATTGCAATGTAAGCATAAGATTTTGATGTATGATGTCACCTACTACAACGGTTCTGCTGTCTGCAGTGTCATATTCATGCTTGTCACGTTCATAAGACCCTTGACTGTAACATTGGAACTTAAAAATATGGTTGCATTGAATCTAAAACGTGGTTAGAAGGAACTGAATTTTCTAATGGGACGTTTGATGTAGCAGTAGCAGCAGCAGCAGTGAAAATTGAGTTTCAACATACATTTGTATACATGGAATTTTGAATTACCACCATTTATGAATTCAATTACACAAGGAAAATTATGAATGACCGAAATTTCTCCTTTTCACTATAGAAAATAGCATATATGAAGTAACTTCTGTGAACATCCTTTGGTAACAAACAATTGGACAGTGGAACCTACTTCCACTTTGTTATTGTTTCCTGGGAAAATTAGAAAACAATGATCAAAATGAGCAAATGTATTTTATATACAGTGACATGTTTATAGGACCTTG
This sequence comes from Vigna mungo, assembly GCA_036885675.1. Lineage (NCBI taxonomy): Eukaryota > Viridiplantae > Streptophyta > Magnoliopsida > Fabales > Fabaceae > Vigna > Vigna mungo. The sequence goes on along the minus strand of CP144697.1, from coordinate 17,864,510 downwards.
ATGCCATTGTTTTTCATGAGCTGAGAGTTGCTGTCAAGAAGGGTTTCCAATGATCTTCTTGATCTCCTGTTCCTGGCCCTGCCTGCTTCTTTCAACAACTCTTCCAACCTACGTTTCTCATCATCCACATCAGGGTTTGCTGTTCCAAGCTTCTCTTCTCTCATGCCGACAACATACTCCAAAATTTCAATGGCATCATCCACTCTGCAAAACATCACAAAATGAACAAGAAATGTTAGCAATAAATCTTCTTGCAATGCAAGAAGTAGGAAACAAAGGAGAAGATGTCCAATCACAAACTGCCATATATGGTAACTTGTAAGTTTGTGGATTTTTACAATAACCACCTTAAAAATCATGCAAACGATTACTTCTGATTAATTGGTAGGGTAAAATATTTTAAACTAACAAGGCATTATGATTTACACTGACAAAGCATAAAAATTAAACTTTCTTCAAATCAGAACAAGAAGACCAGTAGAGAGTGAATATGTTACCTTCCCATAGCATCGTAGGTTCCTGCTAGATTGCTACAGACTCCTAAGGTGTCTGGATGATATGGACCATACTCTTTTTCCAATATAGTCCTGGACTCTTCAAACAGATCTGCTGCCTCATTTATAGCATAACACTGCACACAGGCTAGCCCCATTTGGTTCAAAGCAATCCCAAACAAAGCAGTTTTCTTCTCTCCGGTGGCACGAAATTTGGCAATGGCGCTTTTGAAGATGTTGTAAGAGTCAGAAAAGTTCCCCAGCATGTAATACATAACTCCCATTTGGGCCTCAATTCCTGCAACTGTGCTTTGTTGACCAGGAGCATTGGTATAGATCTTCAAGGCCTTTTTGAGTAACTTCAACCCCTTTTCCAAATCATTCATGGATTGATAGATGGCAGCAACATCTATCAGACCACTAGCAATCTCTTCTGAGGAGACCCCGGGCTTGATCTTCCCAAAAATTCTGAGTGCATTTTCACAGTAAGACTTAGCCTCCTTGAACTTCCCTATCTTGTTGTAAAGATCAGCTAATCTGACATAGACTGAAGCAACTGTTGGATGATTCTCTCCTTTGGTTGATTTGAACACAGTGAGTGCTTTCTGATAAGAAAACACTGCCTCATCATAGCGAGCCAATGACAAATAGGCATCACCAATGCTGCAATCCACTGAAGCTACATCTGCTTCATGGCCATTTGCAGCCATGGCCATGCTTGCCAAAACATAATGCTCTAGAGCAGCTTCGTAGTCACCCTTTGAGTCACAGATAAGCCCCATCAGTCTCCTATCTGCTGCTTCCTCAATAGAAGCAGGAGCCCCATTTCCCCTGTGAATATCAAGAGCCATTTGACACAGCTTCTCAGCATCATCAAACTGCAGTGCCTGAACATGTGCCTCAGCCACATACCGGCACGTCTCACCAAATCTTGGGTCTGTTTCCCCCAAGACCTGACCTTGAATCTCAAGACCTGCTGTGTAAAACAGCAGAGAATTCTCAATCTGACCCATCATTGCATATGTGTCACCCAATTGCATGCACCCTGCAAACTTAGCCAGTGCATGATCTTGGCCATCTTCCAAGACAGGAATATCAATGGAACGCTCAAGAATTGGAATGGCCTGATCGTACTGTCCTAGATTACAGTATATTGTTGCCAAGACATGCAGGCACATGACCATATCTAAACTTGGTTTCCCATCTGTACAAATCTCAAATGATTTCAAAGCTCTAAGAGCCAAATCGCGAGCTTTTCGTGGATTCTCACCTGAGGAGATCATGTCTCTTGTTTGCTTGAGCAAAAATGGTCCCAAGTCAGGATTGTCTAACCCTGCAGCAATACGCTCCTCAATCTCCTTCATACCAAGGTTCCTCCTATGCTTCCTGATGTGGTAAGCACCATTTGCTTTTCTGACACCCTTTTCATTCCTCCTTGGTGTTGGCTTGGATGATCCTTCAATGACCCTGGTGGTTGGAGAAGATTGGCTGTTATTATCCTTATTTGAAGGTTCCTTGCCACGTGACACAACATCTTTCTCAGGTGTTGAGCCACTAGCATTAGCATTGCCATTGAAATCCTCTTTGTTCTCTGTAACCACCACCTCCTTTGTAATCTCCAAATCCACAATATCTCCCACTAGATGGCCCAGTTCTGAATCAATCCTAGACTCACCGTCATAGGAGTAGAAACTGGCCCTGGAGGGTGAGTGATCAGAGCTCCTCATTTCACACACATTATGATACAATTGCTCAATTGAGGTATCCACCACCCCATCAATAGCCAAATCAATTGAATCACTCTGAATGCTTCTTGGACTCAGTGTACTCCTTGGTGATGCTTGTTGAGCAAAGTTATCCTTACGGGGAGTATAACTCCCACTAGGTTCCTCTGCTGCACTATTTACATTGAATTCATCCATAGCGAAACCAGGCATTGAACGAACACAATAATCAGCACCAAGCCTAAAATCAATAAGCCAAAAAAGAAGGAAGTTAGAAATTGTTGGAAACAGGAATACAAAAATCAGAGTTTGCAATGCAACAACGTTTGGGGTCTCGTACAAAATCAAGAGCCAATTTTCACTTTTCAGGTGCAGACCCCAAAGCCAATGATGATTTCACGGGTGCCAATAATATTTCAGTAAAAAGAATGCTCCTGTATTAGCAGAAACAGAAAAAAGAACCAAAAGTAAAAGGGAAATGAATCAAACTTTATAAACCATTACAGCAAACCAAAAAGAGAATAAAGAAAAGCCAAAAGCATCTAATTATGTTCCATCTGGTTGATTGCGTGCCATTGCTTCTTCCCAGATGCTACATATGCACATCACTTCACAATTCACAACACAGCACATAAAACGTTTTCAGAGATTCCATCAATGTAAATGATCAAACTCCATACAACAAAAAGTAATGTGAATGAACGAACACAATAAAAAATCAAACACTTGTGCTGCAAATACCAGAAAGAAATGAAAATTGAGCACCAAACTTCTCATTGAGGAGAACATACAAACAACAAAAGGGTGTGTCATGTATGATGTAAGGCATTAAATACAGAACCAAAGCAATTCAGCACAATCCAGACAATGAAAAGGGCGTTTGTGTTACTGTTACCTTTGGCACTCTCCAAAGAATATAAGCCAAAATTTTCCAAACTCCCTTGTATGGGTGTTATGCTATGTACAGATGAAGAGATATGGGTCAACATAGCTGTATCATTTGTATTGGCATGCATTTATATATGTGCATGTGGGGTGTGGAACAAGAGGGGTGTCAGGTAATGCAATTTTGAGGACATGTGAAGGGCAAAATGGGAATTGAGTTGGAATTATTGAGTTTTTGTACATAATATTAAGCATTATGATGTGTAAGAGTTGTACTTGCTCCTCAGAGTTGGAATGTTGAAGCAAAACCAAGAAGGTGACCTCTCTCCCACTCTTTCCCTTCATCTTCAGCTTCAACTGCTTTATTATTCTCATAAAAGAATCCATAACTTTTCAAAGTATCAATTAAGGATTTTGCCAGATAGATAGATATGAATATATATATATATATATATATATATATATATATATATATATATATATATATATATATATATATATATGAATATTTGTTCTTGGTAGAAGCATTATCTATTATCAGTTAATGATTGTTTTTCTTAGTTGAAAAGAAATAGCTTAATGAGCAGGATCCAGAGCTAAACTAGACATGAAAAATAAATAATATGAATCATTGTTCCTTGAGCCTGAATTGATTATCACGATGTTGGGAATCAAAGTCAACTATATTATTGATCATATTGATAATATCCAAATATTTATTGTAAGAATAAATGGTCAATAAATATCTGATAATTTGCATCCAGAAAAAATAATAATAAATTCTTTATATCAAATCAATAGACCTAAAAGTGTCTCAAACCATCAAGTATACCAGTCAATTCAATAATAATGAAAATTTTCTAACCTTAGCTGTTTTAAAATTTAAGTCTTTGATATTCAACTGTGGTATATGTTTAAAATGAAATTTTTATTTTATGCAGTAATTTATTCAACTTAAAAAAAATCAGAAAATATATACGTGGTTTTTTTTTCTCTTGGATATTAATCTCCATATATATATATATATATATATATATATATATATATATATATATATATCATATATAAAATATTTCTTCTATGTTTTACATTTTAGAAAACTAAAATTATTTCTTGAAAGTACCTTAAATTATTTTGCATGGACCTTGAAAAAATTATTAGGGTCAAATGTTATTGAAAATTTTTGAACTTTCTTTTTATTTTAAGAAAAAGACTGTTTGGTTGACTTTTAAGACATGAATTTTCTTTTTAAAATTTTAGAAGATATTTTTTATGGACATTTACTATCGTATTTACTCATCATTAAAAAATGAAAAAGACATAAGAATTATAATTTATTTATTTATGGGTCATATATATATATATATATATATATATATATATATATGTTATTAATTAATTTATTTATTTATGTATTGGAGTTGCAGTTGAAACGTAAGAAGCATAGGTGGCGGTATTAACGGCTTTTGGAAGCGAAAAGACTAGGGACAACGGGAAATAGTAAAGTCCCTGGGCGGTTTCGTGTGAGGGTGAAAGTTGGAGAGGAAAGTGACACGTGTCGATTACTAAAGCAATGATTGGTTGGTTTTGGAGGACTGTGAGAGTCCACGTGGACCACATTTCCAGCTGGTAACTGGTAAGTAGAAGTGATGGACCCCTCATACCAAGCCGCCAACGCGGGCCGGGCCGGGGCCCACGGGCCTACCTCCCAAAAGGCACATATTCCCTGATGAATGTGACTTTCTGTTTTTGTATTTCATCCACTTTGGACACAAGATTGCATTATTATTGGAATTTAATTTGTTTTGATCTACTTTTATAAAATATATTGATAAATTAATTTTTAAGGAATAAATAGTAGATGATAAAAGTATTTGAGATAATTAGGATACCCCTATAATCATTATTCTTTACTCCAATAAATAGTTAATTAGGTGAGATTTAATTAAGTGGAAAAAACTATAACTAGTATTAAAAATATTAAGAATAATTTTTAAAAATACTATACATTAATGGAAAAGTTAATGTCAAATCAAATTAACAACTTTTCTTAAAGGATGTTAAACAGTGGACAATTGTTTTTTAAAGTATTTAAAAATTGATGACTAATATTTTATATGAAGACCTAATTGTTTAGTGGAGACCCTCTTTTTCAATCACTTTTTGTGTGAATATTTAATGTATTGCATAGTTAGGATTTGAATATATATATTTAATATAAAAATAAAATATTATAGGTGGTTATGCATTGTGAATTTGCTATTTTTATAATAAAAATAAACAATACATTGATATTATGAATGTTTTAAATGATATCACTAGAAAAAGGTCATAGAATTTAATTTTTACGATAATGATCTTATAAATAGTATAATTGATAGTGTAAAATTTTAAAAAATGAAATACATGACTATTAAACTCTTATTTTATATTTTAGTCTTTATTAACTGTGTTAAAACATTTAAACTCAAAATTTATTGACAGTGATATAAGTAAATTAATCTTTACTTTTGGTCCTTAAATTTGTAAACATCGATTATTTTGCCTAAGTTTATGAATTTCATCCTCTATTTTAGCTATTAATTTAAATGAGAAAAATGAAGAAAAGAATATGATATTTTAGTTGAGAATTGTTGAAAAGGAAGAAGCAAGTCAAGAGATATGGATTTTGTGTTGACAGGTAGATAACGTGTTTTGAACATGTTTTTTAATAGTTTGTGTTTCTTTCATTTAAAAATGTTCAATGACATTAAAGTTTACAATTACGTAAGATTTTGTTTATGAAGTGTAAAGGGGTAAAGTTTTATGAACCTACATACATTAAGATGATTCAATTCGAATTTTACGTCTTTTAAGATGAAAATTGTTATTGTGATAATTTGAGTTTTGAAACAGAATTGAAAAAAAAAAAAAAAAACTGAACTGAACTTTTCCTCCAATCATACTATAAATGTACTATTTTAGTTTTACCTATTTTAATTCTGTCAATTTAAATACCTGCGTGTGAAATAAATATTTTGATATCATTTAGGAGTTAAAGTAAAATATTGTTCACATACATTTTGATATTTTTTTCTCATCAAAACGTCTTTAAAAAGAAATCATAATTAAGTCATCAAGTTAACATTTGAAATAGTATAGTTAGGAGTTAAAATGAAAGATTATTAGTTATTTATGTACTTTTTTTTAGTGTTTATATTTTCATCCAATCTCTAATGAGATGTCATCATAATATTATGTTTTCTTATTAATAAGATGTTTTTTTCTCTTTCAATTATAATTTTTTTCCATTCTATTTTCAAATAATCTTTTCCTTCACACTTCTTTTTGAGTTGTTTTGTTTGTGTATGTTTTGTTCATAGCATGTCTTTAAAGTTAGATAAACTTTCTGCTTATGCTATCAAATATATCTTTTTAAGCTATTCACAACTTTAAAAAGAATACTAATGTTACTTTCCTAAACCAATAAATACTACATGTATGTCAATATTACATTCTTTGAACAAACTTTTTACTTCTCTCCATTTGTTCAAAATGTTCATATCATAGAATAGGTCTTTCTTATTCCAGTAGTTGAGTCCAATATTTCCAATGTCTCTATCAATCCATGTCTTGATTAAAGTCTTCTTGAACCATCATCTCCACATATTGATATCCTCCGATATAAGAACCCAAAGGATAGTCTAGTTCTTCAAGAAAATGGTGAATCCCCTACTTTAAATTCTTCTCCCTCGTCCCTTAATAACATGACTCCTGGATAAGATGATTCAGGTTGGACTATTTCTCTCAGAATAGATACTTGTTCCACTCGAAACCTACATCTCATTTATAATTTTCTTAGTTATCATAGACTGTCGCCTTTCTATTATTTTATTTTATCCTCAATGTCTTTTGTGGTTATACCCAAAAATGTGAATGAAGCACTTAATCGTCATTGATAACGACAAGTCATGATTACATAAATACAAGCCCTTGACCACAATAATACTTGGGAGCTTGTGTTCCTTCTATCGAACAAAAAGACAATTGGTTGTTGAGGGGTGTATGCAGTTAAACTTGGCCTTGATGATGAAGTTGATTGGCTGAAAGCTCGATTAGTTACAAAAGAGGTACACTCAAGTTTATGGCCTTGACTATTATGACACTTTATCTCCCGTGGCCAAGATGACTAAATATTTGTCTCTTCTTTGCAACGATAGCAATTTGTCACTGGTCACTTATAGGATATAAAAAATGTTTTCCTCCTTGGTGACCTTAAGGAAGAAGCTTATATGGAGCAACCTCCTAGGTTTGTTGCTCAGGGGGAGTGTAGTATGGTATGCAACTTGTATCGCTCATATGGCCTCAAACAATCATCATGTGCTTGGTTTGAAAAATTCAGCTCCATTGTTCAAAAATTTAGGCTAAGATGTAGTGAAGCAAATCATTCGATCTTTTACTAATATATATCTTTCGAGAAATGATTTTACTTAATAGTATACGTTGATGATATAATCATTACAAAAAATGATACTACTGGAATATCTCAATTGAAGGAGTACTTGTGTAGACATTTTCAAACAAAGGATATTGGAAGCCTCAAATAGTTGAGCATTGAAGTAACCCAGTCAAAAAATGGAGTTGTAATCTCCCAAAGGAAGTATTCTCTTGATATATTACAAGAAACGAGTATTATTGATTGTAGACCAGTAGACACTCTTATGGACTCAAATAAAAAATTAACGACAGAAGAAGGTGAATATCCAGAGAGATATAGGAGGTTGGTTGGAAAACTGATTTATCTCATTATTACAAGGCCTGATAAATCTTTTTCAGTTGAAGTGGTTAGTCAGTTCATGCAGGATCCATGTGTTAGCCATTAGAATGTTATCATTTGCATTATAAGGTACCTCAAAAAGGCTTTCGGGCAAGGGTTGTTATATGAAGATAGAGGAAGCATTCGGGTCTTTAGATATTGCGATGCAGATTGGACAAGTTCGCCTATTGACAAATAATCTACTACCAAATATTGTGTTTTTGTTGGAAGAAACATTATTTCATGGGAAAGTAAGAAACAAAATGTAGTGATTTAATCAACAATTGAAGTTGAATATAAGACAATAACGTCATTAACATGTGAACTTATATAGGTGAAAAGTTCCTTTAAAAGTTTAACTTTTGTGACATCCAAATTATGATGATGTATTGCAATAAAGTTGCTCTCCACATTGCATTAAATTCGGTGTTTCACGAAAGAACTAAACATAAGGAAATTGATTGTCATTTTGTTCGTAAAAAGTTGTTGACAAAAAAATATATGTACTGAGTTTGTTGGATCAAACGATCAACTTGTAGATGTATTGACCAAGTACTTAAAGAGACTTCAAATTGAGTTTATTTGTTTTAAGTTTTGTACACACAATTTGTATACTTGAACTTAAGGAAGAGTGTTGGAATAATTATTAGGTTTATTTATGTTAATGAAGTCAAAATGACTAAAATAAGAAGTAATATGTATGTTTCTAAGACAATTTTTTGATCTTCCACCTCCGTACTATATCAATTCTTTATCAATATAAACAGGAAATTATTAGAAGAGTGCATGAAGCTCTCCAAAATTATATTTCTCTATTTTTAATCTCTAGTATTTTCTTACATTTTCTTCATTATATTTTCTTTAAATTATTTAATTACTATATTTCTTTTTATATTCATCATAATTCTTATTAATTTTAGTCATTCAAATTTTTTATCTTTAAATTTTTTAATATTTTGACTGGAATATTTCTTATAATTTTTTTCTCAACATGTAAAATATCTATATTAATATTTATTTTTAGATAAATAGTTGAATCAGTATCTACGTATTTTATTTTTAGTATAATAAGAAAAAAATCATCTTAATATAAAGATTTTAATTTTGTTAATTTTATTTCAACTTCGTTAGTAGGGATTGAGATAATTGCAAATACATCTAATTTTTGGTTAACATATATGCGTACATTAAAAGGCAAATTAACATTAAGAAATGCAATTAATTTTGAATAAATTTTTTCATCCTTTATCTTTTGTAAATTTAAAATCATTCATGATTTTCTAAGTTAATTTGTTTCAATAAGGACATGAGTCATTTACTAAAGTCAATAATCTCATTTATAACTAAATTAAAATTTTTAATTTTTTCTTATTATATTAAAAATAAAATATATTATTATTATAGCAATCTAACTATTATCTTTTATTTTATTTTTGGGATATAGTTTTAAGACTGCAAAATTTTCATGACTTCAACCATTAAACAAATTTAAGGGATATTTCACTTTAAGGGATATTGTTATATTAGGCCAAAAAAATAAAATATATTATTATTTATTATGTTTAGTGAAAATATAAAAAAACACATTATTAACAATTGGCGGATCTTTACATTTTTAATTTCATGTTAGTTTATTGTTGGTTTTAGTAACACTAAATTTAAATCTTTTAAATAATATTGCAAATTAAATTTTACGAATAAAAGATGGAATTAAATTTTAACTTTGCCGAAAATTCACATTAAATGAAATCATATAAACTAAAATAGGAAATTTATGAATGGCCAAACCACCTAATTAACCTAATTGACTACATATACATTTACATTCCACAATGCTCCAAACCATATTATAAAAAAAAAGAAAGAAAAAAATATTTTTCAAACCCAACATATAGCAACATTGTCTCTCAATTATAGAAAGCCATTAATAGTATTTTTTTTATCTCATCATATTATATAATTATTTAATAAGGGAGTGAATACATGCAAAGTCAAAGGAACCAAATCAAGACAAAATTGGGGAAACACCAAACCTTATGGCCAAATCTCACCTCTTATAAAAAATAAATAAAAGGATACAAATTTATTCCTTTTATTTTTTTAATTGGTATACATATCTCTCAACTAAGTTTTTTTTAAAAAAATCTAATAAAAATAAAAAATTACTAATATTTTCAACAAATATTTATAAGAAGATATATCTAAATATTATATGTCTAATTACGACATTACCAATCAAATATACTATAAGATGTTCTCAAAATCATTAATAATACAATATCTGTCCAAATCAGTTTCATTAGCAGACATTATTTATCTTCTCATTTGACATAATCAATCATTATCCAGGAACAAATTAATCATAAAATAAGTAATATTTTAAACAAATGGAAAACAAATCTTTTTAAAAAAACAAATAAAATAAAACAACAGTGATCATGAGACTAAACAATATACAAGTTGAAATGAAATTTATCTAAAAGTAAGAAACGGAAATACATTTTACTCATTCTTTTACTAATTAGTAACTTAATCACAAAGAACTGTAAGTGGCCCCATTAGGGTTAGGGCACAGACATGAATGTTGAAGTTAAATAAAGACAAAATAAACACCACCAGACATGAAAGGAATCTTGTGGTACTTTTATTTATTTTTTATATGATAATGATATTTTTTATTTATTTATTTATTTATTTTTGAATGAGTTGTGATCTTAAAGAAATAAACAAGGGTATGAAGAAGCAAAGAGCTTGTTGTTTCTGGTGATGTATAATTTTTCATAGGGAAGTAGACGTAGGATCCACCATTTCCATGACAGGGAAATCTTAAAAATGATACACCAACAAACAATCTTTCATTTCTTCTTCATTTTTAACCTAATTTTTTCCCCTCTTTTTAATGGGATGCTTCCTCCATAACCACTACCAAACAACACTACACTACAACCTCTACCTACTCAATTTTCTAAGACAAAACTTACCAATGAAAATATCTTTTGAAATAAAAAAGTATTACATTATTGTGTTGTTTTTTTATAGTAAATTATGTGATAAATATTTTAAATTTTATAATAACTAGTTCATTCACTTTATATAACTTGACCATCATCATCAGTCAAACTTCAAGGCCTGTCATAACAAATATTAAGCAATTCAATTTCTCCAACCACATAGAGAAAACAACCAATTTATTAGGCCTACTATTTTAATCAAATAATGCATGATTGATCCACGTATCTTTGTGGAGACACACCATATATGCAAAAAATACTTATCAAAATAGGAGGAAGAAATGCCGAATTTCGTTTTTTAAAATTTTATAGGTTCTTAAAATTATTATTTATTTTAGTTCTTAATAAAGAGACTTGATAATAATGATAACATATGCTTAAAACAAATAAAGACTGGCATAATTTTAAAAATTAAAACGAAATTTCAAGTAGTTTTAGTGACTATCAGTTTTTTTTTTGCCTTTAAAAATTAATGAAAGTAAAAATATACTTAAAAAAATTTGATACGGTGAAATACAATTTTAGGGACTAATTTACCATTATCGGCCTTATGGTCCAACTGGGCCCATTTCTGTACGTGATTGGCATTTCATGTTGGGCCTAGTTTACGGTAGGCCTTAGAGATGGAGTTATTTTGCTAAAACGTTGCGATGTTACAATAGGGCGTTGGTCCGTGCACCTCTACGTTTTTTTTCCCTTTACCTCTCCATTTTTTTTATATTACTAAAATATTTTTTTTTTACTTTGTAATTTATTTTTTTAACCCTCTCTTATTCAAGTAACTCTAGATTTTTTACTTTCACATTTTCAATTTCACTTCCTCCCTCACGGTAACACAGCACTCCTACCTTCCAGATCTGTTTCCTTCACTCTCGTTTTCATTTTTTTTAACCTCTGACTCCCAACTCCAGTCCTTTGCTTGTTTGTGCATTTCGTGATGGTGCAGCTTTTGGTATGTGCGGCGATGCGACCTTCGTGTGCGGCGGGTTTGTGCGGCGGTGTGTTCGATGGTGGTGCTTCGTTTCTGCGTCTTCGAGATGTTAGTTTTTCATCTCTTCCGCTTGATAGAGAAGCTTAGTTTGTTCGTTTCGATTTCTTCTTCCGCGCATGCATGTTGCTGTTGGTTTCTGTCGAGGGCTCTGCACGAGAGCTTAGTTTTTTCGTTTCCTTTCTTGAGCATGATATAATTTGTCTTAATTTCTACTTGGTTTTTTTTAAATGTATGTAATATAGCGTTTGAGTGTTGCTTTGTGCTAGTGTTGTTTTTCTATTTTTCTGTGTAAGGATTTATGAGTGAGTAGGAGGAAGAAGACGCTAGGCATAAACGGATGACATCCGTTTGGACCTAAAACGGATGAGGATATTCGTCCACGGACATCGACATCCGTTTCAGGTTCAAACAGATGTGCGACATGCGTTTATGCCTCAACTTTTATTTATTTTAGTTTTTAATTTATTTTATCAAGTAATTTAATTTTACTTTTTTATTTTCAAATAATTTTGTTAAGTAATTATTTTTAACAGTGACTTACGCACCTCTCCGCCCTGTTTCTCCTTCAACCACCACGCCTTCAGGATCACGGAGATGAAGATGAAGAACTCTGTTGCAACTTTCTTTCCACTAGGCCAACGATTCTCACAGTAAAAGAAAAGAAAGCACAAAAGAATTCGAAAAAATAACAATGAAATAGAAACGAGAGAGAGAGAGAGAGAGCAGAACGGGAGAAAAAATTAGGCTTTTTACGTTAGGAGATTGGAATTAAAATTAACCTATAAAATAAATTTTACTTAAGGATATAATAGAAATATAAATAAAAAATAAAAATATAAATAAAAAAAGAAGGGATAAAAATGAGATGGGAAGGTGGAGGGCAAAAAACGTGGAGGTGCAGGATCAACGCCCTGATACAATTCAAGGCAAAATGAAAATTGAACACTGTCTTTTTAGAAAATAAAACTTAATATGTTAATTCAAATTGATATTTATAATTTTTTAGTATATATATATATATATATATATATATATATATATATATATATTAAATAAGATTAAATATGTTTTTTTTTCTTAAATAATACACCTCTTTTTGTTTTTGTCTTTCTTCCAAAATTTATCCTATTGAGGTCCTTCTCATTTTATAAAGTTTTAGATTTAATATCAATCTAATGCTATTAGTTTTTTGACCGACATGACAAAGAGTGTGCTACTTTTTAATACATGGATTATGTTCCCAAGTCGATAAAATAGCTTAATTGCAAACAATGTGTCACGTCTATATCCTAGTAAGGTTGACAAGATAGGCATAATGTGTTCCTATGTCAGCAAGACATCTTGATAACTCAGTAAGCTAAATGGAGAACTCAGATAGCTTAGTGGAAAGTTTAGATAGTCCGATAGTGCATTGAAAACTCAAGTAGTTCGGCAAGAAATCCGAATAGTTCAGTAAGGTGTATTGAGAACTCAAATAATTTAGTGGACGGCCCAAATAACTCAAATAGCACCTTATCGAGATCTCTAGACTTCCAACTGAGTTATCTGAGTTCTCCTTACATCTTATGAGACTATCTTATTTTCTTATCGAACTATTTGGATATTTTGTTAATCTGGAAAACAATACATGTGTCTTGTTGACCTTACTAGATTAGACGTAGTATAATGCTTGTCATCGAACTATCTTGTCAACCTATTAGACTGGGAATGTGATCCAATGTTTGCTGCCGAACTATATTATCGACTTGGGACAAAATATATGTATCTTTCACAAGTTAACGATGTGACATAGCTTGTTACGTTCGAAAAAAAATTAACAGCATTGGTCATATAAAATTAAATTCGTAACTTTCTAAAAAAAAGGAGGAATAAAATTTGAAAGAGAAATAAAAAAAAACGTATGATAATTTATGGATTAAAAATATATTTTACCCTATTAATATAATAAAAAGTTGAGGCCAATAATTGAAGTAGGTTCTGCCTCATCTAATCAACGAGGTCAACAAACACAGCCATTATCGATCTTTATTTTTCAGCAGCAAGTTGTATACATAAACATAGTAATGCAAAACTTAGCTAATTTAATACACACTTAAAAATGTTCATCACCATTAGCATTGACCATAACAACATGGTGATCAGTTTATCATATGTTGTGGTCAGGGAATGGGATAAATAACCACTTTTCCTGTGGCTCTTGAAGTTTCTAGGTAAGAAATGGCTTCAATAAGCTGAGAAAATGGCAATGGAGTCTTGGCATCAAGTATAGGCTTCACTTCACCACTCTCAAAGTAAGGTCTCAGTTTCTCTAAGTATGATCCTTTTGAACTTAGCGCAAAAAATATTGCTGGTGGTGGATATGCAGGTGGTACTATTGTCACAACTTTTCCATCTTCTTTAATGGCCTTAAAGGCTCTGTCAGTCTGCCCTATAATATACACAAAGTATTTCTTTTTCGTAAGTAATTAGGATTTCATTAGAAGCAATAAAGATGGTAATGAATAAAATATATTTTACCATACTTCTTTTTATATCTACTTTAAACCAAATATAAGTTGAGAAATATATTTTGATAAACATAATTATTTGAAAGTATCCTTTCTTACTTTTTTTTTCAAAAAACTACAAAAATTCGTTCTTTTAAGACAATTTTGCTCTTGTTTTAATGTATCAAATGAATGTCAATGTGTATCATGCTGGACAATGATACTTTCACAACATTGACAACATTTTAATATTATTTATGTGTCATCATGTAATTACTTCACAATCAATAATAATAATCATAAATACCAACATAGACCAATCACAAAATAACACGTAAATGATTTTAAAATGTTATAAAAAAATGTTTTCAGTATGATTATCCGTCTCATGCTACCTTTACACATATAAGTAACTATTCAATGGTTCAAAAATCTCACCTACTGCATCATACACCAGATCATATTTTTCTGGAAGATCTTCAAAGTTGTACTTTGTATAATCAATAGGAAAGTCAACTCCTATCTCCCTTAGAAGTTCAAGTTTGCCTGTGCTTGCAGTTGCTGCTATCTTAGATGCCTTATAAACATGTTTGGCGAGCTGCAAAACCAAAACACAGCAATTCACCATCTTAATCCAAAATATAATAACAAAATCCTTTTGAACTTAATATTTGAACCTGTTTTCTGCAGAAAAATATATGTTAAGATGTACCTGAATGGCATAGCTTCCAACACCACCAGCTCCTCCCAAAACAAGGATAGATTGACCAGCAGAAAACTGAGCATGCTCGAAACCTTCAAGGGCAGTCTCACATGCCAAAGGAATGCTAGCAGCTTCAATGAAGCTTAGATTGGATGGTTTATGAGCCAATTGTTTCTCTTCTGCAACAGTATACTCTGACAAAGTGCCAAGAATCTTAAGATTCGACAAACCTTCCTCGTTGATATCACCATATACTTCATCTCCAACCTTAAATTTCCTTACTCCTCCTCCTACTTTTACCACTATGCCAGCAACATCAAAACCAGGCACAACCTTCTCACACCATTAAAAAAGTTTTAGATATTGAAAATACTAATTGATTAATCAATTGCAGCCTTTCACTCATATCACTCTTAGTTCCATCACAGATTATAAAAACAGTAAGATTTAAAGTTTATGTCAGAAACTAAATTTCAATTTTCTTAATTTTGAATCTTTTATAAGCAAATATGAATTATCAGAAAGAAAAAAAAATAAAAAATAGAGGTGATGTACATACAGGTAGATAAGAATCAACGTTCTTGAACTCCCCATGTATCCTCTTGTAATCAACTGGATTAAGGGATACTGCTATGACCTTGATGAGCACTTGATCATCTTTGAGTTGTGGTAAGGGCCAATTAGGATCAAACTTAAGAACATCAGCGGGTCTACCATGTTGAGAGTAGTACCAAGCTTTTGTGTGGGTTGGAATAGTGGAATCAATGCTTGATGCATCTTCTGCCATGTTGGGTGAATATATAAACTAAGAAGAGGTAGAGAATAAGGATTTAGATGGAGATGAAGAGCATGAAGGAAGATATATTTATAGGATCTGATTTCATGGAAAATCAGCATTAATTTGGATTTAATCATGTCCAAGTTCAGTTTCATTTCCTCTTTCCGTGTTCTTCATTTCTTAATTACCATCTGGGGTATCCTTTTTCTCATGCTTTCAAATTCTAGTCAAATAAATTAAGCTCTGTATTCTTTGAAAATTTCTATATCTTAAAGTAATAATCAGTTAATAATGATCACCAATATATATATATATATATATATATATATTGTATACTCAGTTGACTCATTTTAGTTAAAAAAATAGTTTGGTTAATAATACGATAGTAACCTTTCAAGTTTTTCGTATACTTTTTATTGGGTGATAATATTTAGTTAATTATTTATAAAAAAAGTACGTATAACAATCAGACAAAATGATATCCTAATATTTTAATTAGGTATATGCCACCTAATATATATATATATATATATATATATATATATATATATATATAATTTTTTTTTTTGCACGTCATGCCTGATGTGTTTTTGCATTCAACTTTATTCATCCTCGTAAGCCTAGCTTGAGTAGAATAGGTTTCGTTGAATAAATTCTTTAATATATATGTTTCGTTCTGCATGCATGTCACCCATGATGTATACCATTTTTGTTTTGCATTCGACTTTTTTTTTAAGGATTAGTTAAATTATTCGTATCCATTCAAAGAGTGATTTAATAAGAGGAATATACTTTATATAATTTTATTGTTTGCATTGAGATTTTCTTATTTGTTTGTTTAGTATGGGAGAGGGTGGTGATACCAATCACGAAAAAATTAAGAAGAGAAAGAAGACGAAGAATCACAATATTTACTAATAATTAAAATTAGTCAATATTATATATAATTTATTGATAACTAAAATCTGATAATAATTATAAATGAAAATATTCATTGAAGGATAATTACTAATAAATTTTAATTATTAAATTATCGATTAATTTTAATTGTAGATAATTATCAATAGATTTCGTTCATTATTTTTTTCTCAGCTTGCAAGTGAATCCTTGAGCATCTCATTCAAGCTCCTGAAAAAAGATTTTCTTACATTTTCAAAATCAAAGAAACAATTGTATCTCTAAAGCTAAGTATAGAACTTTTCCTTCCACCACTTCTGAAATACAATGGTTCACCTATCTCTTTCAAAGTATTGGTAGTATCGGACTCAATGAAGATATATTTCTACATAATGTTCTCTGTATTCTTACCTTTCGTTTTAATCTTTTATCATTAACTACTCTTATTGTTTCCAATTTATTTCGTTTTGTTATGAAACTATATTTTTTTAGATCCATTCATGCTCATTCCTGTTGTTCCTGCAACAACATCTTCACCTGGCTATTAGTTTTTAGTCTAACGTGACAAACAATATGTTACCTTTTAAGACGCATGAATTGTGTTCCCAAGTCGGCAAGATAGTTCAGTTGCAAAAAGTGTGTCATGTTTACACATGGTAAGGTCGGCAAGATACATATACTATGTTTCCATATTGTGGCAAGACATCCTGATAGTTCGATAAGGTGAATAGAGAACTCAAATAACTCGGTGGAAAGTTCATATAGCTTGATAGTGTATTGATAACTCAAATAACTCGATGAGAAGTCCAAATAGTTTAGTAAGGTGTATTGAGAAATTAGATAGTTTAATGGACGGTCCAGATAACTCGGATAACACCTTACCGAGTTCTCTAGAGTTCAAATTGAACTATCTGAGTTCTCCATACATCTTACGGGACAATCAATGTCTTATTGGATTATTTGGATATCTTGTTAATATGGAAAACCATACATATGTCTTGCTGACCTTACTGAATTGAGGATGTGATATAACGTTTGTCACCAAAAAAGAAAAGGGAGAGAATAAAACTCTATAATGTCGAATATAATTCATGCACTTAGTAATTGAATAAGATATATGAAAAGCTTTATGTTGGATGATCATATTTTAGTTAATTTAAAATACAGCAGCCGGACAAGAAGATATCATAATCTGTTTAGTGCCATCAATTACCTACCCATTTTTTAATATGATAATAGTGATATTGGCCTCTACATTATTTAAATAGTAGATACTTTAATGCGTCACTTAAAAAAATTAACTTTTTTGACGTTAAAAATTTGTTACAAACACTTTGAAGATTTGTTTCAGAAAATTTTGTAAGAAATTGTGAAATTGAATTAGTTGCAAAAAAGTAGATGTCATAAAAATTTTGTAATGGAAAATACGAGATTTATATGATTATAAAGACTTATTTTTTTATTATTAAAATGGTTAAAACTATTACATTTGTGTCATTGCTAATTATGATGTAAAGATTTATCATAAATTATTTGCTACTTAAGCAAATTAAGTTTTGTTAAAAGCAACCGTACTTGAGAAGAAAATACGTGATTTGAATTAGGAACATGATATTATAGGCAATCATTTTTTTTCTAAAGTGAAAAAGATATATTTTAAAGTTAGTAAAAGTATTTTGATCTCGTTTGATGTGAGTTTATCTTGCTTAAGTGAGACATTCTTTGCCACTTACGACGCATTTAGTAGTGCTTATGTGATATTTGAAAATGAAAATATAATTTTGACACACCACTTCTACCAGTTGATAACACTTTTAAAGGTATTTAATCATTAAAAAAAAATTAACTTTTGTATTTATAAAGAAAGAAAGAAATTGAAGAGGAAAATAATAGATATCAAATGTTTGTAAAAATTGTTGGATGTCAAAATAATAGTACTTTGTAAATTTAATTGATCGGAAAATCATATTTCACTTTAGCGTGTGTAAAACAATGTCATTTACAGTAAAGTGTATCTAATGTTTGAAGCAAAATTGATGGGCATGCTTGTTTTAATTTTTCTATAATGTTGTATAAGCGAGTTTGAAATTTATCTTAAAAGAAATAATTAAAATGAAATAAATTCAACTATTTAATATTTTTTTTTACCATTTTTGTGTTTTATTTTTGTTCTTAACTTTATTATATATATGTTTGATAGTATCGACGAATTGAAAAATAATTTGAAAAACCTTTTTGAGATAAGACGAATGATATATTTTACATGCGAAATACAGATATATAAAATAATTAATCATTTATAACATTATAATGTTGAACTTAATGCGAATTTATAATAAAAATTGCTAAAGATATTATATTTTTATAAATTATTAAAGTTTAGACTTGTTGCTAGAATATTAAGACTTGTTACATATGTAGATATCCGAATAGCACTTTAACCTATCTTTGATTTTCTTTAACAACAAGTTATCCATCTTTGTTCATAATCTTTGATAATACTTTTATGCTTTTCATTCTAATTTGTTGCCAATATCTTTATTCTTCAGCAATTACAAATACACAAAATGAACAAGTTGATAACAATTAATGGTTACCGCTCGGTATAGCTACCGTCCGGTACATTGGTACTCCTGTTAACGCTCGGTATCTTTGTAGCTACCATAAGGTCGCTCAGTATAGATACCGCCTGTTACATTGGTACTCCTGTTAACGCTCGGTATCTTTGTAGCTACCATAAGGTCGCTCGGTATAGCTACGGTCCGATACATTGGTACTCCTGTTAATGCTCGGTATCTTTGTAGCTACCATAAGGTCGCTCGGTATAGCTACCGTTCGATACATTGGTACTCCTGTTAACGCTCGGTATCTTTGTAGCTACCATCAGGTCGCTCGGTATAGCTACCGTCCGTTACATTGGTACTCCTTTTTATAACCACTCGGTTGGGTTGCATGACCCGCTCTTGTAGTTATCCTTCCCTTTATATATATCTCTCCTTTTCTGTACTTTGTGAATCATATCAATAATATTTTCCTTTTCTCTGGCTTATCTTGTCTCTCTCTCTTCTCCTCCTTTAAACCTTCTTCTCTCTACCGTGCTATGAATCTATGATGGTATCAGAAGTTATATCTGCTGCTCTCTGATTCCTCTGTTTTCTGCAATCTTGTTTTTGTTTCTTTCCTCTCCTTGAATGGCTACCCCTGAAGCCAATACCCTAACCCACGATTCTACACATTCATACCTTTATCTTCATCCCAATGAAAACCCCGCCATATCCCTTGTTTCACCCGTACTCAACAATACAAACTATCATTCATGGAACAAATCCTTCGTTACGGCTCTTTCTGCCAAGAGCAAGGTGGAATTCGTTCTTGGATCCGCGCCTCAACCTGCACAGACTGATGCTACGTTTCACGCTTGGTTCCGCTGCAATAGTATGGTGGTTTCCTGGCTGTTACACTCCGTATCTCCCTCCATCCGTGAAAGCATCATTTGGATGGACAATGCTGTCGACATATGGAACGACCTGAAGATCCGTTTTGCCCAAGGTGACCTTGCAAGGATCTCCACATTACAAATGGAAGCCACCACCTTGTCCCAAGGCGAACTTTCTGTCACCGAATTCTTTACCAAACTCAGAATCATTTGGGATGAACTTGATAGTTTCCGCCCAGATCCTGTCTGTATATGCAAATCCAAGTGTTCTTGCACTGTTTCTTCGATTCTTTCTCAACGGAAACACGAAGATCATGCAATGCAACTTCTCCGAGGTTTGAATTCCCAGTATACCAATATACAATCTCATATTCTTCTTCTTGACCCTCTTCCTCCAATTTCGAAAATTTTTTCTCTTGTTATCCAACAAGAACGTCATATCATGACTGATCATGTTACTGCTAGTATGAAAACTATTTCCAATTCTAATTTCCCCTGTCAACCGAACGGTTCTACCACTATTACTTGCACATACTGCAATCGGGTTGGCCATCAAGAAAACACCTGCTTCAAAAAACATGGTTTCCCAAACCAAGATCATCGAAATGCCAAAACCACCACCAACAACAATCGAAAGATCTGCACATACTGTCGTAAAACTGGCCATACCATAGATGTGTGCTTCAAGAAACATGGATATCCTCCTGGCTATAAGTTTTCCGATAACAAACCCGGCCAGATTAATAATGTTTCAACCGTCCGTGATGCCACTCAACCGAACGGATTGGATCCTGATCATTCTTCTACCGAGACCATTCAAATCACACCTCAACAATATCAAATTCTTGCCGAACTGTTCAACAAATCTGAATCTAATGCACCCAATGTTCACATTAATCAAGTAGGGACACTCTCCACCAACACCTCTCCAGGTAATATTGTTTCTGCTCTTCATGTTCATTCGGATAATACATGGCTCCTTGATTCGGGTGCCACCGGTCATATTTGCATTTCTTTAAAATTTTTCTCTTTTTATCAAAAGATTACCCCTATTTCGATAACATTACCAAATGGAAAGATTCTCCAAGCTCATTACAAGGGCACTGTTCGGTTTCATTCTAAATTCCATCTTTCTAATGTGCTATATATTCCTGACTTCTCATTCAATCTTATATCTGTCTCACAGCTTATTGCTAACATTAATTGTACACTAATTTTTTCTCCTTCTGGCTGCATTATGCAGGACACCCAAAGTCAAGAGAAGATTGGTTTGATTAGACATAAAAATGGATTATATCTCTTTGACTCACCTATTTGTAAAAATGATACTAGTTGTAGTCCTTTAATATGCTCTATTCAGACTCCAAATCTGTGGCATGCTCGTTTTGGACACCTTTCAAATGATAGGTTACATCTTTTGCAAAATAAACATGCTTATATAACAAATGACACTCAAATTCCTTGTGATGCGTGCCATCGTGCTAAACAAAAGAAACTTCCTTATACTGCTAGTACATCTCATTCATCATGTCCCTTTCATCTTCTGCATATTGACATATGGGGCCCCAGCACTGCTTCTATGAATGGTTTTAAATATCTGTTGACCATTGTTGATGATTTTTCCCGTTACACTTGGATTATACCTATGCTAGATAAATCTTCTGTTAAAAACCACATTCTTACTTTTCTCTGCAATATAGAAAATCAGTTTAATAAAAAGGTTAAAATAATACGAACTGACAATGGTGTTGAGTTCAATATGCATGATCTTTTCTCAAATAAGGGCATTAATCATCAAACCTCTTGTGTTGAAACACCTGAACAAAATGGTGTGGTCGAACGCAAACACCAACACATCTTAAATATCACACGTGCCCTCCTTTTTCATTCACATTTACCAACTGTCTTTTGGTGTTATGCAGCCCAACATGTTGTTTTTTTGATCAATCAGATGCCCACACCTGTCTACAAAATGATACGCCATATGATCGTCTTCATGGGTCTTCTTGTGACCTATCCATATTGCGTGTTTTTGGTTGTCTCTGCTATGCCAACACTATTACTGCTCATAGAAAGAAATTTGATGATCGTGCTGTTCCTGGAATTTTCCTAGGTTTTAAAAGACACACAAAAGGTTATCTTTTCCTAAATCTCAAAAATCATAAGGTGGAAGTTTCCCGTAATGTTATTTTCCATGAAAATGTTTTTCCATATCACAATATTCAAAAAACCGAGAACTCTTTATGCCTTCCTCTGCCAACTAATTACACTCATAATTATGATCATCTCCTACCGTTCGGCCCCACAACTAATGATATACCGCTCGGTTCTTCTACTGCTGATAGACTGTCCGGTAATTTGATTACTGACTTGCCGACCGGTTCTCACAACACACCTACAGATACCGCTCAGCCTAATGATAATTGTAATGATACCTCTGAAAGTGTAAGGCGTTCTTCTAGACCCCGAACGACTCCGGCTTACTTAAAAGATTATAAAACTAATAGCATTGTACGCTACCCCATCAAAAATTATCTTTGCTACAATCCTCTTTCAAATCATTACAAGCATACATATCTGTCTATAACTTCTAATACTGAACCAAACTCTTATTCTGTTGCTTCTAAAAATCCCGAATGGGTTACTGCCATGTGTGTTGAACTTGATGCCCTACAGGCTAACAATTCTTGGGTCCTAACCACTTTATCCCCTAATAAAAATGCTATTGGTTGTCGTTGGGTTTACAAAATTAAATATAATTCTGATGGCTCGATCGATCGTTATAAAGCACGACTGGTCGCCAAAGGATACAACCAGATAGAAGGGTTGGACTACTTAGAAACTTTTGCTCCTGTCACCAAGCTCACTACCGTCCGGCTCCTACTTGCCATAGCTGCCACAAAGAATTGGACACTAAAACAGTTGGATGTTAACAACGCTTTCCTCCATGGTGATCTTCATGAAGATGTCTATATGAAAGTTCCTCCTGGTCTTACCACTTCCACACCGAATCAGGTTTGCAAACTGCAGAGATCTTTATATGGTCTTAAACAAGCTGGCCGACAATGGTATGCTAAGTTACATAATTTCTTATTGTCCCATAATTATAACTGTTCAACATCTGACAATTCTCTTTTCTTGCAACATGATGGACAATACATTACGGCCATTCTCATTGATGTTGATGACATACTCATAACCGGCAACAATGATGGAGAAATCCAACGCATCACCAATCTCCTTCATTCAACTTTTCGCATAAAGAATCTTGGTGATCTAACTTACTTCCTCGGCCTTGAAGTCGCCCGCAACTCCAAAGGCATCCACCTTAGCCAACGAAAGTATGTCCTCGATCTTCTTGCCGAAACCGGCATGCTTGACAGCTCTCCTATTCCTACTCCCATGGTTCACAAACATTTTGCACTAATATCAATCAGTCTTTGAATGGTGATGCTGCTGCCTCTTATCGACGTCTTATTGGGAAACTAATATACCTTACCACCACCCGTCCGGACATTACCTTTGCTGTCAATCACCTCAGCCAATTTATGTCTGCCCCTACGACTGCTCATCAACAAGCCACTACTCGTATCCTACAATATCTCAAAGGTACCCCTGGCACTGGTATTCATTTTCCATGCAACTCTACTATTCAACTGAAAGCTTTTTGTGACTCTGATTGGGCCACCTGCCCTAATACTCGCCGTTCGGTCACTGGGTTCACTATCTATCTTGGAAACTCTCTCATTTCATGGCGTTCCAAGAAACAATCGACGGTCTCTTGTAGTTCTTCTGAGGCTGAATATCGTTCACTCGCCAGCACTGTGTGTGAAATGCAGTGGCTTACATATTTGCTTCATGATCTCCACGTTACTTACACGACTCCTGCCCTCATCTACTGTGACAACCAATCTGCCATACAAATTGCTTCTAACCAAGTTTTTCATGAACGTACAAAGCACATTGACATTGACTGCCACATTGTACGTGAAAAGGTTGCAGCTGGGCTGATAAAGCTTCTCCCCATCTCCACAACTATGCAAATTGCCGACATATTAACCAAACCGTTACCTCCTCCTATTTTTCAACTTCTTCGTTCCAAGCTGGGTCTCCAAAACATTTACGCCCAGCTTGAGGGGGGCTGATAACAATTAATGGTTACCGCTCGGTATAGCTACCGTCCGGTACATTGGTACTCCTGTTAACGCTCGGTATCTTTGTAGCTACCATAAGGTCGCTCGGTATAGCTACCGTCCGTTACATTGGTACTCCTGTTAAGGCTCAGTATCTTTGTAGCTACCATAAGGTCGCTCGATATAGCTACCGTCCAATACATTGGTACTCCTGTTAACGCTCGGTATCTTTGTAGCTACCATCAGGTCGCTCGGTATAGCTACCGACCGTTACATTGGTACTCCTTTTTATAACCACTCGGTTGGGTTGCATGACCCGCTCTTGTAGTTATCCTTCCCTTTATATATATCTCTCCTTTTCTGTACTTTGTGAATCATATCAATAATATTTTCCTTTTCTCTGGCTTATCTTGTCTCTCTCTCTTCTCCTCCTTTAAACCTTCTTCTCTCTACCGTGCTATGAATCTATGACAAGTTACATGAAACATGGCTAAAGGCACACACAACATGCATATCAATTGGGTATGGGATAAACAACCACTTTTCCTATGGCTCTTGAAGTTTCTAAGTAGGAATAGGCTTCAATAAGGTGAGAAAATGGAACTGGAGTCTTTGGATCAAGTAATGGCTTCACTATACCACTCTCAAAGTAAGGTCTTAACTTGTCCAAAATGGAACCTTTAGAAGTTAACACAAAGAAAATGGCTGGTGAAAGTCCAGGAGATATTATTGTCACAGCTTTCCCACCTTCCTTCACTGCCTTCAAAGCTCTATCAGGCTCTCCTGCATTTCATCTTTTCATCATCAAACAATGAACTGGTTATAATAAAATGTAAAATAATTTCTGGTTTAAAGAACTGACCTATTGTATCGTACACTACATCAAACTTTTCTGTTATGTCTTCAATGTTCTCCTTTGTGTAATCAATTGCCCAATCAGCTCCCAACTTTCTAAGAAGTTCCAATTTTCCAGTGCTAGAAGTTGCTGCTATCTTTGATGCACCATATAGATGCTTTGCAAGCTACAACCAAATATTTACATTCAAAAATTATCTAATGAAATCTCCTATAATGTTAACCAAAGACAACTTCATTTAGACTTTTCAAAATTAACTACCACACTTTTCCCTTATAGTTAAAAATAAATTTTGAATTTAATTCAATTTTATAGTTTGATTAGAGTTTGATAACCGATATAATAATTAAGAAAAATGATATTTTAACACCAATTTTTTGATACCATTTTGACACTGCATACATGTTAAAAATGTGGTTGGACGATTTCAAATTAAAAAAAAAAACTTGGGTTTTCCCTTCCAAATATGCTCTTGCCTCAGCTTTTTTTTAATTTGAAATCATCCAATCACATTTTCACAGGTGTGCAGTGTCAAAATGGTGTCAAAATTTTGTGTTAAAATATCATTTTTCAATAATTAATTTGATAAATAATAAATTTTATTAAAATAAATTTAAATTCATAATTATAAACCTGAATGACAAAGTGACCAACTCCACCAGCTCCTCCGACAACAAGAATAGATTTTCCAGCAGAAAACTGAGCACGTTCAAGGCCTTCATAAGCAGTTTCTAGTGCTGCAGGAATGGCAGCAACTTCAACGAAGCTTTCATTTTTTAAATGCTCTCTGCAACTCTCACTTTCCCAGTCCTCCTCTGAACGGAATCTGTTGATTTGTGCGGCCTGGTGGTTTTGGTGTGTAGCGGGTGGCGGTGTCGTGAGTATGTGGCGATGCGGAGAGGTGGTAGACGTTGGTTTCGTTTGCGGGTTGTTGGGCGGTGCGATTGTGTTTGTTGCTTTGCAGCCGGTGTGTGCGGTGGCGCAGAGGGTGCTGGTGCGGCGGGTGTTGCGGCGGTACGGGGCGGTGGTTCTTGCTTCAACAGGTTAGTTTCTTTTAATTTCTTGTTTTTTTTAAACCTATGTAATGTATAGGATTGGGTAACTTTGTTTGTTGATATCTGGTTGGTGTGTTTGTTGAGATTGGTCTGCTGTTGAGTTCTGTGTCATCTATATGTTGTGTGCATTGAGGAAGAAGACGTCCAGACACTGAAACAGATGTCGATATCCGTCGACGGATGTCGACATCCGTTTCCTATTTTTATTTTTTTAGTTTATTTTATAAGTAATTATATTTTAACTTTTTATTTTCAACTAATAAAAACAAATCTTAAAAAAGTAAGCTAATAAAAACAAATCTTAAAAAATAAAACTAATAAAATAAAAATCTAATAAAAACAAATCCTTAAAAATAAAACTAATAAAAACAAATCTTAAAATATAAATCTTAAAGAAATAAAACTAATAAAAACAAATCCTAAAAAATGAAACTAATGAAAACAAATCTTCAAAAATAAAACTAATAAAAACAAATCCTAAAAAATAAAACTAACAAAAACATAATCTAAAATAATCTAGAAAACCCTTAAACGGATGTGGGAATCCGTCAACGGATGTCAACATCCGTTTAAGGGTAAACGGAAATCGCCATCCGTTTTAACGGTTTTACGAAGGTATTACTGACCTCAACTCGAAAAGGATCGCTGGTTAAAGGTTGGATACAACACCACCACACCAATGTAATGCAGAGATATAATAATTGAAGGACAAATTCTTCCAGAAAAAATAGATATCTCAATTATCACTTGAAATACAAGAATAATGAGAGAAAGAATTTCTAGAAAAATAGAACAAAGAATTCTGGGAAGAAAGCGTAAAGATGAAAGCATGAAGATAAAAAAAAAAAGAATAAATAGGTTATGTGGGAGTGGGAGAATAAAATTATAAAATTTTATTTCTAAATATAAATTTTTGCTAAAGAATAAAATTGGAATAGAAAAAATAGAGCAAAGGATAAAAATGAAATAGGGGGTGGGGGTTGGAATTGGGGAGGTACAGGGAGTAACCCCCCAATATTTTGTGTTTCTGTACGTGATTTGTTGGGCCTAGTTAGGCCTTATAGATGGAGTTATTTTGCTAAAACATTGCGATGAAACAATTCAAGGCAAAATGAAAATTGAACACTGTCTTTTTAGAAAATAAAGCTTAATATATTAATTAAAATTGATATTTATAATGTTTTAGTATATATATATATATATATATATATATATATATATATATATATATATATATATATATATATATATATATATATATATATATATATATATATATATATATATATATATAAAAGATTAAATATGTTTTTGTTTCTTAAAAAATCATACTTTTTTTTTGTCTATCATCCAAAATTTGTTCTATTCAGGTCTTTCTCATTTTATAAAGTCACGAATTTAATCCTCAACGTAACAAATTAGTTTTTTGTTTTGATATGACAAGCAGTGTATCACTTTTTAAGACATGATCGTGTCTTCAAATAAAATAGTTTGATTGCAAACATTGTGTCACGTTTATACCCTAGTAAGGTTGACAAGATATACATATTGTGCTCCCATGTTGGCAAGACATTTTTATAATTCAGTAAGCTAAATGGAGAATTTAGATAGCTCGATAGGAAGTTTAGATAGCCCGATAGTGCATTGAAAACTCAAGTAGTTCGGTGGGAAATCCAAATAGTTAATTAAAGTGTATTGAGAATTCAAACAGATTAGTGGATAGTCCAAATAACTCAGATTACACCTTATCGAGCTCTCTAGACTTTCAACTGAACTATATGAATTCTCCATACATCTTACGAGAGTATCTTATTGCCTCATCGGACTATTTGGATATCTTGTTGACTTGGAAAACAATGCATGTGTCTTGTTGATTTTAATGAGTTAAATGTGATATAATGTTTGTCATCAAGTTATCTTGCCGACCTATTAAATTGAGAACGTGGTTCAATGTTTGTTACCAAACTATATTGTCGACTGGAGACATAATTGTTACATTTGAAAAAAAAATTAATAGCGTTGGTTATAGAAAACTAAATTTGTAACTTTCTAAAAGAAAATATAGGAAAATAGAATAAAATTTGGAAGAAAAATAAAATAAAAAAACGTATCATAATTTATGGATTAAAAATATATTTTACCTTATTAATATAATAAAAAGTTGAGGCCAATAATTGAAGTAGGTTCTACCACATCTAATCAACGAGGTCAACAAACACAGCCATTATCGATCTTTAGTTTTCAGCAGCAAGGCTACTTTTTATATGCATAAACATAGTAATGCAAAACTTGCTAATTTAATACACACTTAAAAATGTTCATCATCACCATTAGCATTGACCATAACAACATGGTGATCGGTTTATCATATGCTGTGGTCAGGGAATGGGATAAATAACCACTTTTCCTGTGGCTCTTGAAGTTTCTAAGTAGGAAATGGCTTCAATAAGCTGAGAAAATGGCAATGGAGTCTTGGCATCAAGTATAGGCTTCACTTCACCACTCTCAAAGTAAGGTCTCAGTTTCTCTAAGTATGATCCTTTTGACCTTAGCGCAAAAAATATTGCTGGTGGATATGCTGGTGGCACTATTGACACAACTTTTCCACCTTCTTTAATGGCCTTAAAGGCTCTGTCAGTCTGCCCTATAATACACACAGAAAAACTTTTTTTAACAATTTTTTTTTATAATTTTTTTACAACTATAAACAGTAAATGATAATTAATATGTTTCAAATATACTAACCAATCAAATATAAAGACATTGTTAACATATCTTAATCTTATAGAGAATTGTTTCTTTTTGGTAAGGAATTAGGTCTCATCAGAAGCAAGAAAGATGGTAGATGAATAAAATATGAAAAATGATATTTTAATATCATTTTTTAACACCATTTTGACACTGTACACGTGTCAAAATGTGGTTGGATGATTTCAAATTAAAATTAAACTTTGGTTTTTCTCTTCCAAATATATCCGTCTCAACTTTTTTAATTTGAAATCGTCCAATCATATTTTAACACGTATACAGCATAAAAAATGGTGTTAAAATATCATTTTCCATATAAAATATATTTTAGCATACTTCTTTTTATATTATAGTAGTTTAAACCAAATATACGTAACTATTCAATGGTTCAAAATTCTCACCTACTGCATCATACACCAGATCGTATTTTTCTGGAAGATCTTCAAAGTTGTACTTTGTATAATCAATAGGAAAGTCAACTCCTATCTCCCTTAGAAGTTCAAGTTTGCCTGTGCTTGCAGTTGCTGCTATCTTAGATGCCTTATAAACATGTTTGGCGAGCTGCAAAACCAAAACACAGCAATTCACCGTCTTAATCCAAAATATAATAACAAAATCCTTTTGAACTTAATATTTGAACCTGTTTTCTGCAGAAAAATATATGTTAAGATGTACCTGAATGATATAGCTTCCAACACCACCAGCTCCTCCCAAAACAAGGATAGATTGACCAGCAGAAAACTGAGCATGCTCAAAACCTTCAAGGGCAGTCTCACATGCCAAAGGAATGCTAGCAGCTTCAATGAAGCTTAGATTGGATGGTTTATGAGCCAATCGTTTCTCTTCTGCAACAGTATACTCTGACAAAGTGCCAAGAATTTTAAGATTCGACAAACCTTCCTCGTTGATAACACCATATACTTCATCTCCAACCTTAAATTTCCTTACTTCTCCTCCCACTTTTACCACTATGCCAGCAACATCAAAACCAGGCACAATCTTCTCACACCATTAGAAAAGTTTTAGATGTTGAAATTCTAATACTAATCGATTAATCAATTGCAGCCTTTCACTCATATCACTCTTAGTTCCATCACAGATTATAAAAACAGTAAGATTTAAAGTTTATGTCAGAAACTAAATTTCAATTTTCTTAATTTTGGATCTTTTATAAGCAGGAATGAAATATGAATTATCTGAAAGAAAAAAAAAATAGAGGTGATGTACATACAGGTAGATCAGGGTCAGTGTCCTTGAACTCCCCATGTATCCTCATGTAATCAATTGGATTAAGGGATACTGCTATGACCTTGATGAGCACTTGATCATCTTTGAGTTGTGGTAAGGGCCAATTAGGATCAAACTTTAGAACATCAGCGGGTCTACCATGTTGAGAGTAGTACCAAGCTTTTGTGTGGGTTGGAATGCTTGATGCATCTTCTGCCATGTTGGATGAATATATGAACTAAGAAAAGGTAGAGAATAAGGATTTAGATGGAGATGAAGAACATGAAGGAAGATATATTTATAGGATCTAATTTCATGGATAATCAGCATTAATTTGGATTTAATCATGTCCAAGTTCAGTTTCATTTCCTCTTTCCCTGTTCTTCATTTCTTAATTACCATCTGGGGTATCCTTTCAAATTCTAGTCAAATAAATTAAGCTCTGTATTCTTTGAAATTTTCTATATCTTAAAGTATCAGTTAATAATTATCACCAATAAATATATATATATATATATATATATATATATATATATATAATTTTTTTTTCTGCACGTCATGCCTGATGTGTTTTTGCATTCAACTTTATTCATCCTCGTATTAAACTAAGCCCTAGCTTGAGTAGAATAGGTCAACTCTTCGTTGAATAAATTCTTTAATATGTTCATGTCACCCATAATGTATACAATTTTTGTTTTGCATTCACTTTTTTATTTTAAGGATTAATTAAATTATTCATATCCATTCAACGAGTGATTTAACAAGAGGGATATATTCTATATAATTTTATTTGTTTGCATTGAGATTTTCTTATTCGTTTATTATGGGAGAGGTGGTGATACCAATCACGAAAAAATTAAGAAGAGAAAGAAGATGAAGAATCACAATGTTTACTAATAATTAAAATTACTCAATAATAAATAAATATTTATTGATAATTAAAATCTGATAATAATTATAAATAAAAATATTTATTGAAGGATAATTAATAATAAATTTTAATTATTAAATTATCGATTAATTTTAATTGTAGATAATTATCAATAGATTTTGTTCATTTTTTTTTTCTCAGCTTGTAAGTGAATCCTTGAGTATCTCATAGAAGCTCCTGGAAAAAGATTTTTTCTTATATTATCAAAATCAAAGAAACAATTGGATCTCTAAAGTTAAGTATAGAACTTTTCCTTCTACCACTTCTGAAATACAATGGTTCATCTATCTCTTTCTCTTTCAAGGTATTGGTAGTATCATACTCAATGAACATATATTTCTACATAATGTTCTCTGTATTCCTACCTTTCGTTTTAATCTTTTATCATTAACTACTCTTATTGTTTCCAATTTATTTCGTTTTAATATGGAACTTAATTTTTTTTAGATCCATTCCAGTTCATTCCTGTTGTTCCTACAACAACATCTTCACCTGCTATTAGTTTTTAGTTTAACGTGACAAACAATGTGTCACCTTTTAAGACACATGAATTGTGTCCCCAAGTTTACAAAATAGTTCGGTTGTAAACAGTGTGTCACGACTACACCTTGATAAGGTTGACAAAATACGTATACTATATTCTCGTATCAATAAGACATCTTGATAGTCGAGTAAGGTGAATGGAAAACTAAGATAATTTGATAGGAAGTTCATATAGTTCGATAGTGCATTGATAACTCAAATAGTTCAATAAGAAGTCTAGATAAAGCAGTAAATTGTATTGAAAACTCAGATAGTTTAATGAGCGGTCCAAATAACTCATATAACATCTTAATGAGTTCTCTAAAGTTCCAACTAAACTATCTAAATTCTCCATGCATCTTACCGGACAATCAATCAATGTCTTATCAAACTATTTGGATAACTTGCTTACCTAAAAAACCATACACGTGTCTATGTGATATAACGTCTGTCACCTAAAAGAGAGTATAAAACTCTATACTTTCGAATAAAATTTCATTTTTAGCACTTAGTAATTGAATAAGATATATGAAAAGCTTTATGTTGGATGATCATATTTTAGTTAATTTAAAATACAGCAGCCGGACAAGAAGATATCATAATCTGTTTAGTGCCATCAATTACCTACCCATTTTTTAATATGATAATAGTGATATTGGCCTCTACATTATTTAAATAGTAGATACTTTAATGCGTCACTTAAAAAAATTAACTTTTTTGACGTTAAAAATTTGTTACAAACACTTTGAAGATTTGTTTCAGAAAATTTTGTAAGAAATTGTGAAATTGAATTAGTTGCAAAAAAGTAGATGTCATAAAAATTTTGTAATGGAAAATACGAGATTTATATGATTATAAAGACTTATTTTTTTTATTATTAAAATGGTTAAAACTATTACATTTTATGTGTCATTGCTAATTATGATGTAAAGATTCATCCTAAAATTATTTGTTACTTAAGCAAATTAAGTTTTGTTAAAAGCAACCGTACTTGAGAAGAAAATACGTTATTTGAATTAGGAACATGATATTAAAGGCAATCATTTTCTTTTTAAAGTGAAAAAGAGATATTTTAAAGTTAGTAAAAGTATTTTGATCTCGTTTGATGTGAGTTTAGCTTGCTTAATTAAGTGAGACATTCCTTTGTCACTTAAGACGCATTTAGAAGTGCTTGTGATATTTGAAAATGAAAATATAATTTTGATACACCACTTCTACCAGTTGATAACATTTTTAAAGGTTTTTTAGTCACTAAAAAAAATTAACTTTTGTATTTATAAAGAAAGAAAGAAATTGAAGATGAAAATAATAGATATCAAATGTTTGTAAAAATTGTTGGATGTGAAAATAATAGTACCTTTGTAAATTTAAATGATCGGAAAATCATATTTCACTTTAGCGTGTGTGTGAAACAATGTCATTTACAGTAAAGTGTATCTAATGTTTGAAGCAAAATTCATGGACATGCTTGTTTAAGCATGGTATAATTAATTCACTTAAGTGTTTTAATTTTTCTATAATGTTGTGTAAACGAGTTTGAAATTTACCTTAAAAAAATAATTAAAATGAAATACATTCAACTATTTAATATATATTTCTTTCTACTATTATTTTTGTTCTTAATTGTATTGTCTGTATATTTGTTAATGGAAAAATAATTTGAAAAACCTTACTGAGATAGGACACCTCATATATTTTACATGTCAGCCAGATGTGAAATAATTACTCATTCATAACATCATAATGTTGAACTTAATACGAATTTATAATAAAAATTACTAAAACATTATACGTTTATAAATTATTAAAGCTTATTACATGTGTGATGTGAATTTCTGAGTAGCACTTTAACCCGTCTTCGATTTTCTCTGACAACAAGTGATCCATCTTTGTTCATACGATTTGATAATATTTATCATTCTAATTTGTTGTCAATATCTTTATTCTTCAGCAATTATAAATACACAAAATGAACAAGTTACATGAAACATGGCTAAAGGCACACACAGCATGCATATATCAATTGGGTATGGGATAAACA
The DNA here is from genome assembly GCA_036885675.1 of Vigna mungo. Classification (NCBI taxonomy): domain Eukaryota; kingdom Viridiplantae; phylum Streptophyta; class Magnoliopsida; order Fabales; family Fabaceae; genus Vigna; species Vigna mungo. The sequence goes on along the minus strand of CP144697.1, from coordinate 17,830,797 downwards.
ACCACTTTTCCTATGGCTCTTGAAGTTTCTAAGTAGGAATAGGCTTCAACAAGGTGAGAAAATGGAACTGGAGTCTTTGGATCAAGTAATGGCTTCACTATACCACTCTCAAAGTAAGGTCTTAACTTGTCCAAAATGGAACCTTTAGAAGTTAGCACAAAGAAAATGGCTGGTGGAAGTCCAGGAGGTATTATTGTCACAGCTTTCCCACCTTCCTTCACTGCCTTCAAAGCTCTATCAGGCTCTCCTGCATTTCATCTTTTCATCATCAAACAATGAACTGGTTATAATAAAATGTAAAATAATTTCTGGTTTAAAGAACTGACCTATTGTATCGTACACTACATCAAACTTTTCTGTTATGTCTTCAATGTTCTCCTTTGTGTAATCAATTGCCCAATCAGCTCCCAACTTTCTAAGAAGTTCCAATTTTCCAGTGCTAGAAGTTGCTGCTATCTTTGATGCACCATATAGATGCTTTGCAAGCTACAACCAAATATTTACATTCAAAAATTATCTAATGAAATTATCTTTAATTCAATTTTATAGTTTAATTAGAGTTTGATAACCGATATAATAATTAAGAAAAATGATATTTTAACACCAATTTTTTTATATCATTTTGATACTGCATACATGTTAAAAATGTGGTTGGACGATTTCAAATTAAAAAAAAAACTTGGATTTTCCCTTCCAAATATGCTTTTGCCTAAGCTTTTTTTAATTTGAAATCATCCAACCACATTTTGACATGTGTGCAGTGTCAAAATTTGGTGTTAAAATATCATTTTTCAATAATTAATTTGATAAACAATAAATTTTATTAAAATAAATTTAAATTCATAATCATAAACCTGAATGACAAAGTGACCAACTCCACCAGCTCCTCCGACAACAAGAATAGATTTTCCAGCAGAAAACTGAGCACGTTCAAGGCCTTCATAAGCAGTTTCTAGTGCTGCAGGAATGGCAGCAGCTTCAACGAAGCTTAGATTTGGTGGCTTGATAGCTAATAGCCTCTCTTCTGCAATAGTATACTCAGACAAAGTTCCAAGAGCCTTCAGGTTTGTTACTCCTTCCTCGTTGATATCACCATACACTTCATCACCAACCTTCAGTTTATGCACTTCTCTTCCCACACTCACCACCACACCAGCAACATCAAACCCAGGAACAGTCTTCTCAATCAAAAACAAAGTTATATTTTTTACTATCTCCAAACAATTATAATACTGAAAAAAACATCAATGTTAAATGATGACATACAGGTAAATGAGGGTCGTAATCCTTGTACAAGCCGTTCATCCTCTTGTAATCAATGGGATTAAGGGATGCTGCAACGACCTTGATGAGGACTTGGTCATCTTTGAGCTCTGGTAATGGCCAATTAGGATCCAATTTCAGAACATCTGGGCTACCATGTTGAGAGTAGTACCAAGCTTTTGTGTGGGTTGGAATGCTTGATGCAGCTTCTGTCATGTTGGATGAATATATGAACTAAGAAGAGGGAGAGAATAAGGATTTAGATGGAGATGAAGAACATGAAGGAAGATATATTTATAGGATCTGATTTCATGGAAAATCATCATTAATTTGGATTTAATCATGTCCAAGTTCAGTTTCATTTCCTCTTTCCGTGTTTTTCATTTCTTAATTACCATCTGGGGTATCCTTTTCTCATGCTTTCAAATTTTAGTCAAATAAATTAAACTCTGTATTCTTTGAAAATTTCTATATCTTAAAGTAATAATCAGTTAATAACTATCACCAATATTATATATATATATATATATATATATATATATATATATATTATAATTATTTTTCTAGTGCACGTCATGCATGATGTGTTTTTGCATTAAACTTTATTCATCCTCGTATTAAAGTAAGTCCGAGCTTGAGTAGAATAGGTCAACTCTTCGTTGAATAAATTCTTTAAAGCAACAATTTTTGTTTGTCGCTGCCATTATGTTTCGTTCTGCATGTCATCCATGATGTATACAATGTTTGTTTTGCATTCGACTTTTTTTCTTTTTAAGGATTAATTAAATTCTTCATATCCATTCAACGAGTGATTTAATAAGAGGAATATACTTTATATAATTTTATTTGTTTGCATTGAGATTTTCTTATTTGTTTAGTATGGGAGAGGTGGTGGTGATACCAATCACGAAAAAAAAAAATAAGAGAAAGAAGATGAAGAATCACAATATTTATTAATAATTAAAATTAGTTAATAATTAGAAATGAATATTTATTGATATTTAAAATTTGTTAATAATTATAAATAATCAAACTCTTACATATAAAAAGACATCATCAAATTGTATATGTATTCACCAAATCTCTGCCAAGATATTCTTTTTTATCTCTCATTTTCAAGATGGGAATTGACAATATATTTCTCCCATCTTGAGATGGGCCTTATTGGGCCAGTTTATCTTTTATTAGTTTGTTTTCGTTTTTCTATTTGTAGCCCTTTTTATATTTAACTATGGTTTATTTTTATCTTCAAAACCTTTGTATTTTTCTTATGAGAATAAACACACACAAACAAAATGAACACTAATAAAAGGGAAAAACTTTAACACAGAAAACGTAAATGGGTGTGAAAATGAACATCCCAAATGATTATTCGGTTCCGAAAAGAGAATTGACGCACTGAATAGATGGGCCTCTGTTCATCTTCGCAGTGAAGCAGAGTTTCATACTACCACCGTAAGACTTATTTAAATTGAAGCGATTTTGAAATGTTGTTTTCTTTTTTTAAATCAACAAAATTAGTTTATTTATTATTTTATTTAAAATTTTATCTTTTTAAAATGATGAGATACAAATTATAATTGAAGTTTATAATTATTTTTATTTAAAATTTTATCTTTTAAACATTATTGATACAAAATTATAATTGAAGTATATAGTTATTTTTTTTATTTAGCATTATTTTCAGACATAACTAATCGGTTTTTTAAATATTAATTTGATAAAAAGAAGTATTAATTTTAGTTTTTATGTAATATTGAGAAAACCATAGGATGATTGTGACTGTCTTGATACAACTTTATACTAAATCAACAATATTAAGTATAGTGCATCTACCGTGCAAACCCATTTTGCATACTCATATTAGAGATTCCAATTTCCAAATTTTTTCTTCCTTGACCACGCAAGTTCCATAAAATGTTGAGCCAGATAAATGGATTTATGCTATAAATATTAATTGACGAAGATAAGAATCTCATTAGCAAAATCATAAAATCACCTTCCACGTCTAACTTAATACAATGAAATATAGATTTGTAGGATTTTGTAGAGAGCACATAGAGCCATAATTTACCGCATATTGAAGCTTGTGATGAGAAAGAATTGACTCCAAAGTTTCCACATGCAGATCAGGGATAAAATCCACAAAAAAAGTTTGCCTGCATCCAAATTATAAAATATCTGTAAAAGGAAAGTGGAGATGTTGGAACATTGCAGAATAGAAAAAGTTACAAACATTAGAAGATAGTAAACAGAATGATTTGTAAATGAATTGAAATCCTATACTATTATCTCAATAAGTTTCATACAAAAATTGATTTAAATTTTGATTAAATATTAAAGATTCCAAAAGTAGAATATCGAGAAAGATTTTCCTTACCTTTCTTGGACTGAACATAAACGAGCACTTCAAATAGATAATAGTTGGAAGAATAAGATATTAGGTAATAGGATATAATGGGTTTAACAAAGGGAAATGAGTCGAATGGTATTAACAAGGGAGAAGTGAGTCGAACGGTATTAACAAGGGTGAAGTGAGCCGAACGATATCAATAGAGGTGAATTGAACCGAATGGTATTAATAGGAGGAAGTGAGCCGGACAGGTTGTTGGGTAATTAGAAGTGGGTTGCCTCTATAAGAAGGTAAGGGGGGTCTGGTAAAGAGGACAACATTAGAGTGTTCTTTTGTAAAGTCTGGACTTTGACCAGAAGAGGGGGATTAGGCTCCTGTGTTCCTTATTGTACATTTATCTTGTGAATTGAATACAGAAACCATTCTTTTACAGTGTTAATCCTTGTTTGTGGGTGTGAGTGCTTGTTAGTAGTTAGGTTTCATACCTATAAACCTAACAAATTGGTGCAACCTGCCGGATTATTTAGGAGAGGACTATTGGAATCAAAGCTTGTGAATCAAGAAGTAATCAAGAAAGGGTGGAAGCATGGAAGGAAGAGACAATACCTGAGAGAGGAGGACCAACAAACAAAAAATGGGCAAGGCAAAACCAAAAATGAGCATGGCAGAATGGAGAAGAAATATGCAAGAAATGAGAGAAATATTGTAGGAAATCAAGTTTCACACAAAGGGCTTAGAAAAAAGTGAGAAATTTTTCATGAAAGGATAGAAAGAGGGTTCAAAAGAAGAGCTGGAGGAAGACAAGGGTGAATAGAATTGGAGGAAGCGTGTAAAATTGCCCAAGTTTGAGGGACTCGACCCATTGACTTGGATCAATGGAGCTGAGAAGTTTTTCGAACTACAAGAGGTGATGGGGGAAGAAAAAGTGCGCCTTGCATACATTAGCATGAAGAGAAGCGTTGTGTATTGGTTATGGGCCTAAAAAGAAAAAGCCAAGGATCGTTCTTGGGAAGGTCTGAAGGGAGCAATGGTGGTGCGATTTGGAGGAAGGAACAGGAGTATAATCTGTGAAAGATTGGGGTCATTAAGTAGTTGGGAACTGTGAAAAAATACATTCAAGATTTTGAAATTTTAATGAATCAAACAAAAGAAATGACAGAAGAGTAGCTAATGGAATACTTTCTCGAAGGACTGAAATATTTTATTTGATTGAAATAAATTATAACTATGAGTTGTTATGAAGAAAAGTTTTAATTTGTTAAAATTTGTTTTCAACATATTAACCTTTTTTTTGTGTTTTCATACTACTCTATTTTAATCTATTAAAATTTATTTTTAAATGAAATTAACAAATTGAAGTACAGTTTTATTTCATTAAAATATTACGTTATTACTTTTGGCATGGTAAGAGAGTAGAACCATGTTCAAATTTTTTTATTATAATGTTGAATATAATTTTTATTATAATAAAAGTATTTAATTTTGTCAAATTTGTTTATAATAAAATATACATATAATTTGTATGTTGGATATTGGGTTAATATTATAAAAATATTGGAAGAGTGTTAAAATATTTATCATAATTATATTTAAAATTATCATGTGTTTAGAATTATCATGATTATATTGTTTGTTGTTTTATTTATCATGTATTTTGTATGAAACTTTTTTATATATAAAAAGAGGGTGGGAGAGATACATAGTTTCAATATTTAAGTATTACTTTTATTTTAATTATTTTTATTTTTTTAATATAATTGTTAAAATAATATAAATTATATTTTTATAATTATTAAAATATGAAAATATATTAAATAATATAAAAAATTTAAATTAAGTTAAAAAATTATTAAATTTTAAATAAAAAATAAAATTTTTAAGAAGATTTAACGGCTCTTCAAATTCCGAAATTTATATTAATGGATTTGTGTGAACGAATTTTCTTTTAAAATTTTATTTTTTATTAACTTTAGTTTTAATGTAATATTGTATATCATTTTATTATTAATCACCATTATTATTATATATTTAAAAATTTTATTTACAAAAGAAATACAACTAGTTAGTTAGTGATTTGTTTCAGTGTAGGAGTTTTTAGTTGTGGAGACTTTTATTAATCATAGTGGACTACTTTTATAAAATAAGGTATTTAGTATTTTTTTTATCGATTAATCATATTTTTTTATCTTTATTATAATTTTTATTATTAATTTTATTCATTCAAATTTTTTATGTTAGAAATTTATAATATTTTGAATAGAAGGTACCGTATAATTTTTTTCTTAAACTATAACATATGTATATTAATATTTATTTTTTGATAAGTATTTAAGTATTTTAGACTTTTTTGGAAAATTCATGGAGAGACTGCTCGAATACACTGGTGTATACAATATCTTCAACACAGATTTATATGCAATACGTCCAAGACAGAAAGTATCGACGAAGCTGAAAAGGAATGGCTTTTGGTTCATTTCCTTTTATAATGTAATTAGATATGTTATCAGCATAAATATATCTATTCATGGTTCATTACCTACACTATGTATCCATTCAAGCTATTGGTTTATAAGTCTATTTTCATTTAATTAACCGTCTCAAATGATTTTTATTATAATAAAAATATTTAATTCTGTCAAATTTGTTTATAGTAAAATATACATATAATTTCTGAGTTGGAAATTGTGTTAATATGATCTAAAAATAAATTTGAAGAAATTTCTTAATAACCATTGAGAAAAAAAAAGATAAAAAATTAAAATGGATTTTTCTGAGTCAGAGGAATAATATCATTAGCTAGAATAATTGATGATTTAATTCAACTAATAAATTATTTAATTTGAACAAAATATTTTAAAATTATGAATTTTAATAATTTAAAAAAAAAATCTATGATTCATTGTCTTCAATTCAATATAATCAAAAGAGAACTGGATTTACCTGAGTATAATAATAAAAAAAAAATCAAATTCCATTACATCTAACTTTTATGGAGTTGAATGGCCAATTTATTTCAAATCTAACCCCACCCCACCTACCATATTCATTCTAAAGAATAGCAAATTCGTCTGCATGCAACTTGAATTTAAAGATGATGATTAAAAGAAGAAACTAGAATGGTGAGGAAGAAAGTGGAAGTAGCTTTCCCAAATATGTTTTCTCTTGCATACCATTAATTATTAAACCTTTATTTTCAAAACCTAAAAGAAAGACAATAATTTTTTTTCTTTTAGAAGTGATGTAAAAATATAATCTTTTGGAGTGTGTGTAAAACATAAAAAACAAAGATATGACAGAAAAACAATAGAGAAACTCTAAGAAGAAAAACAAACAAACTCAATATAAAATCTAATTTCGAATAAATGACTTCAAATATAAAACATTATATTGAATACATTTACTATTTAAATTTAATTAATAACTTAATTTTCTAATTTTTCAAATTGATTCAATTTGATTTTTGGCTTAATATTTATTTTAGTTTTTATATTTTTATTTTTATTTAAATGGTTTTCTTTGAATTTTTTCGACGTTTAAAATATTATTTTTTTATAAAATTTCTTTAATTTAATTTTTTTCATTATTTACCATTTATTGATGTAAAAATCATCCATTAGTTATTTAAATGCAGTCAGAAAAGAAAACAAATTAAACAAATTTTATAAAATAAAGAACTACTTTGAAAAAAAAAACGAACGAAAGCACAAATATAAAAATTAAAATAAGTATTAAGCTTTAATTTTTTATTATTATTTGATTCAACTTAATTTTTTGACTTTGTCTAAAATACTTAATTTAGTTTCTTTTGTTATATTTGAATAAACATGATTAAAATAGTGATAATATGTCGTTATAGAACATAAATGTGATTTCAATTGACTGATGCGGATTTAAGATGAAAATTTTTATTTACCTTTAACATGAACGAAAAAGAAATTAGGAAATTAGAAATCAGAAAATGTCAAATTCTTCGTTTTGATCCAAAAATCTGCATATTCCACTATCCCAAATTATCACAAACTCGTCAACAACAGCAGACAGATTAACTCCACAAAAGATAAGCTCAACAAATTCGATATAACACAAATTTAGTAAACTCGACTAGAAACAAGTTCGACAAGAGAAACATATAGATAAGGCGGACAAGGCTATTATCTATTTATATTGCAAGAAAAACACAATCAGAACATCTCACTCTCACAACAAACACAACTCCAAAATATTCATTAATTTACACATGTTGTCTCATCTAACAAGAACAGCTTCCACAGCCGATGAGTTTATTGAGTGCATTTCTACACAAGTTTGGTTGAGTTCATCTATTTATCCTCAAGGGATGGGATGTATGACCACTTTTCCAATGGCTCTGTTAGTCTTCAAATATGCAAATGCCTCCACAGTCTCAGAAAACGCAAAGGGACTCTTAGGATCCAATATCGGCTTCACCTTCCCACTCTCTAAGTAAGGTTCTAGTTTCTTCAACACAGTACCATCTGAAATTCGCATTACGAAGATACCTGAAGGACTTCCATGTGCTGCTACTGTCACAACTTTTCCATTTTCTTTAACAGCCTTCAACGCTCTATCAATCTCACTCTGCCCTGATTTTAGAATCAATCATACACAACTTTTCAATAGTGTTATTACACAAAATCTGATACAATATTATCTGTATATTGTTGCAGCATATTAATTATATGTTCAGAGTTTCAATGTCTCACCGACTGTATCGTACAGTACATCAAACTTTTCTTCCAGCTCTTCAAGCTGACCCTTTGTATAATCAATGGCTAAGTCTGCTCCCAAGTTCCTTAACAAATCCAGTTTCCCAGTACTTGCTGTGGCTGCAACCTTTGATGCTCCAAAAACGTGCTTCGCTAGCTGCATCATCAAACACATACACAACAAATCATTTGACAATGTTTTGACAATGTTCTCAATAACCAAAGATGATTAAATATATGAAACCTGAATAACAAGGGATCCAACTCCACCAGCACCTCCAAGAACAAGGATAGATTTGCCAGCAGAAAACTCAATTCTTTCAAGTCCTTGATAAGCTGTGATGATGGCTAAAGGAAGAGCTGCAGCTTCTGCAAAGCTCAAATTGGAAGGTTTGTGTGCCAATACCTTTTCTTCAACAGCAGTATACTCTGCCAGAGATCCAATCCTTTTTGGATTGTTTATAGGATTCTCATTGATGTCTCCATAAACCTCATCCCCAACCTTGAATTTTTTCACTTCACTTCCCACTCTCACCACCACACCAGCAACATCGTACCCAGGAACAGTCTTAATTAATTTCCATCACCACATACAAGATTTAACAATGCAAAACGAAAAAAGAACAATATATCATTATATGGGAGAAAATGAAAATTAATAAGGTTTTAAAACCATGTATGCAAAGGATTATAAAAAATCAAATCAAACCCATACCGGCAATGGAGAATCGGTGTTCTTGAAATAGCCATGAGCCCTCTTATAATCTACAGGATTAAGGGCTGCAGCAGCAACCTTAATGAGCACCTCGTCTTCCTTGATCTGTGGTATAGGTATGTTGGATTCAAATTTCAGAGTATCTTCTATGTTTCCATATTCAGAATACGCCCAAGCTTTTATGTGTGACGGAATGCTAGGAGTACTTGCCATTTTTGAGTGGTTTGGTTTGAAGGGAAAAGAGAAATGTTAGAATTCCTAGGTTGTGGTTGAACTCGGTTTTGTGGATACTATGATGTTGCATCTTGCAACACCAACCATTCATTTATAGAGAAAGAAAAATTATTCATGTACAGTGGTAACCACTTGATTCTGTTCTAATTTCTTCTTTTGTCAATACCAATGAATTTTGTTGCCAAAAGCTGCAAGAGTTCATCATGACGATTTTCTGGGAAGGTTCATGATGTTATGTACAGGATCTACAATCAATGACTATATTCATCATTTTGTCAGAAACTTTTGTTGAAATATATTGACGTCATAAATAAATTTTGAATATTGAAACTAAAAAATAAACTTTTTAAATTTAGTAGAATAATTAAATTAATGTTTTAAATTTTTTAAAATTCAAATACAAGACATAATATTATAAAAATGTTGATTTGTTGATAATATAAATTTGTAAGTTTTAAAAGAAAAAACATTATTTAAGGTTTCCATAATATTTTTATTTACTTTTTATTTTTTTTTAAATTACAAACATTTATACTTTTATCGTTATTTTATTTTTATGTTATATGTTAAATAAATATAAAAGTATATTATAATATTATTAAAAGTTATAGAGATTATTGTTTTAAAAGTAATGGAGATGATATCTATGTAGAGTAAATAAGACTTTATGACCTAACACTTAATCATCATTTATTTGACCCCATTCATTGTTTTTTACCTTAAGTTTAAACTGGGAAGTATTTAATGCGAGAAAACGAAGTTGATCAATAATGCTGTATAGGAACGGATTAAAGGTTCTATAAATCAAGAAAAAATTGAGAAACGTGCAAGTGACTTGACCTACCTAAATAAAACCTGTAAAGTGTGTTTACCTACTAAGTAAAATTATAAAATTATAAGAGTTTGATTTTGTTTTTCAACCATTTAAATGGTTAAACTATTTATAATTTTTATAACTACCTGTTTAAAAATAAATTTTAAATTTAAGGTTTATGTTCATTACTTTATATTGATTTTAGTACAACTTTTAATAAATACCGTGTAAATTAAATGAATTTAATCTTCTTGAATGCATACTACATATTATAGAACTAAGAACAAACATCATATAGTAAATATAGTAATGTTATAATAGTTGCCGATGAACACTGTAATAACCTAAAAAAAAAAAATTTGTCAAAAGATGGATGATGATGGTATTAGGTGAATAAACCAAATTTTATAATTAAAAGCATATTAGCCACTTAAGTAGAAGTAAATTGTAAGCGGTCCATCTCCTAAAAATACTTCTCTCTCTAACATTTCATTCATCAACTTTCTCCACCTTCTCTCTAGGTCACTTCCTTACTGAACTATCCATTTCACAATTAGAGAAAGTTTAAGTAATCTTGATATTGTAGGCTCCAATTTCACTGATCTATTCTTCATTCGATAAGCATTATTCTTCCTTTTCGTTCTTCCTTGGGCTGTGATCATGTAGCAAATCTTGCTGCATGTGACACATTATATCTTCTCTTCCAGTTTCAGCCTCAATTTGGTTTTAAAGTTTGTTCTCCATCATCATCAGATGATATATAGGTACTGATAAAGTTTTCCCTAAGACACGGGACAGTGTTGATCATTCTCAAGCTTGACTGCTGGAATTAGAGGTAAGGGAAGCTAGGTGTTGATTTTATGTTTTGAGAACTAATGATTGAATAAGCTAGGGTTATATGTTTAATTTTGTGAAATTAACTGTATGCAAATCTGTTTGGATACATGGGTGATGTTGGGTTGAGAGATTTTAACTTTGCATGTTAAAATTAGAGCTGTTTATATATCTACTGTTGAATATGTGAATTCTGGATCATGATTTTGATTTGTTTGTGGTGTTTTACTGAAGATTTAATATATTGATGAAGTGAACCCATTTGTGTAGGATTGTTATATGAAAATTGAGTGAATGGTAGTGTGTTGAATCATATTATGAAGAACTAAGATAGTCAAAATGAGATTTAGACATTTCTTGTAGTGCTAGAAAGTTTAGATAGTCTATACAGGTCAAATGTGACCTAATTGGATCCCTAGAATGGTCAAAAACAGGTACTAAGTGGCAAATTAAGATTTAGACCTCTAGGTGAATAAAAATGTGGTTTCTAGGTGGGAATTGATGCATAAACACTAAATTATAGGATTAAGAATGCTTAGAACCAGTTAGGCAAGTTTAATTCATCACATAGATCAAGTTCGGAGTGTTAGAAACTCATTAAAGTGTCTTAGATGCACCAAAACCAGAAAAATAAGGTTGTTGTTAAATACTGATAAGAATAATCGATTACCTCACTTGATAATCGATTATTCTAGTCAAAACGTCATATTTTCTTCAAAGTTTTCGTAAATAATCGATTATCACATGTAATAATCGATTATCATATGTAAATAATCGATTATCATATGTAATAATCGATTATTGTTGTCAGGAAATCATCCACGGGGTTTCGGGTATCATTTCTGGACGTTCTTTAGGTCGTTCTGGGAGTTTTTGACCCTTCCAGAACTATTGGTGATGGTCTCAAAGTTTTTTTCCCTGTCTAAGTATGAGTTTAAGGGGTATTGGGTTGTTTAATGGTTATTCTTGGACTGTCATTGTATGTTAATGTTTATTGAATGGGTTCATATGGATTTCAATGTGAAAATATTATGGTATTTACTTGTTCATGTCTTGAGTTAAGTTTTAAAGAGAAAGTATATGAATGTAAGAGATATGTATGGTGTGGAAAGTGAAAAGTATGGTTATTGGACGTAATTCCATGATCCTCAAGGGAGGTTACATGGTGGTGCCCGGTAGTTTGTTGTGATTGACAGTATGAATGGCCGGAGTTTTTGACGGGGTTATCCTAACATTCTAATGATCATCCAAGCTCAAGTAGAGAGTGATGAATCATGTGGTGAGAATAGCAGGAGGTCCTAGGATAGGCGCTTTCACTATAGGCCTATACCGCGATAATAAGCTAACCTTGTGAGTGGTCGGGTGAAACCCCTCGGCAATGGCTTTGCAAAGCAGTAGGGCCACCACAAGTGCACAAATCCCTGCAACTCGATATTTCATACTAGTCCAGATGGTCAAATCACATGATCGGTCATTGGTATCATGATAACGCATTTGGTCATAGTCTAGTAGTGTCATAACATGATAGGATGTTTGATTTAATCACATGTATGTATATGCCTTGCCTTTTAACTGCTGAATGATAATTAACATGTTTTTAGAACCTAGCTTACCCTTACTCTTGTGTGTTGTATGTACTGTGCTCTTTTCTTTGCGATGATCATCCACTTGGATATGAGCAAAGGGAGATGAAGTTTCCCTGGAGCAGACATTGGAAAGGACAGGTACAACTGCCCCTAGCTCTTAGGATCTCCCTTTAGCTGTAATCTATTTTGAAAGACTTTATAGTTGTAAAGTTTTAATTCCTTGTCTATTTTGGATGACTGTAACTCGTTATACTGTCATCTAACACTCTTACTGCTTTCTATTATTATAATCGACACATTATATATATATATATATATATATATATATATATATATATATATATATATATATATATATATATATATATTGGGATGTTATATAAACTCTCAGAATCTTGATATCGTTTTCGAAGAGTCAAAATAACATATTTAAAATTTATATATTTAGACATTATTATTATAATACAATAAAAATAAATAATTAGGTCGTTATTATTGTGTTCAAAATAACTGAAGAAATTAAATTTATATTATTTCATCTTATAGCTTCTGTTTTATCATTTTTAAAAAATAATTTTTGTTGTTCATAAGTTTATATATATATATATATATATATATATATAAAAGAAAATCAAGACTAAAAAATAAATGATTAATTTAACTAAAAGTTAAGGAACTAATTATTGAAAGAAAAATTTATAATATTCAAACCACAATTACAAATGACTTAGGAAAACTATCTTTTCATTTTATGTTCATAAAAAAATTAATATAGTTATGAAAAAATAAATTTTCTTTCTATCTTAAAAAAATTACTATGCAAAAGACTAATGAGATAAAAAAAATATTAAATTTATAAGTGGGACAAGTTACTTTTTTTTCTTTCTTCATGGAACAAAACATGTGAGAAACGAGTGTTTAATTTTCCTTTTTCCATCGTATACAAAAAAGAACACGTTAAAGAACATGTTAAAGAGTAGAAGATGAACACAAATAGTGAGTATATTTGTGTTACTTATGAATATTTTATTTTTAATTTAAAAAATTATTTAAAATATAAATTTAAATAAAAATTAATTTAAAACGAAATTTCACAAAAAAATAGTTAAGTTAGTTATTCTCACCTTATGAATAGTCTCAAAATAGATCAACAAAACCTACCCAGGCCTTTTAACTCATGAAAGCTTGAACTGATCTAGAGACAATGTTAAAACAAACGAATTGAATCTAAAGAATGATTGATTAACAAAGAGAAAAAACAAAGGTTCAAGAAGCACATTCAACCCAATGATCTCTTGCAAAAATCAAAAGCAAAATAGATATCGAAGAAAAAAGAAATATTCTACTTTTCCGAATGAATATTTTGCTCTATTAAACTTCAAGAGTTATCTATGATAAACACAATCACAACCTCTCTAATCCCAAAAGAGATAAAATTTTGAACGAAAAAGCTGGAAAAAAAAAAGGTGTAAGGCTATACAGAAAAAGAATCGAAGAAAAAAAGATACACATTTATATTTTTCTAAAGCATTTGAGTTTTTATTTTGTTTTCTAAAAGTTGTTTTATATTTTAAAAGTTTTAAAAAATTATACTAATAAAATAAATTTAAACTTTTAATACAAATAATTAAATAATTTTGATCAAAAATATAAATTTTAAAAAAAATTATTTTTTAAAATATAACTATAATTTCATAAGTTTAAATAAAAATAAAAAATATGAAATAACATAAAATAACGAAAATAATTTTAGTAGAATAAAGGATAAATTTATTCTACTAAAATTATTTCTGATATTTTAGAAGGTGCATGCAGATGTTACGTATGACGCATGGAGAGAAGAATCCATACTGTTACGTCAAATCAGACAAAATACAAAAGTTTATCTGTCTTGATTTTATGGAACACATTCTTGAGAAGTGTATAGAAATATAAAAATAAGTTATAAATAGAAATAATTGTATAGGTATAGTTACACTTTTCTTTAAAAAAAAAATTGGGTTTTACTTGACAAATTACATTTTTGGATAGATTTAAAAAAATTACCGACTGTATGCAACTCGTATGGAGGGTAACATTTTTATACGAAGAAATTGTATATGTAAGCGATTAGAAGGGATCAAACGTTCAATAGAATTGGATATATGATTTTAAATAAAAATGTAATCAATTACTAGAAGAATAAAGTGTGGGTAATATCTAGTGGTAATCAATTAAATGAAAAGTGGAATGGTTGAAATGATTATATTTTATATATTTGTTATTATTTAAGTTATATAGTTATTTAAGTATAAAGATTAAATCAAAATTAAATGTTTTTCATAAATGAGAAACTTAAAATATAATAAACATAAAATACTAACTTTTCTAATTAGATATCTTTAATCAAATATTTTAAGGGTTAAAATAATAATTTTTGTATTTTAGAAGTAGATTTTGCATTTTAAGTTTGATTTAAATAATTTGACACTTTTTAAATCAATTCTTAGTATTTAAATATTTCAATGATTATAAATTTCATATTTTCTTAACTCATTTATTTATGTCATATTATCTAATTTAAATCTCACGTAAATATTTTCAACAACTCATTGACTAAATTTAAGTTTTTCATAAATAGACATTATGAAAACAAGTAAATCTAACAAAAGGATCATGATTAGAAAAAACAAAACTTGCAACCGAATAAAAATAGCTTGCCAAACCAAAAACAAGAAGAACGAAATTTGTCTTTGAAAAAGTTTGTTTGGTTAAATTTAAAGAGTTTTCTACTATGAATGCTACCCCAACCTTATCACAAAAAAGATGGAATTTTGCGTGAAAAATTTAAGACAAAAGTATAGTGCTGCAGATTGAAAGAGCTTGAGAAGAGAATATATGCGTTTCTGTTAAAACAACTGGGTTTTTGTTTTTATTTTATTTTTTAAAAAAATGTTTTGCATTTTAAAAGGGTTTTTACAAATTTATTCACTAAAATATTAATAAAATAAACTTAAACTTTTTAACAAATAATTTTAAATTAGTGTGATCAAAATATAAATTTTAAAAACTTTAATCTTTTAAATATAACTATAATTTCATAAATTTAAACTAAAAAAAGTATATGAAATAAAATTTTAAATAAATAATTAAATATTTTTACCTATTACTGACATATATTTATTAAAATTATTCATTTAATATTAATAGCAGATTTTACTAGTTAATGTTCTATCCTATTATATTGTATCTTGTGTACCAAATAAACCACGAGGACTTATTTCATGAAAAAAGATATTTTGAAAACCATCTTAAACTACTATTTGATAATTCTTTTTAATAATAAAATATTGAACTTTGTTCATATAATAAATATAAATAATTATTTTTGAAATGTGATAGTATAACCTAACAAAAATTATATTTTTACGGATTAAAACCAGAATAGTTTGTTCCCTAGTTTTAATACAAAAACTATATACACTAGTGTAAAAATATTGTTTAACGTCACACATTAGATGTCGGTTAAGGATAAGCGCGACGTATATTGATGACCGGTGACATTTATCTAAATAAGTTGGCAATATAGATGTCCGTTAAGTCGATCTCCAACATCTATAGAATTTTAGACGTCGCCCCTTTCAACCTGACGTCTATATTTCTGACCCTTAGATGAAGAGTCATTTCCTTCAGCCTTATAGACGTCGGTTCGACGGGCCCCCGACGTCTATATTACGGAAATTAATGTTGCTCACCTACCTATCAGACATATAAACGTCGGGCTCCTACTAACTAACGCCTATATGTCTGTCAGGTAGGTGAATAGTCACTCTTTTCAGCCTATAGACGTCTGATCCCGCCGCATTAACGGGCCCCGACGTCTATATGGCGGAAATTAATGCTACTCACATACCTGTCAGACATATAGACGTCGGGCTGCTTCTATATGTTTGCCAGGTAGGTGAATAGTCACTCTTTTCAGCCCTATAGACGTCGGGTCCCGACATATTGACGTCTATATACAATTCTAGACGTCAGTTACCTTAGGTATCGACATCTATAATCCTATCAGGTATGTGAAAAGTCATTTGTTTCTGCCCACGAGACGTCTCATCCCGCCAAGCCGACGTCTATATACAACAGAAATATTAATTTTTAAATCGAATGGACGTCATATTA
Organism: Vigna mungo; assembly: GCA_036885675.1. Classification (NCBI taxonomy): domain Eukaryota; kingdom Viridiplantae; phylum Streptophyta; class Magnoliopsida; order Fabales; family Fabaceae; genus Vigna; species Vigna mungo. Next base: position 17,814,116 of record CP144697.1, on the reverse strand, counting down.
GTCAGGCGACCGACATATTTGCTATTTTAGACGTCGATTCTGTGTACAACAAATGTCTAATTTTTTGTTAAATAACACTGCGAACCAGCGGTTTGCGAACCAACACTTTGATCGTCTTTGCCTTTTCTCTCCGCTGCTCTGCATTTCCAAGTAAGTTTCCTCTCCTTTTAACTACTTAAAGTTGTTTTTACTTCAATTAAAGTAATCTTTGATGTATTATCTCTCATTTGAACGGATAAAAATGAGTTTTCATTGTGTTTTGGTGTGTTTTTTTTGTTGTGTCTTTGTGTAGCATAGTGTACCTTCTCCCTTTGCTAGTTTCTTCCTAAGGAAAACTTGCGGTTTTTGGACTTCTCATGGCATTTCAACCCAAGGACGAACTTGGGTGGTTGCCTATGTCCATTCTAACCGCCAACGAAAAAGTATACGGTGAGAATACACCGTATTCTTTTTCGTTGGTGGTCGGAATGGACCTAGGCAACGACCTAAGTTTGTCTTTGGGTTGAAATGCCATGAGAAATCCAAAAGACGTAAATTTTTCTTTTGAAGAAACTAGCAAAGGAAGGAGGTGCTACTATGTTACCCAAAGACACGACAAAAACTGAACCAAAACACAACTATCACTTCATAGACGTCGGTTAATATACAAACCGACGTCTATGATGTCCCAATGACGTCGGTTAATGCAATGTTTGACGGCTTTATAGACGTCCCAAGTGTTATAGACTGACGTCTAAGGTACATTAGACGTCGATTAGCGCAATGTCTGATGTCTTTGTAGACGTAGTTCTTTGAATTGAACTGACATCTATATCAACGTTGCACCTGCAAAAAATCGACGTCCCATTAACGTCACTCGTATAGACGTCGGTTCTGGTGGTGACGTTAAAAGTTCAAAATAACTGACGTCTAAAACCCTTTTTGTACTAGTGATAAAACAACTTTCGTAAGCACATAAATAGAAGAGTAATTAGAAATTAAATTCATAAAAAACCTAATATTTGGTTGTATGTTGTATTAACATAGTAAGCAAAGTGTTAGTCTTATCATGATGGAGTTCATGGTTTGATGATGCTCATGGTGTGATTTATGATTGGGATAATCACGATGGTGGTGAATGTATGATGATGATCATGGTATTTGACATGCTCCAAGTTATGCTATGTTGATAATGATGTTACCATAATGGTTATAGTGGTAGTTAACATAAGTGTTAATGAGTGGATAGACCAAAGGTCTATGTGTGAGATGTTAGTGATGACATCAAGAATTAAGGATCAAGGATCAATGATGGAAGTTTGAGGATCGGGAACCGAGTAATTCATTATAATTGAATTGTTTATGTTAGAGGATTAGGAATCCTATTATTATTACTTTTATGTATGAGGTGTTTGATTATGGTTGATATAACCATAAGCTATGTATCTTGTTGTGTGTTTGATTATAGTTGATATAATCAGTATCTATGTATGTTGTTGTTATGATTATTTTATTGGTAGCTTACTTCGCTTACTCCATACATGTTTGTGTTTTTGTATTTGTAAATGAAATTATAGATGATGATATCTACTTGAGCAGATAATATTGTAGATCTTCCAGAGCTATGATAGATTCGTGAAATAACGAGGAAGATTTGGATTTCTTTATAAAATTATTTTGGTATAAGCTTTTGAAACAAATAATTGTTTTATTCTCTTAATCATTTTAATTATTTTTGAAATAATGTAATTGAATAAAACTTTTGAAACTTAGTGCTTACCTAAGTGGTTCTTTCACATTTCTCAATCCCATTGGAATTTTTCAAAAACAATTTCTCTTATCATAAATGCCGCAACAATAATGCCAACATTACCCGCAACAATAATAGACCATGCAGATAGTTCACTTCATTAATTTCAACACAAGGAATTAAAATCCCAACTCCAATTAATTAAATTAAACAATATGAAGTGATAAAATCAATTCAGTTTTAATCATCAATGTGTTAAAATCCAAAATTGAAACTGCCAAAATCCATGACGTCAAAAATATGCACATATTTAAAACCCAACCCCGTTCTCATCTCTAACCAAATCCAATGATGCAAGATAACATGTATTTCAAATGAATATTGAATTAAAAAATAAGGGCAGAGACATTGTAATTAGCATGTATATCCTTGCCACCAAACTTATCATTAGGAAAGAATGAGTCTCAAGGCAACCACAGCATGTGTTTCAAATGAATATTGAATTAAAAAATAAGGGCAGAGAGTTGCATCCTAAACCAACTAAAAAAAGTGTTTCACCATCTACCTTCAATATTTCATTTTACACTTCCAACGTTTTCCAAAAAAATATTCACTACCTACATTTTCATTGTCTAATCTATCCAAGTCACTGTTTTCCCAATAAATTACTGATTTTGTTTTTCAACCATTTAAATTGCTAAACTATTTATAATGATTTATTTGAAAAAAATTTAAATTTAATTTAATTTTATAAAATTAATTTATAATTTAAGGTTTAATTTGTAACATCCCCAATAAATATTACTTCAGAAGTTATGATTTACTTTAGGAGTTACAAAATAATAAAGGAGAACAGTAAAGAAATATCTCAAACGAAAATAAAATAGGCTATCACTTTAAAACCGAATAAACAAAAGGTACAAGTATTCAAAATAGAGTAACATTATGGTGTACATTACCATAGACCGGATGGCCAAACTAAAAATATTCCCTATACATAACATTCTACAAAAGAAGGAAAGAGAAATAACTATTCCTAAGGACCGGACGGTCCAGTACCATACTCGGGTACCACCTCTAAACTTTCTTCAGTCTGTACCGCGTCTGTCAGGTTCTCTTCTAAGGCAGCTTCCAAAGTATCTTCTGCTCACATTCATAAGAATGATCATAGCAAATGAGAAGAAAAGTCGACCGGTCGGATACCGAACGACAACATACAAAACAAGACAAATAAGGGTAAGCTTATGTACATTTAACTTATCCATTCATCATACAAGTAAACATATTCTACAAACAATTAATCAATACAACATATCATTCACATACTCAAAAATCAACCGTTAAGACACTGTCCGGACGGTATGAACATGTAGCTCGGTCGTCCCTAGCACCCGGGCGGTGTAGTAACTGTTTCCTCAGCTGCCGCCCGAGGTTAGTCCTCAAACGGTTATATGCGCGTATAACCGCGGACCTCCTGCCATTCCCACACATGACCGACCTCTCTACTTGAGAAAACGTCCTCACGGAATATCAGGATCAAGGACGACACCGGAGTCATTCCCACATTCATACTTTACCAATCAATTTTCCAATTCGTGAGATATTCCACCCGAGGAATTCTCTTACTTAGTCAAATTACTTATTTATTCTCACTTTCATAAACGAAGAGTGTCAAGACAATGGACGTATTATCACCGATAAAATCAAAGATAAAACCAGACCAGAAATATAGCTGAAAGATCTGATAAGACTACAAATGACATTTATGAATTTGACAGGCCGTTCCGGCAACGATAAAATTAATCATCAAATAACAATACTAATAACCGGGCGGTATAATCAAAGATAAGACTGGAGAACAGAAGAGTATCAGTTGGTTGAAAAATGGTCCGACAATGAATAAAATCGTACCCATAACTATGAATATTAGTCATCCGGCCGGTTTGACAAAGAATAAAACAAATACTAATCATAGTCGGATGATGGTCTATGACAGGACACTTCTCAAAAAGAATAATTTAGTCAAACAAACCGGTCGTTCCAATAAATAAAACTTCACTAGACCGTGCAGTCACTAAGTGACCGGACGGCTATTCACAAAGAAGAATCTCAGATTTATAAGATTTATATAGTTTTAAGTGTCAGCCTAAGGCCGAACACTTGCAAGACCAAATGCTTAGTTTATGACCAGCGTTTATTAAGTACTTTACAATGAAATTATTAATGGAACCAATTTAAGTTTAACAACATACTAGGCCGAACAGTCCGATTAGACCGAACGGAAATAAGGGAAGACTGAATGATCCTAATGATCTTCAATCTCAAACTCACATTCTCTAAGTTTTTCATATTTATTCATCTCTTGCAACTCATATAACAACATTCCACATTCAGTTCATGCAATTCAAACAACATACTTTATATATTAAACATGCATTAAATTATTCACATTTGAATCATACAGAACATCAAAATTAAACACTCATAAGCTTCCCTTACCTCTAATCCAGCTAAACTTCGAAAGTCCTACTATAAGATTGACCAAACGTCCAAGAGCTCTGACAGTAAAACGGATCGGTGCAAACGAAAGGTCTTCACACTAGGAGTATAATTTCTGAAAGGAGGTTGATGATCGGAACAGTGTTTGGGTTAGAATTTCTAGAGAGAAGTTTAGAGTCTTAGAGAGAAGGAAGAGAATTTTGAGATTTCAGAAAGTTGGTTTGAGGAAGAAGATGAAGTTTGCATGCAGAAAGAGTCTTAAGAATTCGAAGCTTCTACCTTAATTACTCTTCCAGAACCGGACAGTTGGCTTGCTCTCCAGGTGCCACATGGTTTCCACTCACAGGGATTTTCCCTGCTAAGCCGTCGCTGCACGGATTACAAGAAAAGGGAATTAAATGCTTGTAGGATTTTGTCTCCCACTCACCAAAGGAGACCGGCCGGTCGCCACGTGGCCGAGCCTAAACATAACCATTTTCTGGGTCGTGACATAATTCATCATTTTACATTAATCTTATTTTTAATCCATGCAAAATTTTCAAACACATACCATAAATAAAATTAATTTTAATTTTATTCAATGCTTAATATACATCATAGAACATATATCATATAATAAATATAGGAATATTATAATACGTGAAGATGAATACCATAATTTTAAAGAATCAAAATAATATATTTAAAATTTATATATTTAGTCATTGTCATTATAATATAATAAAAATAAATAATTATATAATTATTATTATTCTTCAAAATAATTGATGAAATTAAATTTGTAAATTAGTTATTTTGTATTTTAAAAGTTTTACAAAATTATACTAATAAAATAAATTTAAACTTTTAAAAAAAATAATTAAATAATTTTGATCAAAAATAAATTTTAAAAAATTCAATCTTTTAAAATATAACTATAACTTTATAAATTTAAATAAAAAATAAAAAATACGAAATAACATAAAATAATGGAAATAATTTTAGTAGAATAAAAATTTATTCTACTAAAATTATTTATGATGTTTTGTAAGGTTTGGTTCATAAGCCAAACTTTTTAGAATATCCAGAGAAGATTTTACAAAATCCCATTGTTCTTCTGCTTCGTATTTTCCCTTCTAAATTAGCTATGTAAACATAGCATGCATCTGGTCTACTTGGAAGTGAACGATTTTATATATATATATATATATATATATATATATATATATATATATATATATATATATATATATATATATATATATATATATATATATATATATATATATATATATATATATATATATATAATTGAATTAACAGGTTCTTTGTTTTAGAATAGGTTCTTATATATACTGTAATAAATTTTGAATAAAATAACAGGTTATTTGTTTCTCCTATTACTATCACAGATTTCGAATTGGATTTATGTTTCAATTGGATTGGTGTTGGTGTTTGTTGATTTTGTGATTATGGTTTTTGGAATTGAAAATTTTTAGGATCTTTAAATTGGAATTTTATTTCTGTTTTCGCATTTCGAAACTATTGAGTTTTAATTGATCTGAGACGGATTAAACAGAATAGTTTTTCCTACAGAAGAATAATTATAAATTAAATTCATAAAAAACCTAATATTTGAGTCTATGTTGTATTAACAGAGTAAGCAAAAAGACATTATTATACCGCATAATCTTTAGATACAAAACAGAATAATACATGCTGGAAGGTCCAAAGTCTAGTTATAAGTTTACAACAAAGATAACAACCATTCATATCTATAAGAGATTTATTACAACACAGACACTGAAATAGGAAATAGGCAAAGTAGTAGAGTCATAAGGCCAGAGAGAAATTTGGCATGCATGTATGCACATTATGGGATGGGATATATGACCACTTTCCCAGTAGCTTTGTTAGTCTTCAAATATGAAAATGCTTCCACTGTCTGAGAAAATGGAAAGGGACTCTTAGGATCCAATATTGGCTTCACCTCTCCACTCTCCAAGTAAGGTCTCAATTTCTCCAGCAAATCACCATCAGAAGTGAGCAAGAAAGGGATAGCTGGTGGAGTTGCAGGTGCCACTATTGTCACAACTTTACCACCTTCTTTAACAACCTTCAATGCCCTTTCACTTTGTCCTGTGTAATTATGATATCAACAATGTTTAAGACACCAATATTCAAGAATATTATGTTAACAGATTCATGTAAAGAAATTGAACACTGGAGATGAATCCAAATAACTTACCTACTGCATCGTACACCACATCAAACTGCTCTGCAAGTTCTTCAAAGTTCTCTTTTGTGTAGTCTATAGGCAAGTCTGCTCCCAAGTTTCTCAACAATTCCAGTTTTCCACTACTACCAGTAGCTGCTATCTTAGATGCACCAAATATATGCTTCGCGATCTATCTCATGAAACACACAAATACTGAATGCAATTAGCTTTCCATTAGAGTATGCAATGTTACATTGAGTACAAAGTGGTAAAAAATTGTGAGAGTAATAGATGAGCAAAAGATGAATTTTTGGCTAAAATTTCAAACCTGAATAACAAGGGATCCAACTCCACCAGCTCCTCCCAGAACAAGTATAGATTTGCCAGCAGAGAACTGAGCAGTTTCAAGTCCTTGATAAGCAGTTATGATTGCCAAAGGGAGGCTTGCAGCTTCAACAAAACTCAAATTGGAGGGTTTGTGAGCCAATACTTTCTCTTCAACTGCAGTATATTCAGCTAAACTGCCAATAGTCTTTGGATGGTCCAGAGTAATCTCATTGATGTCACCATAAACTTCATCTCCAACCTTAAATTTCTTCACTTGATTTCCCACTTTCACCACCACACCAGCAACATCGTACCCTGGTGCAGTCTTCTCACCACAAAATGAGATTAAAGAAAACAAAAATGTTAAGCTAGATTGAAAAGTTTGGCCTAATTGACTAAGACAGAGTTAAGAGAAACATAGTTACTGGTAAAGGAGAGTCAATGTCCTTGAAATGACCAAGAGCTCTCTTATAATCTACTGGATTAATGGCTGCAGCCACAACTTTGATAAGCACTTGGTTTTCCATGAGATGTGGTGTGGGCACATTAGGATCAAACTTGAGAACCTCTTCTATGTTCCCATATTCAGAGTAGATCCAAGCTCTCATGTGAGATGGAATACTTGTCATGGTATTGTGAAGAATCAATGATAAAATCCTTTGAGAGTGTTTGTTTGGAGTGAAAGAGATAAGGGTAATGAAGATACAGATACTTAAGATGAGGATGGAAAGATTATGCAAAACAATATGCTATTTATAGCATGCAAAATGATTTCTATTTTTGGGAAACTGCTTAGATTATTCTTTTTTCATGTCAAGTGATGATTTGTGTCATGACATCATATCAAAGAAACCAAGAACCATTTCCTCTTTTACTTTCTTTCCTTTTAGGACAACATCACCTTGCATGCAGACGATTTTCCAGCAATATTCGTGATGTTTTGCCCATCTTCTTTGACGGATCAGTGTTCTTGGTTGTGGTGAAGGGGTTATAATCAAGAACAATGATATTTGGTACATCTTTGAATTGCAAATATTTATTAAATACTGTGCATTTTTCTTTATTTATCTTTCTTATCGCACCTCTTATTATATTTATATAATTTTTCTTTTCTATTTCTTTTTTTCAGTTGGTATACATAAATTGTCAGAAATAATTTTAGTAGAATAAAATAGTGTAGGAAAAGAAAGGAAATAATAAAGTGTATGTATAATGTTAAGTAAGGTATGACGTATGAAGAAAGAGTCCATGTCGGCGGCGATATATAATCTGCGTTATCCTTATTAATTTTTTTTTCTAACGCAAAACAGAATAATACTGTTACGTCAAATTAGAGAAAATACAAAATAATTCCTCTTAATGATTTGTGATATTCTCAAAAAATAAGATTTATATAAAGAAATTATTTGTTATTCTATAAAATGAAAGATTTGTTTTGAAATTTCTTCGGTCAGTTGATTTTCATTTTTCTGTAACAGGTAAGATGCTAATCCCCCGAAATAATATATTGTTCTAGGAAAATAAAATTTTAACACCATTTTTTGACACCATTTTGACACTGTACACTGTCAAAATGTGGTTGGACGATTTCAAATTAAAAAATAAACTTTGGTTTTTCTCTTCCAAATATATCCCTGCTTTAACTTTTTTAATTTGAAATCGTCCAATCACATCTCAACACGTCTGCAGTGTCAAAATAGTGTCAAAAAAATGGTGTTAAAATATCATTGTCCAATTAAATACATGAACATTTACTTTAAATCGCGTTACTCGTAGTTTAATGTCATTATGAAAATTTTAAGTTAAAAGAAAAAACCTAAAACTTGTTAAATATTTTAAAATTAATTTTACATTCAAAAATCAACTCTTCAACGGAAAAGTAAACGCAGACATATATTTGAAACCAAACACTTATAATGTTGAATAGTTATGAAAAACTTGTGTTCCTCTGTCTCCATATACAAAACTGAAACGTGCTAGTAAAATTTCATTTTCTTCTTAAACCAGAAATCAGAAAAAAACCATAACGAGATCTGCTTTTGAAAATGTGAGCATTTGATTATCCAGAAGGGATAAAACTTGATCAATGTTCACACATGCAGCTGTTTTTGTGTACTTGACACTTGATGACTATGTATATAATTATGATATAGAGTAATGTTGCATAGATAGATAAAGTAGCTAGTTGAATCTGCAAAAGATGAAAGCTGAAACAATAGAAGAAGATGCAAAGGCCACAAACGCAACGAAGGATAAAGCAACAGATGCCTTCGCAATTTCCAAGAACTTGTCTCCCTCTGAAACTTCGTTTGCCCAATAATGTGCTGTGGTCGCAGCTGAAGATGATGCCGACATTAGAAGATAGGCCATCACCTGAAGTTTTTCATTCCATCAAACACCTTTCTTGATTGGTATGTGATAATATACATGCCATGATCCATGAACTATAAACTAAAAATATGTTACCTAGAGGTGGAAGAATATCAATATAACATGCATGCATGCATTGCCACAATAGACACGAGAAAATTTTCCATTTTTAAGACACATAGGAGATTAATCAAACAACTAATTACATGAAAGCATTTTATACATTAAATTTGTTTACAATATTTCTATAATAATAATAATAATAATGATATTATTGATGTAAGTTCCTTCGTATTGACACATCCTATTGAAACTAATTACTTATTTGTACAGTGATTCATCATAAGACATGTTAGTCTGATTTTTCATTAAAAAGACTTTTAATACAAGAATGAATTGTTTATAATATTTTCATAATAATAATATTGATGTGAATTCCTTCATGCTAGCACGTCCTATTAGAATTAACATAAATATCTCTTATTTATACTTTGTTCATCATAATAAGATATGTTTGTTTGACTTTTCATTAAAATAACTTTTAATACAAGGATTAGTTTAAGTTGGTCACCAGAATAAAGTTTCGATTTTGATAGAAGATTTAATGAAGAAATACACTAACAATAAAATATAAGTCTAATCCAAGTAAATAATTGACCTCGTTTCAAATTCAAAACCTTAAAAAATTAGGCTTATCAAAACCTTAAAAAATTAGGCTAATAAGTTCTTATTATATATTGTTGAATTTTCTCAATTCTAGTAATAGTGTGACTAACTCACGCTTACTCTTAGATTTACAATAATTATAGCACGTTTTACCAATTAATAATATTACAAGAGAAATGTTAATCATAAACAATTTGTATTAATTAAATATTTTGCAATAGGGTGTATCATAATAGTTTTAAAGGACTATTATTACTTTGAAATGGATAAACAGAAAAGAATATTTTAACTAGAGAGCACGTTATTGTTGAATTAATACATTTTTTTCTTTAATGTTGTTGCTTATTATCCAGATTATCAAGATAAAACTCTGATTCTGATTCAAAAAATTATCTTTCCCTTGCAGAATTCTGAGTAGCACATGGACCAAAATCCGACTACGTACTGACTTATATATAGAACTGATATAGAATGAAAATTCCTGATGAACTGTGACATAATAATTTTTACCTGATCCATAGCAAAGTTGAGGTAACCACGTAGTTTGGGATCGATTGTGTGTCGTTTTGTGACGAAGTACTTCCCAAGATCAAATATTTGTAATGCAGAATACACAAATCCTATCACATTCACTGATAAACAGTACCTAATACACAATCACACCCAAAGATTAGCAAAACCTTATGCCACTACAACAATGGCAAATTGCACCAAACACAAGCAATGATAATAAGAAAAAAAACATTCTTAAAACTCGCTTATTCTTATAATTTTTCTATCAGATTTGCCTAAAAACACCAATGCTAGAGAGACTAGAGTGAACTTACTTGAATTCCTGAAACTGATACCAATGTAATTCATCATAGTCTAGTTCAGGAGTTGGTAATGGTGTTTCAATGGTAAAAGTATACCACGTGTTTGGCGGTGATTCATTCCATCTTCTTGATGGTGGTGCTTTACGCACTTTTTTCTTTCTATCAGAAACCAACACAGAGAATGCTATCTTGCAGAACAGAAAAGCAGCAATTCTCAGACTGAGCAGAACAATGTACCACTTACTCACTTTCTTGGACACTCCATCATCACCAGCAACAGCATCACGTGCCCCTTCTTCAACTTTTTCCACAGCCATCACTGCCGCACTCTTGATACTCTTATTCACTGCTTCCTTCACGACCTTGATGGCATCATCACTCATGGACTGAGAATGGCTAGCCACCACCATCTGAAGGTCACCCTCGCTGAAAGAGTGGTTGCTGTGAGAGTTGTTGAATGAGTCTTGAAGGGTTGGAGCTGAAGGAGGTTTTGAAATTGAGTGGTGGTGGTGGTGGTGGTGCTGCTGCTGCTGCTGCTTGTGCCTTTGCTCTTTCTTCTTTGAGGGTTTTACTTCTTCCTCTTCTTCTTCTGTCTTTTCTGAATGCCTTTTCATTCTGCCACCTTTCTTTTCTTCAGATGGAGCTTCACTTTTGGTTGTGCTCATGTTCAATGTCTGATCAACAGTGCTTTTGAGATTCATAACATGCACTAGATCACTGAATATGTCTCTTGTTTGATGGATGATAAATATATCACATTCTGAATGCTAGTTCATGATTATTTAACTCATCAAACTATCAATTTTTTAGTAATATATAAATATGCATGCATATATATATATATATATATATATATATATATATATATATATATATATATATATATATATATATATATATATATATATATATATATATGATCACTTATTTATGGTACTTTGGAAAGGTTAATTATACATGACTAAAATATTACTATTTTGTAAGATTGATCCAACTTAATTATATATTGATCTTGGATATAATGTTAAAAAGTACAGTTAGGTTGATTGTGTGATTATAATGATTATTTTGATAGTAGTAATTGGTGAATGGAAAGAAATAAAAATTGGTTAAATCGTTCTTATTTCATTAAGCATATACAAATTTATTTCAAAAATAAATTTAAAGATTTTAGAACAGGAAAGAATGAGAAAAAAGTTTTCTCTTCAAACTCGAGTGATAAATGTTTTTTATTATGTTTAATTATGAAATAAAATATGTAATTATACAATTTGACATTATTTTAGAGATTTAGCTATTTAAGTTTTTTTTCTAACACATTTAATAATTATATTTTCAATTTATACGTATTTGAACTCTTTTATTATTAAGTTCCTCCTTGAGAATTAGTAAAATCACAAAATTAATATAATATATAGGTAATTAAACTTTAAAAGATATTAAGTTCATTTTTTTGTTTCTTTACAACATTAATATATAATTACGAGCTATGGTCATATCTTTATGGAAGAAGGCCTTTTAGGAAGTTTTTTTTTTTCTTTTTAACTAATAAAATCTAATTTATTTTGTAGCTTTACTCGTTCTATATTTTTTTAGTAAAGTAATCCATTCCCTTAAAATCTAGAAGCTTGTCCAGAATTCGTCAAAATAATATTGAATAGAGATAATCACTAATCACCATTAACAAATTAAGTCTTCTAATCTGACCTTTAGAATAAGTGAAATTGCATAAAAGCAATGCCTGCCATTTTTGGTTAAAATACGGATCCTATGAGCTTCTGCTTCAAACGTAACACCACATAATCACTCTGCAAATTATTGGTTAAACTTAAGCCGGCCCTTAATTAAATCATTAATGTGCCCTTATCTTCCATTACAATGTTATTTGTGCCTCCAACAAGTAAGTAAAGAATAATGCTGCTTTGCTTTCTTTTCTTTTCTTTTCTTCTTCACATTTTTCAAATCAAACTACATTTTCACACACACATAGAATGACAATCTTTGTTTATAAAATAAGGGTCACGATTTAAGAATTTTAATTATACAATAAATTAGATAACAAAATTATAATTTCAGCTCTAAAAGAATTCAAACATCAGATATTTAAATTTTGATATTGATTTCGAATTTTAAGTCTTAATTTTCTGTCCAATTCCTTCTTCTAAAGGTACACCAATTATTGCAACAGTTTCTAACATAACTATGGTCATAAGAGCGAGCCAAAATCAGCATTTGACATTTTGAAATTGTGATTGATAAATGTGTAATTTTGTTTTCAAGTGGCTTTTCTTGTGCTTCAAACTTTCTTACTTAATTATGGGTTCTACGAAATGTTAGTTTATTATTGATTCTTAACCACATTTTCTAGCATAACTATAAGTCACAAGTAAGGGACAAAATTTGTTGTTTATGCCATGAACTCCATAAGATTGGACCACTATGTCAACTATCTATCTAATAGAATTGTGTTTAGGATAGAATTTTGGAAATATTTAACCTAAAAGCAACTTTTGATCTCATTGTAAATTTAATATATTTGGGGTGAAATATGATTTTCGTTCTTCCTAAATTTTATGTTTGTTTTTGTTACTCTAAGACTTTTGGTACATTTTAGGTTTCAAAATAAATAAATGTTTTTTTCTGTTTAACATCTAGCATTGAGAAATCGATATCGGACGTGAATCATGTGGACTTAATGCATTGTGAACAAAGTTTTCCTAACATTTGTTGCACAACTTTGTTTGATAGTGTTGATAAAATTGAAAATGTATGATAACAGTATAGAGAATATCTGGGTTGGGAGATCTGATGCATCTTCATCAAGAAGGAAAGATACAGTTGTTGTTTTAGAGAAAACCTAGAGTTGCTAATAATGCACAAGAAACACTCCTACTAAATTTTTACGTACAAGATAGAGATGGTGCAAGAAAAGTTTCTACATGGTAGCATGTGTAGAGAATGGGCTTTCGTAGCTTTGATAAAAATTAAATACTAAAATTACACTTACATTATTTTGAATCTCAAAATTATTGATAAAGATTCATTATTGTAGAATATGCAAAAGATGGATCAATAAAAGGAGGTGGTGTATGGTATATGTTCTTTTGGTCAAATAATCAAATCTACTGGAGAGTTGATCAGTACACACTTGGGTCAATTATTTTGACCAACTAGCAAATTGATCAGTATATACTTAGACAGATCATCTTGATCGACTGACAAGCCGACCAGTATATCCTTGGACTCATTTTGGTAAGCTGACTAGTAGAGTCTTGGGTCAATCACCCTGACTGATTTAAGCCGACCATTACATCCTTGAACCGATCGCCGTGATCGATGTTGGGTAAACTTAAATACAATAGAATTAAATGTGTTGTTTATTTGTTTAGGAGTTTTGTCTGTTTTAGAGTGCAACACTTAACAATTTAATGTATTGGTTATTAGACAATAATAAGTAATAATTGTGTCTTAATAATAATGTTTATGATTTGGAGACGAAAAGCCAAGATGTAAGTCTATAAATAGTAGTGTTTGGTTGACATGTAAAAATGTAGCAAAACAACTAAGTGAACAAGTTTTTAATATAAAGGTTTAGTTTTACTAACAAATTGGCATCAGAGCTTGAGAGCATGAGTGTATCAGTGGAAAAGAAGCAAGTTTGCTTTAGTATTTGAGGAGCTAGAGAAAGCTTGAGTGTTTGAGGAAGAAATAATAACATGGTTAACCTTGCAAATAGGGTGTCACTGCCTTAGTTGACAAAAAGTCAACTATGATAACTAAAGAATGTAGAGGAAAACTCTTCTTGGATCTCAAGATGTGTAGGGTGTAGTTGAGAAAGATTACCAAGAGCCAGTAGCTAATGAAGAACATACGGTTGGCCATATTATGTGTTGAGAAAAACAAAAGTAAAAGACAAATCAACTTTGTACGTATTGAACCGAGTTGTGGATGATTCCAGCTTTGAGAAAATAGTAAATGCTACATCTTCAAGAGAAGTGTGAGAGATCTTGGAGAATGGAGAAGAGAGAACGAGTAGCCAAGTACATAACTTTGGTGAAAATTGTGGCAAATCAACTCAGAAAAACGAAGAGGCGTTGCCAACTAACCAGGTTGTGGAGAATATCTTAAGGTCATTGGCAATTGACTTTAAGAATATAGTTTTCGCCATCGAAAAGTCCAAGGATTTGTCAATGCTCTTAGTTGAAAAGCTTGTTGGGTCATTGGAGGCGCACGAGTAGCAAACGAGGAAGAAGTAGGAGCCACTTGATCAAGCACTTCAAGAAAAGCTTAACATGAAAGGAGATTGTCAAAACACTCAAGGCGAAGGTCCTGGTGGAAGAGGTCGAGAAAGTCAAGGAAGAAGAGGTTGTGGCCGAGGTGACCATGAAGACAAAAAAGAATAGTCCAGTTTGTAGAATTGGCATAGCCAAGGAGAAGCGAGAGGTTGAGGAGGTTGATCAAGCAACTCAAGAGTGGAGTGCTTTAAATGTGGCAAGCACAACAACTATGCAACTAATTATAGATCGGTCAAATGTTACAGATGTGGTAAGGTTGGACATTTTGCAAGAAAGTGTTGATTTGAGAGTGGAAAGGAAGAGACAATCAACCTCACAAAACAAGTTGCAGAAGAAGTGGGCATATTATTGATGACACGTAGCTCAAGGGTAGAGCACAAGGAGAACTCGGCATGTTTGTCGAGTAGCAAGGAGAAGCCGGCTACACAGTCAAGCATATTAGAGAGGTTGGTAAGATATGTAGATAGCCCAGACAATGAGGTGGAACATATGAAGAACTCGACAAGATTGTCGAACAACAAAGAGAACTCGGATAGATCGTCAAATAGGATGGACAGGACAACAAGATACCCTAAAGTGATATATATATATATATATATATATATATATATATCACTTTTTTACATTTGTACATTTCAACCCTAATAAAGAAAGCTTTTGCATTTTGTGTGAAAGATCTTTAATTCAACCAGATCATTTTGAGCGTCATCTAGATCAGACCAACCAGCTCTACAATCATTTAAACTACACTAACTTGACAGTCATATATATCATACCAGCTCGACAATCATATAGATCATATCAAACTAATTCGACAATCATTCAAACCAGACCAGACCAATAGTCATATAGACCAAAGCAAAAAAGTCTAACAATTATCACATTGATAGTCCATATCTACATACCAACCCAGTCTAGATTTCAACTAGACCAAACCAACCCAATAATCATTCAAACCAAACAAACCAACCCAGAAAAATGACGATATTATATTTGATTTGATGACAGGAAAAAAAATCAAACTAGAGAAACATCTTACCGGTCCGGGAGTGACGAGTTGTAAATTATAACTCAATTTCAATTCTTATAAAAAACAAAATATATTTGTCTTAGAAAATGAATGTCGTTGATTGCAAAAGTCAAAATAGTAGTCCTATACTAAATAGACAAGTCTTATTTTACATTTTCACAAACAAATAAAGTGAGGCCTTGTTGCAATCCCTGGGTTATATATTTCCATCAAAATGTGTTCATTCGTGAATGCATTTATTTTCTTTAAGTATATAAATCTACAGTTACCAACCATTTTTAAAGTAAAAAATAGATTTTCGTATGCTACAGGCCAAGCGATATGTACATTGGTTCAAAAGAAATGTAATTAAGGACAGGTTATTACAAATTCTCAGCTAGAGACCAATTAAGAGAAGGTTAAAGTGAACTTAAACTTAACTATATGTTCTGGGTAAATTATAACATGATATGTTAGGGTAAGCTTAAAAGGAACGAAATTAAATGGGTTATTTTTTATATTTTATTAGTAGTAATATGCATAAACTTAAATGAATGAATATTTAGCTTATTTTATTAGCAGTAATATGGGTAAACTCAAATAGTAGATTTGATGAGTAAGAATATTTTGATATTTTAGAAGAAAAAATATCAAGAATTTAATCAAAACGTGCTAAGTCAAAGAATAATACATTATTAAAATATGTAAGATCAAGTTAGGATAGATAGAAATAGATCGATTTGTTATCAGATATCGTAAGTAGATTTCTAAACTAAGTTTGCTTATGATAAAGGCAAAGAAAATTATAATAGTGTATACCTACTAAATATTTAGAAGATTAATAATGAGAACAAAGAAGAATAATGAACTTCATTATACATTCACGATAGAAATTCACTATCAAATATTTAAACAAATTGTTAGTACAATGCCCAATTATGTAGAAATAATTGTCATTATTAATTAACTCTATAAATTACGCTTGAACTAATAATGGAGAAAATACGTGAAAAATACTTTTACTAATGAGCTCAAAACGTCGTATAGACACTCTCAAGTGATATATGAAAGAAGCTATGTTCTGATACCATTAGATACTCTAAAAACAAACACATTGATGAAAACATGCAAACCAGGAAGAACAAATGATCTTGAATCATCGTGCTATCTTCAATTATCAGATTATATAAAACTATCAAACGATATATAGTATCATATCACAAAGGAATCTTACGAAGAATTATTTATGTATGTGCAAAATAAAGGTGGTATAATAAAAGAAATTTGAGCACGTTACCTTGCAATCAGTAGATAATAGATTTTAATAGCTTTGCATGAAAATTAAACATTAAATTACGCTTATTTTACTTTGAGTATATCAATACGATGATGTTATAATGATGAATCATACCATTGAGAACACTAAATTTTGTATTGATGGATATTTACTAGCAATGATTCAGACATCGACGAAAATAAATATAGCAAACAGCCTTCAAATGTATTGACAATAACCTTTTTTATAACACCCTATACGGATAATCTTTCACTAACAACGACCTACTTCTTCGAGTATCTCAAACGAAAATTCTTTTATTTCGCTAATACAAAATACTTTACCACAAACTAATCCTATCAAAATATTATACGTATCTACCCATTTATATCCACTTGAAAACACGATAACCATATTTAACGAAAACCAATTCTATCGTTCACAATACCACATTCTTTTAAGGATCAAAATAAATTATTTAGGAACGAAATATGAATTTTTAGAATTTTATAATCAGGAAAAACATCATTTACCTCAATATTTATAAATCAACAAATTTATCATAAATGGTGGTTTGAATTTAGTGTATTTTATTGTGTCCGTGCCTAACTTTCTTTCTCCTTTTTATTGTCAAAGTTGTTTTTATCATGTTGTTTTAAGTTACAAATTGAATCGTTTAAGCTTCGAGAAATCTAGAAAAAGAACCACGAAGAAACTAGCACAATCACTTTGATTTAATGAACATGAAATGTATTTGTTTATCAAAATGACCTTGAAAAGAACGAGAAAATCTAAAGATGAAATGTATTTGTGTATTATTTTCTGCGTATAAAAATGATCCGAACGAATTTCTTACTCAGACCCAACTAACTTTTACATAAGAAATGAACGGAATTTTCAATTAATGAGAAATAAATCAATAAAACACAGTCACGAAACAATGGATTGGATGAGCTCACAACACTCCTAGACCATATGATGATTTCTTCTTTTGCATACAACACGAGAGATCTGTCTTCAATGAAACCAAATATCTAATACATATCAAATTATCAATAATCATCAAAACCTAGACACAAAATCCGAGCAATCCAGTGCCCTTTCACACTTATATGCAATGTTCTAATAAATTTATTTTACATTACATCAATTACAGATTATCCATAATGGGGGAAAGTCAAAATTCCACAATCATGGATTGCAGAAATTCCTATGCAACAGCTCCAGTAAGGTAGCTATTTAACGACACTGATTTTACATTGCACAGATAAATAAGCTGTCGGTAGCTAAGGACTAGATCAGTGATCATGACTCAGTAAAGAAGAATTCATGAGCTTCACGATATCGTTCCAAGACAACATTAAAAAGGGGATGGATAGGTTCTAATAGATTAGAATAGGGGCCCAATACTAGCTTAGGAAGAGGTGGAGAATTGGGGTGCTTTGACCAGCTATATTGGCACGATGAGAGCCCACTTAAACAGTAACATGTGTGATAATGATCTCTACGTTTACCTGGTTTGTCTCTCAGTCCACCTTCTTGCTCCTACATCATGTAAGATAGAAATGCAAATTAAAAAAAAAATGTAGTAATGGAAGTGCAAAGGTAGAATTGGTTGAAGAAAGGATATAAATCAAATGTCAAAAAATGGAGGATGGTCTAATCAGGAAAATATCAGTTACCAAAAGCTTAAACTTCGTTTTTCAACCGTAGGAAAATGAAATCAACTGATTGAATACCCTTTTTGTTTTGGCAAAATGTCAAATGATTCAACTAAGATTTTGATCATGTTACAGTTCACACATATATTTAAAATCACTAACTGTCATCCTTCTTTGGACGTTTACAGAACAAATGTAAGACCATCAAAATTTCAAATGTTCAAATTAGTGGACAAGATGAAAACATACAAGATTGAATTCTCATTTCAAGCTTTCAAGGACTCGACAAGGCATATTTAAGCGAGAAATTAGAAATGTGAGGATTAAGATACCAAAAAAGGGGATAAACTTCAGACCTGGGCACACAAGAGAATATATTGCTGTAAAGCAATACTGTGAAAAAGTGGTTCTTGTGCTCTCCACTCATTAATAAATTTATAAGCAATGTTTTTAAAATCAGTTGAACCAGATTCTACAGCACCTGCGAGAATTAGAATTTAAAGAAGTATCAATATCATGAGAAATGAAATTAGAAAGAATATAGATATTAAAGTCAACATAACTCATGAGTACCACGGTAAGTTGCATGAGTTGAGGTTCCATCCAAACTTTCTTTATCTTCAGATACATTAGATATCGAAAAAATCTGTGAGGTCTCTTCCATTTGTTTGTCGATAATAGAATATAATCTTTGCAATAGTGCAGCAGCACCTCCCTGATAACATTGAAGTTTCAATCCAACTATATTACAAAGGTTGATTTATAAAGTGTAAAATGTCAATCACCTGCCAAAAGGAATAGCATCCATCCACTAATTTATTTGTTCTTCCCTGGAATCCACATTCTTTACCTTGCCGGCATACCACCCAGTCCTAATGCAAAGCCACAGATGATTAAATCATTAACATCAGATGTGGGCAACTTCAAAAGGTCACATGAATAATTGGAAGCTAAAAAATAGGAAAGAAACAATTCTCTTACAATTAACCGAGGCAGATCCAAGCGACTAGCCTCACCAATCAGAATCATTGCAGCTAATCCACAGAAGGTGTACCTGAAACAAATTGCCAAAAATAAGAACTCTTTGCATACCTCCTTTCGGTTTTATTTCCACCAATCTTGCTGAAGAGGTATAGTAAGAGGAAGGGAGGGTGAGAGAAAGAGATGATGATACATACCCGCCATGAGCCTCAGAACCAGGCTCACCTCCAATGCCACCCTCATATGTTTGACAGCTGCAGAAAAGCACCATATTATAAGGCATGTGCTTACATAACTTTATATAACAATTATAAAAGAAATAATTATGTTGTAATTAGAGGAAAATATTCCTAATTAGAGAAAATATCCATAGAAGCTTCCTAATTAGAACCCATTAATTATTTCATTTTCAGCTGATCATTGAACTGATAAAGCCTCGGATAGATGGATGCGTAATTAGCCATCTAAATAATGTCTAATATAACAATTGCCAAAGGCATTTTAAAGCATTAAAGTGTGGAGAGAATTTGGTAACCATGGCATAACATACCACTGTCATCATTGTGACTACTCGGACTTTCATATTCCAAACAATACAAGTGTCAATCCATTTAAGGCAAGAAACAGTTAAAGAAGTGATCATAAAATAGTTTTCTCAATGCTATGATCCATTTAGAGCACCAAAAGAATGGAAAATGGAGAAAATTCAGTAATAACATTTTGACTAATGCAGCTTTCAATTATTAACAGTGGCTGTCCTTGAAGTCACATGTGAGGCCACATATGATTAATGAAGAAAAACAGTTTGTTTCAATGCAAGCATATTTTGAATGCTTGCAAATTGATCTTAAGGAAACAAAAGTCACGAATTTAACTTGTAAGAAGTGTCTATGCTATATATTTCCCTCCAAGCTGGAAGCATACAGATAGACTTAGCACCAGAATTGAAGTTATTGCTAAGCTAACCTTAAAATGTAGTCTCCAACATTCTGGATCAGCTCATCATCCAAAATGTTCAAAATACTTGCAACCTGTATCCAACAAGATTAATTATGTCTGCATATATACTGTTTTATACCAGTTCTAACATTAAAAGGCCCCTACCATAACAAAGATAATGTATGCCATAATGGCAGTAAAAAGGCCTTATTTAGCCAATAGCTTGTTTTTTAACACTGTCATTCTGACCTATTAATATATTATCTAAGCCATATATAATAACATGAATGTCCATTGACATAAGAACTATTAGTTATACTTATATACAGAGTAAAATGGCATTCACAAACACAAGCAAGGTAAATAAAGAGAGAGATACCAACTTACAGAGATTGCCGTGTAGCAAGCTCGAACATCAATTTCTCCATCATCATGCATCCTGAATAAAACATTTGATGATTGGAAAGAAAAGATTGATTAGAAAAATAAGGTTTCCCAAACAACTCTGCATGTGTCAACAACAAAGAGAATAAACAGCATTAAAGAAATGCTTTCAACACAAAAGATGAATTCACACCCTTCAGACAAGTGTATATAACAGATTGGTTTCTGCACAACAGGAGCTCCACAAACACAAGAAAATAAAATGTCACCATTCATAGGTGTGAATGGTGGTGCATTGCATTTGTGAACAGAGTGCAAACAGATGGAATTGTAAGCCACAAAAAGTTATCCTTTACTTTATAAAAGATTTAGAGAATAGCTATCAGATATAATTAACAATGGGTACATAACATCAGTATAATTTCTTATTTTGAATTGAAGTGGAAGACGAGTATAAGATATCAAACCTGAACCCCCCATTTGGCTGCTTCATCCTTCGCAGAAACCCATGCAATTTATCTCTGAGAATATGTTCAAAGTACCAAACCAATCAGTTCCACACAAATGAAAACTAGCTTCTCAAATAATTAATGGAACATAATATGATTAAAAAAAAAAAAAAAAAACTTGCGTTGAGCACATAAACAGAGCACCTATTAATTGATGCCAGGGATTTCTGACCACCCAAAGTAATAAGTGTATTAACTGCGGCATAAGTTGTGGCAATATGAGGCATCTGTAGAGAACATTCCAAGGATATAAATAGTTCATTATGCTTCTCCAACACTAACGAATAGAAGTACAACCTAAACCTAAACTTATTCAACTTATCTGTTCCAACTCAAACAGTTCAAGTGTAAAACACAAACTCCCTTTGAAATGTTCTCTTTACTTTTGTAAAAGCACAAGCAATATACTATATGTAATTACAGAAGCATATTTTACATCATAAGTAACCACGGAAAAAGTTCTCTATTTGTATGCATTAGAGTTGCAGCATGAGACAATAAGATAAAGTTTTAGAAAGGGGAGAAGGAGGAGAAGGTAAGAATAAAATTCAATGAAACCATAGCTCAGTAATGATGCAGAAATCAACAAAAGATAAGAATAGTCACTTGCTTGGCCTGGTCCTCCAGCATATCCACCATCTGGATCCTGTTAGTATACAAAGAAGAAATCTATAAGAGAGCAGAAACGGGATGGGATGGGAAAAAAGTGGTCAGCCAAGAAATTCGATCTTAAACCACAAGATTTTAAAACATATATCTATGAATCATCTAGGTCGTGTTTGGTACATATATCAACAAAAAGATAATAAGTACATAGTAAAAAGTCCAAATATTTCTGTGTTGCAAAACAACAACAAATGGTTTAGACTCAGTAATACATTGTGATATTGTGCATAATTGTAATTTTTCAGCCATAAGTATACATATATGATATATCCAGCATCCAAAGTAAGCACGCAATGAAATGGGTAGACAGACAGTAAATAATAAAGAGAAAACAATTTAACATATTAATTGCATACATCGAACTCATCCCTCTAAGATCAAGGTTTTATTGCTCTAGAAAATTAGTACTATAACTCAGTTGCAAATTTGTATCTATTAGCAAAAACATAACTGAAAAATGAAAGCAAAGATAAACCAAACACCAGCTCATTTTTTACATCAAATGTCTACTCTTATATTAAAATTTAGAACCAGATGGACATTATCAATACTTTCACACTCTCTACGGAAATGAATTTCACACACTACTCTTCTTCTAAACCTCAAACTACTCCCAACGGACACTCCCGCTGTTTATTCTCATTTTATATGTATATCAATATTTGATATTGTTAACCGTATATCCCTTTCAATCTGACCTTTTTTTCTCTCTGCATAGAGTTTCAGTTTCTTGAATTTACTATCATTGTATGAAAATATAAAGTTATTTGAATGTCTTTGATTACTGAAAAGTAATTTTGAACATAAACATAGATAGAACACCTAAGTGATTTGAGATCTAGGGATAGACTCAATAACTTGGTCATTCTTAGTATCAGACTTAATGCAAATTGTATGTTAAATTGACTAAGGAATTAGGAGTTTGATATATTAATTTACAACTAGTTGCTAAGGGATTAGGACTGAAATAATGAAATATTGAACAGAGTTTTATATTCATATAATTCATTTTAAATATAAATTCCTGGCACA
This sequence comes from Vigna mungo, assembly GCA_036885675.1. Taxonomy (NCBI): domain Eukaryota; kingdom Viridiplantae; phylum Streptophyta; class Magnoliopsida; order Fabales; family Fabaceae; genus Vigna; species Vigna mungo. Next base: position 17,790,761 of record CP144697.1, on the reverse strand, counting down.
CCGATTGTTTGATAAAATACCAAAAAGATTTTCTTGTGTTGTTTTCTGTATTTTGATGTCTAATTGAGTTGTAAAATGTTGAACAAGTCCCTTGAGAGAAGGATATTTTACTTATCCACTATATGATTTGGTATACTTGCCAATAAGTTATAGTAACTCGTTAAGAACAACTGTATATTTATTTATTATGAATTATGAATTTTGTTTGCAATAAAATTTATATAAAAAGAAAACAGTTTTATGTTGTGATCCGATCACAAATCACTGACAGCCTACTGAATTTTACAATTGCTATCTTCGGAGTCGTACCAGCGATGATTTCATATTGACTGACAGTACCAAACTCATTTATATATTCAAAATTATTTACTTGTCATGAAATTAGTTACATATATATAAAAAGTACTAGTTTACAAATAATGGAAGAGAAAAAAAAAGTAATCCAAGGAAAATAAGAATTAGAGTCATAATTAAAAACCTGACAACGGTTAAGAAATTCGATAGTGTTATCTTCGAGTTCATCTTCGACGGATTCTCCCAATAAAGCAATGGAGTGGAAGATCCAGTAGCACAGCCATGGTCGACTGCATAACCACAACGTCTAATCAATCCGAAAACAGTAACAGAAATTGCGATACAAACAACACAAAAAAAAAGGCATGTGTTACTTTGAGTCCAATACGGAAAACGCGGAACTGAGGTGACGAAGTCCTTTAGAGAGAAACTGCACGTGATTATCGCGTTGCAGCTCCAACCTGAGAAGAGAAGAAGAAAAAACGCAGAGAAAAAGACATTCAAAACGGAGAATGAGAGAATAGAAGAGATGTTGCAATGAATGACATACATGAGGGTTTGGGCGTTGGGAGGAATGGTGGCGAAGAGGTGGTAAATCTGAAACACTTGTGATTCTACCATCCATTGGTCCCGCTCCGTCACCGTCGGACACGGTGGCGCTGCCTCTGTCGCCGGCGGATTCGTCTCTTTTTCGCTCACTTCACTCATGGTATCGCCAGAAACTGCGAGAAGTGACTGAAGCAACTCTCATTCATATTTTTCACATTGGGCTTCCTGGCCCGTAACTAGTTACTACTTTAGCCAAAACTTATACGAGTGTTTCATTTACAAATCCAAGATCTGTAACTCCAAAACTTCCACTTTTAGATCTTTTGATATTTTATTTTACTCTTCCAACTTCTTTAAAAATTTCATTTTTAACTTTACTAAATATTTTTTCATTTTTTTTTCTTATTAAAAACATTATGTACCATCTTAATAATAATCTAATTTAATTTAAAATTCAAATATTATTTAATATAATTTTATATTTTAATAATTATTAAAATATTGTTTATATTATAATAATGGTTATATTAAAAAAATAAAATAAAATAATAAAAATAATATAATGAAATAATAATAATAATCAATTTAATTTAATATATTCAAAATATAATAAATTATATTAAAATGTTAAATTAAATTAAATATTTATTAAATTTAAATAAAAAACTAAATTTTAGAAATAATTATTTATCGGATATCATATCCTAATAATACGTTGTCGGATTTTTATATTCGATTCACAAATTCAAATTTTGTTTTACTCTAAATTTTAAAAGTTATTTAATTTAATTTAATATTTTAATGCAATTTAATATATTTAAATACATTAAATATGATTTTAAATATTATTTTAATTTTCATTATTATCACTCTTATTTTAGTTATTATTATTTTAATTTTTTAATAAAACTATTATAAAAGTAGAAATCATATTTTAATAATTATTAAATATAAAAATGTAATAAATAGTATTATAATTTTAAATTAAATTAAATATTTATTAAATTTTAAATAAAAAATAAACATATTTTATAAATTTTGATATCAATAAACAAGTTTTAAGAATTTTAGTTTTTATTTAAAATTTAATAATTATTTAATTTATTTTAATATTTTAATATATTTTGAATATATTAAATCAAATTGATTATTATTATTATTTATTTATTTATTTTAAATTTTTAATATAACTATTATATAATATAAATCATATTTTAATAATTATTAAATAATATTTGAATTTTAAATTAAATTAAATTATTTTTAAGATGGTGCAGAATGTTTTTAATAAGAAAAATAAAAAAATAAAAAAGGTGCATAATGCTTTTAATATGAAGAAAAAATAAGAAGGGTGTAGAATGAGATGTCATAAGTTAAAAGTATAATTTTTTGGAGGTACGTATAAGACGTTAGAGGTGTTGAATAACATCCAACTTATACGGATCAAAACCAAACTAAGCTCGCTTCAAGTTGCTTCTTTTGGTTGGGGCTTTCTTCCTGTTTTCTTTCCGCACCCTAAAATATATAATCCTCCACGCCATCCTATTTACTTTTGGCACTGTTATATTTACTTCTCCTAACTAAGTCATTTTCATGAAACATTCAATAACGTTTTTTCTTATTCAACATTCTTCTTCTTCCTTTCAACGGATTCTTCTTCATCATAGGTATTATTTATCTTCAATGTCCTTTTTCTTCTTTGATGAATTTTGTATTTCATTTTTGTTTTGGTTGAAACTTAGAGACAGTACTCACTTCTTCTTTATTTATATTGTTTTTTTTTTCAGTTTTCTCGTGAGAATCATTCATAACTATTTATTATTTTTGAAATTTAGTTTATAGAATGAAAAATCCAGTTTAGAGTAAATATTAAATTTTGAAATTTGGTGTATTAATGTCTCAAAAATTTCAAAATCTCATTTAGGAGTATCCCAAATTTTGAAATTCAATTTAGAAGATGACTGATTTTGGAAGTTCAATTTAGGAGTGTATCGAATTTCAAAATTTGGTTTAGGATCTGATTTAGGAGTGTAATGGATTTCAAAATTTAATTTAGAAGTGTTCTGGATTTTGAACATTTAGAATTTTGAAATCCAATTTAGAAATGTATCAGATTTCGAAATTTGGTTTAAGAGTATACTAGATTTCGAAATTTGATTTAAGAGTGTATTGGATTTTGAAATCCAATTTAGATGTCTCCTATATTTCGAAATTTAGTGAAGGATTCTCTCGAATTTTGAAATTTGGTTCTTTATTTTTTTTCTATTTTGTTATTTTTTTTTATTTTACTTATTTGGTGTATTTTGTTTTGTGAATTTGTTGACGATCTCCATGTTGGTATAATGTGACAATAATCAAGCAATTATATAATGCATAATACACTTATAAACAATCACTGTGAGGTTCTAGAATTGAATTACACCAATTAATTATATTATTAGAAAGTGATAAATACATTCATTAGAGTAGATATGTCAATGAATCTAAAGTTGTAAGTTACCTCTTTTGAATACATTTTGATGCAGTAAAGTTATTGAAAGCATTAACAATATTAATGCACCTAAGGTTGCCACAAGCATTTGAGTAACTCGAGGTGATCCATATGGGTCCATATAACCCATCATATGTCAATGCACCTAACTATGCCATAACCACATGTAGGTTGGGAACTTGTCTCCTGTACAAGACGTGTCGTTTGAGGTCTCTGCTCATGATAACTATCCAACCATTGTTTCCTTTCCATCTTAGGAAAATGCTCATATTATCAAACTCTACAAAAAAATACAAATGTATTTCAATAATAAAACAATAAAGGAAAACAAAGTGAAAGATATATGTGTACGTATAAAAGAATCATATATGTAACTAATTGTTTTGTCTTTGCAAAGTTAACATCTCCAAGTTGCTCGTATAGGTGTGCAAGTGCAACAACTCCTCATGATTGCATATCTCTAAAGATAATCAAGTTGGACACATTAAATGTACGTGACACTCTTATATGAGAAAATTATGCATGCAACAAGATGCAACAAATAGGCTCAAGTGACATACTCGCACTATTGGTTCTCACAACAATCATTATATACTTCTCTCAATGAACTCAATCTTACTTGGAGACTACAACATTTCTTAAGCTCATATGTAGTACTCGTGTAGTCCACGCCCAAAAGGTTCATGAAAGTTTCCAAAGCAACATTAAAGTTTAGGGGTACATTTAGATAAAACTATCGCACTATGAGCATGTAGCAGTGCTAACACGTCATCTAATGTGACAGACATTTCACTAACAAGAACATGAAAAGTGTTTATCTCTCTATGTCACCTCTCAATAAATGTCAATATCAACCCATATTAATGTAATTCGTAAGAAATATCATATAAAGGCATTAAACTAAAGTTCATCACAAAATTTTGAACATCCACATGACATGTTCAAAATTTGCTTACTTTTTTTCATGGGAAACCAACTTTATCTCCTGTCACTCTTAGACAAAACAATTACATATAAAATTTAAACAAGTCACTAAGCATCAAAAACAAAAAAAAAAAGAAAAAGAAGAAATATATATATATATATATATATATTCATCTATTTTACTAACATGGTCTTCCCACAAAACAAATGTTATATGATCAACATAGCTCGTCAACAAAGAAGTGTTGTGTAGACCTTCAAGAAATCAACTACTTCATGTTCTTGTTGAACAACATTTCTATGCTGCTCAACAACATCTTCCTCAAAAATATCCTTATGTTGGTCATTAAATCATAACAAGCTAATGGTCTAACTTCTCCAGCTTCACCATGACAACACATGACGACCTCTTTTACAAATAGATGTGGTGGGTTTTCTTCTAACTTCATCCTATGCAAAGCTCTCAACCCAGTATGTAAAAGCATCACGTGTTTTTGTCATTTCTGTAGCAAACGAAGATTATAAACATAAGTAGAACACATCAAATTATAAAAAAAAATAACAAAATTAGATTCAAAATCTGAGAGAATCCTTAATAGATTTCAAATATGGTACACTCCTAAATTAAATTTCAAAATTCGATGTTTTCTTAAACCAAATTTTAAAATTTGATATCTTCTTAAACCCAGTCTTGATATCCGATATTTATCTCCTAAATTTGTTTCACTTATCAACCAAAACTAATCATATGAATTCTCAGATTTGAAATTCCATTCACCTCCAAATTATTCCAAATAAATAAGCAATACAAAAGTAAAAAAGAAAAATAAAATTGACCTTTGACTGTGTTCACTTCTAGGTAATTTACTATTTAAATTAATTTGTGTTGATGAATTGAAGAATGAAATGATGTCCGTTTTGAGGGAATTGCAAGTAATGAAAAGCCATGCGGGATAAGCACTTTTTCTATCACCCGGTGATATTTGAAAGAATTTAATATGAAATTTCATCTTTACATTTTTGTAATTTGATAATTTCCAATTTTGCATATGTATGAAAATATAACTTGCTGGATCGATTTCAAGTAAAAGTATTTGATTCCAATGAATTTTAAGAATCTAATGAACCAAAAATTCAATCAATGAACTTGTATGCATTAAATAATAATAATAATAATAATAATGAAATTTTAAAAGTTAATTTTTATTTTTTCTTTTTTTATAATAAATTTTTATAATTATATAAAATATTAATAATTATCATTTTATATTACTTTTACCCTTAAAAGTATTTTAGTAATTTTCAATTTTTATTCATTAAACTATTTTTTTTTTCACTCAAACTCAATCTAATAATTTTTTATAAGAGAATAATAAAACAAGGACTCTCATAGGGTAAAGTGCTTTCATTGGTGAAAATGTGTCATTTGTTTCGTGAAGTTTTGTTTTGATATCTCAATCGTAAAATATGTTAAAGAATAAATTGAACCAATAATAATTTAATTTACATTTTTTTCCTAATGAAAGATTAAATTAATAAATGATAAGTTTACTTATAAATGTGCATTTAAATCGTTTTTTACCTCCAGCTCATCGACATGAAGTATTGGATATACTGAAAAAATAACTATTAAAAGTTTATATTAAACACGAATTTGGTTAAGGAATAACATTAATTTTAATTGGTTTAAACCAAACTTCAGTATCTTAACCATTTTTTATGAAGGTTGAAGTATACTAAATATATTGTTTAGAAAGTAAAATCTTACATAAAAATAGCTCTTTTAAAATTTAATTCACACAAATATTATCTTAGTTCTTCTCTGTTATTTATTGGTTTAGTACAGATAGTGATACTGCTTCTGCAAGATAGATAAATTTAAAAATACTGTTAATAAGATTGATCTTCAAAGCTTGGTCCATTTTTTATTTATTAATTTCCATTCACTCATTTGCTAACCATACATAGTAAGTGTTTCGGTATAAATTTTTGGGACCGAAGGACTGACCTTGATGACGTCGCTTTCTGTCTTTCTGTCTGCTTCTTCTGGATCTCAACCGCATGCTCTGTGTTGATTTCGACCATCCGGTGATCTTCAAGTCTTGACCGGAGGGGGAGGTACCTGAAAAGGCGTTCCGATGCCCAAGTTAGGCGTGTATGATAGATTCTCAGTAGGAGAGAATTCGATCCTCTATGGGAGAGGATTGATGATGTATGATAGCAAAGAATATGCTAAGGAATTATGAGTGGAGTGTATTTGGAGTGTGAATAACTCGTACCTCGTTTGGAGTCTTCAGGCCTTTATTTATAGGCTTTGGATTGATATAAAATGAACAAAATATAAACAGAATAAAACATAATCTTATTTGGCATATCTTTGATATGAATAAAATAACCTTACTTGGCATATTTCTGATATGATAAAATAAAATATAATCTTGCTTGGCATATTTCTGAATAAAATATCTTCGTTTGGATTTTATTTGTGCTTGCAATATATCTGGTTGATATATTTCTGTTTAGAATATATATGATTGATATTGCAATATATCTGGTTGATATATTTCTGTTTAGAATATATATGATTGATATACCTGGAAATCTTTTATTCTGGTGCTGGGCCTCGAGCCCAATAACTATTGGTACTGTGATGGGCCCCTGTAAGGCCGGCTGTTGACTTTGGGGATACACCACCGTACATCATCCCCCCAAGTCCGAGGGAAAGCGAGGGGTTTGCTCCTTCATGACCGAAGGACTTAGTTTTGTTTAGCGCTCGGTGTATCTTTGTCGCATTGTTGTGCCGGTCGGACTGTGTGTCCTGAAAGGTTTCTAGATTTGTGTAAATCTAGCGGACATGGCGTCCGGTGGGACATTGCGTCCTGAAAGTGGCGGGCATGGCGCCCGGTGGGACATTGCGTCTTGAAAGTGACGGGCATGGCGCCCGGTGGGACATTGCGTCCTGAAAGTGACGGGCGTGGCGCCCGGTGGGACATTGTGTCCTGAAAGTGGCGGGCATGGCGCCCGGTGGGACATTGCGTCCTGAAAGTGGTGGGCATGGCGCCCGGTGGGACATTGCGTCCTGAAAGTGACGGGCATGGCGCCCGGTGGGACATTGCGTCCTGAAAGTGACGGGCGTGGCGCCCGGTGGGACATTGCATCCTGAAAGTGGCGGGCATGGCGCCCGGTGGGACATTGCGTCCTGAAAGTGACGGGCATGGCGCCCGGTGGGACATTGCGTCCTGAAAGAGGAAAACTGGCGGACATGGCGCCCGGTGGGACATTGCGTCCTGAAAGAGTGAATCTGGCGGACATGGCGCCCGGTCCTGCAGTGTAAAGATGAATTGCACATAGAATTTTGAACTGAAATATTTCATTGAAATCGTTGGGCGGAAGGAAATCTTTTCTTTAAACCTGCTTTTGAATCCAAACCTGTTTTAATAATCTGAAAGATATAAGTGAGACCGGTTGGTTGAGATGCAACCGCTTTAGTAATCTGCAAGAGATATAATATTAGAGATATAATTAAGACCGGTCGATTGAGATGCAACCGTAAGAGATATATATTGAAGATATAATTGAGACCGGTCGGTTGAGATTGTAACTGCTTTAGCAATCTGCAAGAGATATAATATCAGAGAGATATATTGAGACTGGTCGGTTGAGATTGTACGGCTTTAGTAACCGCTTCTGCAAGAAATATAATATTAGAAATATAATTGAGACCGGTCGGTTAAGATTGTAACTGCTTTAGCAATCTGCAAGAGATATAATATCAGAAAGATATATTGAGACCGGTCGGTTAAGATTGTAACTGCTTTAACAATCTGCAAGAGATATAATATCAGAGATATATTGAGACCGGTCGGTTGAGATTGTACGGCTTTAGTAACCGCTTCTGCAAGAAATATAGGCGAGACCGTTCGGTCTTTGATTTATGGTAAGCTCCAGATAAGCCAAATGATTTGTGTGAAAGATCCTGTCATCTGCATTGAAGAGATATAACAACTCGAAAAGAGTAATGAGACAAACCAATGTATTTACATGGTTAGACAATTCATAACAAAATAGATCATGTTATAAAAGTCGACCGGCCGAGAGAGTGCGCCACCTTCTGCATCATGTTCAGTATTCTTGCGGCTATCTTGATTTATCCTCGTATTGCCCCTGAAGTTTTTCTTTTACCTTGATGATATAATAATGAAAAGTGGTATCTTGATACATGATTACCGAATATATGTAAATAAATCTTGGAATAAATCTTGAGCAGTGATATCAAAATTAGTTTTGAATACCACGGTATTCAATTATGCAGCAACAAATTAATTATGATTAATGATGATTCTGCATGAAACAGAATAAATCTTGAAATATTGGTGAAGAGATTGCCGTATGTATTCTTGACACTTATATAGGGCAGTTTTAATCTTTCCAAGGATTCCTGATATATTTTTATAATGAAAAAGGTGATTGGTGCTCCCATAGAATTTACGGTAGGTTTTTATTATTTCATTTTTTAAATAAAAAAAATACTTATCTTGTTGATGAAACTCCTTGTAGAGATGATGACTGATGTTGTTGCTGAAACTTCTTGGTGTTTTGTTGTTCTTTCATGCTCCTCGTGGTCGCCATTTGGGTTTGCCGCTCGGCCCCACGGTGGGCGCCAAAATGTTTCGGTATAAATTTTTGGGACCGAAGGACTGACCTTGATGACGTCGCTTTCTGTCTTTCTGTCTGCTTCTTCTGGATCTCAACCGCATGCTCTGTGTTGATTTCGACCGTCCGGTGATCTTCAAGTCTTGACCGGAGGGGGAGGTACCTGAAAAGGCGCTCTGACGCCCAAGTTAGGCGTGTATGATAGATTCTCAGTAGGAGAGAACTCGATCCTCTATGGGAGAGGATTGATGATGTATGATAGCAAAGAATATGCTAAGGAATTATGAGTGGAGTGTATTTGGAGTGTGAATAACTCGTACCTTGTTTGGAGTCTTCAGGCCTTTATTTAAAGGCTTTGGATTGATATAAGATGAACAAAATATAAACAGAATAAAACATAATCTTATTTGGCATATCTTTTATATGAATAAAATAACCTTACTTGGCATATTTCTGATATGATAAAATAAAATATAATCTTGCTTGGCATATTTTTGAATAAAATATCTTCGTTTGGATTTTATTTGTGCTTGCAATATATCTGGTTGATATATTTCTGTTTAGAATATATATGATTGATATTGCAATATATCTGGTTGATATATTTCTGTTTAGAATATATATGATTGATATACCTGGAAATCTTTTATTCTGGTGCTGGGCCTCGAGCCCAATAACTATTGGTACTGTGATAGGCCCCTGTAAGGCCGGCTGTTGACTTTGGGGATACACCACCGTACAGTAAGTTTCATGCAAAACAACTATACCACATCCAAATTTGAAAACACAAGATCAAAATACAAGGAACATTGAGAATGTTCCTTACATTTTTTTTTTATTTCTTTTATCAATCATAAGCAAGTTCAAAGACAAAGCACAAACATTATGCAATTAGAGTGCCCTCTGGATCATTATTTTCTCATATGTTAGCCTTAAAAATGGAAGTTCCTAAGGCCACGTTAATACAGAGTACTTCATCGATATTGGCTTGCGAGTTGGCCCTCCTTAACAATGTAGTTTTGTTCTGGAAAGTCTTCACCCCTGAAGTGCCTATCCAACATGTCTTTAACACCAGCCGCATAACGTAACTGCACATGTTTCATTATTATCAATATCATAATGAAAGAACCTAAGTACTACAAAAACTCAATAATACCTGTGCATCTATGGTAGTGCCAGAAATATGAGGAGTCATTGCATGATTTGGCATGAATCGCCATGGATGATCCTTTGGAGCTGGTTGCACAGGCCAAACATCTCCTCCATAACCTTTACAAATTGTTCATCACAAAAATCATTAGTTCTGATTTTCTCATAACTATTTCAAATCAAAAGATTTTTCTTTGAATTGGTTTTAGAGTTACCTGCAACATGGCCACTAGTGCAAGCATCAGCAATTGCCTGAGTGTCCATAATTGCCCCTCGAGCATTGTTAACAATCACCACACCTTTCTTGCACTTAGCAATTCTGTTTTTGTCAAACAATCCTCTGAAACACAAATAACTTTCCTCACTACTCATCTCTTTAGCTCAAAGAATCTCAATATCAACACACCATGGAATATACATAATACAAACCAAAACACCTGTTATTCTTACGTTCTGTTATCTATGAATGAATCCCTTTTGAAAGTTACAGAAATTATACATACCATGATTTTGAGTAATTGAGATAGTAAAAGTATACCTTGTCTGCTCCGTGAGAGGCATGTTGATAACAATTACATCACACTTTGGAAGCATTGCATCAAGCTCCTCCTCAAACTTTACTCCAATCTCTTTCTCCAATTCAGGATTCATCCTAAGTCTATCATAGTACAAAAGATTACAGTTAAAAGGTTTCAACCTCTGCAGCAAAAGCTTCCCAATTCGTCCAGCACCAACAGTTCCTATTGTCTTTCCTTCAAGATCATAAGCTCTGTGTGCAATGCCAGCAACATTCCATTCCCCATTAACAGCTTGATGATACCCTGGCAAGAAATTCCTCACAAGAACAAGGATTCTCAGCAGTTCATCCTCGGCAACCGACACCACGTTGCTTCCGGTTACCTCTGCCACAGTTAAACCAGCAGCAGCAGCAGCCTTGAGATCAACGTGATCAGAACCAATTCCAGCAGTCAAAAGCAGCTCTAGATTCTTGGCTTTCTTTATTCTCTCAGCAGTGACATATGCAGGATGAAATGGAGTAGATATGATGATATGTGCATCATGTAGGTGTTTATCAAGTTCTGCATCAAGTAAGAAATAGTCATAAGTTTGAAGTATTTGGTAGGTAAATCAAATGAAGTTTCAAGATAAACAATATTAGATGAAGTTAAATTAAGTTTTGAAGATATACTAACCAGAATTGGGTCCTTCTTTATCATCAGTGACAATATACTGATGACCCAGTGATTCAAGCCACTCACGAATACCCAATGCTCCTTCAACACATCCCACAAAATTGGGATTCAACTTCGCATACTCACCTCCTTTGTAGAACACCCCCACAATCTTCTTCCTCTCAGCCGGGGCCTATTCTCAACCATAAGACAAAAAAATATACATTCACAATCATGCATAAACCAGAGTTCAAGCACTAAATATCATTCATGATCTTGCCTAAGAAAAATTAATCATGCTCATCGTCTGAATGAATAATTTAGTATTTTTACTTTGATGCAAAAGTAAAATTGGGTCAGTGATTAAAATTGATGGTGAAATTCCGATCTAACAATCATGTAAATGGGAAAGAATTGTTTTGGAGAAACTTGAAATTTTTTCAAAAAATAAAAAGTGTACTAAAGATGGGAGAAAGAAGATGAAGAAATTTGGAAGTTCACTTACATGAAGGTTTCTGGAGAAGGTGGAAGAGGAGGAGGAAAGCAGAGAGCGAATGGTAGAGGAAGCAGCACTTTTCATGGCCATGGTGATGATGGCAACGTAATTCAACCAAAAAATTAAAGCTGAAACTTTAAGAACAGAAAACAGAGAAAAAGAAGTGTGTGAAAAGATAGAGTGGTGTGTGAGGTTTATATAGAACAAAAAAAGAAAGAAAATGACAGAGAGAAAGAAAATATCTGCAGACAGAACAGTACGACGATGAAAACACACTTATCTAAGCAGAGCAACTAGGGAAGGGAGGAACTAACATATGCCGCAGCCTTTACTTTTGTATATGTCTGTCTGTGATCAGCCTCAGACATTTTCAAATCTAATTATTTTATAACTTTTGTCAATTAAAAAATATTTAACTTTTTAAAAAATAGAATCTCAAGAAAAAATACAAGAAATATAAGTTACACAATCCCTCCCTCTCTATTACACGTTTTCTATTCTCTCGTTCTCATTGTGGTTCCTTCAACTGTCGCAATCATTGTGTCGGCATTTCACTGTTTGCATTCACAATACATGATCTACAGTGTTTGATTGCAAATAGAGGTAGAATTAAAAGTTATAATGTGAAATGTTTTATTTAATTAATGTAAAACTAAAGTGTAGTAATATCAGACATTTTGTTTGATCAATCAATGCTTCATTGATTTTCAGGTGACACTTTCTAATGTTTCTCAATCTAACGATAGAACTAAGAAAAAAAAAAGTTTAATGTCTCTTTATTTTTTTCAAAATTTCAAATAGGTCTTTGATTTTTTTAGCGTCTCAATTAGGTCCTTATTTTTCTAACGAGTGTGTGACTTGTATGGTGTGACAACCTAATTTTAATACATGTCTCGTTAAAAATATATGTATCACTTTTTTTTTAATTAATGAAAGGCAGAGTTGGAAAATCTTATTTTAGTTTCTGCTGAAAGCCCCTCTCTGCAGTTGCAAATGGAAATGAAATTGGAAAAGTTGAGTTTTAGGCCTCCATCATCGCTGCCCAGCACCGCTGGCAGCTCCGGTACCTTCGCCAGCCCAACCACTTCTACTTCAATGACCTCAAAACCGGCATCCTCTAATCGCGAACCCTAATCAAGGACCTCGTCAACGCCGACCACGTCGATGAGATCTCCATTGTCGACAACGCCACCACCGATGCCGCCATCGTCCTCCAGCACACTGCATGGAACTTTCGCGAAGGAAGATTCTAGAAAGGTGATGTCGTCCTCATGCTTCACTATGCTTACGGTGCCGTCAAGAAATCCATGGAAGCGTACGTCACTCGCACCGGAAGCAATCTTCTCGAGGTTCCCCTCCCTTTCGCTGTTAAGTCCAACGACGAGATCGTTTCTGAGTTTAGGAAGGCCTTGGAGAGAGGAAAAAGTAACGGAAATAGGGTTAGATTAAATGTGATTGATCACGTGACTTCCATGCCGTGTGTGGTTATTCCTGTCAAGGAGTTGATTCAAATTTGCAGGGAGGAGTGGGTGGATCATGTTTTTGTTGATGCTGCTCATTCCATTGGATGCACTGATGTTGACATGAAGGAAATTGGTGCTGATTTTTACACTAGCAATTTGCATAAGTGGTTCTTTTATCCACCTTCAATTGCGTCGTAGGAATCCTAAAGGTTCTAGTTCCGATTTACATCACCTTGTGCGGTCTCATGAGGGATGAACCCTAAAAATTAAATTCCCCCAATTTCATTTCATTTCGATTTCGTTGCAGAGAGAACGGAGGCATTCAGCAGAAAGTAGGATTAGAAATCCAACTTTGCCCTTTTCTTTAATTATATTTCCTAATATGTTTACTTAATTTTTTAATTCAAAATTTAAAAAGTTAGGATTGGAACACTTTTTTAATGACACCAATGATAAAATTATACTCTCATCCTGCATCTTGGCACCCTCATTAACACTGTTTGATTAATTTAACGGAAAGGATTTATTTGTATTAATTTAACGAAAATAAGGACCTAATGAATACGCCAAAAAAGTCAAAGACTTATTTGAGATTTTAGACGAAAATAAGGACTTATTGAGATATTAAAAAAAATATTATTTAATCCTGTGAATACTATGTTTAGAATAAACTTTGATTTTTTTTAAAAGAATAAAATGTTTTAAGTCTTTAAGTTTAATGCAAAATTCAAAGGTTTAATTATATTTTAAGTTTCTTATCAATTTAGGAATTTTAAATTGAGTTTTTAATAAATTTTTATGATTTATTAAGTATTTAATAAAATTTTATTTTTAATTGAGTTTTTGTCTTTCTTATTAAATTTTTTCACTTAACTGTATCTTGACATGTCCGTTGCAGTCACACGTTATTTTTACTATTTTATTATTTTAAAATTCTCTCTTATAATATTATATACATATGTAATCTTGTAATCTTATATAATTTTAACAAAATAAATAATAAAATAACGTGTAGAGACAATTCAACAAGGTTATGTGAAAAGAAAATAATTATATCACCCACTTAATTATTACATCACCTCACCGAGTTAATAGAAAAATTTAAGAATTCGAACTCAATTGAAAGTTCTCAACTTTATTAGAAATTTAAAACATTATTAAGTTAAATAAAAACTAGTTATTATTTATATATTTTGATTTACAATATTTAAAAATTAATAGATATAATTTTTTTAAGCTTGCATGTCAATTTAAAATCCTGTTTAATAAATTCAAAAAAAAATGTCATTAATTTAAAATAATTATATTAGTTTATTTTAAAATTTAAGATCGAAATATATTAAAGTTTAAAATATATACGAATTTTAATTTTAAATCAAAATTTAGAAATTAAAAACATATTTAATATTTTTATAAAGATATACGATATAAAATTTTGTATTTCACTTGTGATATTCTTAATAAAATTTCTTAATTCTAATAAAATTTTCTAAATATATACAAGAAGAAGAAGAGATAATCATATTTCAAATTTTTAAAGTATCATGTCTCTTGCAAAAGTTAACATTTCTTTTAATAAGAAAGGAAAAACAGTCTAAAATTATTGATGAAATTTCCATTGGTACATAATACTATTCATTGATTATTGGATATTAATTTAGAAGTAGTTGAAATTTTCAAATAACATCGTTATGGAACCTAGAAATATTATTTTCTTTAAAAATATCTATTGAAGCAAGATTTGACTAAAACAGATAGTGATATTTGTAGTTTTGTTTTATCTTCTAGTGTGTTAATGCTAATGTGAAAACGTTGAACTTGAATCTAGGATGACTAGAAGACGGAGAAGTGTTAAAGATTTTTGTCTTTTATTTCTTCGTACTTGCAGTGAGACTTAGAGATCTTTTAATATGTTTTTTTTTTTTCATAAAGAAGCTATTAATACTAAAAATAATAATTAGTTTTTAACTAATCCTTCTTATGGTTGTAATGCATAATATAAGTAGTAAGTGGCTTTTTATATTAAGACAAATCTTGTTAATGTTAATTGTGAACAAGTAAAATGTTTATACTTCTTTGAAACATAGTTTCCAAAGTTAGTTCCATTAGAATTTTAAGTGTTTTTGTCTGTGTTGTTAGTTTATAAATTCATCAGAGTGAATTGCTAAAATTATATTTTAAACGATGATTTAGAAGACAAAATATATGCGAGTCAACCTTGGAGGATTATAAAACTAAGAAAATAAAATTTAATAAGTTTGCATGGCTTAAAATAATAACCAAATAATGACATGAAAAAAATAGTAAAGGTATTTTTTAATGGTTTTCAAAACAGCAGTAGTGTTAAATGTGTGTACCTAAAACAAAATGATAACGATTCTTATCTTATTTTATGCTTTTCTTTAATGTAAATGACATACTAATATTTGGGAGTAATATAAATGTTGTAAAACATGTGAAATTTTTATTGGATGGTAATTTTGTGCCATGAACCTTGTTCATGTAGACATGTGATTTTGTAATATAACTCAATTGATTTTTATTTATGAGTGTATATAGTATAAAATTCCTTGACAAAACATTATAGATATGATAATTATTAAGATAACGCTAGCATATAATTATTATATACAGTCATCCATACATGTATTTCAAACATATAATTATATAACTAAACTAACATAATCATAATTTTCTAAAAAAAAAAATCATCCTAAAACTATATTACTACACCACCCTCTTCCTGTACTGGACTGCTACATCCTTATTTGCTCATACTACTAAAGTGTTTTTGAAAGTCTCACATCGATTAGAGATAAGACCGATTCATAATATATAAGTGGATGCAAACATCACCTTAAAATCCGGTTTTGTAGGGTTGAATTAGACTTAATGTCCACCTCCATAGACTTTTCTCGTTGCCACGGAGTGTTGTCACCTTCGTGGACTTTTCCTGTTGCCACCTCTGTAGACTTTTTTTCTCGTTGCCACCTTTGTAGACTTTTTTCTCGTTGCCGCCTTTGTGGATTTTTCTTGTTGCCACCTCCGTCAAATTTTCTCGTTCCAAATCGTGACAAACAAGGCTCTTAAGCTCGTGGTCGTGGATTCGACTCCATAGTGGGCGTCCAATGTTCTTACCAGGATCTTGAACATAAATTTGCAGACAAATAGTAATATCTTAGTAGTGGATTTGAAAGCTTTTGTTTGTCGGAATGGAACCCTTTACTACTCAAAGGGGGGAGATCCACCTTGGATCTCCTCAATATACAAAGATGAAAATCTCTTTTTCTACCGCAAATCATTGTCTGCAATTACTGGGATCTTGAGTGTGAATTTGCGAATAGGTAGTAAGATTCTAATGGTAGCTTGAAAGTTCTTGTTGATTGAAACAAAATTCCTCACTATTTAGAGGGGAAAGATTCAACTACAAAAGATTTTTTAACACTCAAATCAATAGAAAAGTTTATAATATATGAGAATGAATATAAGATATATTATGTGAGTATTCTTTAAAGAATACTAACTATATTTATAAGATGTTGTAAACCTATATTTTCATTGACATAATATTTATTTTAAATATATATAATAATAATATAGTTAATAATAACACAATGATATTTTATCATGAATAATATTTATAATATTAATAAACCTAGGTTTAGACACATTAGAATAAAAAAGCTTAATAAGTTAATAAATCATACTATTAATATGTCTAATAAATCATACTAATATATTTATTGGATCGGAGAAAGATTTATTATTCATTATATCTAAGGATCGCTCGTCATTCTTAAAATTACTATTTCCACGGTGTGATTTCATACTCTGTCACAACTTTGTAAGCATTTCCTTTGTTTTCGTGGAAAGGAAAAGCATATTCAGTATTCATAATTTTGGTACTGTGTTGTTGTTCTTTTTGGTTACTGCTATTGAACGTGTGCAACCTGACAGACTATCAGAACACTTTGATTGTCAGGATACCATACAACCAAAGAAGAAAAAAGAAATTCTAAAATTTATACTAAAATAAATCATTATAATTGAGATAGAACACCAAATATAAATATTAAAGACTCAATAAAAACTTCAATGAAAAAAGTCTCAAAGAAGAAACAGCCTAAATATGATTAACAAAAGTATCCCAAAATTTATAATTTATACAGCTTTTATTGTTTTAAAAATAAAAATAAAAAATAAATTTATTTTTCTCACAAATTATCCTTATTTTCTGTTTTCTCTTCTTTTTAATTAATACATAATATTTCATATTTTTTAACCAGCAGAACTCGAGGATATAATTAAAAAATTCAAAGAAAAAAATACTTTTGCAGTTGTCATATCACAACTTTTAATTTTTGTTCCTATTATTTTATAAATATGTAATTTTAATCTTTATGTAATTTTAATTACAAATTTGATATTTCGATTTTTTTAAACTAACAAATTATAATGTAACGCAATATATAATCACTTGCAAGAATTTATACAAGTAGGTAAGGGATAACAATAGTAATTACTTACTCATTTAAATAAGATATTAATAATGTATTTAGAGTTAATTTTAATACGTATTATTCTTTTATGCATACTATATATATATATATATATATATATATATTTCTTGCTAATAGTTAATAATATGTTAGTGATAGACCAAAATGAATTAATTATAAACAATTGAAAGATTAAATACGTAATGAAAACTTTATAAAAAAAAAATAAAGTAACAATATGATTGGAATTATAGTATAAAAACTTAATTTAAGCCTTTGTAAAATTTTCTTAATAATTAGTAAAATATAAAAACATATTCAAAACATGATGAAGTAGTCAAGCACGTCTCTGTCACATCAAGTGACTGCACTAACAGACATAACTCAGCCACCGACAGCATCGTCTCTTTTTACAATCAACCATTTATAATTGTCTAATTATATAAAATTATAATAAATGATTTGAATAATTAACTTTTATTTTCTAAAATCTGGAGAAAAAGGTTTTTATTCTTTAAACTTATAAAAACTTTATTATAACTTATCAATTTTTAAAAATATAATGTTGATCACTTAATATTAAATTTTGAAAACTGAAATAACTTTAGGTTGTGTTTTCGTGGAAACTGTGATTTAAGAGAAATAAAAAAATAAATTTGAAATAAAATTTGTATTTTTTAAAGCAATTCACAGACGGTGATATAATATATTTGAAAGTAAAATTTTTCAAAAATTTAACTTATGTAACATATTAAATAAAAGTTTGAATAAATTAAAAATAAAATTATCAAATTATTTTTTATGTTAAAAGTAATATAAAATGATAAGATGAGTTAGAATTATTATAGAACTTTTTTAATGAATAAAAATTTTACAAAAAAGTATTAATTAAAATAAATAAATAATACAAAAGGCACATAATACCTACTTACATAATATATATATATATATATATATATATATATATATATATATATATATATATATATATATATATATATATATATATATATATATATATATATATATATATAAGGGTTAAATATGTTTTTATCTTTAACTGAAAATTGGAATTAGTCCCTCTTTAAAACTTTGGCCTAATTTAGTCCCCAACTTAAAAAATGTATGAATTTAGTCATTTTAACTAAATTTGTTAGGTTTATTTGATGTTTCAAGCACGTTTCATAATAGCATTTGGATTGTTTACACTGTTTGACACATATTTGCTTCAATGTCAACTGAGAAACGCGTTTGAAACATCAAATAAAGTTAACAAAATTTGATTAAAAGGACTAAATTCATACATTTCTAAAGTTGAGGGACTAAATTAGACCAAAGTTTTGAAGAGGGACTAATTCCAATTTTCATTGAAAGTTAAGGGACCAAAAACATATTTAACCCTATATATAATCTATAATAAGGAATTAAATTTAAATCAAAGTAATGTCAACAATTTTCATTAAACAAAACACATGGCAACTTCATCACCTCCACCACGAGCACACCAGTAGGAACTTTCCTAACCACGAACCAACAAAATCTACTTAAACTGAATTACATCTTCAACGATGAAGTTACCTCCACTACGAATGGTCACCACCATGTCGCCTCCACCAATGACCACCATAGATCTTTGGTTCAACTCTTAAATCATCTCATATAACATGTTCAACACTTTCTGCAATACAACACACTTTTTAGAACAAACGAAAGCTTTTGGAACCGGTTCCAAGCACGAGAAAACAAATTCCAACACTTTGGAACTAGTTCCAAACAAAAAAAAAACATATTCCAAGACCTTGAAATCGGTTCCAAACAAAAAAGAACACATTCCATTCTTCTTGAAAAAAGTTCCAAGTTTTCACAAATTCAATTCCAAGTTTTCACATATTTGATTCAAAGTCTTCACATGTTTGATTCCAAGCATGTGTATGTATGTCATTCAACCCATGTCCATGAACTATGATGTGAATCAAAGCGGGCTCCAATGATAAAAGGAGATGTATATTTTGGAGTGTCAGGCTATTATGTTATATGTTGGGCTATTATGGTGCTTGTTGAGCTTCTATTTGTCAGGTTGGTATGATGTTAAGCTTTTATATTTTCAGGCTACTATGATGTTTGTCAGGCTAACATGCTGTCGAACTACTATGATGTCTGTCGGGCTACCCGTACTATGAATTCTTGTCACATTCCATGAACATGAATCATGCACAATGCACTTGTTGTTATAATATTATAACAATATTGCAAAATTGAAAAAGCTTTAAGTGTGAGTTTAAAACTTCAAAACGTTGATTTTCATTTAATGGGCAACGGAAAAGTTTTTCAACGTTCAAATTCTTTAAAAAAAGGCTGCAACGTTAAAATCAAATTTTTAATGATTTTATTTTCTTTTAATGGTTTGATTCTTTTCTAGCTCTATAAATAGGGAGCTCATTCTCATTTCAAGACACACCAAAAACCCAATCTTCTCTCATTCTCTTTTCTTCTAAGTTTTATCTTTTCTCTCTTTTCCTTCTCTAAAATATCCTGGGTTATTCTTATACTCTTTTAAGAGTTCCTTGCTAGTTCTGAGATCCTCAGAAATATTCTGAGAAGTTCCTGTTGTATCCTGGGGGACTTGCGCACATCGCGGATAAGTCCTTAAGGACAGTGACTCTACACGCCTCAGGAAATTTTGTTCTTGATTCTGTCAGCCTTTATACAACAATCTTAAGGACTTATGGCTGACGTCAACAACATGCCTTCGGAGAACCAAACCAACAACATGCTTTCGGAGAATCCAACCATTGTTCCTGGAACCCAGACGGTCTTCGCAAAATCATTTCCGGACGTGTCTAAAATTGAAATTTTCTCTGGACAGAACTTTCGACGCTGGCAAGAACGAGTTTCCACCCTTTTAGACATGTATGGAGTTGCTGATGCTCTTTCATCTCCAAAGCCCGACTCTACTATTCCTTCAAACTCAAAGCTAGTTGAAGAGTGGACTTACGCAAACAAGGTATGCCGACACACTCTGCTTAGTGCACTTTCTAATGATTTGTTCGATGTGTACTGTTCCTACAAGGAAGCAAAGGACATTTGGGACTCGTTAATTCTCAAATACACTGCCGAAGATGTCGTCAGACAAAGGTTTGTCATAGGAAACTACTATCGTTGGGAGATGATTGAAGACAAGGACATAAAAACCCAAATCAATGAATACCACAAGTTGCTTGAAGATATCAAAGCGGAGAACCTTCTTCTACCAGATGAATTTGTCTCACAACTTCTGATCGAGAAATTGCCACCTTCCTGGACTGATTACAAGCAACAACTGAAACATAGACACAAGCAAATGTCACTTTCAGAGCTGATCACTCACATAATCGTTGAAGATACCAACAGGAAAGAATGTGCTACTGCAAGGGCCAAAGCTTTGTCTGCAAAAGCAAACGTGGTAGAAGACAGACCTGCTCCAAAAAGGTACGAACATAAACCTGATCACAATAAGAAAAATTATTTTCGGAAATCTCGTCCCAATGGATCTAACCCCACCTTTAAGAAGAAAGGAAATTGCTTCGTATGTGGGAAGTCGGGCCATCATGCACCGCAGTGCAGGCGCAGAGCAAGAAACGACAATCCTCCTAGGGCCAATATAGCCGAAGGAGATGATATTATTGCTGCGGTCGTTTCTCAAGCAAATTTGATGACCAATGTGAGCAAGTGGGTGGTAGACTCTGGTGCTACCAGGCATATCTGTGCAAACAGAAGTGCCTTTACCTCCTACACTACTGTAGGGGATGAAGAAGAACATGTTTACCTCGGTGATTCCAGGACCACTCCTGTTCTGGGAAAAGGGAAAGTTCTTCTTAAACTCACATCTGGAAAGACTCTGGCCTTGAGTGATGTGCTACATGTGCCATCAATCAGAGTTAATTTAATCTCTGTGGCACTACTGGGAAAAGTGGGGGTTAAAGTGTCATTTGAGTCTGACAAGATCATTATGACAAAAAATAATGTTTTTGTGGGGAAGGGATATTGTGATCAAGGTCTCTTTGTACTTAACATTTCTGAAATTATGAATGAATCTAGTTCTTCTGCTTATATTGTTGACTCGTATGATATGTGGCATGCTAGATTAGGTCATGTGAATTCCTCGTATGTTTTGAAATTACAACGACTAGGATTGATTAATATGCATAATAAACAGAGTAGTAAATGTGATATATGTATAGAATCTAAATTAACGAAGAAATCGTGTTTTTCTGTAGAACGCCAAACTGAACTATTAGGGCTAATTCATACTGATCTAGCTGATATGAAACAAACTATCTCTAGGGGAGGTAAAAATTACTTTGTGACCTTCATAGATGATTTTTCTAGATACACCAAAGTTTACTTAATCAAAACCAAAGATGAAGCATTTGATGTGTTTTTAACCTATAAAGCAGAAGTAGAAAATCAATTGAATAAGAAAATTAAGAGGATTAGATCAGATAGAGGTGGTGAGTATGTTTTGTTTAATGACTATTGTGTTAAAGAAGGGATTATCCATGAAGTGACCCCACCATATTCACCCGAGTCTAATGGAGTAGCTGAGAGGAAAAATAGAACCCTTAAGGAAATGATGAATGTTATGCTTGTTAGTTCTAGTGCACCTGATAACCTTTGGGGGGAAGCCTTGCTTACTGCATGTTTTTTACAAAATAGAATACCCCATAAGAAAACCGGTAAAACTCCTTATGAGTTGTGGAAAGGTTACCAACCTAACCTTAAATATCTAAGAGTGTGGGGGTGCCTAGCTAAGGTGTTGTTACCCGATCCTAAGAAAAGGAAAATAGGCTCTAAAACCGCTGATTGCATGTTCTTAGGTTATGCTGAACATAGTGCTGCCTATAGGTTTATAGTTGTTAAAAGTAGCATACTTGAGAGAAATTCTATAATAGAGACGAAAAATGCTGAGTTTTTTGAACATGTGTTTCCCTTAAAGGTTAGTGAGATGTCTCAACCTGTTGATGATAATGATGATAATAGTAATAGTGATACTATGAATGAGGATTTGAGGAGAAGTAAAAGACAGAGAAAAGAAACTTCCTTTGGAGATGACTTTTATACTTATCTTGTTGATAGTGATCCAACAAACTTTGTAGAAGCTACTAGTGCTCCTGATGCAAAACAGTGGGATAAGGCCATTAAGACTGAAATTGAATCAATTCAGAAAAACAATACTTGGACTTTAGTAGATTTGCCTAAAGGAGCAAAACCCATAGGTTGTAAATGGATCTTTAAGAAGAAGTATCATCCTGATGGATCCATAGAGAAATATAAGACAAGATTAGTAGCAAAAGGATTTACTCAAAAACCCAACATAGATTACTTTGATACTTTTTCTCCTGTGACTAGGATTTCCTCTATTCGAGTGTTATTAGCTTTAGCAGCTGTCCATAAACTAGTGATACATCAGATGGATGTTAAAACAGCCTTTTTGAATGGTGATTTAGAGGAAGAAATTTATATGACTCAACCTGAAGGGTGTGTTGTACCTGGTCAAGAGAATAAGGTATGTAAACTTTTAAAATCTTTGTATGGGTTGAAACAAGCACCTAAACAATGGCATGAAAAACTTGATAGTGTGTTGCTTTGTGATGGTTTTTCACCTAATGATGCTGATAAATGTGTGTACTCTAAATCTGAAAATGGTGATATTGTCATTATATGTTTGTATGTGGATGACATGTTAATCTTTGGTACATGCAATGAGATTGTCGCTAGAACTAAATTGTTTCTAGGATCAAAATTTGAAATGAAAGACATGGGTGAAGCCAATGTGATTTTAGATATTAGAATCATAAGGAAGGGAGATAGTATTTTACTTTCTCAAGAACAATACGTTGAGAAACTTCTTAAGAAGTTTGGGTTTTATGACTTAAAACCAGTGAGTACCCCTTATGTTGCTAATTCTCAGTTAATGAAAAATAGAGGAAAATCATTATCTCAGCCTCAGTATGCCCAAATAATTGGGAGCTTACTGCACTTAATGAGCTTTTCCAGACCTGATATTGCTTATGCAGTAGGTAGACTGAGTAGGTATACTCAATGTCCAAATCAGGAACATTGGGATGCACTTACTAGGCTTATGAGATACTTAAGAGGTTCAATGGATTATGCCATTGAATATAGTGAATTTCCCGCTGTATTAGAAGGGTACAGTGATGCTAACTGGATCTCTGATTCAAACGAGACAAAATCCACTAGTGGTTATGTATTCACACTTGGGGGTGGTGCGATTACATGGAGATCAGCCAGGCAAACTATTATTGCAAGATCAATAATGGAATCTGAGTTTGTTGCTCTTGAGATGGCTGGTAACGAGGCTGAGTGGTTGGAAAACTTCTTAGCGAACATTCCACTAGGAATGAAACCAACCCCATCGGTATCAATACACTGTGATTGCCAATCGGCAATAGCTATAGCTAAAAACAAGAATTACAATGGAAAGAATAGACATATACAATTGAGACACAATTTGGTGAAGCAGCTGCTAAAGAGTGGAACTATTTCCATTGATTATGTGAAGTCAGAACGGAATCTAGCGGATCCTCTGACAAAACCCCTGGGAAGACAAATGGTATTAGAAACATCGAGGGGAATGGGACTTAAGCCACTTGCAAACAAACAAGTGATGATAACCCAACCTTTGTGATTGGAGATCCCATGAATAAGGTTCATATGGGTAAAAACAAGTTACTTGTTAGTTCTGATAACACTAAAATTGATTTTAATCAATTATGTCCCTTCCTATGGTGTGTGTGAAAGTGTTAGAGACTGCATTATTGAGAGGTTAAACTTTGTCATTAAAATTCTATGTGGTGAAAGAATTTTAGCTTAAACAAAGTTTTTAATGATTTTCATATCCCTTATGGGTGGTGTATGATTTGCAGCATACACTTGATGAAATCACCTATATGAGTGTCAAGTGGGGCCGCTTGCATGAGATCTTGGCATGATCTCTAGAGCACTCATGAATACCGGGCACGCGCATGGCCTAGTAGCGCAACACAGCGATAACAGCAAGGATTGTGGGGGTGTGTTGTGATTGATAAACCTCTAACACACGTCAAGTGTCTTTGGTTCATATAGCTTGCTATACCAACTACAATGTGTGTTAAGTTTCTCAGTCTAGGACTGGTTCATATAGCTTGCTATACCAGCTCTGATGCATTACATCCTATGAAACCTAGAATAAAAGTTTCTTATCTTTTCTTTCAACTTTTGCAATATGTGGGGGATTGTTATAATATTATAACAATATTGCAAAATTGAAAAAGCTTTAAGTGTGAGTTTAAAACTTCAAAACGTTGATTTTCATTTAATGGGCAACGGAAAAGTTTTTTAACGTTCAAATTCTTTAAAAAAAGGCTGCAACGTTAAAATCAAATTTTTAATGCTTTTATTTTCTTTTAATGGTTTGATTCTTTTCTAGCTCTATAAATAGGGAGCTCATTCTCATTTCAAGACACACCAAAAACCCAATCTTCTCTCATTCTCTTTTCTTCTAAGTTTTATCTTTTCTCTCTTTTCCTTCTCTAAAATATCCTGGGTTATTCTTATACTCTTTTAAGAGTTCCTTGCTAGTTCTGAGATCCTCAGAAATATTCTGAGAAGTTCCTGTTGTATCCTGGGGGACTTGCGCACATCGCGGATAAGTCCTTAAGGACAGTGACTCTACACGCCTCAGGAAATTCTGTTCTTGATTCTGTCAGCCTTTATACAACACTTGCCACACTCATTCTAGAGCTCACTTGGGTTTGAGCAATGTGACACTAAGCTATTCCCAAAGCTTCGAGGAAACATCACAACACAAGTAATAACACCAAGTTATCTCCATAAGTTTTGAGAAAATATCACAACACAATTTTCCACCATTATTAAACTATTAATATACACCAATATACCAACCAACTATTTAATGACGCATTGAAGAGACTCATCTATACATGATCAACGAGTCAAATGTGTATAAATGTATGTTGCTTCTAAAATCAAGAATCTCTCTGTATTATTTAGAAATATCACATATGCATATCAAAAATAACATTGGTAATGCATGTGAAAATAATAGTGTTGGTGGACACGTCAAAATAAAACAACAAAAATATTTATATAAAAATGTTACATTCACTCTCAAATCTTTCCATGATAATAGGATGACAAATTTATATTTTTCTCACAAATCATTGTTTTTCATCACTTTTTCATCTTTAAAAAAACACTAAAAAAAATCTTCAAATCTTCTTTAACTTTATGATTGTGGTGACAACGACAATCAATAAATGATAAATTTAACTATTTATTATGTTGTTGGTTTGATGAGCCATATTATTATTATTTTGATGGAGTAAATATGTGAACTTTGGATTGTAGCTCTTTACATAATAACCATGTGAATGTGGGGTAGAAGAGGTTATCATAATGAAGACTTTGGTGATATCAATTCATGTAGAAAAGATTTGATGCTGCAATGGTGCTTTTTACAAGTGGCACCATCGCAAACATAAATGCTTCATGGTACGTATATTATAATTATGAAATGGGCAAAAAAGTTTTGTTTGGCTATTTATGTGTTTTGGGGTTGAAATGGTTTATATTTTATAGTAACTGTAACTTGCTTTGGTATCTTGCATTGATCGGATAACTCCTTGTGCCCATGTTAATTCATCTTTAACAAACAATTAAAGATACCAAAATATATTTTTATATTTATTTAACACAAAATATAAAGATAAAATATGATAAAAATGAAAAATTTTGTATTTTTATAAAAAAGAAAATAAAAGTAAATAAAAAATATAAAATAAATGTAAAAAAATTAAGTGTGTTAAAAAATATTTTTTTTAACAAAATCTTAAGCACTTAGTTTTGAGTTGAATCATTCTTGCTTCATGATTTTGAAATTGTTAAAAGTGGAAGCTTAATTTTCTGCGTTTCATTGTCAAAGTTACTGAAGAAGGTTGGTGTGGTGTTCTATTCTTCTGCGATACAATATACATTGGCTTATTATCTAGGATAACTATAATTTAGAAAGAAAGCAAAGGTGGCACGTGGTTGAAATGTACACACGTGTATGAGAGAGACAGAACATAATGGCTCCTGCATACGTTAGTTCATCCCTTCCCTAGATGCTCTGTCTTGGTATGTATGGTTTCATCTTCCTATTCTTGTGTCTGCGGATATTATATTATTTTCTTTCTCTCTGTTATTTTCTTTGTTTATTTTGTTCTATATAAACATGAAACACTGCTCTGTTTTTTCACTCAGTTCTCTTTCTCTCTTTTCCCTATTCTCTGTTCTTAAAAATTTCAGTTTTTTTGGGTGAATTACGTTGCCATCATCACCATGGCCATGAAAAGTGCTGCTTCCTCTGCCATTCGCTCTCTGCTTTCCTCCTCCTCTTCCACCTTCTCCAGAAACCTTCATGTAACTCAACTTCCAAATATCTTCATCTTCTTTTTCCCATCTTTACTACACTTTTTATTTTTTGAAAAAAAATTCAAGTTTCTCCAAAACAATTCTTTCCCATACTCATGACAGTTGGATCGGAATTTCACCATCAATTTTAATCACTGACACAATTTTACTTTTACATCAAAGTAAAAATGCCCAGTGAAAATACTAAATTATTCATTCAGACGATGAGAATGATTAATTTTTCTTAGGCAAGATCATGGATGATATTTAGTGCTTGAACTTTGGTTTATGCATGATTGTGAATGTATATTTTTTTTGTCTTATGGTTGAGAATAGGCTCCGGCTGAGAGGAAGAAGATTGTGGGGGTGTTCTACAAAGGGGGTGAGTATGCTAAGTTGAATCCCAATTTTGTGGGATGTGTTGAAGGAGCATTGGGTATTCGTGAGTGGCTCGAATCACTGGGTCATCAGTATATTGTCACTGATGATAAAGAAGGACCCAATTCTGGTTAGTATATCTTCAAAACTTAATTTATCTTCATCTAATATTGTTTATCTTGAAACTTCATTTGATTTACCTACCAAATGCTTCAAACTTATGACTATTTCTTACTTGATGCAGAACTTGATAAACACCTACATGATGCACATATCATCATATCTACTCCATTTCATCCTGCATATGTCACTGCTGAGAGAATAAAGAAAGCCAAGAATCTAGAGCTGCTTTTGACTGCTGGAATTGGTTCTGATCACGTTGATCTCAAGGCTGCTGCTGCTGCTGGTTTAACTGTGGCAGAGGTAACCGGAAGCAACGTGGTGTCGGTTGCCGAGGATGAACTGCTGAGAATCCTTGTTCTTGTGAGGAATTTCTTGCCAGGGTATCATCAAGCTGTTAATGGGGAATGGAATGTTGCTGGCATTGCACACAGAGCTTATGATCTTGAAGGAAAGACAATAGGAACTGTTGGTGCTGGACGAATTGGGAAGCTTTTGCTGCAGAGGTTGAAACCTTTTAACTGTAATCTTTTGTACTATGATAGACTTAGGATGAATCCTGAATTGGAGAAAGAGATTGGAGCAAAGTTTGAGGAGGAGCTTGATGCAATGCTTCCAAAGTGTGATGTAATTGTTATCAACATGCCTCTCACTGAGCAGACAAGGTATACTTTTACTATCTCAATTACTCAAAATCATGGTATGTATAATTTCTGTAACTTTCAAAAGGGATTCATTCATAGATAACAGAACGTAAGAATAACAGGTGTTTTGGTTTGTATTATGTATATTCCATAGTGTGTTGATATTGAGATTCTTTGAGCTAAAGAGATGAGTAGTGAGGAAAGTTATTTGTGTTTCAGAGGATTGTTTGACAAAAACAGAATTGCTAAGTGCAAGAAAGGTGTGGTGATTGTTAACAATGCTCGAGGAGCAATCATGGACACTCAGGCAATTGCTGATGCTTGCACTAGTGGCCATGTTGCAGGTAACTCTAAAACCAATTCAAAGAAAAATCTTTTGATTTGAAATAGTTATGAGAAAATCAGAACTAATGATTTTTGTGATGAACAATTTGTAAAGGTTATGGAGGAGATGTTTGGCCTGTGCAACCAGCTCCAAAGGATCATCCATGGCGATTCATGCCAAATCATGCAATGACTCCTCATATTTCTGGCACTACCATAGATGCACAGGTATTATTGAGTTTTTGTAGTACTTAGGTTCTTTCATTATGATATTGATAATAATGAAACATGTGCAGTTACGTTATGCTGCTGGTGTTAAAGACATGTTGGATAGGCACTTCAAGGGTGAAGACTTTCCAGAACAAAACTACATTGTTAAGGAGGGACAACTCGCAAGCCAATATCGATGAAGTATCAATGTGGTGTTAGAAGCTTCCATTTTCAAAGCCAAGGAATGAGAAAAATAAACATCTAGAGTGAACTCTCATTATATGAAGTACTTGCTTTGTTGAATTTGAACTTGTATGTACCAAATCTAATTAAGAAATAAAATAAAACTCTTTCCTGACTTGAGTGTTAAAAAAGTTTTTTGCAACTAAGATCATCTTATACAAATTTTATCTCAAATACTTTCAACTCTTTTATATCTACCATACATAGCTAGCCAAATACATGTAACATTTAATCATATTACTCTATTAACATATTCACTAGTGAGGAGAGATTCACGACCATTAAATAACGCATTAATAAGATGAATTTTCAGTTCTATTCATTTCTTAGTGTATTTCTCTAGTACCTACCACCTCCAACAACAACTGCATAACATATTTTCCAAAAACTAGGTGGCCAACAAAATCAATAGGACAATTAACAACCACAAGACAATCAACTACAAAATTTGACCCATGAGTATACTGCTATTAGTTTGTTAAATTTAAAAGTACGTAGATATTTGAATTACTTGCTTTGCTATTAGTTTGTTAAATCAAAGAGTACTTAGATGTTTTAACACATGATTCAATATTGTTATTGTTGTTGAATTTTCTTAATATGTTCAAATTTTATTTGCTATATTTTTTAAAGTTAAATATATATATTTTTTCTTTTAATTTTAAGTGAAAATTAAAATTAGCTCATTTTCAAAACTTTAACATAATTTAATCCCCTAAGTTTACAAATGCGTGGTTTTAGTTTTTTTTTATCAAATTTTGTTAAGTTTATATACGATTTAAACATGTTTTTTAACTAACATTGAAGCAAAAATATATGAAACAATGTAAACAACTTGAATATTATCATGAAAAACATTTGAAATATCAAATAAACTTAATAAAATTTGATTAAAAAAACTAAATTCATGCATTTTAAAGTTGACGAACTAAACTAATCAATTTTTAAAAAAAAGATTAATTCTAATTTTTACTAATAATCAATAAACTAAAAACATATTTAACTCTTTCTTTTATAAAATAAATCTTCGTTTCTACTATTATTTAATTATTACTTGAATATAAAATATTATTAATATTTTAATAAGCAAATCAAAATTTAAAAAGAAATATTTCATGGATACAGGAACTAGTATACTTATAATACCTACCTACAAACTAAATATGTAGGTATCTATGGATCATATTCATAGTATGCTTACCTACAAATGCATTCATAATGATTACTTATAGGCTTTACTTAAGGATATAATCCTATGAAATTATTTATGAATTTTGAAATTCATAAATAATTATTATCTACAAACTATTTTTCCTACATATATAGTTACTTTTTACGGATTTTAAATGTAGGTAATTAATATTTTTCTTGTATATCCCTAAACATTTACCTCAAGATTCAAACCATTAAAATATATTCAAAGTATAATCTTTCCAATAAACCAAATATTGGAACCACACCAACTTCACATTTGGATAGTTTATCCTCTTAAAGTAGTATAAAAAAACAACATAATTAACTTTCCTTATCAAAATTTATTTATTGTGCTCTCAACTTCGGGTATATATATATAATTGATTATGATGAATGATCTTAATATATCTTGTGATCTTAAACTAATATATATTTATCTTTGTCATAAAAAAATCACAAGCAAGATCCTTAGTCTTCATTTATAAAAACTTTTCTAAATGAACCAGTAAAGAGAACTTAAAACAAAATTTAAATATATATTTGAGAAAACTAGAAGATAAATGAAATATAGATAAAGTTTTAGAGAGAAATAATATTATTTCTAAAATAAAATTTGAATAATTAAATTTTTATTTACAAATTTTATATACTGAAATAATAAAATATTTATAGTTCTGAAATATATCATTTCTACTATTAAACAGTTAATTAAATTCTTACAAAAACTGTCATTTTAAAATTTTAAGGATTAAAAAAATGTAAAAGATGAAACCTCCTATTGTTAAAATACAGATTATAAAAGAATGTTGTAATTAAAATGCTATATTTTCAATAATATATTAATAATGCTTGTTAATGAAATTTAAATTTTAATAATAATTAAATGATATTTTATCACAAGTTATTTTCTCTTATTATGACCCTCGTCCTCGTAAATTGACATAACAATTATCCATGTACATGTATTCCACTTAATGCTAACAAATTCCACGACCAAAAAGTTAAATAAGAATATGTTTTCAAACTCTTGATAATTAAAATTAAGGATATATTTCTTCTTCAGATCGACTTGTTTGCTACTATTGTTTATTCAAGCATGCTATGCATACTTATTTTCATATTGTCTTTTTAGATTTTAAAATGAAGTAATAACAATAGGAGTTTAATTATTATGTGAAATATTGAATTTGATAATGTTGAAATTTTTTATATATGCTAGTTTAGAAAAAGGTATAATTTCAAACTATTAATTTAGCTTAACTCATTTCTAATTTCCTTTTAAAAGATAATGGTCTTTTATCCAACTTTCATAATACAAAATTTCCAAATGTGTTAAATTACTTTTGGTTCCTTTTTCACTCTAAATTATTTTGAAAAATTATACTCTTATATCATAATAAAATATACTTCATATTTTCGACACACATCCACTTTACTACTGTCATAATCCTAGTAAATATAAAAAATAAATTAATTGACAAAAAAAATAAAGTAAATCAAAATAAAATAAAAATTCACCCATTTATACAACTCATACATATTTAATAATTTAAGGTTTATTGAAACTGATAAAAAAATAAAATTAGAAAATGATAAGGAGAGAAGACTAGGGCTGACTAAGCTGAGTGAAAAGCAGTAACCAAAAAGTCATAAATGAGCAAAGTAGAAAGATAATAGAAATAAAAGAGTGGCACGTGGGAACTAACTAGGCACACGTGTGTAACAGTGAACAAATTGAAGGGAGAAACCGAATACAGAGTCTCATACCAGCAAAGGTTGCAACTGGTGATTTCTTCTTCCCTCTCCAACTTTTCACCTTTCTATTCTTTCAATTTTTCTCTTCATCTTCTTATTATTTTTATTTATTTTACCATAACAGTAATAATTAATTACTTAAATTTTGTGCAGTTAATCAAATTTTCTCAGACAAATCATCATGGCCATGAAACGCGCTGCTGGTTCCTCTGCAATTCGCTCTCTGTTTTCTTCCACCTTCTTCAGAAACCTTCATGTAAGTCCGATTAACTTTTATCTGTTCTATTTTATTTTTATTCTTTTCTAAATTAATTTCTGAAACTCGTGATTCTGTGTTAGCTGTATTTTTTAGCATTTTGTTCTTGTTCTTGCATAACCGGAGGTGAGATCCACCTTTGTTGTTTGTGTGTTGCATGCGTGAATCGTCACCATCTCGTGATGCTAAAGTTTGTTTCTCACTCTGTGATGTGTTTCTTCTGACTGGTTTACTTTCCATGGAAGTACACGCGTTGAACTCTCCCTGCCATCAAACT
The DNA here is from genome assembly GCA_036885675.1 of Vigna mungo. Classification (NCBI taxonomy): domain Eukaryota; kingdom Viridiplantae; phylum Streptophyta; class Magnoliopsida; order Fabales; family Fabaceae; genus Vigna; species Vigna mungo. The sequence goes on along the minus strand of CP144697.1, from coordinate 17,758,217 downwards.
TTTGTGCTGGATAGATTTTTTTTTTTTTTTTACAGTAACTCTCTTCACGGAATAGTTGAAAAATACTTTTTATCTTCGTCTTTTTTTAGTTTGGGAATATTATATATATATATATATATATATATATATATATGTAAAATATTAAAATTAATTTAGTAAAACAAATTTTTATAATTGTTATTTTTCTTAAATGATATAAATATATAATAATATATTTATTAATTGAGTTTTAATTATTAATTATAATTCAATAATTTAGTATATTTTAATTTATCTCATTAAAGATGTTAATTAATTAGTTAATCAAGTGTATTTTTTATTTTTAAAAGTTACATATATATTTAAATGAGAAAAACTGACAAGTCAGGAATCATAATTCTGACAGACGAGTCTATCCTAGTCTGTATTTGACAGTCCTAATTTGTATTTGGTGGACCACAGAACAAAAACCAATTCGATTTTCATGATTCGTAATCCCACCACTTCTCATCTAAATATTAAAAGAACTATTATATTAAAAAACATAGATTATAAAAAAGTAGACAAGAAGAACTAAGAGTAGCTTGATCATTTTAACATGTTGAAATGATCATGCAATTTCTATTGGAATACTTTTATATTATCAACCAACTAATAAAATTTTTTAAAATAATTATTATAAAAATTTAATGGATTTGTATGTTATGATATTTTTTTATTGGATGAAAGTGTGAAACTATTTTATAAAAAGGTTACTTTTATAATTATAAAATGCGATCTTTTTTATACAGTCTCATTGTTATTGCTTTATTTTACTTTTTAAATATAAACTTTACTTTATTTTTAATTTATAATTTTCAGTTTCAATTTATAAAAATTGTCACCTTATTGTTTATTCTTAATATATTTTCTCTTAAGACATTTATATACAAAAGAACCTCTGAAAAATATTTCCTTTTTTCTATTTTCAAAACTAATATTGAAAATTGGAAATTAATTTAAAAATAATTAAACCATTTGAAAAAATTCATAGTAAAAAACACAAAATAGAAAGACAAAATAAAGGGTTCCAAACTAATATTATAGTGTGAGAAACCATAATTCCTCTTCATCTCAACCTAAAAGGCAGCAGGCACCAATGGATTTAAAATTTATTAAAAATTCTTAAATAAAAATTATAAACGTCCATATTTTTATATTTTTTAATAAATAATATCATTCAATAACAGTTGTATTAAAAAAGTACTATTCTCATTTGTATTCATTCTTTATGTCAGCAATTTTAACTTTTATCTATGTATTTTTGCTGAGGCCAAGGTGAAACTTGTTCATCATGCATAGGCTTAGACACCGTGGCTGATCTACGTGTCATAACCAAGCAACTCTACTTTTCTTTATAACCCACCCTTCTTCTCTCCCACAGACACACACCAGCAAGAAATCTTTCATTTGCATCTCTTCTTAGTGTTCCTTTCCATTATTTCTATTGCTATCCTGTTTAAACTTCTCTCTAAGCCATGAGTGATAACACACAAGAAGCACAAGAATACCTACTCGACAACACATCCTCAAAAAATGTGTGTTAGTGAATGTTTAATTATTTATGCTGCTGGCCATGATTAATTTTGCTCATGCAGCATCATGATTAATATTGTTTCCTTCAACTCTGTTTATGCATGACTGTGATTGATTTATTTACTTTTCCCTATGATTGAAAATAGGTGTCAGGTGAAAAGAAGAAGATTGTGGGAGTGTTCTACAAGGGGAATGAGTATGCAAAACTGAATCCTGATTTTGTGGGGTGTGTTGAAGGAGCATTGGGTATACGCCAGTGGCTGGAATCCCAGGGCCATCAGTATATTGTCACTGATGACAAAGAAGGGCCAGATTCTGGTTAGTAACTTGCTAATCGATTCAAGTTTATATATCTTGAGATTTGAGTGTTGCTTGATGAATCAGTTCGTGACCAATTTCCATGTGTTATTATTATTATTTTATTAAAAATGTGGTGATGTATACTGTGGAAATAAGCATGTCTCATAATATTTCTGAAGCATCATGGTAATCAACATGATATGGGGAAGGTGGATGTAGTTTTCTCCTAAAGTTTATAATTGGTTGAACTTATGGCTATTTATTGTTTTTTCTGTTGCAGAACTTGAGAGAAATCTTTCTGATGCACATGTTATCATATCTACTCCATTTCATCCTGCCTATGTCACTGCTGAAAGAATAAAGAAAGCCAAAAATTTAGAGTTGCTTTTGACTGCTGGCATTGGTTCAGATCACATTGATCTCAAGGCTGCAGCTACAGCTGGTATAACTGTGGCAGAGGTCACAGGAAGCAATGTGGTGTCAGTTGCTGAGGATGAACTCATGAGAATCCTCATTCTAATTAGGAATTTCCTTCCAGGGTACCATCAGGCTGTTAATGGGGAATGGAATGTTGCTGGCATTGCTCACAGAGCTTATGATCTTGAAGGCAAGACAGTAGGAACAGTAGGTGCTGGACGAATTGGGAAGCTTTTACTCCAAAGGTTGAAACCTTTTAACTGTAATCTTCTGTATTTTGATCGGATTAGGATGGACCCTGGATTGGAGAAAGAGATAGGAGCAAAGTTTGAGGAGGACCTTGATGCCATGCTTCCAAAGTGTGATGTTATTGTTATCAACACACCTCTTACTGAGCAGACAAGGTATATTTTCAATATCTCTCTCAATGCAAAAATCATTTCACTCTTGAAATCTCAAGCCATTTATTAATTTCAGTCTTGAATGCTATTCATTGAAACATAAGATCTGTATGAATATTTAAATGCTTTTAGCATTTTCTAGCTAGGAGTAGTGACCAGTGATTTTTGTGATACAGGGGATTGTTTGATAAAGATAAAATTTCCAAGTGCAAGAAAGGTGTCTTGATTGTTAACAATGCTAGAGGGGCTATTATGGACACCCAAGCAGTTGCTGATGCTTGTTCAAATGGTCACGTGGCAGGTAATTCTAAAACCAGTTCACAGTAGCAAAACAAGAAAACTAGTATTGTAAGTTGATGATATTCTAACACATTCATGGTTCTTATATGTGTATATAATATCAAATTGTCAACAACTGATTCTTTTACCAAATTACTTATGTTACTCTGGAAAGTGGAAAGAAAGTAAGTTGTTCTGTTATGTCCCCAAGTGACAACCTTTTGGGGATAGTTATTCATGACAATATTATCTGAAAAGCAGACAATTTAGATTGTGGTTTGTTACTATTCTTTGTTGAATTATCATCTCTAATTAAACTTTGACCCCCTTTCCAAATCTCTTAATTGTACAGGTTACAGTGGTGATGTTTGGTTCCCACAACCAGCTCCAAAAGATCATCCATGGCGCTACATGCCAAACCATGCCATGACTCCTCATGTTTCTGGCACTACCATAGATGCACAGGTATTTTAACTTTTGTCTATAGCATCAGCTTATCCTTATCCTTTTGTGTTCTTTCACTTGAATAACACTAAATGATAATAAACCAAACTTGTGCAGCTACGTTATGCTGCTGGTGTGAAAGACATGCTTGATAGGCACTTCAGGGGTGAAGACTTTCCAGAGCAGAACTACATCGTGAAGGAGGGTCAACTTGCAAGCCAATATCGGTGAAGGGTATCAATATGGTTTTAGAAACTACCATTTCTAAGGCCAACAATGGAAGAGCAAATAAAGATTCAGAGAGCACTTTGATTTTGTAATGTACTTGTTTTGTTGAATTTGAACTACTTTAATTAATCTCAAATAAAATTGCAAGGAACTCTATGTTCCATGCATGGATCTTGTGTTTTTCGAATTTAAATGTGCTCCTTGAAATTAGGACTTATTTTGCATGATGCACTAGAACTAAAATCCTATTAGTCTTCTATGTTTACTTTTTATTTTCTTAAACTTAGCTTTTACTACACTTTGTTTTGAAGTTTCAAATAAGGTTTAAAACAAAATACTTTCAGGCTTTGCAACAGTCAAAATCATTAATTATGTGAATATATTGAAAATTGAAGATCATATTATCTTTTTATATATTTTATATTCGACATCTAATAGAAACAATAATGTAAGTTTAACCACATCATCATAAGACAAAAAAAAAGAGTTATCATTTCAATTAATACTATTAAATAAATTATTTATAGTTTTACATTTTTTCCATAAATATTTTATAAGATTTCATTTTAATAAATATTTTGAAGTAATTTATCTTAAATAGTGTTTGATTTATATTGATGTTGGTACTGTATGTTTCTATGATATTACCGTAAATAAAGTACCTTTCTCATCTTGTTAATGCTTTTGTTAGTAATTTGGGTTATGAAATTTTTTTAATTGACATATATATATATATATATATATATATATATATATATATATATATATATATATATAATGAATTAATTATATATCATTTGTTTAAAAAATATGTAATGCCATGAAACTTTTTTATGGCTTACCATATAGCACATTGTTTGAGTGCTAATTATGCAGGAAAATTCATTTATACTTTTTTTTTCATATTAAAAAGATTATTAGATATGCATAGTAATGAAAAGAGAAGAAAGAAAATTTGTAAATTATTTTTTTTAAAAAAAATAATGAAGTGTATCTATCATGAACAATCGGTTTAAAACAAAATAAGAGGTTTAGGAATATCCATATATGTATATAATTGGTAGCTAAATAAAATATTAATGAAGAAAGATGAATACAAAAAAGAGAGCAGAAAGTGATGAATTTATTTTAGTAATGAAAAAGTAAGTGTATATCATCGGATTTCAATTTTGATTCCTCTTTTGCAATCATCTTTGACGCTGGAAATGAAATGAATTGGTCCCAAATCAGGAAGTTGAATATGATCATGTCCTGTTCTATACACTCTTGAATATCTTTGATCTTTTGGAACTGTGCATGTTTTGTATCCTATTTCGTCCACAAACACCACGTTGTGCACAGAAGGATTGTAATTGAAAACTGCACGTACAAATCAATTTTGTAAAACAAACATTACATCAAATACTTCTTACCAAGATAAACAAACACCTATACTTCAAGTTGGACCACTTATAATACAATGATACTTCAAGTTAGATTACTAACAATATATCGATATTTCAAGTTGTATCATTTATCTATACTTCAAGTTATATTTAATATATAGATATTTCAAGTTGAATCACTTTCAATATATCAATATAACTTATTTATATATGGATATTTCAAGTTGAATCACTTATTTCAATATATCGATATTTCAAGTTGGATCACTTCTAACATATCGATATTTCAAGTTGGATCACTTCTAACATATCGATATTTCAAGTTGGATCACTTCTAACATATCGATATTTCAAGTTGGATCACTTGCGATATATATCGATATTTCAAGTTGGACCACTTGCGATATATATCGATATTTCAAGTTGGACCACTTACGATATATATCGATATTTCAAGTTGGACCACTTACGATATATATCGATATTTCAAGTTGGACCACTTACGATATATATCGATATTTCAAGTTGGACCACTTACGATATATATCGATATTTCAAGTTGGACCACTTACGATATATATCGATATTTCAAGTTGGACCACTTACGATATATATCGATATTGATATTTCAAGTTGGACCACTTACGATATATATCGATATTTCAAGTTGGACCACTTACGATATATATCGATATTTCAAGTTGGACCACTTACGATATATATCGATATTTCAAGTTGGACCATTTACGATATATATCGATATTTCAAGTTGGACCACTTACAATATATATCGATATTTCAAGTTGGATCACTTACAATATATATCAATATTTCAAGTTGGATATTTTAAAATTTCTCCATGACAATAATTTATAACACTCATGCTCATTTGAAATCATTTGAATTTGTCATTAAAAGAAACCTCGGACACTCCGACACTAATAAAACATAAGCATTTCATATGGAAAAATCAAGATTATAACCTAAAACTTTGAAGAAATATGTTTGTGAATCTTCTTATTAAAATTTAGAAATATGGATTTTGAGCTTAGTTTTTTCCTCAGTCCTTTGTTTAGTCTTCAAAATATAATTATGAACATGTTTTAAAATATATTAACTTAAAAGTATATTTGATAGAATAGAAAGAAATTAAAAAAAAATGAATAAAATTCATAAACACTTGATAAAAAAAATATGCAGAGAAAAAGCACTAACCGAGCACATCACCAGAAGCAATGTTCTTGTCCTTAGGCCAATCAGTAACATTAAAGGTCCAACATATATCCTCTGAGCACGAACCATCTTTTTTTCCAACCACATAGGTTCTTGCATTAACCAAATCAAACAAAACCACCAACATACCTAAAACTACCATCACTGCAACCATGTTTCTTCCCTCACCCATTTTTTCAGATGTGTTATCACCAACCTAAGTTCAACCCTTTTATATACTTCCACACACTCTATTCTGCTTCATCTTATTCACATTAGATAATTCTCTTCAATACTCATATTATTCATAAACATACCTATTAAAGATTATTTAATCAAAATAATTGTTTTTTTTACAGCTTACAGTTTTGGCCAATGGTAATAATCATATTAGTAACTGAAGTTTTAGTAATAAAAAAATTTTAAAACAATTGATGATCTTTTAATTTTTTCTTTCTGATTTATTCTTAATTAATAATTTTATTAAAACGGTCAGTCAATTAACTTTGTTTCCATTTTTTTTAAAGACATATTGTATTCTCTAATATAATATTTCAATGCTACATTTACTTTCATCCGTCTCTCTCTTATATATAATGGCACTTTAAGATAAAAGTATGTGATAATTAGAAATATTCTATCTTTATAATAACTATGAATACGTTTTTTTTGGGTAATAAATAAAAATAAATGTAGTATTTGAATTTAAAAAAGGATATATTTATTGTTATGCCACAAAGAATTTTAAATTTCATTCGTTTTTGGATGGGATAACAATATTGTTTTTATTTCCAAGATGTAAAATAAAATTATAAAAATGAAAATAACACTATCCTTTTAGTATGCGAGAATTTTAGGACTGTTATTCATTTCAATTTAAATACCTAAAATACAAAAAAAAAGAAGAAGAACAAAGCCAATTCAACTTGATTCATTTTATTCATAATGATTATTAAAAGTATCAATAATGTTTTTATAAAAATAATTAAACAACTTGTAAACAATGATTACGTAACTTTTTGAATACGACTTTAAAATGCGTATATATATATCTTTTAAATTATATTATGTTTTTAAACATACTTATAAAAGTAATACAATTTTATATATATATATATATATATATATATATATATATATATATATATATATATATATATATATATATATATATATATTTTGTGAGCAAATAAATATTTTTTTAAGTTAATACAACTGTCACGTCCCATTTAATTCTTTCATAAGTGACGTCCGCGTGTCACTCTCTCACAGCGTCCGGTGAGCTGTAGTGGGAGACAAACTCTGCGCTGCATTACATTCCCCAACCTCGGGAAGCGTCCGGCGGCAAAGAGAAGAAGGAAGATCTTCGGTCAGTGGAATCCAGGTGGCGCGCTAGGAGTAGACGGACATTTTAGTGAAAACCACGTGGCGGCTTGAGAGCAAACCGACCGTTCGGTTTTGGAGGCGTATTTAAGGTAAGCAGAAATACCCTGACACCACTTTTCTGCATGCAATCTTCTTCTTCTTTCTCAAACTCAGTTTTCTGAAATTCCAAATTCTCCTCCTTCTTTCTAAAAGCTTAAAACTTCTCTCTAGAATTATAACCTAAACACTGTTCCGATCATCAACCACCTTTCAGAATTATTACTCCTGCTGTCAAGGCCTTTCATTTGCACCGATCAGTTTTCCAGTCAGAGCTCTTTGGACGTTCGGTCAAACTCGTAGTAGGACCTTAGAAGTTTAGCTGGATTAGAGGTAAGGGAAGCTTATAAAATTTAATTTGGAATTTTCTGTATGTTTTGAATGTGTGTTTGATTAATGCATGTTGGATGTATGAAGTATATGGTTTAAATTTTATGAATGAAAAATGATATGTTGAGTATGAATTTTATGATGATTATAAACTTAGAGAAAAATGTAAATATGAGACCGAAGGTCATTAGGACCGTTCGGTTTTCCCCTAACGATCGTTTTTGGTATTGTTATATTGAAACCTTAAATGACTTGTTTGTTTAGTCGTAACATTTTATCCCTTTCAGAACGCTCGGTCTTATACTGAGTGTTAGGCTTTAATATATTCGGTCATAGACTGATTAATTACCCTTATATTGAAAATGTTTATTATAGTAACGTTCGTTTTCTTTGAACGTTCGTTTTTATATTGATAACGTTTCTTTGAAAGTACTTAGTCATAAACTGAGGACTGGGTTGCATATTAGTTATTTTATTGTACTTAACGTCCGGTCTTATATTGGTCGTTCGACTTGGAGTTGCTTAGTCATCCACTAAGTATTTAGTTTCATATGAATTGTATAGAACGGTCAGTCATACATTGAGCGTTCGGTTTATATCAATGAGGTTTATTAAAAGTGCTAAGTATTACACCAGTAACCAACATTTAAGAACATTCGGTCATAAACTGTACGTTCGGTCATTCAAGTGTTCAGTATTAGACTGACACTCGGCTTATGAAGTATTCGGTTTCACTGTTAACGTTATTCTTCCTGAGAACGTCCGGTCATGTGAAGTACTTGGTCATAGATCTAGTGCTCGGTTTTATGAGATGTTTAATCAGCAACTATCCGGTATGGAGTATCAGTATTCTTCTTAAAAATCTTAACAAATTGTGAATAATAACGAATGACGAATATGTTGAAGTAAGAGAATTCCACGGGTGGAATGTCTCATGAACTCGGAATTGATTGGTAAAGTATGAATGTGGGAATGACTCAGGCGTTGTCCTTGATCCTGATATTCCGTGAGGACGCTTTCTCAAGTAGAGAGAGGTCGCTCATGCGTGGGAATGGCGGGAAGTCTGCGGTTATAAGAGTAAATAACCGTTTGAGGGCTAACCTCGGGCGGCAGCTGGGAAAACAGTTACTACACCGCCCGGGTGCTAGGGACGACCGAGCTACATGTTCATACCGTCCGGACAGTGTCTTATGGTCGGTCTTGAGTTTATGAATGACATGTTGTATGATTGAATTGGTTGCATTATATGTTTTCTTGCATGATGATTTGATAAGTTAAATTTACATAAGCTTACCCTTATCTGTTTTTGCCTTATGTATGTTGTCGTTCGGTATCCGACCGTTCGGCTTTTCTCTTCATGGCTGTGATCATCCTTTTGGATGTGAGGAGAGTATACTTTGGAAGCGGCGTTGGAAGAAACTCTGGAGGACGTTATGCCGATCGAAGAACCTGTGGAAGCCGTGCCAGAGAATTGTGCAGGACCGTCCGGTCCTTAGTTTTAGGCTTTCCCTTTTATCCTTGTAAATTGTAAATGTATGACAATCGCACCGCACCTCTTTAATGCTGGCCTTTCGGCCGTTGTTTTGTATTCGGGACCGATCGGTCTACCTTTGTAAAGGTTGTATATATATGATCGTTCGTTTTAAATTCTTATTTTATCGTTCGGACTTCTTTATTCACTGTTCTCCATTATTATTTCTCTTAACTCCTAAAATAAATTATGGCTTTGGTTATATTTATTGGGATGTTACAACAACTATTTTCCAGATTTTATCTCTTAACACTTTTTTTTTTTACTTTTTTATTTAAATTTAATATTTTTAAAATAAAAAAATAATTATTTATAATAAAAAAATTACTTTTAAAATAAATAAAAATTATTTATATTTATTTTTATAAACATATATATTTTTGTTATGTATGTATATTCCTTACGTGTAAAATTTTTTAAGTAATATTTAGTGTATTTGTTTATCCTTCCACCATTAAAAAATAATTAAATAATATTTTATTTTATAAATGAGTTTTTTTTTTACATTTTTTTATCACTTTTATTAACTTTATTAATTTTATTAATTAAAAAATTATTCCCCGTAATTATAAATTGAATAATAAAATCGTATTATAGTAACCAAAATAAATAAATAAATAAATAAAATTATCTTGCAAACTGAAATTGGAGAGAATGGTTTTTGTATAAGCATTGCTATAATCAAAGACTAAAACTGAAGTTAACCACATACATGTCAAGAACAGTTTTCTAACATCACCATGATCAAAAACACAAATGCTACCATTTTATTAGATATATATAAAAGAGATGAAAGACTAAATTATGCTGGAATGATCGCAACTTTGGTTCCTTTTTGGCAGAGACGATTGATACTACAAATATAGTAACTTGGTCCTTCTGGAACTTGAATATAATCATGTCCTGTCCGATACACTACTGGATTTTTTCCTGGATTACATGTTCTGTATCCTTCCTCGTCCACAAGAGTAACATCACGTGTGAAAAGATCGTAATTGAATACTGCAATTACAAAACAATGAAATCAACGTAAGTTTCATGCATATATGATTATTGTGTTTGTAGCTGAGAAGCAGATGATACTAACCTAAAATGTCACCAGCTTTAATGGTCTTGTTTTTAGGCCAATCACTGATTCCATTTGCCCAACATACGTCTTGTAAGCATGTTCCATCTTTTTTCCCAACATAAAACAGCTTTCCATAAACCATCTCTGTTGAAACCACCAACATACTAAGAACCACCATTGTTACTGCAAAAATGTGTCTTCTCTCTCCCATTGTTGCTGTGCTAAGGTGGTTATGCAGGATGTAATTCAAACACAGTACCAGGTAGCAGTTTTGTAGTTGCAGAGGGTTCCATTTGGTGGATGTTTGAATATTATTGAGAGTTGACCACATTTCTCTCTCTTTGTATTTATTGTCTGCATTAAAAAATTTGCTTGAATCGTTTTAATCATAAACATTGCTATTGATTATAATTCAATGAAAGTAAATACTCCTTCCAGTTTCTTTTCTTTTACTACAACGGTTTTGGTCCATGCTAAATACTGTCTTGGTGAGTAATTTTTTTTTCTATTTTATAATTACTGCCACTTCTTTGAAACTTAAACGTTATAATTGAATATTATTGATATTGTAGATTACAAATATGTAATTTGAATTTCCAAAACAACAATATTCAAATTTGAGTTTTTCTTAAATTCCGAAAAGAAGGAATAATCTATAACAGACTTTAATTAGCTGTAGAGTAGTTATATTTAACAAAAATGATATATTACTATAATACTAAATGAAAGATAAACAAAAAGAAATCACCAGCTAAACCTTAACTATTCCAATGAAAGTATACAAGTCATTGATCTCTTCGCCATGCATGAGATTAAATCTCTTCTCATCTTTAGTTTCTCCCCATCAGAAATATTAACACATTTGCAAGTGTGAATTTTGATTTTCATGGTACGCAAATATTTTGCATTCTGCAAAATATATCTAGCAAATGGAAACCAACTTATAAAATGGAAATTTAAGAGACGACAGGTTGTAAGGTGTGATGAAATGTATTCAGGAACAGATTCTGGGTATGGCCAAGCTACTTCTTCACGGTCTTCATGAAGACAAGGAAATCAGAACCGATATCATAAAACTATATTAATACGAATAAATGGAAATAGACAACTAAAATTCATACTTCAAAAGCTTTAATCATCAAACGTTATAACAATCAATGGCAAGTGTTTGAAGCTTCGGACATTGCTTGAGCATTTCAGTGACATCGACCCAGTTGATAGAAAACGACCTATACTTCCATTCAAGTTCAACTAAATTCTGAAAGCCAACTACCAGGTCTTTTTGACATATCTGATAAGAGGTCCAAAATAGTATAAAAAGTCATAAATATTTTTTCCTTAATAATGCAAAGTAAAAAACAAGCTAAAACTTCAACATTCTTAACCATTTCAAGTGAAACAAATGTTGGCTCTGACCAACTTGGGACATTTGTTGAACTTTCCATCGGGAAGGAGCCGTGTTCTCCAGGTTTCCAATATTTCAAAGATTAGGACTCCCAAAAAGAAGCTGTGAAAGATTAATTTCCATTGAGGAAATAATATATTTCAAATGCAAGATCTTAAACAAAGACAAATCAACAAATGAAATACTTTTCACTGTTACGAACGCCAACTTGAGAACCACAAGAGTTTTGCAGCTAAAAGATCGCAGAGGACACAGCATTGCGGATATTAAAATAGAGGTCAAGGAGCTGAAGTCTACGACTTTCACTCACTGCATCTCAATCCATATGTTTAATAGTCTAGTAACATACAAATCAAAGGGACATCTGAGGCGAAATATATAGAGGGGCTTGTCTCTACGTTGAAACAAGAAACAGTTTACGAGCTATAAAACATAGTTTTCTCATAAAACATATTTTTCACATAGCGATTCCAAAAGTGTTCGTTGATGTAGTCAAAATCAAAAGAGGGAACTGAACGCCACAGAAGATACCATCGTTTGAAGAGAATACTGGTTGCAACAATTTATTGGAATGGAAGAAAAGAAAGAATATAACAAATTAAGATTACTTATCAAATCTGCCATGCTTTCAGAGTACCAATACTACCATAGCTTCATCAGCTTCTTATAGGAATAACTCACTGCCCAACGTATCAAATTCTTTGAGAAGATTTAATTTTGCGTAGGAATTGATGTGCAATGAGAACCTAAGCGTTGGGAAGTGAAAGGAAAAAGCTAGGGTTGTATTTTCCATTTTCTGCTTTGAAACAACTTTATCTAATGGTAGTATCACTCTTCACTTATTAAACATTCCTATAGATCATTATTCAATCAAAATAAATACTCCTTCCCCTTTCTTTTTTTACTAAACATTGCTATTTGTCTATGGTAATAATCATAAATATATCATAATAATTATGTTTTAAGAATTAGAATAATATTTCTTAATAAGAACAAGTTTACATGCAATATAAAAGATAGCCTATCAAGTTTAAATTTGTTATTGATCTTTATCCATTCTGTTTCCCTTTTATTAGTTACAAATATGCATCATTTTCAAGATTTCACTGTTTCCTATCATAGAAAAGTATTGGAATTCTGCATTTCATATTCCAAAAACAATTTTAAAATAGAGTATAGCATTTCCTCAATAGTTGTGGCAAGAAAATAACAAAAATAGAGTATAGTGAAGCATCTTCCCAATAGTTATGGCAAGAAAATAACAGCTGATTTAATAATAATGATGGTTTCAATGGGTAAAATACTTATAGACGTGAATCCTTGTACTGACATTTAATTGTGTACCAGTTGCTCTCTAATTTTTTTAATTAGTTGAACAATAAACATATTTGTACCTATTTTTTATAAACATTATTATATATTTATATACATTTTTTGTTGCCAAATAAAAGTTTAACAGTTTGGAGAATTGGTTAAACTCAATTATAGTTAACCTCATTAGTCTATATTGTATAAAGGATTACCTTAGACATCATTACTTAGTGGGTAATACTGCCAGAGTGAGTAATGAAGATCTTGGACTGAGTTGAACCTTACAATAACGTTGTGGAGCTCGGATGGTGGTATTAAGATAACGAAAAATATTGTTATTGATGTTCAATCAATTATATTAAAAAATTATGACAAGTGAAATAATTTATAGGTTTATTTGTGTTTATTATTGAAGGAAGAGTTTGAATTATTAATAAATGAATGTAATTTGATTGATATGATATGAAATTTTTTATAATAACTTTTTATGACTTAACAAAAAGAGATGATATGAGAATTCTTGGAGTGAGAATGTGCTTGAGAATGAATAGAATTTAGGTTTGAATACTAAAATCCTATGAAATCATGTGATATGTTATATTATTATTGAGAGAAAATTATTAATATGATCATTCTTAAAAAAAAGTGTCATATTCAATATAATATGGTTGTATTGAGTTTGAATCCAGATAATGAAGTCATTATGATTTAACTAAACTCCCATACTTATAAAGAGAATGAGGTTTCGATGATCGAATGAGGTTCTCAATTTGTGGAATCAATGTTAAATAATACTGTGATTAGATGACAAAAAGAAATTAGGATGGTTTGAGATAAGAATGGTGTGTTTTGTATAAGAGGAATATTGTTGATGATGTTAAATTTAATGTGGAGAAAATTCATAACATAATAAACACAAGTATTCAATTTAATGCATGAGTATTTTTTAAATTTAATCTAGATCCATGTTAAAGTTTTAATAAATAAATATGACTAGATAAATGATACGATATTGTATATGGATGGATTTTTTAAATTTAATCTAGATCATGTTAAAGTTTTAATAAATGAGTATGACTAAATAAATGATACGATATGGTATATTGACGGATGAAACTCAATTATCCTAAATAGTTACTTCAAACTTTATTTAAATCTATCTTTAAATTATATATGTGAACAGAGAATCACGTAAATGTCTTTATAAAGAATCTTGAATCTTGTAAATGAACGTAAATGTCTTTATAAAGAATCTTGTAAATGATGTTAAAGATGAAATGTGAGACTTCAATAAATATATATATATATATATATATATATATATATATATATATATATATATATATATATATATATCCCAAGATCCTCCTGTTAAATAATGTAATATTTATATATATTTTTCTTAAAAAAATTATATATTTATTGGAGGATTCAACACACATTATTTTATATATTTTATACAAAATAATGAATATACCAACAAATGGTTATCCATTGATAATATTGTGGTATCAATGGGTTTATTGACAAAATGTGGTAATTAGCTTATCAACAAAAATATCCGTAGATAATTGTGACAGTAAAATATATGTTTAAAATATTTATCAATAATGTTGTCGATAAATTATATTTATTATTTTCAAAAAATAAAAGTTCTCAGTAATTACTTATATATATTTTATTAAAAATTTAGAAAGTCAGTTTTCCCTATCTTGCACGAAAGCCCTTGTAGCTTTTGTATTAGTGTCGTTGTCCATGTCAATTTTCGTTTTGTTATTCGAGAAAACAAAGCCTCCTTCCCTTTACGAAGCAACTCTCTTACTATCGTCCGTAAATACATTTCTTTTGTAATGTGAGGATCAAATTATAAATAAGAAAACTATTATTTTTGAATCGTTACAATATTTCTCTAAACAAACTTTTACTTTTAAGAATAAACAAATCCACTCTTTAAATTAACGACCTAAAATTTTTATTTTGTTGGATTTTCAAATGTAAAAATATATGGTAGTTTTTAATATAAAATATTTATAGTTTCTAGTATATAATTAATTTTATTCAATATTCTTTTAATGCACTAATTTTTTTCTAATTTATTTTACTGTTATCATAATTATACGATTTCTTTTACTAGTATAAAAATTCATTTTAAGTTTGTTCAATATATTTTCTGATTTAAGAAAAACAAAACCTGTAAAAATATCATAAATCTTTTTAAAATTATTGAAAATATTTAAGCTTTTTCTCTCAAAGCTATTTTAGATTTCAATTTAAAATTAATTGATATTGAATAAAGACGACCATTAAATATATAAAATGTATTCCATAACATAAAAAAAAAACCTTTAGCATTAAATACATTCTTCACTCAGTCAAACTTTCTCCAATCCTAACTACATTCTCTTTTGTATCAACTCTCTTTATGGTGCAAATTATTTCTCATCCATCACCACTTTTTCCGATCTTAAACACTACAACAAAAATTTTATTTATCAAATGACTACTGCATATGAATTCAGATTCGTAGGTAAATTGAGTATTATCTATCAAATATAAAAAAAAAAAATTATAACAATAGGGCCACATTAGAATTCTATTACTAAGCACATGCAAGTTTTATCACACGGAAGTTTTAATATAAAATAGAGACTACTAATGCAAAAAAATAACAGAAGATACAGGAATAATTGCAGTAATTATGATGGAGTTTCATCCGATATTATAATACAGATTTGGATGGGGAGTCTTTTTATATTCTGTATTATGCATTACAATTAATTGTGTCCCAACTTTCTTTTTAATTTGTTAAATTATTAAATACATTTTACTAAACACGTAAATTCAAAAATACTTTTTGTTGCTAAAAATAGTTTAAAAGTTTACCTAATTAATCCACAAAATATAAAAAACTACATTAAACATCATTACTTTGTGCTTAAATATTGTCTAAGGTGAACAATTTTTCTTATTTTATAATTAGTACGTCTTAATTGAAATTGAAACGTTAACTGAATATTATTGATATTGCATATTACAAATGTGAAATTTGAATTCCAAACAACAAAATAACTTTGAAACTTTTTCTTATATTCTGGAAAGAACAAAGCATGTAAACATAATTTAATTAGGTGAAGAGTAGATTAATTTGATAAAGATGTCATGTTATTATAATATTAAGGAATGACAAACAAAAAGAAACCACCAGCTACACCTCATCTTATAATTGAAAGTGTTTCTCCTCATAAGAATTAACAGAATCCAAACAATTTCCAATTCGGATTACCATGGTTTGCAAACATTTTGCATTCTGCATAATATATCTTGCAAATTGTAACTCACATGTAGAACTGAAATTTTTAAGACGACAGCTTTTAAGGTGTGATGAAATGCACGCTGGTACAAATTATGGGTATGGCCAATCTATTTCTTCATGATACTCAAACAAAATCATAATCAAACTGAAATCATAAAACTATATTAATACTAATGAGTGAAAAAAGACAACAACTGAAATACATACTTCGAAAACTTAAATTATCAAACCTTATAACTATTAATGGCAAGTGTTTGAAGCCTCGGAAAATTAAAAAATATCTTTTTATTATTATGACTTAAATTGTTTTCTGTCATTTAGAGGTTTTTTTTTTAGAAGCAAGATTTCAAATATTATGTCGTATTAACATGTTTAAGTAAAAGTAGAATCTTTCAAACATAAACATAGTTACTAAACATTTATCTATGTGAAAATAAGTATTCCTTACCGTTTGCTTTTTACTCCATCGATTTTGTTCAATGACAAAAATCATGAATAATGTTAGTTATGAAATTACAAATTTACAATAATAGATGTGCATTTAACAAAGATCATTACATATTACAAAAGTGAAGTTTGAATTCCAAAAACAACAACACATTTTCATGCAGGAAGATATTTTCATCCTCAAAAGTGCAGCAACAAATTTTCATGCAGCAACAAATTAAAAATATTCAAATGAAAGGGTACAAATATTTGATCTCTTCGTGCAGGAAGATAATTCTTTTTCCATAATACCATTTTCATCCTCAAAAGAGGTGAATTCCATGGTCTGTAGATATTTTGCGTTTTCCAAAATATATTTTACAAATTGAAACTCATCTTTAGAACCGTTGTAATATCTAAGACGGCAGTAAGGTGTGATGAAATGCATGCAGGAACAGTTTGTGGGTACGGCCAAACATCTCCTTCTTCGTAGGACTGAAGACAACAAACATAAAAATTGGATTAATACTAATGCAGAAAGAAAATATAACAAGAGAATCTACACTTGAAAAATTTAATCATTAAACCTTATGAATGCAAATTTTAAGACTTTGAAGCTTGGGACAATGATTGAGCACTTTCAAGAACAAAAGCCAATCCTCCATCACCTCCAAATGAAGTTGAACTAAATTGTGAAAGTCAAAATTCAGATTCAAGTTTGGATACAGAAACTGTAAGAAAAACGAAATGATATCAAAACATCAGAAAACACTCTTTTCCCCTTCGAAATGGAAAGTAATAAATCTCACAGGCATTACCAAATCGAATTTCAAAACTTCGACATCCTTAAATATTTCAAGTGGAAGTAAAACATCAATGCTGGCTCTAACCAACTTGGGCAATATGTTAAACTTTCCTTTAGCTTCACAAGCCAACCAAATGAGTTTTAAGTCCTCAAGATTTGGACATCCAAAAAGAAGCTGTGAAAGATCAATTTTTATTGGGGAACTAATATGTTTTAGATGCAAAATCTTAAGCAAGGACAAATCAACAAAGGAAATATGTTCTTCCACTATTATGTACTCTAACTTGAGAGCTACAAGAGTTTTAAAGCTAAACACCACAGATGGAATGACAATCTCACTCCGTTGACGACACAAGAGGTTGAGGATTTGAACTCTACAACTTTCACTCAGTGAAGTCCGAATCCGTGTCTTGATTCTTTCAGTAATATTAATGGAAGAGTCACATCTGAGACGAATTCTATAGAAAGGTTGATCTCCACGACCAACCAAGAAAGAGTATACCGAGCTATAAAACGTATTGAAAGTCTTTCGGTGATTGAGACGCCAAAAATCATCAATAACCGTGTCAAAATCCAAAGAGGGAACACAACGCCACAGAGGATTCCAGCGCTTGGAGAGAACACTGGTTGCAACAACTTGTTGGGATGGAAGAAAATAAAGAATATAACATATGATTTCGTCAGGGAGACTACTTATCAAATCAGCCATTTTCAGAATACAAAATTTGTTAAAAAAATTCTATCCACATAAATAAATTGGATATTCAACCCTTATAACCTTTAAATAGATGTCAATATAGAATCTTCAATGAAATACAAATAATAAAAATTAAAATAAAATATCAACTAACTTAAAATAAAATCTACTTAATTTATTTCTATCTTATATAAATAAAATAAAATAATATTGTTCTTAAATAAATGATAAATCATAATTACCTATTTCTATTTTATTTTTATCAAAATTAAACTAAATATTACTGGTCACAAACTAATAAAATAAGTTCTTAAACAGTTGATGGTTTTATTTTGTTATGATTTGATTTTATGTGATTTTTATTTCGTTCTTAGATTTATTTGATGTGATTTTATTTTATTTGGTTTAATTTGATTATATTTGATGTGATTTTATTTTATTTTGTTAGTTGCGTTTATTTGTTCTAAATTGATTTAAAAAAGAGAGAGATCCAGAATCAATCACAAAAGTTTCCATGATCAGCATACAAAGTCCATGAACACTACCCTTTTACTTTACGCCATGCTCCTTTCTCACCTGTTGTTATGGTTCGCTATCTGACTCTTTTATCTCTGTCGGGAAAATAGGTTTGAGTCGATGATTTATATGGATGTCCATCTCTAGGTAAAATTTCTACTACTACTTATGTATTTCAAAAAACTCTAAAAAGAACTATAACGAAGATCATAAAAAAGAATTGTATTTTTATCACTTATTACTTTCAATCTTTTATTGTATTAATAATTATTTGGAGCTTTTTTTAAATGTTATCAAATTCTAACAATTTGCAAATCTGGGATTTTTGTTGCCATTTTAATTATTAGTCTTTCGATGGATTTTAATCTTGATTATTTCATACATGTTTGCATTTTAAATAGCTTTTGGATGGATTTTAAATTAGCTTTTGGATATATTGTTTTCTGTTTTTAATTCATTTAATTCTGAATTTAGTTTTGTTAACCCAATTCTATAAATTAAATAGTGGTTACTCTTATATGAAATAAAAAAGATTGCTCTAAGTACTTACAACAATTTTTTTTTTTTCATTTCATAAACGACGCTATTAGTGTCTCTCGCTCATAGCCGACACTTATATGTATGTTTGTCAAAGTTTGCTATTTGGTTTTATTATCACTTTCGTACTTTTACATTATTTTTACTATATTTTATTTTTAGTTTTAATATGTCACATTAATTTTAAGACATCTTTGATACTCATACTTAAATTAATGTTTTATTCAATAGTTGATATTTGGAAAATTAAAAAATATCTTTTTATTATTATGACTTAAATTTTTCTTCTTTTGGTTGTTGATGTTTTCAAAATTGAAATATAAATTCTTGTTTTGTGTCATTTGGAAGTTGTTTAATTTCTTTGAGAAGCAAGATTTCAAATATTATGTCGTATTAGCATGTTTAAGTAAAAGTAGAATTTTTCAAACATAAACATAACTACTAAACATTCATCTATGTGAAAATAAGTATTCCTTCTCGTTTCTTTCGGTTTTGTTCAATGATTCAATAATATATGTGCATTTAACAAAGATCATTACATATTACAAAGGTGAAGTTTGAATTCCAAAAACAGCAACAAATTTTCATGAACAATTATGCAAAAATCCAACAAGGTGAGGCAAATTTTCATTAGGTGAAGAAAAGTAGATTGATTGCACAAACAAGTCCAAATACTTGCAGTTACCAACAGAAAGACAAATTAAAAAAAAAACACACACAATCCTTAACTATTCAAATTTTTAAATGAAAGGATACTCTGATCTCTTCATGCAGGAAGATAATTCTCTTTTCATATAGTGTAGAATTTCATGGTCGTAGATATTTTGCATGCATTCTCCAATATATATCTTGTAAAGTGATATTCATCTTTAGAACCCCTCTAATATCTTAGAGGGCAGGTTTTAAAGTGTGATGAAATGCATGGAGGAGTAGTTTGTGGGTATGGCCAAACATCTTCTCCATAACAATGACCGTCTTTCTGATAACAAGGAACATAAAAATTGGATAAATACTAATGCTTAAAGAAAATATAACAACAAAATCCACAATTGATAATATAAATTGTATTTTAAATAGTTTTTGGATGGATTTTAAATTACCCTTTTGTATGCATTTGGGACTCTACCTATTTCAGCAATAAAATAATTTTTATTCGTCCTGGAAGTAACGTCTGCTTTCGTGATGCAATACAGAATTTATGTTTATATACGTTATTTTTAGCGTTCATATGAGAAAAAGTATTAGTGTATCTCGCTCGTAGCAGATACTAATATGTATGTATGTCAAAGTTTGCTATTTGGTTTTATTATTACTTTCATACTTTTATAACTTTTTTTTCTAGTTTTAATATGTTACATTATTTTTAAGACAACTTTGTCATTTTTACTACCACGAAAATATGTCTCTCGCTCGTAGCAGATACTAATATGTATGTATGTATGTCAAAGTTTGCTATTAAACATTCATCTATGTGAAAATAAGTATTCTTTTCCATTTCCTATTTACTCCATCCATTTTCTTCGATGATAATAATCATAAATAATTTTAGTTATGAAATTACAAATTTACGATAATAGGTGTGCATTTAACAAAGATTATTACATATTACAAACGTGAAGTTTGAATTCCAAAAACAAAAATAAGTTTTCATAAACAATTCATGACAAAACAGAGAAATTGTGACAAACTTTCACTAGGTGAAGAAAAGAAGACTGATTTAACAAACATGTCAGAAAGACAAATAGAAAAAAACAATCCTTCATCATTCAAACAAAAGGATACAAGTATTTGATCTCTTTGTGCATGAGGATAATTTTCTTTTCATATATCTTTTTTGTCCAATAGTATAGAATTTCATGGTCCGTAGATATTTTGCATTCTCTAACATATATCTTGCAAATTGAAACTCATCTTTAGAACCCGTGTAATATCTAAGATAACAAGTTGATAAGTGTGAAAATGAGTTATTTTTACACTTATAAATGATCTCAATTTTGTATTTATTCATGTTTTTACTCAATGAAATGTTGTAATAGGAAGTAGATTGTTACGTAAATTATTGTGCAGGAAAAGATGTATAAATGGGAATATGTCAACCAATTCTCGCAGAGCGCATGCCAAATTTGCAGAGCCAGAAAAAATAGATTCGCAAAGCGCACCAAGACCTATGCACTGAGCGAATAAGAGAAGTTGAAGAAAATGAAATTTTGAAATTCACTTAGCGCACACATACTTGTGCGCTCAGCGAATAACAGTGTAACAATTAAAATAAATTCGCACAGCGCACACACTCTTGTGTGCTGAGCGAATTAAGGAAGTTAAGTGGCTCTTAAAAGGCGTGACAGAAAAGGCAGAAAGGATATTCTGACACGAAAAATAGAAAAACGCTATGGGAAACTGGAGAAGACCATCAGGAGACCCTTCAAGACATCAAGACTTCACTTTCTGCAAGGAATTGCTGTAAAGAGTACGTTTTAGATGTCTAGGAGAGGCTAGTTTTTCTGTTTATTGGAATTGGTTGTACGACGATACATTAATGTAAATTTCCTGTGCAATATATGTCTCTGTTCTTGTTCTTTTTTTGACTTGCTTTAAATTATATGGAAGTATAATTCTTTTTAAAGGTTCTTTTGTACTGGGAAATATTTTTAGAACCAGAAACTTAAGAAAAGAAACTAAAAGGAACGATGTTAGGAATAACTTTTGTACTTTTGGTCATTTTAAACATATGATTTTAACGCAAAATTATCGGTTGAATTAATTAAGGAATTAATAATTCAATAGATAATTTTAGAACTTGCGTTAAGGAATTAAATTTAAGATACGCTTATGTGAATGCTTGAACAGAGAACGTATTTTATCAAGGATATTACTGTAATGTTAGTCAAAGACCAATTCCTGGCACACCAATTGTGTTTCTTGTATTGTTTTGTGTATTTTGATGTCTAATTGAGTTATAAAAGGAAGAACTGTCACGTGTTGCAGAAGTCCCTTGGGAGAACGATACTTTACTTATCACTGTATTACTTGTAACGATTTGGTATACTTGCCAGAAAGTTATCACAAGTTTTAAGGTGTGATGAAATGCATGCAGGAATCGTGGTTGGTTTAAATAGCCCCGGACTGTCGAACAAATGAGTATCCCGAACCTACACCGGGGTATTGACGGCGATTCTCAAATATCGCAGAACAGAATGGGATACGATCAGATAGAATACAATAGAAACAAAGACAAGGGAAACGAGTTATCTACTCTTCTTAACGGTCAAAGCAAACCCTTTCATTCCGAATTACAGATTTCGGAATCCATTCAATCTCCCCAAGTAGGATTCGAACCTACGACCAGTCAGTTAACAGCCGACCGCTCTACCACTGAGCTACTAAGGAACAACGGGAAATTCGATCTAATAGAGTTCAATTCCCGTTCTCAACCCATGACCAATAGGAACTCGAAGTTTCCTTCGTAACTCGTCAAATTTCTTTAAGGTGTGATGAAATGCATGCAGGAATCGTTTGTGGGTAGGACCAAACATCTTCTTCATAAGGAACCTCGGTCTGATAACAAAGGAACATAAAAATTAGATAAATACTAATGCTTGAAGAAAATATAACAAGAAAATCCACACTTGAAAAACTTAATCATTAAACCTTATGAATCCAAATGACAAGACTTTGAAGCTTGGGACAATGATTGAGCACTTCCAAGACCAAAACCCACTTCAGGATCACTTTCAATTGAAGTTGAACTAAATTGCGAAAGTCAAAATTTAGGTACAGGTTTGGTTGAAATATCTGCAAAAAAAAAAACAAAATGATATCAAAACATAAAAAAAAAACCTTTTTTCCCTTTCTAAATAGAAAGTAATAAATCTCACATGCATTACATAATAGAATTTCAAAACTTCAACATCCTTAAATATTTCCAATGGAAGTAAAGGTTCATCAGTGCTGACTCTAACCAACTTGGACAATCTGATAAACTTTCTTTTAGTTTCACAATCCAAATGCCACACTTCGAAGACTTCTAAAACCTCAAGATTAGGACACCCAGAAAAGAAAAGAAGCTGTGAAACATCAATTTCTATGGGAGAAATAATACATTTTAGATGCAAGATCTTAAGCAAAGACAAATCAACAAAGGACATATCTTCAATTGTTATGTCTTCTAACTTGAGTTCTACAAGAGTTTTAAAGCTAAACACCATAGATGGAATGACAATGTCCCAATCACACTTGAGGTCAAGGATTTCAACTCTATCACTTCCACTCACTGCAGTTCGAATCTGTGTCTTGATACTCTCAGTAATATCAATGGAAGGGTAACATCTGAGACGAATTCTATAGAAGGGTTTATCTCCACGACCAACCAAGAAAGAGTACACTGAGCTATAAACCGCATTGAAAATCTTTTGGTGATTGAGATGCCGAAAATCTTCAATATCCGTGTCAAAATCTAAAGAAGGAACAGAACGCCACAGAAGATTCCAACTCTTGGAAAGAACACTGGTTGCAAAAACTTGTTGGGATGGAAGAAAAGAAAGAACATAACAAATGATTTCGTGTGGGAGACTACTTATCAAATCAACCATGTTTCACAGTAAAAAAAACTGTTAAAAAATCTCCACATAAATAATTGAATTCCTCAATTCACTCTCATTGATGTAAACATGATCCACACAAAAAATTAAATTCTTCAATTCCCTCGGATTGATGTTCGTTAAATTTTTAACAACCTAACAACCTTTAAATAGGTATAAATCTTGAACCAAGTAAAAATAACAAAAACAGAAAAAAAAAATCAATTAACTTAAAAATAAGAGAATCATAACTATCTATCCTTGTTTTATCTCTCTTAAAATTAAATTAAATATTATTAAACCTTCCTTGACTTTTTATTTTCCCTCACCTGTTAGCTTCAAAATAGAGAGAATTAATGCTAGAAAATAACAGCAAATATTACAGGAATAATATCAGTAATTAAGATGGAGTTTCATCTGATATTGTAATATAGATATGGACGAAATCTTTATATTATGTAGTATTCATTACATTTAATTGTGTAATTATGCTCCCCTTTTCTTTTTAATTTGTTGAATTATAAAATATTCATATAATTTTATTAAACATGTATATTCATAAATAATTTGTTGCTAAAAATTGTTTAAATGTACTATTAGAATTCATATTTAATTAATCCATATAATTTTATCAAACATCATGACTTGTAAAATTAATTTATAATTTCGAAATTAGTTATATATATTTAAGTACATAGTTGGTAATTATCTTTTATATTTAAAAAATTAATAATAACGTATTGTATTCTGATAAATTAGTTTTATTATCAATGATATTCAAAAAGTGAATTTATTTACATGAGTGTATAAAAATTGAGTACTTTCCATAGTAATTCATGAATGTCAGTATACAGTATATTATATATTATCGTGAACCACGATTTTGTTTGAACAATTAAAAGTATTAAATAAAATAAAAATGGTTTTAAATTACAAAATATTAAAAATTAAAAAGTATTAAATTAATAAATTGAAAAATAAAAGAAATAAACCTTTTTATAATAGAAATATCATTTTATTTTAGGAAATGCTAAAGAAAATTCTGTAATTCTAAAAGTTTTAAAAGTAAAAAACTACATTAAAAATTTGTGTAAATATTTTAAAACGGGAAAGTTATGCAATAATATTAAATAAGAATAATTATATTAAGAATAAATAATCTCATTTTAAAGATTATCATCCAATATTATAATTTAAAATTCGAATTCTGATAGCATAAAATTGCCATAATTAATAATTACCTCAAAATAGATACAAGAATGAATTTTGATACCATAAAACTATAAAGCACCCAATCATACACTTCATAGGCTAATGTTATGGTAATCATTTTTTCAATGGCAACCAGAAAATAAAAATCGCTTACTAATTACTGCCTCCCATAGACAGAAATTCTTCATAATAACTCTCCTAAATACTTCAATATACCTTTAATAAAGATCATTGCATATGAATTGAAACTACAGTTTCATAAACAATATTATTTATGGACAAAATATGACAAACTTCCATTAGATGAAGAAAAGTAGATCAAATTGATAAACATGTCCTCATTTTAAGTTACTCATGGAAATAAAAACAAAATGAAAGTTTTCATACCTATTCAAAAGAAAATTTACAAGTATCAGAACTTTTACATGAGGATAAATTTCTTTCCATATCAAATTTTTCTTCAGCAGTAGCATTCCGGATACTGCAAATTTTAAATTTTCATAGTGCGTAAATATTTTGCATTCTTCCTGAAAATTGAAACTCATCTATAAAACTACTATAATCTTTCATTTGATTTTTTTGAAA
The DNA here is from genome assembly GCA_036885675.1 of Vigna mungo. NCBI lineage: Eukaryota > Viridiplantae > Streptophyta > Magnoliopsida > Fabales > Fabaceae > Vigna > Vigna mungo. The sequence continues at coordinate 17,732,261 of CP144697.1, read as the reverse complement.
AAAAATAAATATTTTGAAGATTACATTAATATTGCATGTTTAATTAAAGGTAATAGTCCTGATCAACATTGTAAGGGAAGTTACTCTCTCCACCACTCTAAATTCTTCTTACACCTTCCCACTATTTTTTTTTTTTCAATATCGACATCTATAAACTAATATCGACATCTGTTTTTTTTTTCAACTATTTGTCCACGAATATTGACATCTATTTAATAATCCAACAATGTTCACATTTTTTTAAAATATTATTTAAGGATAAAAGAGGACTTATGAAAAGACAGAAAGAGAAATAGAGAGGTGCAACAAGAGTAACTCTCCATTGTAAGCTATTAATACCTACATTGACCCCATATCCAAATTTGGGTTTGAAGACAATTCTTTTTTCAAAAAAAGTGTTTTTTCTTAGGCAACTCCTTTTTCCTTTTACCAACAAAAAGAAACATTGTCCCATTGTGAACTCAACTGCACCAAATACTTAGATCGTAATTTAAAATTAGAATGGTTTTGTAATTTTTTAACATAATTACATTGGTGTAGTAAATTATGAGGAGGAGCAAAAGGAAAATGGTAATTTTCTAATGCATAGTAAAGTAAACTACACATTTGTAGATCTATAAATATATGTTGAGTAATCAGCGGGTTAGCTTTTATCTAGTGGTGTATTTATATTTACTAAGGTGGACAAAATTAATCAAATTGAACTTAATTACACATAATTCTATCATATTATATTAAAAATATTGAATTATTTACAATGAAAATTGATCTTCACATTTTATATTTAATTTTTAAAAATTAATCTCTAAAGTTATAGTTAATTTTTTATTAATTTAAAACTATTTTGTTGATAAAATGCACAACGTGCATATGGGTTGAAGGTTAAGAAAAGTCAATTTGAGTCGAAGACCTTGTCAAATTGATCCAAGCTAAAGATCAAGATGGAAAGGGTCAGGCCAAAGTAAAGCCAGGCCCCGATCAAAATTTCGTTGCATGCGACCACAGTCAAAATTTGGTTAAACTTGGTGGCCACGATTGAAATTTAATTAAATTTCATCAAGTCATCCTGACCAAAATTTGGTCGACTGATTAAGTGGACCTAAGCCCAAGTTTCTTCGAATTTGACCTAAGTCCCACCTAAAATTTGATCAAATTCAATCGAGTTGGCCTTGACCAAAATTGATTGAACTTAGTCCCGAACAAATTCAGTTGAGTTAGTCACGATCGATATTGGTCGAATTCAAGTAAGTCGTCCAAAACTAAAATTTGGTCAAATTTTCAGTCCTAACTTAAATTTGATTGAGTCAACCCCAGCTAAATTCAACCAAACCAATCATAATCAAAATTTGGCCGAATTCGATTTTTTTCCAATTTTGTCAAGTTAATCGAATTTGACCATTGGATGTTAAAAAATAATTTGACCATTTTTAGTACAATATAGTTTGACAGAACAAAAAAAGTTTGATTCAATTTTAAAAAAATAGTTTTAGTTCACAACAAATTTTAACAATTTAATTTATTACAATTCAGTTTTACAAGTAATGCTTTGTTTCAGTGGCCATGTGTGATGCAAATATAGACGAAGTACAACGAATGATGATAAGAAAATAGGAGTTTGTGAAGGGGATATGGTGCTTGAATCGAGTAAATCTCATTTTTTTTTTTCATGGTTTGCTAAAATTAGTTTAATTTTTTCCTTTTAACGTATTGAAATTTAAGTACATATGTTAGTTGTTTTTGTGTGGCATTAGTTGTGTTGAATATCTAAAAGACAAAACGAATAAAGTGAGGCAACAATTTCAATGGTCAGAGTTTGAATATAAATATAGAGATGTGAGGTTACAAATATATGGATGTCTTCTTATTTCCCTTGTTAGGTTGACACTTTTCTTCCTACAAACAAATTGAAATGTTTATATGTAAATGAGATGATAATGTGAACTAACCTCATACTAATAGAAGATTATTATTTACTCTTTAATGCATGATGGTAAATCTTGAACATACACAAATGAAAAAAAAAAAAAAAACTCTATGATGCTAAGTGAATTTTAAAATACGCATAATCTGTTAAGTGATTTTTCTTACTTGCTATAGAGTTTCGAAAACTTAAGTTAATACTAATTAGGCGTACTACTTCATATGTTAATATGAGATGTTTTTTTAATACTATATAATATAATGAAATATTAATTTAATCTATATAAAAAATTGACATTATCATAAACTCAATTTTATGATGACGAATTTATAGATCTTCTTTTTTATAAGATAAAAAACTTTTTTATCTTAATCAATATGGAATTAGTACAAATTTAAAAGTGAAGTAGATAAAACATTCGTTTTAGGTCTCAAAAAAAAGTTCTCCAAAGAGTGATTAAACATTTTGCTGAAGATTCAATGCAACTGATATCAGCATATTTTCTGTTTGGTAGTACAAACACAGTAGATATTCATAATATGTAAAATAAAACAATTTACAAGTAATATAGTTTTTCAATAATATATAAAGCTTTCAATAATACAGTAGTTATCTGGATTTAATGTATGAATATTCTTGAAATTAAATTTAGATTATGACTATGTGAATGATACAATGTGATATATATAGTCTGATGAAACTCAATGATCCTTAATATTATACTACAAAATTTGTTTAAATCTTTTAGGAGAGTAACTCAAACCCAATTACCAAATAGTTTCAGAAAACAAAAGTTGTGATTAGATAATTTTACTTTAAATTCAGCAATGCATAAAAAGTTCATCATAACATAAACATATATGCATCGGTTAACCAGATTCTATAAATTAAGTAGTGCTTCACTATGAAATAAAAAAGATTGCTATAAGTACTTTCATATAGTATCGGGTCAGGTATGTGTATGTGTATGTCAAAGTTTGCTATTTCCTTTTAATATTATTACTTTCATATTTAATATTGCTTTTACAACATTCTTAGTCTTAATATGTCACCTTATTTTTATGACATCTTTGTCATTTTTACTCCCATGAAAATAATTTTATGATACTCATACTTTAATTAATGTTTTATTCAATAATTGATATTTTGAAAATTAAAAATATCCTCTTATTATTATGCGATAAATTCTTCTTCTTTTAGTTGTTGATATTTTCAAAATTCTTGTTCTGTGTCATTGGGAGGGTTTTTTTTTTAGAATATTATGTCGTATTATCATAAGTAAAAGTAGAATTTTTCAAACATAAACATAGCTACTAAACATTAATGTATGTGAAAAATAAGTATTTTTTCCCGTTTCTTTTTTACGGCATCGATTTTGTTCAATGATAAAAATCATAAATAATATTAGTTATGAAATTACAAATTTACAATTAATAGGTGTGCATTTAACGAAGATCATTAAATATTACAAACCTGAAGTTTGAATTCAAAAACAGCAACAAATTTTCATAGAGAATTCTGCACAAATCCGACAAATTATGACAAACTTTCATAAGTGAAGAAAAGTAGACTCATTGCACAAACATGTTTAAATACTTGCAATTACCAACAACAAGACAAACAAAAAAACACAATCCTTAATTAATAAAAGGAGAATGAAAGGTACACATATCTGATCTCTTGAAATGTTCTCTTATCTTAAGATTAGCACATTCTAAACTAGAAATGTAGAAATTCATAGACCGTAAATATTTTGCATTCTCCAATATATATTGTGCAAATTGAAACTCGTCTTTAGAACCACAGTAATCTATAAGATAGCAGTATGTAAGGTGTGATGAAATGCGTGCAGGAACATTTTGCGGATATGACCAAACACCTTCTTCTTCATACATATGATAATAACAAACATAAAAATTGGATTAATACTAATGCTGGAAGAAAATATAACAAGAAAATTCACACTTTGAAAAACTTAATCATTAAACCTTATTAAGGGAAATGAAAAGACTTTGAAGCTTGGGACAATGATTGAGCACTTTCAAGACCGGAAGCCAATCCAACTCCACACTCATTAGAAGGTGAACTAAATTGTGAAAGTCAAAATTCAAGTACAGGTTTGGTTGAAATATCTGAAAAAAAAACGAAATGATATCAAAACAAAATAAAAAAACCTTTTTCCTATTCGAAATAGAAAGTAATAAATCTCACAGTCATTGCATCGTAGAATTTCAAAACTTCAACCTCCTTAAATATTAGTAAAGGTTTATCCATGCTGACTCTAACCAACTTGGGTAATCTGATAAACCTTCCTTTAGCTTCACAAGCCAAATTATTGACTTCTAATTTCTCAAGATTTGGAGACCCAGAAAGAAACTGTAAAAGCCCAATTTCTATAGGAAAAATAAGATTTTTTAGATGCAAGATCTTAAGCAAAGGCAAATCAACAATGGAAATATCTCCCACTGTTATGTAATCCAACTTGAGAGTTACAAGAGTTTTAAAACTAAACACCACACATGGAATGACAAAGTCCTTTGGAAGACCATAGAGGTCGAGGATTTGAACTCTATGACTTCCACTCACTACACTCTGAATTCGTGTCTTGATACTTTCAGTAATATCCATGGAAGAGTAACATATGAGGCAAATTCTATAGAAAAGTTGATCTCCACGACTAACCAAGAAAGAGCACACCGAGCTATAAAACGTATTGGTATGTTCTTCAATGGAAGACCCAAAATATTCTTCTGTGATGTTGAAATCCAAAGAAGGAACATAACGCCAGAAGATTCCAGCGCTTGAAGAGAACACTGGTTGCAACAACTTGTTGGGATGGAAGAAAAGAAAAAATATAACAAATGATTTCGTCTGAGAGACCACTTATCAAATCAGAGTACAAAAATTCTTAGAAAAACTTTATCCACCCAAATAATTGAATTCCTCAATTCATTCTGATTCAATTTTTGTAATATTTAAATAGAAGTAAATAGAATATTAAACAAAATACAAATACTAAAAACTGAAAATAAAATATTAACTAACTTAAAATAAAATCTACTTAATATATTTTTATTTTATATCAATAAAATAAAATAATATTAATACTAAATAAATAATAAATTATAACTATCTATCCTAATTTTATCTTTATCACAATTATACTAAATACTATTAGAACCCAACTAATAAAATAAAATTTAAACAAAATTTTTCTTAAATTTAAATTTTCCATAGATAAGTTTTTATCATGTGCATAACCCTTCATCATACTTGCTTATAAATTGAAGACAAAAAAAAAAACACAAATATAAAATTTGAAAAATATGTAAATATTTCTTTCTTTTTTACTGCGTACTTTTTTTTATTTGATTTGATTTTAGTCTATGATTTTATTTTTTTTAGTTTGATTTGATTTGATGTGATTTATATTTCGTTATTAGATTTTATTTTATTTAGTTTAATTTAATTTTATTTGATTAATTGATTTTATTTGATTTTATTATGTTAGTTGTTTTTATTTGTTCTAAATTGATTTTAAAAAGAGAGATATAGGGACTCATCCAGAATCAATCACAAAAATTTCCATCATCAGCATACAAAGTCCCTCAACAAGCCATGCTCAAGTCCAATCATCTCCTTTCTCATCATCTAATTACTGCTGCTATACTTGACTACCTGAGTCTTTTATCTGCACTTATTGTTAGAATAAAAGTTATAATTAATAAGCACTGCAAGAACACTTTTTTCCAAAAGTGTAACAGTCCAAATATTATAACTTAATGGTAACTTAGTTAATGTAACTTCTATTTCTAAAATAATTAATATACAATACAATTTCATCTTCACATCACATAAAGTTTTTTTTCTTTTTTTTAAGATATAGTTTATTAAGTGATCTTTATAATTTAATTATCTTAATTGTATATTTTTTTCACAGATTTAGATTCGTATTTGTTTTCTGATGCTGATGTAGAGTAAGTTATACATCATAAAATATATCTATACCAAATATTCTAATTATTTAATATATATTTTTCATAAAAAAGATTATACATTTCTTGAAAGGTTAACATACATAATATTTATAAGGATCAAATTGAAAACAAAAGTACTAATATTTTTTGGTTCGTTAAAATACTTCTCCAAAGAGACTTTTACTTTTAAGAACAAACAAATCCACTTCTTAAATTGACCGTAAATTTTTATTTGTCTGGAATTTCAAAACAATGCCCATATTGTAATATAAAAAATAATACGGGTGTTTTTAATATAAAATATTAATTGTTTCTAGTATATAATTAAACTTTTTTAATGCTCTAAGTTTTTCTAATTTATTTTACTGTGAACATAATTAATCGATTTCTTTTAAGTTCATTCAACTTTATCCAATATGTATTATGATTCCAGAAAAACAAAAACCAATAAAAATACCATAACATTTTTTAAAATTATTGAGAATGTTATCGCTTTAATTTTCAAAAGTATTTTTATTATAGATTTCAACTTAAAAATAATAAATAAGAGTAAAGATGACCATCAAACATTATAAACATCATTATTTAGTGGATGAGCCTTTTAATTACGATGGTCTGAGCTGAGATGGGAGAATTGTGGAAAGATAGGGGCTTTCTCATGCGAGAGAAAAGAAAATGAGTAATATTTTATAGCATGTGAACCTCGATTTTATTTGAATAATTAAAATATTAAATAAAACAAAATTTATTTAAAAATACAAAAATTTAAAAATATATATATATATATATTAAAATATTAAATAGAAAAATAAAAGAACTTAACCATTATATAATAAATATATCTTTTTATTTTAGAAAAAACCTAAAGAAAATGATGTAATTCTAAATGTTTTTAAACTAAAAAACTAAATATAACAAAAAAAGCCATGATTTTAAATAGAGATATTTATTTTCATTAAATAGAACTTATTTGTTATTTTAAAATGACAAAGTTATGCAATCATATTTAATAAAAATAATTACATTGAAAGACAAAAATTAAGAATAAGTTATCTCGTTTTAAACAACATCATATAATTAATCTCCTGGTACCATAAAATTACTATAATTAATAATTACCTCATATATAATAGATGCCAAAAATGAATTTAGATTCTTTTTTTCAATGAATTTTTTTACATTGACCCACTGTTCATAGAATTTAAACTCAGAATGAAATCTACAAAGCAACCATAATATAATACAAGTATAGGTTTATGTTATAATAATAATTTTTTCATCAACCAAATAATATCCTCACATTGATTACTACTTGCTGCCTCTCATCCATAGAAATTCATCAATATATATAACTCACCTAAATACTTCAATATACATCTAATAAAGATCATTGCATATTACAAATGTGAAGTTTGAATTGAAACTACAGTTTCATAACGAATAATAATTCTGAACAAAACTGACAAGTGTGACAAACTTTCATTAGGTGAAGAAAAGTAAATTAAATTGATAAACATGTCCACATTTTTTAAATAACTCATGGAAAGGCTAGATTGTTTACGACAAAATCAATATCTCCCTGTAGAAATCAAATGAGGAAACTCAACATCATAGAAACTCCCAGCGCTTGGAGAGAACACGGCTTGCCACAACTTGTTTGGTTGGAAGAAAAGATAAAATGTAACAGAGGATTTCATCTGCCAAACTGCTGATTCTATCAGCCATGAGAATATCCTGAACTGATGTGATTAAATCCTCATTACTAATAACTAATCTGAATACTTTTATTTTGGTTTTTTTTAATAGTTATTCATTAAATAATTAGAAACAGATTGAGTTATATTTTAGAAGTCGAGTAAACAAAACCTTGATTCTTTTGTAAGAAGTGTAAAAGCAGTGTAAATATTAAATCAATTTAATATGTTATTATCTTTCTTTATTTTTCATTGGGCTTATTTTGATACCACTAATTATAGAGTGTTATTTCCTCTACCACTCCATCTTTACCTTCCACCTTTTCAATTTTTTCTAAATTTCAATCTTATCATTTTTACTTTTACATTTACCTATTTACTTTTTATCTTTTAAAACCTTAATCCACTTTCACTTTCACTCTTTCACTTATCTTTTTATTTTTAATATTCAATTTCCACATCTGTTGAAACAAAAGTATGTGTAGGTGTCTTTCTTCTTAAAAAAAACCTCTTAAGATCGAATGACTTCTTCATATGTTAATGATGATTTTGTTATATTTTGGGTGTATCAGTGTAGACCTTCATTTTTTCAATATTAAAATTCATGTAATGGTGTATCTTTTAAAACCTTGTTTTAAGCTTGTGATTTTGATTTCAAAAATAAATGTGCAATTGTAGAAGTTACGTAAAATCGAAGTAAGTGGTCATTGTTTTGATTTTGGCGTTTGGTGACATCAATGGCATTTTACCACATCGATGGCATCTTACATGACTCTATTGTTTAAGATAGAAGCAATGGAAACATGAATCTAAAACGTCCCTAACGGCAGCAAATGATTCAATTTTCTTGCACCATATATACATGATACTATATTTTAATGAAATAATTCTCTCTCCAATGCAAAATTCAATTTTACACACGAATCCTTACACAAACTTAATACAAAAATGGTTTATGTGTCTGTCTTTACAATGAAATGAAATAGCAATGTTATTATTATTCATGTATAGGAAAAGAGACACTTTCTTTTCCTTCATGGACAATTTACATTATACCTCTAGTTGTAGGACATTTTTCAAAGCCAATCGTTAACGGATATGAAAATTAAAAAGAAAGAGTGAAAGTGAAAAGGGATTAAGGTTTTAAAGAATAAAAAGTAAAATAGGTGTAAGAAGAGTAAGATTGGAATTTAGAAAAAAATTAAGGAAGAAGATGGGATGGTGGAGGAAGTAACACTCCTAATTATATATAATTCTCTAATAGTTGGTGTGTGCTATATAAGACATAATTGTATTAAAATTGACAACAAAACTAAAACATTTTTATATCCTTTAGTAAAATAAATATGTAATACTATTTCCATATATAAAATTTTTTATCTACAGGTACGAAAGATTAGCAAAGGTATCATCCACTGATACGAAAAAAGTGATTCCAGTATCGTCGATTAGGGTTTTGGTGTTGTTGAGGACGATGCTGGGACAGATTTCAGACGCCATGAGGTTAAGACGGTAGGGGATGAAAAGGGAATTGACGGCAAAGATGATGACATTGTAAGGTAGGTTTTGGCGATGCGCTTCTTCAGAGGAAGAGGATGAACGCTAGAAAGAAGGAGAATAATATTTTAAAATTTAAAGTAATTAATTTGCCACACATGTCTTATGTAAAGATGAAAATCTAATTAATGGCAAGACTTTCAATTTTACAAAAATAAAAATCTAATTAAGATGAAAAAAAAAATACGAAGCTATATGAATAGGGATGTCTGAAATGATTAAACTTTTTTTTTAAATAGAAGAAAACTAATAAATAAATTTATATTATTATACTCTATAGTTTACCAGTACCTTCGTCTCTATATATAATCATTTTTTTAGTTGCATACTGTTTCTGCATATATTTTTTAAGTTATTTCTTGCATAATTATTTTGACTAAAAATGACTTAAATTTAAGATTTGTTTATCCTTGTAATAAGAATATTTTAAAACTTGATAGAATTAATTCATCTTTGATTGACGTCATATTTCTATAAAATATTAGTGTCGTAGTAAAATCTAGGTTATCTGATCACAAATATATATATATATATATATATATATATATATATATATATATATATATATATATATATATATATATATATAACCAACAATTAGCCCGTCAAAATGAAATATTGCATCTGATTTTACTATTGTGCATTCGAAAAAGAAAGTAATCTTCAAGTAAATTGCATTAATATGTATAAAAGTAACGAAAATATTGAAATTATTTCAAGAAAAACCATTACTTTTTAATATGTTTGAAATTTTTAAGCCCTAGTTATCTTGAAAGGAAGGTAATATATATTTTTTAGTTCCATTATGATTTAATTTTAATCGTAATGTCTTATTGGTTTTAATTTTCAGATTAAAAAAAATATTTCTATAGTCAATTAGTCGTGGTATGAGTTGTATCCAAAGAAAACTTATTTACAAGTGATCTCTTATATCATTATGCCATTAATATCTAAAAATAGATTATTCAAATAATTCTACTTTAATTAATTGGTGAAAAAAAATCATGAATGACATGGAATGAGAGAAAAGGTGAAATATATTATTATTTAAAATTTATTTATTCAGAATCTAAAATTTATTTATACAAGAACTATTTTCTTGAATGAAAGAAAAGAAAAAAGCTTACGCATTCTCCTCCCCCGGCTGACGACGGACACTCTCCTTCAAAGTTTTCTTGATATCTTTCATTTCCTTTAGTGCGTCTTCAAGCAGATCTTTTTTCACTAATTGACTAGCATAGTCATACTGAGCCAAAATCCGGGTTTTTTCGCATCGCCTTGCATTCTCCAACATATTTACTCGGGCTGGATTCGGTTCTGCCATCTCTGAACGCGAGAGAGAAAGTAATTCTTAGAAAAACTTTATCCACACAATTCTTCAATTCATTCTCATTCAATCAATCTTGATAACCTTTAAATAGAATCTCAAACAAAATACAAATACTAAAAACTGAAAATAAAATATTAACTAACTTAAAATAAAATCTACTTAATTTATTTTTATTTTATATCAATAAAATAAAATAATATTACTCCTAAATAAATGATAAATTATAATTATCTATCCTAATTTTATCTTTATCACAATTATACTAAATACTATTAGAACCAAACTAATAAAATAAAATTTAAACAAAATTATTCTTAAATTTAAATACATAAGTTTTTATCATGTGCATAACCCTTCATCATACTTGCTTATTTTAATCATTTCAATCCTGAATCTTATCCTAATAAGATAAATAAAAATATAAATTGAAAACAAAAAAAAAACATAAATATAAAATTCAAAAAATATGTAAATATTTCTTTCTTTTTTATTTGTATTTTTTTATTTGATTTAATTTTAGTCAATGATTTTTTTTTTAAGTTTGATTTGATTTGATGTGATGTGATTTTTATTTTGTTATTAGATTTTATTTTATTTGGTTTAATTTGATTGTAATTGATTTTATTTGTTGTGATTTTATTTTGTTAGTTGTTTTCATTTGTTCTAAATTGATTTTAAGAAGAGAGAGATTTGGGGACTTATCCAGAATCAATCACAAAAGTTTCCATCATCAGCATACAAAGTCCCTCAACACTACCCTTTTATCTACACTTGTTGTTAGAATAAAAGTTATAATTAATAAGCAGTGAAAGAACACTTTTTTCCAGAAGTGTACAGTCCAAATATTATAACTTAATGGTAACTTAGTTGATTTAACTTCTATCTCTAAAATAATTAATATACATTACAATTTCATCATCACATCACATAAAGTTTTTTTTCTTTCTTTTGAAAAGATATAGTTTATCAAGTGATCTTTATAGTTTAATTATCTTAGTTGTATATTTTTTTCACAGATTTAGATTCGTATTTATGTTCTGATGCTGATGTAGAGTAAGTTATACAATATTGTTAAATAAATGATATTACATCAAACAATTTAACCAATAAAAGCACACATCTCATAGTTTGATTAATTTAATTAAAAGTGAACAGCAAAATTGGATACTAGATGGAATAATGCACTGAAGTAACCAACCCAATGAGATAAATATGTGGATAAAAAATTATAATTTTAATACAGATTAATTTTGAATCTGATCCACTAAGAACTCGTCTCATCCAAGTTATACTTTAATGACAAGTCAAAATTTTGTTTTCTTTTTCATCTAGTTATCGCATAATAACCTCCTATAAGAAAAACGACTAATGCAGTGAGAAATTAAGTGAGGCTCAAGTAAGTTTCACCGTTTCAATTTTGTCAAATTTATCTTTTAATGTGATTCTTACATAGTCAATTTTCTTGGATTGACTTTTAATTTAATTGTATTCTAAATTTGAACTGAGTGACATATGAAGACATGCAACTTAAGTTTTATTCCACAATGCAATAAAACCAATTCACTTGAAGAAAATATCCTTTCTAGATTAATTTTGCTTCTGAAATTTTATATAGAAACTATAAGTTTTGAAAACTCTTGCCAATTTCTACATATATTGTCCACATCTCTTTAATTAAAATGAATGACTTTTGAAAAATTGAAGACGAGATGAAGTGAAGGAGTAATAGTTTAAAGAATTAAAATGTCACACGTGCTAAAATGCTTAATTTCATTCCAAATTAAAATAAATTCTACGTGGCAGAGTGAATAGGTGGCACGACCTTTAGACACTTAAACAAAAACTTGACGTCGTCCAAAATTAGGGACTAAACATACATGTTTCCATACTAGGAGGACTAAATGCCATCAATGTTTCATGCAGGGACTAAAACCAAAAATCACTGAAACTTCAGGGACTAAAAGCATATTTAACCCTTTTTTATTCAGCCTATGGCATTTTATTGTAATTTGAATTCCTAAGTGTAAGAACCCAAAAACTTTCACTTTAAAACATAAATAGAATTCTAAAACATGTCCTGGTTCATTTGTACAAACGTTTTATCTCTCTAGAAATCAACCTTCGTTTTGAGCTTTACCTTCTCTCTAAAATTCTTCATCACTGAGTTGTTTGTTCAACAATCAGGAGGCACATAATTGTTCCTGGCAGTGAGAGCTTTGATTTTCACCGATCAATTATGTTGTTCTTCAACTGGTAAGTTGAATATTCTTTTCCCGTACAATTTTAGAGCTTTAATCATGCAACAAATTCTGTTGCATGTGGCTGATTGTGATTCTCCCCAAATTCCAGCTCTGATCTTGTTCTAAAAATTGGTTTCTATCACAAATTAGTGGTTTATAGGTACCTTTAGAGTTTCCCTATGGTGCAAGGCGCTATTTGATCATCCTGTGAGCTGGTAAGTTGTTCTTCCCCTTCTCTGCACTTTTAGGGCTGTGAGCACGAAATAATTTTGTCTTGCATGTGTCTTGTGCCTTCCCTTTTTTGTTCTCTACTAAATCTTAAGTTCTAAGGGTTGTCTCTATCACCAACTTTGTGACTTGTAGGGTTCTGTTGAATTTTTTTTTTTAGCGTGATGTTCTGTTAGGACATTCTGGTGCACTGCGTTGTTCAACTCCAAGGTAAGGGGAGCTAGTAATTCATATCTTGGATTATGAATTTGAAGTTTTACATGCACTGTGAATCTTGTGTGAAAATTTGTGAAATAATAGTAGTAGGCAAGTTCTTGGTTCATTATACTGTTTTGAGTTGTATTTAAGTGACATGAGAGTATGAGACTTTGTGCTGTTAAATTTTGGAATGATTTTGAACATAACTATTGATGATTGATTATACATGATTGTAAAGTTGGATTGTGATTTGTGAGATGATTTATTTGATTCATTGCATCCATAAACAGAAAACTAGTGAATAAGGTAAATTAGGCTGAAATTTAGGAACTAGAGTAGCTATAATTTGAATATGGTAAGAGGTACTGTTTTGGTCAATTTATAACCCTTAGACAAGTCACATATGACTTATAGGATGAGTCAAAATGGTCTAAAATAACTGGTAAGTGGTAAAATCAGAAATTGCTATCTAAGTTCATGGAATTCAAGTTTTAGGAATTAAATTCATGCATAACAGTTAAGGAATCAACTTATGATTAGTTAGGAACATCTAAACAAGTTCAATTCATCATACACAACAATTTAGGAAGGTTAGAAGTTAATAAAAAGGTCTAGAACGAATTTTGCGTGTGTGAGTTCCTAAAATCTGCAGAAATTCGCTCTGCAGATTATGCAGAGTCGCACAGCGCACTCTGTGCGCTCTGCGAATGACTTTTGGCAGACAAAATTCGCTCAGCACACCATAGGGTGTGCACTCAGCGAATTTTCTGCGACAGGTTGTGTATTTTTGATGTTTTTGACGTTTTGGGAGCTCCGGACGTCCGTTTTGGACGTTCTTTAGGTCGTTCTGGGGGTTTTTGACCCTTCCGGATCCATTGGCGAGGGTCTCCAAGTTGTTTGAATTACTTAAGTATAGGTAATTATAGTTGATAAAGAAATGAGTATTAATAAATGATGTTTCTTTGAAGATATGTAATGTATGAGTTATATATGTTTATTATGCTTCTGAATGAGATTGTATGATTGATTGGATGAGGTTGGTGAAGTGAAACAAGATTGTTGATATGGATTATGGACTTTGAGAATTATTCTAAGATCTCTAGGTGAGATCACTTTAGTGTATGAATGAATATTGAGGTTCCTTCAAGGGAGGTTATCCCTAATACTCTGACGGTCTTTCAATCTCAAATAGAGAGGATCGGCGCGGGTGGTGAGAGTAGTGGGAAGTCCTAGGGTAGACGCTTCCACTGTAGGTCTATTCCGCGGTAACGGACTCGCCTTATGTGTGGTCGGGTGAAACCCCTCGGCAATGGCTTTGCAAAGCAGTAGAGTCCACCACAAGTGCAAAACCTGCCCAAGATCAATATTCATTCCTAGTCCAGACGAGTCTAGGTCAATTAGGAATTATATATGTTTGAATGGTGGTTGCTTGAATACTATGCTTCTTAAAAATGTATTAAACTTGTATTGTTGTGAATACTAGCTCACCCTTGCACTTGTATGTTGTTTGTTTTGTATGTTCCTGGTCTTTTCTCTTGCGATGATCATCCTGTTATGGATGTGAGCAGATGCAACAGATGATACCTCTCTTGAGCAAGCACTGAACAGTGGAGAACCAGCCCCTAGTACTTAGCTTTCCCTTAGATTTCCACTTAGTTTCTTTTCTTTTGTTCTATTTTGAAAGACTTTATATGTAATTGTAAAGCTTTTAAATTTCTCTGATTTTGGATGACTGTATAACTAAACACTCATCTAGTACATCTAACTGTTTTCCATTATCATGGTTGCTTGCATTCTATACTTATATATGTTTGTTATATAATTTGGGATGTTACACTAAGAATAAAGGAAACTAGGTTCGTGTGATTAAAACTATTTCCAATGAATTATACTTCAATTTCCATTCAATTTCCTGATCATAACAAACATAATTTTAAAAGTTTAGGACTGAAAATTTTGGCTTTAGTTTTATAAAATTTTAAAAATTTGATATTTTTAATAGTAGTGATTTTGGCGACTATGATATAAAATGTTTTTATGATTTTAATTTGAGAAAATTTTGAGTAAAAGAAATAAAAACTTAAATATTTTAGGTAAAAATATAACAATTTGACCACATTTATTTAATTTAACTTGAGGAAAAATAGAGCAAAACTACAGAGTTCAAATTAAATAACTAAAAGAGTGATTAAACATTTTGCTGAAGATTCAATGCAACTGATATCAGCATATTTTCTGTTTGGTGGTACTACTAACACAGTAGATATTCATAATATGAAAAATAAAACAATTTAAAGTAATATAGTTTTTCAATAATATATATAAAGCTTTCAATGATTTTATACACATTTGAAATATGCTCTCAGTTATGACGTATGCTTCTATATTTCTCAAATTGGTATCACTTGTAAAGTGAGGAAATCAGTTACATGTCCTTGTATATTATGAAATGAACATCTTTCATACTTATCTAAATAATTGATACAATAACTAGCTAAGATCTTCATTTCAGAAGGTGAATAGAAGGAAAGAACTAGATCAGAACACTTCAAGAGTTTAAAAAACTAAAAACCATTTACAGACATGATTTACTGCTACTTTCAGCATCTATTCTGCTGACATTAACTACATGAAATTTCTTTGTTTTCAAAAATTCATGACCCCAACATTCAATATGGATCTGAAAAATAAGAGAATGTGATCTATGATGACTGTCAATTTTTCTGTGAGTAAACCAAAAGTCTAAAGCACCTTAGTTTCTGAAATATAATGTCATATTGTAAAGTGGAAATTACAGGCTTCACCACATTGTTAAGTCTCACTATTTTGTTGAAGGAACTGAAGGTCTTTCATTTGTATTTCAACAGCTTCTTTTGATAGAGGCTTGAGTTCTGAAACAAAATCATCATCAACACCAGCAGCTATTTTCTCTGCCTTGTCTTTCACAAGGCGCTGGATCACATCGCGCTGAACTGTTGGAAAAACAGCGCCTAGCATTGCTGTCAGCAGTCTTTCATCATCTTCTTCTACAGCATCCCTTCCAAAGCAACACACATAGATTGCATCAAGAGCCTTCCCAGCTCGAGTCTCCATTGCTATAGCAGGAGGGTCAGCCTTTATCTTTGCCCGTCTCTACATTGTTGGAAGAAGTTTTATAGTTTTTAGGATAGTGGAATATACATAAAACTTAGCTTCAGCATAATCAAAGAACCAAGCATATCGGCACAAAAAGCAAGAATATCATTCACACATCTTAGAATTGTTTTTCCTCTTCTATACAGTAGTTGCCACAACACAAGATGAATGAAACTTTATCTGGATTTGTCATCACCCAATCAAAGGTTACTTTAAGAGCATCCTAATATTAGACCATTCCTATTACTTATGCATCTTTACTATGTCAATATGGTTGTCATGGTATAGATTTAGGCAAGAGAAAATGTTACCTTTGGCAATGTAACACATGATAACGATTCCCCCAAACAAGAGAACAGTGAGAAATAAGCCTTAAAAAAACTTTGAATAACTAATATTATCAGCACTTTCTTTAGTAAGTACTTAGACAACAGTGCTTCATGTCCATAATTTGGAATGAGTTAATGCAAACTGACAGAGTTCTTCTTCAAATACAGCATAATATCAGAGCTGAATGACCTTCAAAGATAGTTAAAACAAGTGAAATGGGGACTAACCTCCTTTGCCTCACTCATCAAGGCCATGAAATTCTGCTCCTCAAATTCAATGTCATTTGAGATCCGGAGCCTAGAGACCCCTTCTAGAATATCCTCAGTTTTGAGAAGACCTGCGCCAACGGCTCCTAGCCAACAGCATAACAGAACATAGAGTGGATCCCCTGCCTATCCACAACAAACCATTTCCCTTTAGCTCACCAAAACCAATACCCAATTGCTACCACAAAACGATGCTAAGAATAAAGTTAGAAACCAAAAACCAAAGGATAAATCAATCTCACTAATATTCAACTTTGATTATGGGGTAGGAATTAAACATTTCACCAGTCTTCAACAATGTATACTCATAAAAGATTGAGTTCTAAACATGAAATCTAGCTCTTTAAACTCAACCATAAAACCGAGTTAGTCCATGTAATAAAGGTTTGCCTTGAATATCATCATAGGTTAGATTGGTGAACTTCTAATTCCAAATCCTATTAAGGTATAACACGAAAAACTGCATATAGTTAGCCCTTTTAGTTGTCCGACTCTCAATGAAAGCATCAATAAGCATACAGGGAAAACTCAACCAAAAAGTCTAATATATTCGATAGAAAAGTCTCAAGGCTTGAATAAAATATCAAATAGTTTATTCTTCTCAATGTAAAACTCTTAACGCATTCAATTTATGATTCCATGATCGTTTAAATTTCTACATTTTTACATAACAAAATGACATTGTTAGTGCATATACTATAAGTTTTGTGATTAAATGACTAACGAGTAAATACTGTAAGCAAGTTTCTTATTTTGAACATGATTTTCAATTGGGTGAAACTTATCAAAATGAAACTCTTGCTTAACTACCCAATTCCGATAAACTACTAAGACACGATTTTGACACCAGCATGCAGTGAACAACGCAAATTAGATCAGATGGTGTGAGGAGAAGGACTGGTTGATCACTCACCCTTCCTCGTCGGTCTTGGAACTCATAGAAGGCAGTGGAATCAGCCTGGGAGCACTTGTTCCCAACGCGCCTTCTGAACTCAGCAAAGTCCACGAGGTCATCACCGACGCCGCCTTCGTCGCTGAAGATCCTGGCAATGAGACCCACCACAGGGAGTGCCCCGATGACCTTGTTGGCGAAACTGCCTAAGGAGTTGGAGTTCTCCATGTAAGCTTTGACACTGAAATGTTTGACTCTTGAAATGGGCTTGGTGGCGGTGGGGTGAGCATGGTGGTGGAGGTGATGGCGGCGGAGGGAGGAGAGGTTGAAGAAGTGGGAAGAGAAAGGTGAGAGGGGTGAAGTGGACTTTAAAACCACCATGGTCGGGGGAAGAAGAAGGAAGGGGTTAAGGTGGTCGGATTTGAGGTTCTTGGCCTCACGTTTATATATGTTATCCACTTTGCTCTCTTCTTCTCACTTATATTTATTTAAAATTTATATATTTAATCATCGTCATTATTTCTATAAAATACATAATTTAGCATTTTAATTTTTTTGGATTTTTTTTTAAATATAGTTTTAAAGTTATATTTAATATAAATCTCATTTTAAATAAGATCTACTTTCATTTTTTTTACTCATTGGATGTTTCTATATTTTTAGGTTTCCTAAATTATGTTCCAAAAGGTTAATGTGAAAGTTCTCATTAATCTTAAGAAAAAATTTATATAATCGAACAATTAACATTAATATTATATTTCTAAATAGATAAAAAAATGAATTTGTTGTTTTTATCTTCACATGTAATTTCCTTTCTATTAATTCTAAAAAATTAATTTATTTTTTATTTTATGTGAATATACTTATTTAAGGAAAACTCAACATTTTAAAAAATAAACTATCAAAATTAAAAACATATTATAAAAAAACACATGATAATTCATCTTATGTCAATAAAAAATTATTACATAAAATTTAAAAAGTAGTGTACCATAAAAGTAATATTTTACTATCAAAAACAATAAAAAATTATATCTTTTTTCATTAATGAAACAGATAAAAAAATGAAAACAAAATAATAAATTTGTATAAATTAACTTTATTTTTTTCATAAATAAAAAAGAATACAGATAATTGAAATCGAATATAAACTATAAATAACTCAAAAAGTAAAGAGAAAAAAAATTATTATTTATTATTATATTTTACTAAATTGACGTGATTTATAAAAATTAAAAATTTAACTAATTTAATTTCCATGATGCCGCACATCATGCAATTAAGAGATCTACAACATGCAATTAACATATCTACTTAAATTTAAATATGTTAAAAGGAAAAAATAATTAATAATTAAGTCAAACCAATTTTACAATAGCAAAAAAAAAAATTACATGATTTAATAAGGATCTTAAGCTTGAATTTACAAATAAGTGTCAACATTATAACAATGGTTAATTGGAATGAAATTTTTTATTGTTAAGAAAAGGAAGATCCACATATACAAAAGACTATCGAACTCAAGTTAATAAAAAAGTTTAGGATATTATAAATATAGTAAGCATGAGTGATTATGAGGTGAGTATTCCTTAATAGAATTAATTGTATTTATAGAATAAGTCTAGGTCATGTGTCTATGTTTCTGATGGAATGATACATGTCTCAAGTATATAATAAGATAATTAATAACATAATAATACTTCGTTATAAATAATAACCATAATGTTAAACTTCGATTTTAATTATGATATGTGGATATTGCCTGATTAAACATAAGTTTATCCTACTTCATAATGAAGAGGCTTAATGGATCTTGCTAGTCGTTTTCTTTAGCATGTTTATTGGGTCCAGTAGGAACATAAGTCCCTCAATGTTGGGAGTTTTCTTTGGCATACATGATTTGTGTTTAATCTCTTTGTAGGCCTTGGTTGACTTGTATAGTTTGTAAATAGATTTGTCATTTGACTGAACTCGTTATGTATTGACATTTCGATCGATTTTCATAGGTGGATTGATCCTCCCACTGAGCTTACCGAGCTTGCTTGTGAATTGATTCTTTAGTTGAGCTTTGTACGTAGATTGACCCTTTGACTGAGCTTCACAAGTGAATTAGCCCTCTAAGTGAGCTTTGCAGATAGATTGACTTTGGTCGAACTTTGCAGATGGATTAACCCTTTGATCGATTTCTTATGTGAATTAATCCTCTAAACGAGCTCTTATGAGGATTGATCGTCGGACTAAGTTTTGTAGATAGATTGGCTTGACAAAAATTCTCCATTTCTGCCCCCAAGTTAATTTGTCACTTTCTTCGTATGAGTCATGTACTAGATCACATATTCTTTTTCTTTCGTCTTTTAATTATCAAACTCCCTTCAAAGTTTGAAGTCAGATTTATTTAAAATTATTGTCTTCCTGTATGTCGTCTTTAGAATCTTCACGTTTCTTTTGAAAATACAACTTTTATTATCTTTAGAAAGTCGAACTCGACCATAGCTCTGTACAATATGTACAAAGTTATTTTTTCCTCCATCAATTTTTTTCAACCACAATCTTGCTATCGTATGCTCTTCATCCGTTACTGATTCTTGCAACTATAGGTCTTGTTTTTTTACACTAAAACAAACTTATATCAGGTTGAAAATGGCTGAAACAAACTATCATTCAGATCGATCTTGATCGAATTGTATTAGAATTTGATCAAACTATATCTAAGTGTGGTTGAATTATATTGATATGAAATTTTGCTACTTGAATTTTTCTTTTATATAAAATTGGCTGGCCTGATCTGTATGCAAAACTGACCTTCCTAACTATCGGACTTGATTAACGGATTAATTTGAATTATTGAAATGAAAAAAAAAAAAAAAAACTGCCCCGACCCACTTTTATATTCGGACCGGAGTTAGACTTTTTTTTTTTGCCATCTCTATATGTTTTTGGTTGTTGAGAAAAAAGGCTGTCCTGCACCTTCCTATTCCTTTACGTTTTGAAATGGTGGGCAGAGAGTTATTTCTGTAAGAAACCGAAGCAGCTGTCTTCTTTTTTGATACTCTTAATCATGGCCGATGATATTATCAGTAGTTTTCCAGACGAAATCCTTTGTCACATCTTATCTTTTCTTCCGACCAAACATGTTGTCGCAACCAGTGTTTTCTCCAAGCGCTGGAAATTTCTATGGCGCTCGCTTCCCTTTTTCGATTTCCACTATGACGGAGACCTCTTTGATTATGACAGAAACAACGAGAATTACTCTCATTTTCTTCACTCCGTGGACTCTTTTTTGCTTTCGCGTGATAGAGATCAACCCCTCCATAGATTTCGCCTCAGATCTGACTCTACCTACGGTCATCCTGTAAGTATCCAGAGATGGATTACGGCTGCAGTCAGTGGAAGCGTTCGACACCTCGAGCTCTATTTGGATTGGGGCTTTGTCTTGCCATCTGTGGTGTTTAGCTGCAAAACTCTTGTAGATCTCAAGTTGACTTTTATACAAGTTGAAAATAATTTCTCTGTTGACTTGCCCTTGCTTAAGATCTTACATTTGAATAATATTTCTTCATCCCAAGGTCTAGATCTTTCACAGCTTCTCTCTGGGTGTCCTAATCTTGAGGACTTGGAACTTAAAGGTTTCATTTCTACAACTAAAGGGAAGTTTATCAAATTGTCCAAGTTGGTTAGAGCCAGCATCCATGAAGATTTACTTCCATTGGAAGTTGTTAAGGATGTTGAAGTTTTGTTCTTGGATTCGGTAATGCTATAGTTGCTTGATATTACTTTCCATTTCGAAGAGAAAAAAAGGGGATTTCTTATGTTCTGATATCATTCTGTGTCTCTTGCAGAAATATCAACAAATCCTGGATTTTTACTTTCAGAATTTAGTTAGACTTGAATTGATTTTGCAGCTTAGCAAGGATTGGCTTGGAGTTTTGGAAGTGCTCGAGCATTGTCCAAAACTTCAAACCCTTCTCATTTGCATTTATAAGGTTTAATGATTTATGCTTTTCAGTTATGATTTTTCTTTTTACCTTTTCTTCAAACATTTGATTTAATTTTTTTGATTGTTGTTATCAGAGCAGTTTTGATACATTTTTGGCAGGCCATGAAGAAGTAGTTTGGCCATATCTACAATCTGTTCCTACTTGCATTTCATCCCACCTTAAAACTTGTTCTCTTAAATATTACAGTGGTTCTATAGATGAGATTCAATTTGCAAGTTATATTATGGGGAATGCAAAATATCTACGGAGCATGAAAATTTACATTGACAGTGAATCTCATTTTACTTTTGGAGAAAAACTTCATATGGAAAGGGAATTATCCTCGTGCATGAAGAGCTCGGATACTTGTACACTTTCATTTAAATAGTTAAGGATTGTTTCAAAAATTGTGTACTTTTTACTCGATTTAAGACGATGATGTTTAATGCAAATCATTAAGAAATTATTTGTTAATGTTTCTGATTTTGTTTGTTATAAATTATTTACGTATAATTTGAATTTTCAACAGTTCATTGTGATCAAGCGCCTTGTGAAAGACAAGCCAGAGAAAGTAGCAGCTGGTGTTGATGATGATTTTGTTTCAGAGCTCAAGCCTCTATCAAAAGAAGCTGATGAAATACAAATGAAAGACCTTCAGTTCCTTCAACAAAATGTTTAATCAAACTTTTAGTCATTTAATTTGAACTCTGTAATTTTGTTTTTTTCTCTCAAGTTAAATTAAATAAATGTGGTCCAATTGTTAATTTTTTACCTAGAATATTTAAATTTTCATTTCTTTTACTCAGTTTTCTCAAATTAATTTTATAAAAACATTTTATATCATAGTCGCCAAAGTCACTACTACTAAAAATATCAAATTTAACCTATTTCGTGGAATTTTTTTCAAATTTTATCAAAGTATAACCAAAATTTTCAGTCCTAAACTTTTAAAATCATGTATATGCTTGCTCACCAGGAAATTCAAATGGAAATTGATGTATAATTATTTAGAAATAGTTCTAATCACACGAACTTCGTTTCCTTTACTCTCGTAATTCAAATTTAAGTAAAATGCACATGGTCAATAAAGTATAATAGGAGAGAAAAGTAATGGAAAATAATAATTTAGAATTAGATTGTTTAACTTATAAATTAAATTATATGTGATATTCAATATAATACTTATAAATCATGAGTTGAAGGTATTATCACCTTTTTTATTATCATTAAAGAATTATATATTTATATATTGATGAAATACTCTATATAGCATTGTGAGTCATAGCTTTTCATAGGATATCCATTACAACCTATAAATCTTAAGGAGAAAGAACACTATTGGGATTGTAATTCGGATTAAATTGCATTAATAATTCCTTCTAGAATGGAGCCTACGAGCTAAAAGAACTCAAAGGAAAGCTTATCTTGAGGATAAGGAATGTAATCCACTTAAAGATGTATTACTATCAAGGTAGGGAAATGTGTGTACTCTTTTTCCTTCATTTGAATTTTGTCCCTAATTTGTATTTTTTCCAATTAAGCTTTTAATGAGACACAATTGATTTTTCTAATAAAAATCCTCTTTTCTTTTACCTATATGTCTTTATTCATTAGCATAAAACCTTAAAAGAAAACGTCAAAAAATACTAAATCATGTCCATAAACACGACATCTAAATTACTTAGAATATAACATAAGCTAAAGAACGTAAACGCGATACTCGAGTTACTTAGACAATAACAAAATCCCGCAAACATGACACATAAGTTATTTAAATGGTAATCTAAAACCTTCAAATGACGCATCAAGTTACCTAGATGGTAACCTAAAGTTTTCATACGAGATACCAAACTACTTAGAAAGTAACTTAAAATCCTTAAATGAGTCACCAAGTTACCTAAACGATAATTTAAAGGCCTCAAATGAGATATCGAATTACCTAGACAATAACCTAAAGCTCTCAAACGCGACAAAATCGTTAAAGGAGACACCAACTTATCAAATAAATTGTGTATATAGAATTTCTCTCTCTATTGTTTTGAGTTTATCTTTTTCTATTTTCTTTTTTTTCGTGTCCTGTGTCATGGAAGGTAGTGTTCAAGTGTGGGGTGTGTAAACACTAATTTTTTTCTCCTTTTTCCCTCGTAATTTTTATTTTTAGTTTCTTTTAATTTGTAAATTTCTAGAATTAGGTTAGATTTTTGTTTTTGTATAAAAATTAGAGTTTTCTTAGAAATCCCTTAAAAAGGCTGTTTTTAGTAGTGTTTTAATGTAGATAACAATTTTTGTGTTCTTTAGAAAAATTTAAAAGAATAGAATAAAGTCAGATTTTCTTAGATAGCCTTTTTCTTTTATAAATTTGGATCTCAATCCTTTTCTCTCTTTTTCATTCTTGCAGAAAAGCCCCTGGGCCATAAGCTGATTTTGCAATCAAGCCCTTGGACCCATTTGCATCACTAAACCAGAAATGCACAGAGCTCTAGACGAGTTCCAGAGGGAAATCTGAGATTCAAATTTTCAACGTAGTGAGCCCAAAGTAGCCATTTGGGGAAGAAGCATTACTATTGTACAGTGTGAGAATTGCTTGAGAGGTCTTGTGATTACGTAAAATTATTTTAACATGTTATATAGCATTTTTAGTATTTGAAATATTTATATTATTTAATACATTATTATTTAAATGTATCCATTTATCTTCAATTAATAATTAAAATAAATATATCCGTTAATAACTAAAAACATATAACCCTTTATTTTATTATTGTTTTCACGAATTTTTATTCCTTGTCTTCTTTTAACATTTTATTTTCACAGTAATGTTGCACTATTTTTTTTATTACTCCTAAGCCCAATTCAACACTAACTATGCGATAAAATCAACTTAAAAAATATTAAAAATTAAGAGAATTTTTATTAATGCGCAAAGGAAAACATCTAAATGTTGATATATCGTAAAAAAAATGTAAAAAATGATATTGTTTTCTTACAAATTTAAAAAAAACATCATTTACATCTTTTAATTTTCCTACAATCCAGCAGACATTTAATGAATAATAAAATATATAAAATTTTAAAAATATAATAAAATACATAAGCAAAATTATTCATAAAATCCAAACAAATATAATATAATAATGGAACAATAAGATTTTGAATTAAATCTAGTAAGTTAAGGTCACACTTTTAATTCTATCTATGTGAGCAAACAAACGAGTGATTACTGTATAATCAGATTTAGTATAATTTACTTTTCTTTTTCTTTTGCTAAATATTAAAATATTAGCCTTAACAAGCAGTGCAACATATTCTTCACTTTCAAGTGTTAAATTTTAATAACAAATTGTGCAACGACCATGCGTTTTTTGTTTACAGAGTGTAACAACCATGACACGTGCGAACAATTATTTCAATTTTAAATAAGATGTCAGAAAAAATTGTTCCTGAAGAGTTACGAACTAAAAAAATTATTTTATTTGAAATGTAATTTGTAAGTATCGAATAAAGTATTGATACAGAAATAAAAATGCGTTAAAAAGGTTTAGTGAGATAAAAACAAATATTTATTTTATGAAAAAGATGTTTGGTAATAAATAATATAATTATTTAACAATTGTTTTTATTTTAAATATATTCATTATTATTTACAGTATAAATAGTGGTACTCGTTAATTTAAATTTGAAAGTTGAGATTCTAAAGACAGAGAGAAGGTGAATTGTCAGTGTGGAGTTGATAACGGAGGAAGAAAGGAAGGAAGATATGGGGGCATATAGCAACGTCGACGTTTCGTTGCCACCTTCCTACGACGTCGTTTCAGGTCCCAGGTTCTGCAAGCACGTTCACGACAACGTCCATGGCAACATTTATCTCGATCCCGTAATTTCCAATTACAGTTGAATCGTTTCGTTTCTCGAATCTTATTCTCCTGTAGCTAGGAAGAAACTGAAGCATATTATTATTATTTTTAATTAATCTGATTTGTTTTTTTTTTTTTTTTTTTTGCGTTTTGTTCGGTTTTGCAGCTTAGTTTGAAGTTCATAGATACTGAGCAGTTTCAGAGGCTTCGCGAGTTGAAACAACTAGGTGAGTTGATAATCGTTTCTCGAATCCAATTATAAGAGAGTTGTTTAGAAATTAGAAGCTGCCTGAAATTGAAATTAAATACACTTGCATGCTTCTTATTCTAGGCAGGGTCTTTAATGCATTTTATTTTCCTTGTGAACTCACAAATAATTTTTTTGCTTTTAGATTCTTGAATTGTTGTGTCAATGGTGGGATACGTAGCATGAAAGACCTTACTGCTTGGAAGTTATGTAGGAAATTAGGTTAGAGTGGGACCAAGATTCTCAAGGGTTGTTGTGGTCATGGTTTCGATGTGATCCTTTACATTTCAGGACATTGCAGGCAAATATGGCTAATGCAGCCACTGTTGTGGTCCTGGTGAGTCAAAAAAGACCTTGAAATTGTGGCCAAATTTGCAGTGTTGGACCATTTTTAAGAACCACGGCAGGAATATATTTTTGAACGTTCCGGACATCCTGTTTGCTTAGTGATAATTTTAATTTGTTTGTTTGTACTTTAATCAGGTTAGTTCATGAAAAACTATCAAATATTTAGTTGGACTGCTATGCTATTTTGTTTTAAATGCTAGGTATCCTGGCTTCTCCTTTTAGGCAAGAGGATTTTGAATGTCCGGTAGCTGGGGAATTTCATGGGAAAGTTGGTTTTACTGCTTTGGGGTATCAAATGTATTTTGTGAAGTATGCCAAGATCTTCGTCTTAAGTTCAATTTAAAATAATATCGAAAGAAGATGCATTTATTGGTCATCAATACTCATTTTTCATGTGTGTGTCATGAAATGTTTTGAGTACCTTTAATAAGTTTTACTTGCAGGAAAAGAGTATCATGCATGTATATAGTAAAACAGGTTTTGGAGTTTTGGAAGTTCATTTATATTTGCTGTAAATCTTAGTTCTGATATTGAAATGACACTTTGTTCAAGACTATAGCTTGACAATTTGGTATAGGTAAACTGCTTTTGTGTTTAAACAAAATTATTTTACACAAATTTTGCTTAAGCATGTGAATCTGTTAGTGTGTGTGTGTGAGTTTTTTGAAATTATTATATGCCTGTTTATAGTATGTTGAAAGTCCCACGAAGGTATATGTTGAATAGATGAGATGAAACACATTGAATTTTAGCGGAAACTTGAATATTTTATGATGCATTTTATGTTATGACATAACTAACACAAGGATGTCCATTATTTGATTCCCTGATAACCATTGGCTGTAATAAATCTATTTCTATAGATAAAAAGTTTCCCTTGTAATGCAATAGAATATATCGAGGATAGTGTTAAATATCCATTTGGTCTCACAAGATAATAAGTTTATTTCTTTGGTTACAAGGTGGTTCCTGTCATTTTCATGTAACCTGTAACAGGAAGACAGTAGTTGTGAAATGTAGTTTTTAAAATGCTGCTTCAAACTCTTTCATGCCATGATGCTCACATTGCTTGATATCCCCTTTTAATATTCAGTATGTTTAATCTCTCCAATAAATCAATTTGTTTTTATGTTTCAGGTTTTACGCACATGGTTTATCCAGGTGCTGTGCATTCCAGATTTGAGCATTCTCTTGGCGTGTATTGGCTAGCTGGTCAATGTGTGGAAAAGCTTAATAATTATCAGGTATAAAATTTTATTGAAGTATTTTATCATTTTAAAGGTACGGTCTCTCTGACAGGACGTTAATCTGTGCTTATGATCATGCAGGGCTTGGAGCTTGGTATTGATAGATTTGATATTCAAACAGTGAAGCTTGCAGGTATCTCATGTTTCATGGAATTGCCGTTGGTTTTAATCCAATATAATTTCTTAATAATTTTTACTCCGGATACCTTATTTTCTGTAGGACTTCTGCATGATGTGGGTCATGGTCCTTTCAGTCACTTGTTTGAACGGGAGTTTCTTCCCCAAGTTATCAATGGTTCTGATTGGTAATCTTATTTTTACCATTTTTATACAATTTTGCATTTAATGATCTAATTTATTTCATTTTTCTCTGTATTTTTGCCTTGTAATGTTTAGAGAAAAGTTGTACTTCTGTCAGTAAAGTAAGATATTATGTTTTATCTGATTTTTCTTAAAATCATTTTATAACCTTAATTCATTTAATGCCTGTCATATTTTTTATGTTGTAGGTCTCATGAACAAATGTCAGTCTATATGGTCGATTATATCGTTGATGAACACCGTATTGATGTTGACTCCGAGATGATAAAAAGGGTCAAGGTAAAGCTATTGGCTTACCATTGTTTCCTTTTCTGCATTAGAATAAGTGTCTTTAGATTTTTAGCATCACTTCCTTAACCATCATAAACATTATGTCTGTTATAAATTAGCAAAGTTGTCAGTGTAAGTAATAAATTGGGTGATTAGGCAGTGTAGACCTGGGAACAACTTTCTTCTAGTTTAGAAGCACTGTAATTCTTCTAAACGTAATATATATATATAATGTATTAAATGTGCAGATAGCCAAGGTACATCTAGTTGAGAATATTTGCCTTCTTTGTTCGATAGTAGTCAAATAAGTAGGAAATGTGTGTTCAAGCTCTGCCGTAGACATCTTCAAAACATATTTAGAAGGCTGTGTAGCATCCATTTTCCCCTCTCCACTTCCGTGTGTGGATATACTAATTTGAAAGCAATTACGCCGGTTTATGTTCTCAAATATTTGTTTACTTATTCTGCATAAAAACATATTGCATCTCTCATATAAATGGAAAGTAGAAAGAGGTTTGCATCTTCATTCTCGTAAGTAAGTGATTGATGTTGGCAGGATATGATATTGGCAAGCTCTGAATTTGCTCCTCCAAGGGTAAGGTTTTTAATTTATTCTATTTTATATTTTTTATGCTACGTACCAAAGTTATTTGTTACCCTTTTTCTTTTATATTTTTTTCCCAATTGTTGGTTATTTAGAGCTCAAGTGAGAAAAGTTTCTTGTATGATATTGTTGCGAATGGGCGAAATGGAATTGATGTTGACAAGTAAGTAAACAGAAAATTTAGCTGTCAAATCTGGTTTATTGATCCTGTTCACATACTCTCCTTCATGTATTCTTTGAGTATCTGAGCATGAGTTATGCCATATTGTAATACTTTGTGGAAACTATTGCTTTGCAGATTTGATTATATTCCTCGTGACTGTCGAGCTTGTGGTCTAGGATGTAATTTTGAATTTCAAAGGTTTCATGAATTTCTTCAAAATAAGTTAATTCTTATCATTAGTTTGATAATTCTTCTTAGCTGGAAAGTAAACTTAAATAAAGGTCATGTATTACTTCTAGCATCTTAAATTGTAATTTACCTACAGGTTATTGGAGACAATGTGGGTTTTGGATGATGAAATTTGTTATCGTGCTAAGGACTGTTAGTGTCATTCCTCAAAACATTTTTTCATAATACATTTCTGATTTTCCTTTAAATAGTGTTTCTAATAGTTCCTTGCTCTTGGCTGTGCAATTTGCTAGACCTTACTATCCACAAAATGTTTGCCACTCGTGCTGATCTGTATAGAACGGTTTATACACATCCAAAAGTGAAGGTACATAGCTATTTTGTCTGGAAGATTATTTTATTTTAGGTAGATGTAGATCACTGCCTTTCACCCCGTTTTCCCATCTATTTAATATCCATAAACTTACCGTTCTTGTTTTTACAGTTTCTAATCCCATCTTGATGTTTTCAGGCAATGGAGCTTATGATGGTTGATGCACTTGTTCTCGCTAATAGTTATTTGGAGATTTCATCTAACATACATGATCCTTCTCAGTACTGGAAGGTTACAAGGGCTTCTTACTAATGAGCTTGTGTTAAAAACATTTATTCAATGCTCGTTTTAATAATAAAATGTAGTTTACTTAAAAAAATGCAGCTGGATGACACAATAGTTAAAACTATTGAGACAAGTCCAAGTCAAGAACTAAAGGAGGCCAGAGAGTTGATCCTGCGCATTCGAAGGAGGAATTTGTATCAGGCATGTTTCTAACCTGATGCTTTTCAGTGATAGTTATCATTACCTGCTGCAATCACCTATTAGGTAGTGGTATTTTCTGAAGCTGTTTGACACGAATTCCATGTAAACTTGGGTGGATGTGTCTAAGTTTACATTACATTGGTCTAAAATGCTTGTGTGATTAACAATGTCGTATTTATTAAATTTTGTATTTAGTTTTTTCGAATCTAAGGATGAACTTTGTTGTGCAGTTTTGTAATGAGTACCCTGTACCAAAAGATATGCTGGACAATTTTAAGAAGGTCACTGCTCAAGATATTGTTTGCTCTCAGGTCTTCAATCTGGTTAACCCTTATCATTTGCAAATGGTATCTAATTTTGATTTTTTTTCTCATCATTGAGGAATTCCATTTTGTTTTTTATGTCATTTGACAGAAGAGTGGTGGAGTTGCACTGAAAGAGGAGGATGTAGCTGTCTGTAATGTAAAAATTGATTTGACTCGCGGAAAGCATAATCCCCTGGAAAGGTATTGAGTGAAGAATAATCATGCTAGCTGAATATAGACCTTTAGTTTGTTTTAGTTTCCTAATATGTTGTCCTAATATATTATTTTCTCTCTTTTTGGTGCATGTTTCTGTGGCAGTATCCACTTTTTCAAGGTACATCCACAAACCTACCAACCTATCTTTTTATCAAAATATTTCTTTAATCATATATATTTTAGTTGGTTTTGTTAGGATATTTATTCTATTTTATTATGATTATATTGTGTCTAGGTTATTCTAATTATTATGATTATATTGTGTTTAGGATTATTCTAATTATCATGATTATATTGTGTCTAGGGTTATCCTAATTATCATCAATTTATTCTTATAAATAGAAGATTATGAGAGGGATCAATCAAGCCCATAGAATTATTTTACAGTTTAATTCTCAAGTGGTTTTACCTTGTTCAGTTTCACAGTTTCTGTTCTAATTAGTTTTAGTTTAAACTGTTTTTGTTACTTCTGTTGGGATACAGGGCTGCAATTGTTGGAAATTATTGAAACATTTAAAGTGTTTTAGTTTGGTCCTTATCATGGTGTTTAGCTTGGAATTGAATTATGCTACTTCTATTGAGTTTCCTGGTTCAATAATGTATTCAGGACTATGAAAGCAATGAGAAATTTACAATACCTGATGACCGCGTAAGCCACTTGCTACCTACATCTTACCAAGATATGATAGTTAAGGTGTACGCCAAAAAGCCAGAACTGGTTAGTTAGTTTATCCTATGCTTATTTGAACTTCTTTGCTTTACACATTCAGGTTGGCTTCACTAACCTTGCTTTGTGCAATCCTATAGGTGCAGGCAATTTCAGAGGCTTTTGAAAATTTTCAATTGAAAACATATGGGATAAAAGCACAGGCGCATGCAACACCACAGAAGAGACGACGTTACAATCCAATTTTATGAGGGAAAATGTATGATAATCATGATGCTATTTTTTTTTTCTTTTGCCTCTATTCTGTCTCACGCTCACCCTTTTTTGCTATACTTCCACAATGAAATATAGTGTAAGTCATAGGAGACAATGTGACACACTCTGAAGGTTGTACTAGAGTTATCACATCAAAAGAATCAATTACATATATAACAGTGGTTAAGTGCAACAGTTTCATGTATAGCTGTATTTGGCAGTGAGAGCAATATTTTCTTGTCACCGCTAGTTGGCAATCTCAACTTGCAGATGTTTCTGAAATCTCATGTTGATGACAAATTGGTCCACTCTTCATGGATGAGAATCCACCCTTTTATGGCTACTAACCACTAAGCATTCATTGTGTACTACAATTGTGTCCAGTTGGAAGAAAAAGTCATCTAATTAACTTAATTTCATGTAGGACAAATCCTTTCTTGGAGAAAACTGATCGTGGGATTTGACCCCAAGGCCAGGAAATAATGCTCGATTGCCAAGTTGACTCCTTATGGCAGAAAAATCTAAAAGCATATGCGTCTCGTGACTAAGAAAACTTGTGGTGTTAAAGCTATGTAAGTCATAGCCCACGGTGCTTATCTTGATAGCTTAACACATTTCATGCGTAAATCACTGATGTGATTTTTACTGAATTTTTCCTTCTTAAATCATAATAACCTGTAATAATGCCATCAAAGAGTAGAAAGAAACAAGAATCAAATACACATATTGCTAAAAAAATGTGTTGTTAAACTAGCAATTGATGTGACAAGTCCTTAGGAAATATAGGAATAAAAAATGTTAACCAAATTTATTCAGATATTTAAAGCAAAAAATATGAAAAAATTGAAAACCCAAAATGGTATTAAATCAAACTTTTTGGTATCAATTTGTTTGGGATCCATTGTGTGTGTTGGGAAGAGGCACCCTAATTTTAGGTTTTGATGGTCATGCCTCTGAGATCACGGGTGTTACTACTTAGTAGTGATAGCTCTTAATAAAAATCTCGAGCATTTTGCGATTCAGTTGAAACTTGGCCTCGTGATTCATGACTATGTTGAGACTTCTGAGACATCTTTTTGGTCACATTAAAGTCCAAAGTTGGCATTCACGGGTAAGTAAGCATTAAGCACATCATCATACAAACAGCAATGTTGCTTACCCTTTTTATTCATTGCAAAGCAAATGCCTAAAACTTCATATTTCCTTTTTAGTATTTTCTTTTTGAATAAAACTTCACAAACACACATGAGACTTGTCATACAAACATACACTCCACTATTTATTAACATTTAAAATTTTGTTGAAATTCTAGATGTCGGTGATGTTTGATGTGAGTGTTCAATAAGTTCAATATGCCATAGCACCTCATTTGCCCTTCTTAAATTTGGAATAGATATCTAGAATTGAATATTACTTATTTATTTATTGATTGGTGAAGATAAATCAAGTCCAGCCTGTATCCTAAATTATGATAACGTGTTAACTTTTTTGTACTCATGATTCCAAAGTGTTACACCGACTACAACATCATGATCATTGAAAATTTGAAAGCATCTCAAAGTGAAACGAATTCAACAGAAATCATTGGTTTTGGTTCACCCTTATAAGTTTGATATTTCATTTTTCAGTCACATATGGTGATGTGATGATCCTAGGTTATGTAGATGCCCATTGAAAATTAGTTTGATTCTTCCATTACACCTTCTTGAGCTTATGTTATTTCACAGAAGGAACTTTTATTTTTGTTTATTTTTATTTCTTCCATGGGATAACATAGAATATCACATTTGATGGCCAAAACTCACTTTCTTCCTTATGTTGTCATTTTTTTTTTTGTATTTTAAATTTCTCATGCTTTTTTTGAACAAAGTATATGAAAATTCAAGAGTAACCTTCCCCAGATGATCACTAGTTCTAGGTTGTCACTGAAATTCTCTTTCAGCCCAAAGAAGCTTTTTCCCTCCTTTATTAGAAGAAGTCTTAAACAAGCCAATACTAGTGAGACATTTGGTTTGTACTAAGCCATGCAGGAAGTCAAACTGACATTAATGGTGAGAAAATAGTTCAAGAAAAACGAATTATGAGAATTCATTGCAATGATGACTACAACAGGAAGAAGGAGAAGAAAAAACACTTTTTTTTTTCTCTTGTCACCTGAATGCATGCAGGGATGTCTCACCAAGAAATTTCATATTGATCAGCATAATGAGTTTTGCCAAATGGATATATGTTTTGCTGTTTGTTTTATCCCTTTGAATATTAAGGTTTGATTTATCTGAAATTTGAAATAAATATTATTTTGATTCTCTAATTTTTTAAATATTTAATCTTTTCAATTTTAAAACAATACCCATTTAAAACAGTTTTATAGATAAATAAATGTGTTTTTAAAAAATCATTTAGTTCGTTAAATATTTAGAAAATAAGAATGCATGTTTTCAAAATTTTAAACTAAAATATATATTTTTTAAAATTCAAGGAACCAAAACAGAAAATCATAAACTAAATACATAGTTCTTTTATTTCATTTTTTTTTCTTTTTGATGATTAATTCATTGGTCTTGCCTCAACCAATATCCCACATATTTATTATAAAGCAAGTAATAACATTTTTAAAATTTAATTTAATTAAAATTTTCATGTATAATAAAATTGGTGGTTTTAACAATGATTAAATTTTGAAGTTATGTTTATCATCATACTTATCACAGAAATAATTCTTTTATGCTTGTAATAAGAAGAATTAAACTCTATCATTTATTTTCAAAATAAATTTATCCGAAGACAAAATTTATCGTTTATTTTAAATAGATACATGGTGTAGAATGAACAAAAAATAACAATTACAATTTTTCAACACATGAAACTTCTCTAAAAATTAAAAATTGTAGACCATTCGTCTATTTTCTGCAAAAAAACAAATTGTTATGGTTTTGTCTGATATGACTTGTTTTTATCTCTTAGTATATAACAATTTTAATCCAAATATATTGCTTAATTTTCATACTAATATTTAATTTTGTTTGACTATTTTGTTTGTCATTATCTTCATATAATTACTATTTACTACTTTTCTTTAATTGTTATTATATCATTCATCAATACATTGCTTAAATTTTACTACAAATATTTAATTTTATTTGACTATTTTGTATGTTATTATTTTCATATAATTACTATTAGTTACTTTAAAAAAAATCTGCGTTAAATATATTTTTGTCTTTATACTATTTATATTTTTTTTGTCCTTTCAAATTTTATTTAATATAAGTCTTTTCCTTTTAAAAAGTCACAAATTTAGTTTTTTATAATTAATATCCTTAGTTTTTTTTACGTGGCAAATGATGTATCATGTCTTCAAATTGTTTAAGATATATGTACTATATTTTCATATTAACCAGACATTCAGATAGTTTTAGTGAAAAGTCATATAATTCGATAAAACACATAAAAAACTTAAATAGTTAAATTAAAATTCTAAATAGATTGATTGATAAGGTACAATGAAAACTCAGATAACTGATGGAAAGATTAGATAAACAGTAAGGTTTATAGAAAACTTAAATAACTCGGATAGTCCGATAAATCTAAACTTCTTACCAAGATTTGAATTATTTAAATTTTCCACTTAACTATATAAATTTTCTGTGTATCTTACTGGACTAACTCAATGTCTTACACAACTACTTAAATGTTTTACCGACCTGAAATAGTCTCAATTTAAATTGGAAACTTAACACGTAAAAAAAAAAGTTAATAACATTGGTCATAAAAGACTTATGACTTTGTAAAAAAAAAGTAACCTAAATAAAAT
Source organism: Vigna mungo (assembly GCA_036885675.1). Classification (NCBI taxonomy): domain Eukaryota; kingdom Viridiplantae; phylum Streptophyta; class Magnoliopsida; order Fabales; family Fabaceae; genus Vigna; species Vigna mungo. The sequence continues at coordinate 17,697,217 of CP144697.1, read as the reverse complement.
AAAATTTGAAAAGGAAAAAACAAAACAAAACCATCTAAAGAATAAAAATATAATTAATCATATTTTTTATCCCTAGATCCTAAACTCTGTACTCACCTCATATTACTTATTATATATAGCATTCTCACTTTGTTTTTATTATTTTCTCTCCTCTGTTTTTCTATTAAGGTATTATATCCATATATCATTATACTAAATTAGATTATGTGTCAAGTAATAAGGCACAAAGATAGTTATTTTTCAATTATCTTCGGGCTCTCATCAAAGAATTAATTAACCATATAAAATCAAACAACATGAAAAATGTAAGAGAACTCGTTTTGAATTTCAAACTAGTCCTAAATAATTATTTTAATCATTAAATGAACATCCTCTCTCTATCACGAACCTAATCCATTGGTTTCTCTACAATTTTTGCTGCTACTGTCTTATTGTTTATATTGGATATATTATATGTTGATTCGACCTGTCACAAACAATAAGGAAAAACAAAAGCAAAACTCTGTTTTGTCTCTGTATGATGGTCAGAGTGTAAATTAATGAAACCATCACCTTCACCAAATTAAAAATTATTTGATTCTATCAAGGGTTGGACTCATCTAAGTGATGCTACCTACAATGGTGGACAAATAGTCATATTTATTAAACATTAAACATGTGATTGACAATTTAATATTACAAATTGAAATTTCAATTTTTTAAATATAGGGTATTGTTTTAATCTTTTTTTTTTATCTTTTTATAAGCTTTTTTAAATTATCTCTTGCTTTAATTATTTATTTTACCAAAAAAATAATTAATTTACATTAATATTTTAAAATAGTTTTAAAATATTACATTTACATTTAAATTAAAATATAAGTTTCTTAACAAATGTATATGAGTTTCAAATATCTTCCATTCAAGACAAAAGTGCATCCTAAAAATAAATTAATATTTCAAAAAATTAATCTCCAAAATTTAATTAGGATGTATGTACTCTTATTTTTCCCCAAAACTACAATTTTATCAAGCATAGGAGTCTTTAAGAGTGAGATTTTTTTTATCCAACTCATCAATATTATATTTTACATGAAAAGTTATTATATTTTGTGAGTATGTAATGAAAAGTTTAATTCCTTTATCTTTGTACATGAAAGAGTATGTATTAAGAAATCTCTATCAATAAATATGTTAGCATTGAAAAAAATATATTCTCTAACTCCAAACATAGATATGTTACAAAGATGAATGATGATTACAAGAAGTTAGACAATTGCCTTTGTGACAAAGTGAGTCCTTTAACTGTTTGCATGATCACCCATTGATGAAGCCAAACAACTTGTCCGAAAGGGATGGGAACATGTAAAGGTGCAACAACCGTGAATGCCATCAATGAAAAATAAAAATAGAAGAAAATGAAAAAGGAAACTGAAAAACAAAGACACACCAAACAAGAGAGAGCCACAGAGACGCAAAGAAAGAGATCTTTGGTTTCAATAAATTAGAAGAAGTTGAAGGTTTTGTTAATCGGAGGGAACCAAAGTGGGGCAGAAACACACGTCGTCTTCAGGCAAAATCCATGTGCCCACATGGATGATTGAGAGAGAGAGAGTGAGTGAGCGAGTAAGGGTGAGAGAGTGTTATATTTAGGACCTCAACATCACCACAGGTATAACAGCAGCAGCACCTGCAGTGGCAGCATAAGCATACAGCAGTAGAAGAGGAGAGACACGAGAGACCCACCAAGGAAATTTTGTTCAAGACCAGAACTTGGTCGTAAAGTTAGCATCTTTTGATGATTTTGAGTGGCTCGAGGGTCAAAGTCCATAGTGGGGTGTGGTGAATTTTATTTTGGAGTGGGGGAGAAAGAGAAGAGGTGAGAGAGATGAAGAAGAGTGAGAGTGGGGGGTATGTGAGAGCGGATCAGATAGATCTGAAGAGCTTGGATGAGCAGCTTCAGAGGCATCTTAGTAGAGCATGGACTATGGAGAAGAACAAGGAGAAGGAGGAAGAGGAGGTTGAAGGAAGGTCCACAAGAAGCAGACAAGAGTGGGAGATTGACCCTTCTAAGCTTGTCATCAAGGCTGTCATTGCCCGAGGCACTTTTGGCACAGTTCACCGTGGGATTTATGACGGACAAGATGTCGCAGGTAGTACACTCTCTTGTTTTGGTCTCACGCTTGAAGTGTTTTGAGTTTTCATTTGATGTTTGTCTCTTTGTTTTATTATGTAACTGACCAAGTCTAGAAAGACAGAGGGAAAAAAACATGCATGGTTTGTTTTTCCCTCCCTTTCTTGCACTGTATTGTTTAACACCACGCCCATGTGCAAAGGGGAAGTTTTATTCACTTGTGGAAGTTCATGCAGTCGATGCTTTTAAGGTGTGCTTGCATAATGTGCACATGCTCCCAAACTGTAGGATTTTTGGTTTTTAGGCCTTCTTTGTGTGATTGTCAAGGTTTCACTTGATAGGCAAGTGCATTATCAACGATGTCTTGCTTAACTTTCAATGGGAGTGTTATGAAGGGTTTGAAAGAGTTGTTCAATGTTATGTATTATTTGGTCTGCAGATCCACTGCTCAAGTTTTATTTTTCATGTTCCTGCTTGTGACTTTGTTTTATTTGTAGCTTTGCAATCAAACAACAACTTTTCCTTGGACATGACTCTGTTCTGGTGTTTTTTGTTTCCTCAAGTTCTTTGAGAAGGCATCCAAGTTGATAGTGTTTGGTTAGCCATAACTGCCTAGCATTGAAACTTTGTGGATCAGGATTTGCACAATCCGTGACTCACAAGATTGAGTACCCTTTACTCCTTTTCTTTTTGTTTTCCCTGGAATTCACAAGATCCAGTTGTCTGGCAGTTATGTGCATGAACTTTAGTGTTTATTTCATTTTCAACTTTCTTGTGTTCTTAGTTATTACTGTTGTGCCCCTTATTCTTCTAGTGGTAGCCAGTTACAGAAGCTCTTCTCGTGAGAGGTAAAATCATCAGTGATGGCAATGCCTTTTTAAGATTTCATGATTTTAACAATACGCTAAACTTTATTATCTTTTACAGTTCCTGGATGCTAAACTTGTTAGATGCATGCATGCTCTCCTTCTGCTTTCATAACATGCAGTCAATCTTCCATTTTGTTTTTCTCAGTTAAGCTCCTTGACTGGGGAGAAGAGGGACATCGATCAGATGCTGAAATAGCTTCTTTGAGAGCGGCGTTTACTCAAGAAGTTGCTGTTTGGCACAAGCTTGATCATCCTAATGTAACCAAGGTAATATTTTCTCCTTCATTTTCATTTCGCCTTAATCATGTTTGTCCTTTATCTTGTGCCGGGGGACGGTTAACTTCTTTTAACAGGTGGTTTAAGTTCTGTTACTTGCTACTGAGTCAAATGATGATGAACAAAATGAAAGAGGGAAGATAAATGATGAAGAAGATCTTGAGTTTAATGTGTTACTTGAGGCTAATATTGAGCTGGAATGTGGGAAAACATTCTAGGACTACAACATTGTCAGAATCTCATATAAATTCTCTTAAGATTTATTTTCTGTTTTGTCTCTAATATGTTGGGGCATGGGAAAAGGATTAAGTGGTAGTTGGGTGGGTGCATTAAGACCTGCACCAAGGGGAAAAACCTGTGCAAGTGTACAGGGCAGAAATTTGGTCTGGTCTTCATGTTCCCCCATAAGTAATGCATGAAATTTGCATATAATTTCAAACATTTATGGGAGAATCTTCTTATTCACTCTTACTTTCAAATCCGTTTTGCAGTTTATTGGGGCAACAATGGGAACATCAGAGCTACAGTTACAAACAGAAAACGGTCATATAGGCATGCCAAGTAATGTTTGTTGTGTTGTTGTTGAATATTGTCCTGGAGGCGCTCTGAAGACTTATCTTATTAAAAACCGAAGAAGGAAGCTGGCTTTTAAAGTGGTTGTTCAACTGGCTCTTGACCTTGCAAGAGGGTCCAATCTTTTTGCCTTATCTGTGTCATATAAGCTCAAGAGAATAAGCTTTTTTTTTTCTAAGCTTGAGAACTCTTTATTATTTACTTTACAGGTTGAGCTATCTCCACACAAAGAAGATTGTCCACAGGGATGTTAAAACAGAAAATATGCTTCTGGACAAGACACGAACCTTGAAAATAGCTGATTTTGGAGTGGCTCGGATTGAGGCTTCCAATCCTCATGACATGACAGGTGAAACTGGAACCCTTGGTTACATGGCTCCTGAGGTATACGCTCCAATTCCTTTGAAAACATCTCTCTCTTGTGCTCTTTTGGGATTGTTTCAAACACTAATTAATGTCTAGTTCTTGGCTCTGCATAGACAAATTTTTGAAACTATTGGACGTGTTAAATGTGGTCAAATCTGCTGTGTAACTAATTGTGAAAGAATTGAGATGATCATTCTGCTCTTAGAAATATAGTGAAAAATCAGTAAAACCAGTTCTTGATTAAAATATATACCTTTTTTTTTTTGGAAAAATAAGACATTGTATTGTTCAATCACTGTTGTGCATACTTTTGTCAGGCATTCCTTTGTTTTATAATTCACCCATCAATTATGTATATATCCATGTTGGTTTTGATACATAGTACTGGAAGAAATCTCTACGTCAGAAGATCCCATTTACAATTAATAAGATCTTGAACTTCAGCATATTAATCTTTAGATATTTACAGCATATAGCACAAACATTGTTTTTCTTTTTCCTGAAAGTATTCTAATGACGACTCTCTTCAATACGAGTCATTCATTTAACTGTAATTGACAGTTCACTCTCTTTAAACACACAAGCCTTGGCATATATTCTGCTTATGTTACAATCATAAATAGCTGGGTTTTGCATAAGTAATCCATGTTTTGTTGGAATAGTAACAGATGTTGTATGTATGAAAATCTTACCTGAAGAAATTGAGCAGGTTCTAAACGGTAATCCATACAATAGAAAGTGTGACGTGTACAGTTTTGGCATATGCTTATGGGAGATATACTGCTGTGACATGCCATATCCGGACCTTAGCTTCTCCGAAGTGACATCAGCTGTAGTACGGCAGGTATATGAAGTGTATTAAGTGACTTTGTCAGCAGCATAAACTAACTTTTACCTCTGACAAATGATGTTTTCAAAATCCAAAGTCTAATTCTTTCTCATGATCTTAAATAAGGACATTTTTGTTCAAGGTCAAATATAGTATTTTTTTACTTCCATTATACATTCCATAATCCATGTGCTTTAACCTTAAACATCATATAGTTATGGGAAAGAGGTAGTATTTGCTAACAATCATATCTGATGTTTATGCATCCGTAGTAGCTGTTTTTATTTTAACTAGAATCTTTGTGGAACTGCAGAATCTGAGGCCGGAGATTCCACGATGTTGTCCTAGCTCTCTGGCAAATGTGATGAAAAGATGCTGGGATGCCAATCCTGACAAGAGGCCAGAAATGGATGAAGTGGTGTCCATGTTGGAAGCTATTGACACTTCAAAGGGTGGAGGTATGATCCCTCTTGATCAGCCTCAGGGTTGTTTATGTTTTCGCAGCTATCGAGGACCTTGAAAGATTTTTCACTGTCAAGGAAATCGATTTGGAGGGATGATATACAGCATTCTGGAAAATCAGTTTGTATTTTATTTCATTGAAGGAATAGGGAAGGAAGACTCAGGATGGAATGCATACACAAAAACTGTGAAGGCCATAGTTAATGATGAGCTCTGCAATTACTTGTTACTTTGTTGGGCTATAATTTTTGTAAAGCTAATTGTTCTCTCTCCTCATTGCACCCATTTTTATAATATTTTCTGTGTAAGTTGTACACTTGACAGTAGTAGCATGGATTGTTCCAACACTAATATCAAAATCCTAAGGGGTCATTTGATGTATGAGCCTACAAGTGATCTGTTTTGGGAAGATCTGCTCATGTGCAGAAAGACACCTATAATATATGGAATAAATATACAATTTGGCTGTAAAAGATGTATCTGTTGAGATTGAGGAAGCTTTTTGTTTATCCAATTGACATTTTAAGTGGTAACTTGCTGACAAGTATATTGAAGTTATCTACTTCAAGTTTATTTCTATTATAGAGAATCAGAATGAGACAAGAAACATGTTGACTAGATGTTTCTTATCCTCAAAATTTACGATGTAGTGGTTAATTATTTTTACCAATAAATTTGTGTAGGAACTTATGAAGGACTGGAGTTCATCACCAGTAATAAGAGCAACGGGAACAATATAATTAATTCTTAAATGGTATAATCTAACATGATATTTTAATTGTAAAGAATCTCATGTGAGAATATCTGATTCCCTTCATAATGGTAAGCTATATATCAACATAGTTATGACCATATGATAAGAAAGAAGTTCCATATGTTTGCTTATAACCCTCAGATTGGAGAGGTTTTTAATTCTTTAAAAGAAAACCAGTTGATCTAATTTTTACAAACGTTATCTAAAGCTAACCATCTTAAATCAAGTTTCAGCTTCAAACTAGCTGTAACATTGGTCATCTAAAAAGTTCGTCAATGGGCCACTTCGCCTGAAACTATGCTATGTATAAGATCCTTTAGAAATTCTGATTGAGCTGTACATGAAGAATTCTCTTGTTCTACAACTGTTTCTGTTAGCTTAATGATATCTTCCACTTTATTTATTACCTTGCTAAACAACAGAACTAGAGATTAGGGAAGTTCTGTATACCTTCTTTTGGTTACAGCTTCAGAAGAAAGTTCATCTAATAAGGGAACCCCTTTTGAATCAGCTCTGCATCCCACTAGGCCATGCTTGAACTGCATAAATATGTATGATTTCAAATGTTAGAAGCAACTTCTGCTCAAAGATTCTTTCCATGGTCGAAACTCACAACGACAGGTATAGAAAATCGCATTAATATAAGCAAAGAGAGAAGCTCCACTGCACATTCTTGACTATTTCTAATGTTGGAGATGAGGAGGAAAACTGTTGGGAAAACAATGACCTTCACATACTCAGTGTAAAATTCGGAATACAAGTTGGATGATGCAGCATCCACCACCAAAGAAAGATGCTTTGTTCCCTTAAGATTTTTTTTTTTCCCTTGGATGAATGTGTGAAAGAGAATATTTGATAAAATGTTATTGTACAGTGTTGTCTTCAATCCTTTAAACAAATTCCCATAAAAATAGTGGAAGAATATTTTCACTTTCGGACAGAAAATAATACATCGATATTTCAGTCGTGATAAACGAAGGAAAATAATATATAGAAACTCAGACATTGAACCATTCATCAACACCATCGTTGAGTTGCATAAGTTTTTAATATTGCCCAAGTCTAATGATTGATGTAATGGTACAAAGAATTATGTGAACTTCTCTATAAATGGATATAGTTATGTAACGTCATTACTCAGGTAAAAATAACCATGATAAGGCTTTTGATCTTCAGCTTAATTGATAATGAGTCCATTCATAGTTGATGTTTGTGTTCGAAGAGACAAATAAAACAATTCTCCACAGATATGAATAGTTTCAGATGAATGCCAGAAACTGCAAGAGATTGGCCCACAACTTCCTCATTGAACAATCATAATTTTATTGATGAATTGGTGGAATGAAAGTTACAAGCCGGGGTGGTGAATAGTTTTAAAACATAATAAAATCTCAAGCTGTTTAACTGAATGCTAGGTTCTAGTAAAATGAAAATTTGCTTTTCTGATAACAGTGAGAAACTTAAGGGAGTAAACTTTCCACTGTAGTAGCCTGAACTCCTGAATAGCCTTGAAGCAAGTGACAACAAACACTCATGTGGTATTTGTAGCAAAAGCTTAGAAAGTTCACTAGCCAGCAATCTTGTAGCTTGGATTCACCAAATTATCAAGGCCAGAAACTACTTGAATAGATTCTATGACATCACCAACTTTGAGGTCTGCCAAGTAATCCTCGTTTTCTGTTACATAGCCAAAGACAGCATACCGACCATCCAATATATTGGCATTACTAGGAGTTAGCTCACTCTCTTTCAATAGCCAAAATATCTGGCTAGAGGCAGAGTTGTCCTCAAATTCCTATTCAACAAAATAAAAGGAGTAAGTAAAAGCAAGAAAAGAATATTAGCATGCTTAAAGAACAGCCATGTCAAAGACTAGATTCTCACATCTCTTGCCATTGCCATTGTACCGAAGGCATTAAATGGAAGCTTTGTTTGAGCCTTGTATAGACCAAGCTCCTGTTCAAACAGATTATTGCAACCAGCAAATAAGAAAGTGTTCAACCTTCATACGGTTAGAGGAACATGTTTGGAAGTACAAAATAAAGTTACAAAGTGTAACTTCATGCAAGAAACTAATACTAGTAAAGAACACTTATTTCTTCTGATCATACAATGAGGTCTTTGATAGAAATGCACAAAAGTACACATGCCCCAAGAGTGATAAACAGCTGAAGATTACCTCTAAAGTTGCCCCATAAACAGGTGCCTTTTCTCCATTCACCGTAATTTCTAATGGTATTGTCCTGGTTTTCTCTGTACTTGGATCAATGAAACCCTCAGCAGGGCCTTCAGGATCACCAGTTTGAACCACAAACCCATCCGCTGCCCAAAGTATAAATTTGAAAAAATAAAATTGAGACTATCTTGGTGAATTTAAACTATACGAGAGAGTTTCTACAAATTGAGCTCATACATAGACTAATTTTAGTTTACAACAAAGCTCGTTTCTAATTTTCTTTTTATTGTTTTTTCTCTTAGAAGTTTTTACGCAGAATTTTGTCCAAACAGACCCATACAAAATTATAGATATCAAGATAATTCAGCTACCATCACATAAGATAAAATCCAGCCAATTCATTCTCATAAAGAATTAATAATATATATGTATACATCCTTCCTTGTCATTTCCTGTTGTTCAATGAGAGAAACTGGTGTATGATACTCTGAATATCCTATCAGTGTACCTACTGCTTATTTCTAAAACATAGCTAGAGAAGGCCTAAAACATTATTTACCAAACAAGCTATAGCTAAAAAGGAAAACACAAGCTAAAATGCATGTCCAACAAAAATAGTATTTGTTACCTCTCTGGATTTCCATGCCATCGTAGAAGTGCCTTTGAACTAAGTCAACAAAATTTCCAGAAGTTACAGGGGCATTGTAACCATCAAGAACAATGTGGAAAACGCATTCTTCCAGATTTGGATTGTCTTTAATCTTGACCTTCATATCCACTGCTGCTCTCCCCTTCAATAAGGGCATATTTTGGTATTCCTCAGGCACTTCAAATGGGAAGCCATCAACCATGTCTTCTTCAACACTGCAGAAATGCAATGTCCCAGGAACATCTCAGCTGCAGTCAATGAAAGGTTCTATATGAGAAAAGTCTTTCTCAAGAAGGTTAATTTTCTAAGTCCTCCTCAATTTTCCACTGGTATGAGGAGGATTCAATTTTTGCCAACATCTGATAAAGCCATGTTACCAGAGGCCTAGGAAAGCCCGTTCGTTAAATTGGACTGAGTTTGGATTCCACCCACTCAAAACAGATCAAACCTAGCAGGTTTTCAACCAAATCAATCTAGAGGGATCGTGCTAAAATGGTAGCAAATCTAGTATGCAATATCAGGTTGCCCAAATGAATGTTTTTCAATGGCTACCTGACTAACTAAACATGACACTTTGCAGCAGCACAGTAGTTAGTCAGTCCTTCGGATTTTAGGCACAGTTAGGCTATACATAACCAGGACAAGTGGTGATCTACTGGTTGTACAAATAATGCGGCTCTCTTATTACATTGATGTATGGCAAGGTTAAATTGTTTTGCCCCATAGGTTTAAGGTAAAGCCTACTAGTATCATTGAAGCAACTAACCCTTTGTTTCTGTCAGTTCCTATGATCAGATTAAGGAACATGAAGTGCTTTATATTGTCATAGCACACGCCTATGCATTTTTTGGCAGTCCTAATAATTGCAGAGTCTCAGATTCTTAATGACAAGCAGATAGAATAGAAACTTAGAGAAATGCATCATGACATAGTGAAAACATATAAGCAATCCACCAATCTGTCGTTCATTTATTCCAAGGAAGAAGAAAAAAATATCCTGTTCTTATTGTTGCCTATGGAAGGATAAAGGTCTTTGTGTGGTTTATATAAGTGATTTCTTAATCGAGATGCTTACCCTCCAACATATTGAAGAAGCTCTTTTTGCTTTGGTGCAACTGCATCCCGATTCCTATCCTGTACTATCAGTTCAAGCTCATCTATGCCAGCTTCCAGCTTACTAAGAAATTCAACTCCGTGTTCTTTCTTTGACTCAGCTAAACCAGATACGATTAAAGTCTTCCCTTGCTTGAGAGATCGAGATGCCTGTCTCACATTCTACATTCCATGTAAAGTAAATCAGCTTCTACCCCTAAGGGAAATGAAACAAAAAATCCCAAGCACAAGCTGCATACACTATACACTTCTAACAGATTGAAGAATAAGAATCTTTAAATCTTATGTCTTACTCTTTCCACAGAGTCAAGTGCCTTGACTCCAGCAATCTTGAGACTCTCTGTGATATCTTCAAGTGGCTTTTGTACTTCTCTAATGGCCTTATTATCAATAGGAAGAGCATATCTCAACAATGCCCCAGGGTCCTTAATTGGTGGTCCAGATATCAAAACAGACAGATCAGAGAACACAGAGTTCGCTGCTTGAGCATCGGTAGGCCACCCCAATGTAGGAGTTCCTGTTATTAACCCAACAGCCAGCGCTATAGATATAGCACACTTCTTGAAGGAAAATGGCTTCCCATTCTGCACCAAAATACAACACAATAAGCTTTGCGGCTGTAATCCCACATTGCAGCAATCTAATTTGTAAACATAAGAACACAAGGTCGAGAGAAAACAAATAAAGTACATAAACTCCTTCTAATTGAAAAGAACAGAAAAGGAAAAGAAGTCCAAACAGATAACACCTTAGAAATTTATCAAAACATATATTCCCAAACAGATAACAAAGTGATTAATTAGTTGAAAAAACACTATTATTTTTCTAACAATGCTTGATTCAAGTAACTAAGTGCATTTGGGGCAAATGCAAATCCCAAATATCCACCTTCCCAGGTATAAGAGCAGCAGAGAAAGTTAAACCTTTCAAACTGCTTACCATTAGAGCACTCTCAGTGCCTTATTAGAGGCTTATCTTTCAAACTATAATGTATAGAACTTACACTCTTTTCCCTTGTGAAATTCACTTCTACAATTTTCCTTTTTTTTTAAAAAATAATTAATTGTATTCAACATGAGATGAACAAGAAGAGTAAACTGCTGATTGGGTACCCACCGCATCTCCACCCCAGATGAGCATAATCACCATTCATGAGAAACAATGAGCATCTACAATGACAAGATAAAATTTTAAAGAGACTTACATGGTTGTTGCGAACTTCAGAATGATGGGATGGTTGGTTAGAGCAACGAGCATTGAAACCTCGGAGTCCTCGAAGTGGGTAGGACAAACGCCCAGAATGTGTGGTGTTGGAATTGAACCATTTGGGAGTGAGGGAAACACAGTAGTGGCAGGGGATAATGGCTGCCATTGAAATGATGCCAACAAAAACTTCAGAGAACAAATCTCATGTGACACAAAATTGGAGAGAAAGAACAAACACTGAAAACTACTTAGTTTGATAAGCTTTTAGGCAAACTTTGAGGTTTGAGTTGTATAAGGGATGGTTGCAAAAAGGGTCACCTTTGAGTGAAATCCATCATCCATTCATCTTGATGCTTCTGTGGATAAGATAACATAGCATTGGGTCCCTTGCAAAGGACACATTTCCTTTCACATAAATATTATTTTTTTAGAAACATTGTAATTAACTTAAACTTCAAATTTTTTTTTAATGATTTTTGTATATAAAAGTAATGCGTTATTTGATAGAAAAAAATGAACATTAACTTTTTTAGAGTATTTGATCCAGACAATCAATGAAAATTGATTTTTTTTTTCATTTAACTTTTCTTGTATTGAATTGATATGTCCATCTTTTTAAAACTTTTAAATATATTATTTTATATTTTCCAAAAAAAATTAATTTCTTAAGAAAAATAAAATAAGATATGCGCCACTTGTTTATGAAGTTTTTTTAAATGCTATTCAGTACATTCATTTAATTTTTTTCTTCACTTTTCATGAAAAGTTAGGTAAATATTTAAAGAAGAACTCTGACAAATTAAAGACGGCAGTTTTATTTAAGAAAAAGAAGAATGATTTTGAGAAAAATGTAACTAAAATTATTAATTGTTTGGAAATATATATAATTGTGTTTTATATTTTCTTTATATGGATTCAAAAATATTTTGAATGGATTTTAATAACCTGTAATATTATTGAAATATTTATGATATTAATTAAAAATTGAATATAATTTGAATTAAAGAGATTAACTATATATAATATATAGGAAATTTCATTGAATTTGTTATTATTATCATATATCATTGTTAAGGTAACACAAGTTGAATGGTCAAGCATGGAGAAATAATAAATCAACAAGATATCAAGCTTAATTAAGTGTATGAAGAATTAAAGTATTTTAGGCTGATATAAGGAGAATTCAAGAAGACATTCCTAAAACTTGGTAAGATGGATTAAGAAGTCAGATAGTTTGGTTGAAAGTCCAACCAATTTGATAAGGTGTATGTAGAAATGGATAATTCGATGGAAAGTCCAGATAACTCAGTCTTACTTGTCGAGCTCTCTGAATTTTTGATTGAGCTATTTGATTTTTCGATGCACTTTATCGAGCTCTTCAAATAACTTATCGAACTATGTAACTTCTTCATAAATTTTACCTAGCTCTCTTGATATTTTATCGAGTTTTGTAACTTCTCTATACACTTTACTGAATTCTCCTAATGTCTTATTGAGCTATGTCACTGTTCTATATACAAATTTTGATACATGTTGTCCTTTGTTACATAATCAACCTCTTAATACCATTTTTGAAATACTAACAATTACTAGTGAACTTCACTGTCTTTCGTTACTTTTGAACATTTATAAGGAGTTATATCATTTTTATTTTACCAAAATATATATATATATATATATATATATATATATATCGAGTTTTATTAGTTTTTTGTTTTTTTCCTTACATCTATTATTAAATAGCATAAACTTGGTAAAGTTTGTACTATGTTTAAGTGGTCAAATGTAGATCATATAATAATAAGTATTTGTTTTAAATATATTTAACTTAAACTTGAAAATATTTTAAATGAATATTGTATATAAAAGTGTTGTTATTTGATCACATTATTTTTTTTATAGTATTTAACAATCAATGAAAATTGACGTTTTTTAATTTAACTTTATATGTCTTGAATTAATATGTTTAATGTTTTTAAAATTTAAAAATTATAATACTTTTGTATTTCTCCAAAATAAGAAAATAATTCAAAAATATGCACTACTTGTTTATGCATTTTTTTTTTCAAATGCTAATTGAACACATCGATTTTATTCTTCGTTTACTTTTCTTGAAAAGTTAGGTAAACATTTAAATTAAACCACCACCCCCCCCCCCCCCCCCCCCCTAAATAATTAAAGTAGAACTCAGACAAATTAAAGACAGCAATTTTATTAAAGAAACAAGAATAATTTTGAGTAAAAATGTAATTAAAACTATTGTTTGGAAATTAGCTATAATCCTTGTCTCCTTCTCATAACTATAAACTAATAATTGTGGGATAATAAAGTAGGACTTTTGAATTAAAACGAGCTTTTAAGAAAAGAAAAACTTTAAGTTAAAATTAACAAACAAATTTTCTTTTATTTTTAAAATTTTAACTTTAAAATAAATTTCAAAAATTGTATAAGAAAAACCTAACCTGGAAAATATTATCCTAACATGACTTAAAAAGTTAATCACACCCAGCTTAAAAAAACATATTAACAAAAGTGTAACACTCGCTTTACATACATTTGAAAATACACACCAAGATGTAAATTTTGAAAATATGCATACAAAGTTTTCCAAATAAAGTTATATATATTCGCTTATTAGCTCTGTGTTATATTTCATCAACAGGAAAAAATATTTTGACAAAGTTTTAATAACATTTTAATAAAGTAATTTAAACTTAATGAATAAATAACTACTAAAATATTATAAAAAAAAAAGAAATTGTATTAATGTACGATTGGCCTTCATTAAACTGTTCTGACCTTTAAATAGGCTTTGCGCAAGTACATAATAAAAACAACTATAGAGAACTTAAACACTCTAAGTAGTAAGCGTACAAGATGAGCTGAACCAATGCTATTACTGATCTGCAACAATGAATGAGTAATGATAAAAACATTATTTCATTCAAGAAATACAAAAGGAAACAGAAATGAAAACCATGGGCTGAACCAGTCCAGCACACACCATTAAGGAAGTTGGCCGGAGAGAGCTAGAATGACATGTATTTCACGCTCTTCGATTTGATAACCTTAGCCTGACCATTATTTATATATATATAACAATGATATTTTAACAATTTTTTTTAACAACTTTTTGACAACAGGACGACACGTGTCATCATTTTATTGGTCTATTTGAATTTATATTTAAAAAAATATTTGAAACAGATCCATCATAGACTGCCATGCGTTGTCAACAAATTATCAAAAAATTGTCAAAAAAAGACTTTTTTCACACACACACATATATATATATATATATATATATATATATCATGATGATGTAAAATTGTAGAAATTGAAGACTCACCATGTTGTAAGAGGAGAGACCTACATCATCAGGTTGAAGGCATCGCAGATGATACCAACCATCAACGTCCTGAGCTTAAAACGGGAGAAATTTATTAGAGGAAGAAGTACACGAATGACACCTCTCTTTGTTGGTGGTATAGATGAAAATATGGTAAGATAGACGAACTCGAAAACAGCTCAACGTCGTTAATGGTCACCATAAAATACGTTTTGGTATACAAATGACATTAGTGATGACTATCAATGCCATTGGGCTAGGGTTTTGGTCGTTTTATGGCACCCTAACCGTATTTTAGTGGTGACCATCAATAGCGTTGAGCTTGCTTAATTATCACTCAATCATGCTTATGTTTCTCACGGTTTCTTCCCTCTCAAGCTTATCTCCTCCACCGGCTTCTGCTTTATAATTTTGTGAAAAGTTGGGCTGCAATTCATTCAAATATGTACTGCTTTATGATTTTGGTAAAAGCCGTATGTCTTAGACAGAGAATTGGAGGTAACAACGTAAGAACACGATGCCTTTTGTGTGAGCTTTGCGTAGGTGATGTGTGAGCTTTGCGTGGGTGAGGTTTGACACGGAAAGGAAGGAAGAAGGGTTTTTATTTTATAGTTTTTATGCTAAGATAGAATTTTAAAAGATAATTAAGTTAAGTTTTATTATTAAAATATTTTATTATACCTAATTAATTCTAGTTGTATTGTTAAAAGTTAACCATAATAATAATTATCTCTTCCCTCAAATCTATCAAACTTCTGTTTCTAATAGTTTTTTCTATTTTGACAGAAAGAGTTTCGAGAGTACAAAAACACAAAACTGTTTTCCTTTTCACACAAATATATATATATATATATATATATATATATATATATATATATATATATATATATATATATATATATATATAACGTCGTTATTTTGAGAAACTAATTTAAGTATTTTTGTAAATTAAATAAAAACATTTTTGAAATTATAATTAAAGTCATTCAAAATTTCTTATGAGATATTTCAATCTATTGTATTACTTGAATTCTTTATTCTCTTTGAGAAATCGTGTTAAAATGGTGAAAAGATGTGTTAAAATCTCACTTTTTAAAAGGAAGATTAGTTTACATAAGTCGAAACAAATTTTATTTTATTAAGTCGGTTTATTTTATTATTATAGATAGATTGAAATGAAAGAAAGAAAAATTTATATTGGATGAAGAGTTTCTAAAATTTATTTAATTGGGAACACGTTTGTAAAAGTTTAATAACGTTTACAAAATTATATTATTTATCTAATTGAATACACTAGTAAAAAATTGGGTTTATACAGCGCACATTATGTCACGGTTCATAAGAAACCGCAGCATAATGGTGCACGGTGGCAGTTTTGTAAATAAATCTAATTTATATGCCGCGGTTCTCCACTTAACTGCGGCATATACCTCAGTCAACCATCATCTTTGATGCCACATATGCAAAAAATTAATAACAGGGGAATATGCCGCGATTCTCTGAGCAACCGCAACTTATTCTCCTGCCAATTTACTGCAGGTGTTGATTGATGGGAAATTTCAGAAGTTGACAGGGGGTATATGCCGCGGTTACCTACAGAACCGCGACATATACTCCCTGCAACTTCTGAAATTCCCCAAAAGGTAGTTGGTATTGCAGTTAAAGAATTCAGAACGCTAGGGAATAGGCCGCGGTCTTGAGGGGAACCGCGACCTATTCCCATGCAGTTTTAATGCAGGGTCTGAACTGATGGGAATTTCAGAAGTTGCAGGGGGTATATGCCGCGGTTACGTTCAAAACCGTGACATATACCCCCTGTAGCTTTTGAAATTCCCCAAAAGACAGTTCCCCAAAAGGCAGTTCCCCAAAAGGCAGTTGAAGAATGAAGAACGTTAAGGAATAGGTCGCGGTTCTCTGGTCAACCGCGGCCTATTCCTTCATCTAAGTAAATTTTAAAAAAATCAGAGAATATGCCGCGGTTAAGCGCCCAACCGCGGCATATAGTGTAAAAAAATTTCAAAAATGCCATTATGAATTATTTTTTTTAAATGAATAGGCCACGGTTAAGTGTAGAACCGTGACATATGCACCTTTATGCCGCAGTTAAGTGTAGAACCGCGGCAGATTCTCTTCTGAAGGTGAAAAAAACAAAATTCAAGAACAATGTCGTCTCCTGCATCGTGAAACAATAAGAAAACATTGCCCTCTTCTCCGTCGACGACGCACCACCTTCGCTTCCATTTTCCATCGTTTTGCACCGATTAAACTCAAATTCATTCCGTTCATTTGCCATATTTTCAACGTTGGGAAAAAGTTTTGACCGATCAGAATCGTCAATCTTCCACTTGGAAATCGTGAACTTCTGCTGCCGTTCGTCTTACGCTGTGCCATTGTCGCGTCGTCCTTCTCGCCGTGCCCATTCCAGGTATTTGATGCCCTTCATTGTTTTTTATTTTTTTCACTATGATTATTTTGTTTTGTTTTTGCATCATAACAATTACTGTTGTTTGATAATGTAGACATAGAAAATATATTGTTTTGGTAATTTAGAAATATTAGAATTATTAAAATATGAAAACATAGAAATTATAGAATTATGATAATTCCTAAACTTAAAATATTTGAGTAATCACTAGGTGAAATTATAATGTTGGTATGTATGAAATTGCAAGTTTGATTTTCAGTAACTTATCTTTTTATGTAAAATTTAGGAATGGATCGAAATTGGATTAATTTACCACGTATTAGTGCTGAGTACGAGAGAGGTGTAGGAGAATTTATACAATTTGCTCAACGTAATGAGGGGAGAAGTGACGATGAAGTGAAGTTTAGATGTCCTTGTGTGAACTGTTTGAATGGGAGAAAGTTGAACACAACTCAAATTAGAGAACATCTTATCAGTGATGGTTTCCTAAGATGCTATACAACATGGATATGGCATGGCGAAGAAATGCACTTTCTGACTGACTCACAAACTGAAAATGTTACTGATTCCACCATGGAAGAAGATCGACCGGATGGAGACAAATTAGAGGACATGATCCGCGATGTTGGCGCAGAAAATTTTGCCAAAGCTCATGTGTATGAGACGATGTCGACTGATGCGAAAACACCTTTGTATGTCGGTTCAACTAAGTTCACACCTTTGTCAACTGTGTTAAGGCTCATGAATTTGAAGGCGAGCAATGGATGAACTGATAAGAGTTTTACAGAATTGTTGACGTTGTAAGTCTATGAGCAATAATTTTTATATAAAATTGATTTATATATCAAGTATCTTTATATCAAAGTTAATTTTATATATATGTTTGGGGTCAATAACAAGTTGGGGCGTTCTGATGATTATGGATTCATTGATCCCCAATCCATTCATGAATCAAATGATTTTGATACGATCAACACACATCTGATGAGTTGTTTTTCAAGCGGCAAGAAAATATACTTTTTGCCTTATATATCCGGGTAAGTGAACTTTGTTAACATAATAAAGTTCCATATGTGATTTTAATATATAATAGTTAAGTTATTATGAATTTCAGGCGTCATTGGCAGCTTCTTGTTATGTCTATGCAAGAGAACTATGCTTTGTGGTTTTGCTCATTCCACAGGCCTCCTCCCACACAACTCAGACAAGCAATTGATTGGTAAGAACATCAATGTTTGGACTTTCTTTGTTATATAAATGAATGCTAAAACAACTTCTTGTTATATATAGTTCT
Source organism: Vigna mungo (assembly GCA_036885675.1). Classification (NCBI taxonomy): domain Eukaryota; kingdom Viridiplantae; phylum Streptophyta; class Magnoliopsida; order Fabales; family Fabaceae; genus Vigna; species Vigna mungo. The sequence goes on along the minus strand of CP144697.1, from coordinate 17,678,763 downwards.
ATACCAACAAGTATGATGATTGTTGGGAAATCAATTACTAACAGTAGAAAGATTGCTTGGATTTCTCTCAAGGTTTGACATATGCTAAAGCCATACTTTCTTATAGTTGTTTTATTTTAATGTTATTCACTAACTATTTACGACTGTGATCATATATTGTAGTGTAACAGACAGACTGGGTCATATGAGTGCGGTTATTATGTAATGTATTGGATGACCCACATTGTTTGTTCCCAAATCACAAGAGGCTGGGAAACGGTAACACTTAACTTTAACAAATTTTGATTTTTTCCAAAAGTTAGAATTCATATACACTAATTAATATCAATTGTCTTGTGCAGAGGTTCAAGACTACTACACCAGTTCCTGAGAAGCCATTATCATTCTTCAGGAAAGCTGCTGCAAAGTATCTAGTTAGATTATATAATAGTTCTTAGTTACTAGATTTAAACATTGCATTTGATTAGATTGTATTTTATTAGATTTTGTACTTATGTGATGTTGAAATACATTTGAATATGTTTGATCTGTTCAAATTAAATTTGTATACATGTTTTGATATGCAAGTTTGTTTTTGTGGTATTGGATATCACAAAAACAGTCCTTCTATTTTTTAAAAAAAGCAGGGGAATATGCTGCGGTTGTTACCACAACCGTGGTATAAAGTAGGGCATATGCCGCGGTTGTTACCACAACCGTGGTAGAAAGTTCCACGTTTCAATTTTAATTTATTTTTTTAAATTTGCCTTTTGGCCGCGGTTGTGGTACGAACCACGGTCTATTCTTTCCTTTTTACCGCGGTTCCAACCGCGGCATATAATGGTAGGATTTTAGATTTTTTTTTTTAAAAAAACACAGGATTAGGCCGCAGGTGTGATAGGAACCGCGATCTATTCTCCAGACTTTCTCTCGCGGTTACAACCGCGGCATAAAGTCCCAAACTTTCTACCGCGGCTGAATATGCCGCGGTTCGAGAACCGCGGCCAAAGGGCCAAAATAACCACTGTCGTTTCCCCTAATTATAGTAGTGATATAATAATTCATGCAAGTATAAGGAACAAATATCATTATAATTAAAAAAGTTGAGAGTTTTTCATTATATATTATGTCAAATATTAGATATATAAGTTATTTAATGAAGAAGTTGATTAGTTTATGTATATGATGATACAATCTTATTGAAGAAAAGGATAAGTAAAGAATAAGTTATAATTTTAGAATCGAGAGAATCCTCCATCAGGAAATACAAATGTATATAATGTAATTAAAAAGGGTTTATATTAACGGTTGATATATTTATATATAGGTATATAAGTTTAAAAAAATCTAAAAATCCTAAAATAAAGTTCAAAGTCTCATATACATAAAAAATAAAAAAAATTAATGATGTAGATTCTCGTTTAGCAAGACCTATTCGTCCAACAAAACACAAACGGGTTCGTCCAACAAATTTAACATTATGTAAAATTAAAATAAAATTAATATTTATTTAATTTCTTAAATTCTTTTTCAATTGTGCTTATGATCTTCATGTTCTTTAAATTTTCTCTGAACATTATAAGATTTAAAGAAACATGTTTTGATTTTTAACCTTGCCATAGATAATTTGAATTGCAAATGTTCTTTCTTAAGTTTTCTCATATATGTTCATGAGATAGTGTTCTATCATACCCTCCAACTTGAGGAGAAATTTTTTTCAAATTCGTATCACAGATTTCTTATCATTTTCCTATTTTTGAGAGAATTCGACATGAATTCTAGAAGATCCTACGAACAAACACAAACATAAATTAAAGACACAAATCTAATATGATAAAAAATAGAAATCATACTAAAGTGATATTTGGATCTTGAAAGAGGTTAATATCTTATTATCAAAGGTTTAAAGGTCTACCTCAAGGGCAAATACCCAATTACAAAAATTATCAAGCAATTTTAAATTATGGATGCAATGCTAAAAAAAAAAAATCAAAAGAATATTTTCCAAGTAAACAATCAAACTATAAGTATGAATTTGATTATCTCTAAGGTCCTTAGAGATGGTCAAATAAGCTAACTCATGTTCATATATTTCTAAGTTTGTTTCTATACTAAAAGAATGACTTTGAATATCCAAATGAATTGAGAAACAAACTAACAAATTATTAAACAAAAGTTATTTCGGTGATAAGTTTGTGTTTTCCTTTTCTGTCATCTTGTCTTCTTTCCACGATTGATGTCATGGTTTCTTGGTAAACAAATATTCCTTAGAAAATAAAACAAAAAGATGTCAGTTAATATTTTCTTTTAAAGACAAATCAAGATGTTCATTTTTTTCTCTCTTTTCTTTCCTTTTCTTCTTTCTCTTCTCTCTTTCTTTTCTTTCACCTCTCTTTTTCTAATTTCTTTCTCGTATCTCACTCTCTTTTCTTTCTCTTCTTTTTTTCTAGTTTCTTTCTCCTTTTTCTTTGTCTTTTCTTTATCTTTTTTAAACTCTTTTCTCTTTTTTCCCCTTCTCTCTTTTCTTTCTCTTCTTTTCCTTTATTTTCTCTTTCTTCCATTTCTATAAGTGTAATTTCTTTCTCTTGTGTTATTTTCAACTTCCATTCTTGTTTGCTTTTCAACTCATAAATTTTGCAAAATCAGTTTTTCTTCCTCTATAAATATAATAATTCTTAAGGTTTTCATTAATAGTCACAGGACTTGCATACATTGATGAGCTTCATATCCATATGTAGCCTTCACATTCGAAAAATCTTATAACACTTGATTCAACCCTTGGAAAAATATGTTTGTCATGCTTATGCGTCTTTCTAGAAGGATGTCTTTGTTGAAATAGGTTGCAATGTTCAATATTGATAATCCAAAATGTTAGAAAAACAAAATATATTTAAATCTTCGTCACTCTTTTAAGTGTTTCATTCAAATTCCAATCATATATCATACTTATAGGCCCTTTTTTGAGTATTATCTTCTTTTTCAATTCAATTTTCCTTTAGTGTTTGATAGAAAACTCTAGTAACTTCATCAAAGAGTGAACAAACAATGTAAAAAACATTAAAAGATCTAAATATTTACTTCAAATAAAACACAAAACTCTAGATAAAACTAAAAAAAAAACTAAAACAATAAAAATAAAAATAATATAACTACTAGAAAATTTAAATAAAACAACACGAGATCCTAAACAAAGACGAAATATAATTAAGAATCACAAACAACATTACAACATAAAATTTATGTTGAATTTTACAATTTTTTTTACACTCTTGAATATTTTAATATATATATTTTATTTAAATCTATTATTATTATTTTTATTTGGCAATTAAAAAAAAAAACTAAACACTAAACAAACCCTGGATGATTTATTCACGAGTTAAAAAAACCAAATTGAAGAATGATTCAACCCGTAATATCATGTTAGTCCAAATAAAATACACATAGTTGAATTTGAACCCAAATTTCATATAGTTGAACCAAAATACAACAACGTTTATGAGTTATATAGTCCAATTTACCAATACACATGTCAAATGTAGAAATCATGGTTTCTCACACAATTAACATACCACACGTGTTATATTAAAGTTGCAAACGTCATATTCAGTCATCCACACTTTATCAATCTTATCAATTAAATCAAAACAACACAAATTCATAGTACACACGAAATAAGTCACGAGTGGAAAAACGCTGTTTAACGTCGGTTAATTTGGGCTTTTAACGTCACTTACACAACAGACGTCTATAAGGATGACGTCCATGGAACATCGGAAATCCTCTCAACCGACGTCAATATAAACGTCGGTTAACCATACCCACCGACGTCCATATAGACGTCTACTTATACCCACACCGACGTCTAATTTTTCTATATAGACGTTCACCTATGCATAAAACCGACGTTTATATGAATATATAGAGGTTTAAAATGACACTGACTGACATCTATGTTCCTTATAGACGTCGGACTTGGCACTAACCGACGTCTAACAAAAACGTTGTGTTTTAGTGCAGTTTTGATCCAAACTTTCGGTAGCATTGTGCAACACTCTCCTCTCACTAGTTTCCCCACAAAAAAAGCTTGCGTCTTTTGAATCTTCTATGACATTTAAACCCAAAACTGAATCTGGGTCCATGACTACTTCCCATTATTCAACCGCAAAAGAAAATAATTACGGTGGCACGAGAACTAGACAAGGACCCAAGTTCCATTTTGGGTCGAGAAGCCATAGAAAACTCAAAAGTCGACACTCATGTTGTGAGGAAACTAGCAAAGGGAGAATGTTGTACTATGTTACCCAAAGAAAGGATCAAAACTGCACTAAAACACAACACAATGAAAACAAATTTTAATCAATTGAACGACAAGATAATCGATGAAAGACTAAACAAAGTTTAAACGGTGAGCATAAAAAAAAACCACGCACCTAGGATGCAAGAGAGAAAAAGGAGAGGAGGAAGACGAGAAACAACAATAGAATGCCGAAAAGCGAGAAAAATAAGAGGTGTGGCAAGAGAAAAAGGAGAAGAGGAAGACGATCGATATCAGAAACTGAATGCTGCGAAGAGTTGTGGTGTATTTAATATGGAATTGGGCGTCGGTTATTCTCAATAAACCGACGTCTATAGACGTCGACCATCCTACTAAAGTGACGTCCAAGTGAATATTTAAAACTGACTTTTTGAATACCCATTAGACGTCGGTTTCTGTCAGGGGCACCGATGTCTCGAAAGCTGAACCGATTGACGTTTGATATCCTGTCAGGGACGTTCATGACAGTTGGTATGGAGCTCTGACGTCTATAATAACATACACGCCGGGGCCCTAAATAGCCGACGTCTCAGACCCTCGAGTTTTGTAAACATAATTATTACAGGTATAATAGACGTTGCGTAGCCCGCAAAGCCGACGTCAACATGGAAGATTTTTTGTCTTTCCCGCCTACCAGACATGTCTTAGACATCGGATTTGGACTACGGGACGTCTAAGCGCCTGAGAATTAGGTGAAAAGCATTAAATGCAACTAAGTAGAGGTCAGGGTGTTGCAGTGCCGACGTCGTGAAATTAATAAACGTCTGTTTTGGGAGAAAGTCGACGTCTAGTTTACCAGGCTATTTACGATAATGCCACCGTCTGCTCCTATACATCGGATTACACATAAACCGAAGTCTTATGGGTGACATTAAACAACGTTTTTGCACTAATGAGTTTCAAACAATCAATTCAAAACAAAATTTTTAGCTCCCCTCGCATGTGAAAACAACTATAGAGAGCTTAAACATTGAAACACTCTCCACACCGTACGATGCTCTATCTACCCATAGAAACATCACAAGAACAACTAGAACATTTTGTTATGATCACTGATAAACAAATAATCATATATATTGATGATTCAAAGAGCACATGCAAGCAAGAAAAGTCCACATACAAGACGAAAATAGATTGGGCAACGGATAAAGATAGGAAATTTGACTTGCACGATTGAAGAAACTTATCTGTCTAAATTGAAAAGCTTGCCGCAAGGAACACTCCTACGATCTCATATCTTCAATCAAACAAACAGAGATGAGATGAGAACTCCTAGAGAGAAGTCAGGGAACTCTAGAAATGCGGTTTCTACAAAGATAATCTGTTTTAAAATAATGAAATAAGTTTATAAACTTCCTATTTATATAAAACCTTTTTAACATTAAAATACCCGAGTCTCACTATTTTTAAATCACTATCAATTCTACTATATCATTTTCTAGGTCTTCACATTCTCCTTAACAAGATAAATTTTGGTCCTCGAAAATTCATTCTTCAAGTAGAAGATAAGGACATACTCTCCTCATTTCTTTTATAACAACCACGTAGAGTTGTCCAACTTATCGTTCCCAACCTTAACTAACTGAAACCATACATATGTGATATGATGTAAAACAATATAGATTAGCCTGGCCACCATTTATAAAAACACATTCTCAACCTCAAGTCTACAACTTGAATAATCTTTTATTTCTGTCCACCTGTTTATATTTGATATACTAAACTTATCTTTCATATGCTTTTAACTACCTTTTGTAGGTTTTAACAAAATCTAAAGATAACTTTGGGTCTTAATCTAAAACACGCTCCTTAACACTTCACACCACCTTATTCTCTCCTTGATGTACCACTCAATTGACTTGATCACACACAATTTTTAACACATTGATAAGAAAAGGACACTCTTGGTGACCCTATTAACAAAACCCACCCTCATAACATCATGCTTTGTTTATTGATTTTGGTTTGGAGTAATAAAGTCCATAACAATGTTATTCTAATTTTAAACTAGAACTTTCAACTATTTACAATGCCCATTATAGCACTTTCTCAATCATATAAACTAAATTAGAACAACACAAATTCATAGTACACACAAAATCAGTTTCAAGCAATCAATTAGAAACAAAAATTTAGCTTTCTTTGCTTGTGAAAACAACTCTAAATGGCTCAAACACAAAACTCGTTCCACATCGCAATATGCTCTACATATACATAAAAACATTACAAGAACATGCAAGCAAAAAGAACCCACATGTAAGATGAAAATAAATTAGACAATGAATAAAGACAAAAAATTCAACTTACACGATTGAAAAAACTAATCAGTCCAAATTAAAAAGCTCGTTACGAAAATCATTCCTATGATATTATATCCTCAATTAGTGTAGAACTCTTAGAAAAAAGTTAGAATAATCTAGAAAAATTGTTTCTAAATAGAGAATGTGTTTTAAAATAATAAAGCTTATTTATAAACTTCTTATTTATATAAACCCATTATAATATTAATATACTCATATTCTCTCTTTTTCAACCTACTGTCAATTCTAAAATATCATTTTTTTAAATAATTTTTTTTCTTAAATATTTTCCTTGATCACATTTGAGAAAATAAAATTACCACAAAAAATTAAATAACAATCCGTTTTTGATACCAAAATAACTACTTTGTCTAAGTTGTATACTATTTTATGAAAGGAAAATTATTAATATCTAAAATAATATTATAAATAAAAAATTATAATTGGTGTATGAATGGCTAGGAGCTAATATTATATTTACTGTAATTCTCAAATCAGTTATAATATTTTATTTATAGTACATATTATTATAGATATCATTAACTTTTAATGTATAAAATAATATATAAGTTAAGAAATATAAGTTAAGAAATATAGTGACTAATAAAATTGATTATTATTTAATAATTTTCTTGTTGTAAATGTCTCCTATTTAATAAAAGAAATTGCTAGTGTTACTTTCATTATAACTGAAACTGTTTTGTAATTAAATTTTAAATTTTATTTTGTTACAAGCTAGTATAGGTAAGTATAAGTGCATACGTTTATTTATTTTATATATCAATCAATATTATTTTATCTATGATAAATTAAGAATTAATCAATAATAAAGTAATTATATTACCTAATAATAGTAACTATGTGATTAAAATACTGTATTGAAAAATATTATGTTATAATTTGAAATGTTAAAAAATTTGTATTTAAAAAAATAGATAAAAGTAATTGTTATTTTATCATAAATATATAATATTTTATCATAAATATAAAAAATATGTGTCTATTTTTAAAAATTAAACATAATGTGGATTTTTTTAAAAGATTAAACATATCAAATAGCACCAATATTATTTTTCGGAACTTATTATGAATGAATTAGTTAACTATGATAGTCGATAAAATCATCCCAGGAGTATTAAGTTCTATTACTGAAAGAATTATTTCTTTTAAAAAGTAATTACTTTTTTTTACCAATTTATTGGGAATTTCCAAATTAATAAAAATTAGAAAATTTGTATGCTTAAAACCCATTTAAAAATTAATCTCTCTAATCATAGATAAACATGAACTAATTAGTCTTTAAGTTTTAAAAGCAAACAAGACGTCTGGGCATAAAAGATTGCGAAAAAAGTTGACGAACACCTTTGCATGTGTATATACCTACGTCAGTATGAGTGTAATGCATTTTTGACATGAATAGTGGTAGGATAATTAATATTATAAGAATAAAATATTCATAAAAAAAAGTAAATTTTGAGATTTTAAAAGAAATATATAAAAAATAAAACGAGCTGCCCGTGTACTACATAATAAAAATAGAAAAACTAATGGCCAAGACACTATACCAGAAAACCATTAAAAATAAAGACTCAAACGAAATAACACAAGATTTATGTTTATAAAATCAAGCTTCAATATCTCTTGGGCGTTCGGAGAGTTGAACCTCAGTCGTGTTGTTCTGATCACTATCATCATTGTTTTCTCCTCTGCAGCAGTAGCAAGCATACAAGATTAGCTGAACCAGTCCAGAGACTGCGCCAATGCTGTTACTGATCTGCAACATTGAATGAATACACAATGCTCAAAACATGATTTCATTCAAAAACCACAAAAAAAAAAAGGAAAAGGAAAGTAACCAACTAATTACCAGAACATAGATGTCGAAGGGATGGATAAGAGCATATGTGGTCCAGCACACACCATTAAGGAAGTTGGCCAGAGAGAGCCAGAATGGCATGTATTTCACGCTCTTCGTTTTGATAACCTTAGCCTGATCATTATTTTTATATAATAACACCATTATTATAAGTTTTGAATAGGAGAATGAACTTCTAATGATGATGTAAAATTGTAGAAATTGAAGACTCACCATGATTGTAAGAGGAGACACATACATCATCACATTGAAGACATCGCAGATTATACCAACAATCAACGACCTTCGCTGAGTGCCATGCAGTGCCAGCAGTGTTATAAGAATGATTCCAGCAAAGAAAATAGCCTCGATCAGAAGTAAAATCGACACCTTTTTCTGAAGTAAGGGAAGAGAGACAGTGAGAAACATAAGCATGAATGACTGATAATTAAAGAAGTCGATCTTGGGACTTCAAAAGTAATTGAATTTATTATAGAAAAAAGTAGATGAAGGAAGAAGCATACGCACCCGTCCTTTATTGGTTGCATAGATGAAAAATATGGCAAGATAGACGAACTCGAAAACAAGTCCAACGCCATTGATAGTCACCACTAAAAGACTGTTTGGATGCACAAATGGCATTCCATAAAACACCCAAAACGCACAGTTCAATACCGTAGCAATGTAGGGATCAGGCTTAAACTCCTCCACCGACTTCTGCTTTATAATTTTATAGAAAGTTGGGCTGCGATTCATTCAAATAACATGTAATATTTAGTAACATAAACATGATAATCAAGTAACATTTTTAGAAAATACGTGTATAGAGAGAGTAAGATTCATTACGCTGGTGAGAAGAACAAGCCGAAGGAGATGATATTTCCTGCAGAGAAAAAGCAAACACTCGATTAGAACGTGAACAGAAAAAAAAAAAGTCGTTTAAGAAGCAGATGCTTGTGCAAAATTGGGAGTTCCAGCTTGGGAGGGAGAAGAAAACGAACCTATGATACCGACGATGTTGCGAACTACTGCAGCGCTCACCATTTTCAAAAACAACGCAAAAAACAGAGAATTGGAGAGAACGACTTAGGAACACAATGCGCTTTGTGTGAGCTTTGCGTGAGTGAGGTGAAACACGAACGAAGAAGGGTTTTTCTTTTATAGAGTTTTCCTCCGAAGATAGAGTTTTAAAAGATAATTAAATTAAGTTTTTATTATTCAAATATTTTATTGTACATGATTCATTTTAGTTGTATTGTTAAAAGTTAACGATAATAATAATTATCTCTTCTCATCAAATCTATCTAACTTATCTTCTTCTGCTTTTAACATATACAGTTTATTCTATTTTAATGTATATATTATGTCGTTATTTTGAGAAACTAATTTAAGTATATTTGTATATTAAGTAAAAATATTTTTGAAATTATAACTTAATCCGTTATAGGTGGGAGGAAAGACAAATTTTAGTTATTAATTTAGGTTTAACTTTTATATTTTAATATAATATTAAAGTTATAAAAAATTTCTTATAAGATATTTCAATATATTGTATTACTTGAATTCTTGATTCTGTTTGAGAAAATGCGTTAAAATCGTGAAAAGAGATGGGTTAAAATATCACATTTAAAAGTAAGATTAGTCCATATAATATAAGTTGAAACAAATTTTATTTTATTAAATTGGTTTTTTTATTATTATGGATAAATTAAAATGAAAGAAAGAAAAAATTATATTGAAGGAAGAGTTTCTAAAATTTATTTAATTGAGAACACGCCCTTACAAAATTATATTATCCATCTAATTAAATGTCACTCATGCTAGGATGAGGAACAAATATCATTATAATTAAAAAAGTTGAGAGTTTTTCATTGTATGTATAAATTGTCTGGAATATTGTTAGTCCAAGAACTACAATATTTCATAACTTAATTTATTATATGTTTATATCAAATACTAAACATAATTATTGTTTTCTTTTCCTCTATTTTTCTTTCATTTTATCATTCCATATCAAATTATCTCATACATAACTTACTTTTAAAAGTATATTTTTAAAGTAAATAAACTAGTTATTTAATTAATATATAAATTAGTTTCACAAATTTTAAATTACGATAAAATATTTTAAAAGTTTTTAATCTATAAATTACAAACCACTTATCTTTTTGTTATATTTTATTTAATTTAAAATTATTTTACAATTTAAATTTGTTACATTAGTTTTAGTTTTTGTTGAATTAATTTTTAAGTTTGTAAATAATCAATTAATATATTATAATATTTTAAAAATATTAAATAATTAATTATTATATCATAATATCTTTCACTTATTTTTTCTATTTTTTTTTATCTTGCTTTCTTTCCTTTCTCTTCTTTTTCTTTAGTTTCTTTCTCCTCTTTCTCTCTCTTTTCTTTATTTTCTCTTTCTTCCATTTTCCATTTTTGTAACTGTTTTTTTTCTTTCTTTTGCGCTCTTTTCAACTTCCGTTTGCTTTTCAACTCATAAATTTTGCAAAATGTTTTTTTTCTTCCTTTTTAAATATAGAAGGTAGTTATTAAGATTTTCATTAGTAGTCAGGGACTTGCATACATTGATGAGTTTCATATCCACAATCTTCGCATTCGAAATATCTTATAACACTTGATTGAACATTTGAAAAAATATCTTTATCATGCTTATGCGTCTTTCTAATACTAAAAATTTTATCATTCAACTTTACAATTTTTGACATAGACATTTTCCAACAAGCCTCATGAGCACAACTTCCAGAAGAATGTCTTTGTTGACATAGGTTCCAATGTTCAACATTGATAAATACAAAAAGTTAGAAAAATAAAATAACAAAATATATTTAAATCCTCTCGTATGAGAGTTTCATTCAAATATAGGCTCTTTATTAAGTATTATCTTGTCTTTTTGCATTTAATTTTCTTTTAATGTTTGACATAAAAGTCAAGTAGTTTTATCAAAGAGTGAACAAACAATGTAAAAAAATTAAGAGGTCTAAATATTTACTACAAATAAAACACAAAACTCTAGACAAAACTAAAAAAAAAAACAATAAAAATAGAAAATAATATAACTCCTAGAAAATTTAAATAAAACAATATGAGATCTCAAACAAAGACGGAATATAATTAAAAATCATAAACAACATTACAACATAAAATTTATGTTGAATTTTACAAATTTTTTTATACTCTTAAATATTTTAATATATATATTTTAATTAAATCTATTATTATTTTTTTCTTTTTTAATTTAGAAATTCAACAAAAAAAACTAAGCACTAAACAAGCCGTAGGATGCTTTTTCTACTCGTAGAAGCATCAGAAGAACGATAAGAACATATTATTATGATCCCTGATAAACAAATAATTATATTTATGATTCAAAGAGCACTTGCAAGCAAGAAAATTCCACATACAAGAACAAAAAAGATTGGACAACAAATAAAGACAAAAAATTTGACTTAAACGATTGAAGAAACTTATATGTCCAAATTGAAAAGCTCGCTGTGAGAATCACTCCTACAATCTCATATCTTCAATAAGACAAACAGAGACGAGGACTCCTACAAAAAAGTCAGAGAACTCTAGAAATGTGATTTCTACAGAGATAATGTGTTTTAAAATAATGAAACATATTTATAAACTTCCTATTTATATAAAACCTTTTTAATATTAAAATACCCGAATCTCACTATTTTAAACAGCTATCAATTCTACTATATCATTTTCTAGGTCTTCAGATTCTCCATAACAAGATAAATTTTGGTCCTCGAAAATTCATTCTTCAGGTAGAAGATAAGGACATACTCTCCTCATTTCTCTTATAACAACAACCTAGAGTTGTCTGACTTATCGTTTCCAACCTTAACTAACTGAAATCATACGTATGTGATATGATGTACAACAATATAGATTGGCCTAGCCACCACTTATAAAAACACATTCTCAACCTCAAATCCACAACTTGAATAATCTTTTATTTCTACCCAGCTGTTTATATTTGATACATTAGACTTATCTTTCATATGCTTTTAACTACCTCTTGTAGGTTTTACCAAAATCTAAATATAGCTTTGGGTCTTTATCTACAACATGCTACTTAACACTTCACACCACCTTATTCTCTCCCTCATGTACCACTCTCAATTGACTTGATCACACACAATTTTTAACACATTGACAAGAAGCGGACACTCTTGGTGACCCTATTAATAACCACCCTCAAAACATCATGTTTCGTTTATTGATTTTGGTTTGGGATAATAAAGTCCATCACAATGTTATTCCACTTTCAAACTGGAACTTTAAACTATTTACAATGCCCATTATAGCACTCTATCAATCATATCAACTAAATTAGAACAACACAAATTCATAGGACACACAAAATCAGTTTCAAGCAATCAATTAAAAATAAGAAAATTAGTTTCCTTTGCTTGTGAAAACAACTATAGATGGCTCAAACACAAAACTCTCTCCTCATCGCAATATGCTCTACCTATACATAAAAAAATCATAAGAACGACCAAGACATATAGTTGTGATCACTAATGAACAAAGAATTATATTCAAGGAGCACATCCAAGCAAGAAAAATCCACGTGCAAGATGAAAATAGATTAGACGAAGAATAAAGACAAAAAACTAGACTTACACAATTGAAAAAACTGATCAATCCAAATTGAAGAATTCGTCACGAGAATCATGGTCTCAAATCTTCAATTCGGATAGAACTCTTGAAGATAAGACAGAAAAATCTAGAAAAGTTGTTTCTAGAAAGATAATATATTTTAAAATAATAAAACTCGTTTATAAACTTCTTATTTATATAAACTCATTTTAATATTAAAATACTTCCCTTTTTCAAATCACTATCAATTCTAAAATATCAATTTTTTAAATAATTTTTTTTCTTAAATATTTTCCTTGATCACACTTGAGAAAATATTTACCACAAAAAATTAAGGCTTAAATCCTTAATTGGTCCCCATGTTAAGAGGAAATTTTCAGTTTAGTACCTGTTTTTAAAAGTGTATACATTGAGTCCCCATGTTTTGCAATTTGTGTCAACTTAGTCCCTTTTAACCATCAATTTGGCTTGAAAATTGCAAATGGACAAGTCATTTTGAGTTGCAGCATGTTTCTTAACTGTTTGAACCTTTGCACACCTTCCAATTGCTGTTACAAACTTGTTTGAAGTGTCATAATTGACTAAATTGACACAAATTGCAAAACATGGGGACCCAATGTATACACTTTTAAAAGCGGGTACTAAACTGAAAATTTCCTCTTAACATGGGTACTAATTAAGGATTTAAGCCAAAAATTAAATAACAATCTTGATACCTAAATAACTACTTTGTCCAAGTTCTATATTTATTTTATGAAAGAAAAATTATTAATATCTAAAATAACATTATAAATAAAAAGTTATAATTGTGTGTGAATAGTATCTAAATTTTTTTTAAACACATTTTAGTGGCTAGAAGCTAATATTATATTCACTCTAATTCTCAAATCACTTATAATATTTTATTTATAATACATATTATTTTAGATGTCATTAACTTTTAATGTATAAAATAATATATAAATTAAGAAATAGAGTGACTAATTAAATTGATTATTATTTAATAATTTTCTTGTTTTAAAAGTCTCCTATTTTATAAGAGAAATTGCCCGTGTTACTTTCGTTATAACTGAACCTGTTTTGTAATTAAATTTAAAATTTTACTTATTTATAAGTTAGTATAGGTAAGGATAAGTGCATACTTTTGTTTATTTTTTTTATCAAGCAATATTATTTTATCTATGATAAATTAAGAATTCATCAATAATAAAGTAATTATATTACCTAATAATAATAATGATGTGATTAAAATACTGTACTGAAAAATATTATGTTATAAATTTGAAATGTTGCAAAAGTTGTATTTAAAAAATAGATAAAAGTAATTGTTATTTTATCATAAATATATAATTATTTTATCATAAATATAAAAAATATGTCTCTATTTTTAAATATTAAACAACATGTTTTAAAAGATTAAACATATTAAATAGTACCAATATTATTTTTCGGAACTTAATATGAATGAATTAGTTAACTATGATAGTCGATAAAATGATCCCAGAAATACTAAGTTCTATTACTGAGAATTATTTCTTTTAAAAAGTAATTACATTTTTTACTCATTTATTTCGAATTTCCAAAATAATAAAAATTAGAAAATTTGTATGCTTAAAACCTATTTAAAAATTAGTCTCTCTAATTATAGATAAACATGAACTATTAGTCTTTACTTTTTAAAAGCAAACAAGATGACAAACTTGAATATATATATATATAGGGCATAATAAAAGAGTTGACGAACACCTTTGCATGTATATATACCTACGTCAGTATGAGAGTAATGCATTTTTGACATGAATAATGGTTGGATAATTAATATTATTATAAGAATAAAATAACCATAAAGAAAAAAATAATTTTTTTATATTTAAAAATAAATATATAAAAAATAAAAACGAGCTGCCAGTGTATTACATAATAAAAAGAGAAAAACTAATTAATGGCCAAAACACTATACCAGAAAACAATTAAAAACAAAGACTCAAACGAAATCACCCAAGAATTATGTTTATAAAATATATGAATGATGATGAATATGAAAAAATCAAGCTTCAACATCTCGGCGGTGTTCGGAGAGTTGAACCTCAGTTGAGTTGTGCTGATCACCATCATCTTTGTTTTCTCCTCTGCAGCAGTAGCAAGCATTCAAGATTAGCTGAACCAGTCCAGAGACTGCGCCAATGCTGTTACTGATCTGCAACATCGAATACACAATGCTCAAAACATGATTTCATTCAAAAACCACAAAAAAAAAAGGAAAAGGAAAGTAACGAACTAATTATTATAATGATGATGTAAAATTGTAGAAATTGAAGACTCACCATGATTGTAAGAGGAGACACATACATCATCACGTTGAAGACATCGCAGATTATACCAACAATCAACGATCTTCGCTGAGTGCCATGCAGTGCCAGCAGTGTTATAAGAATGATTCCAGCAAAGAAAATAGCCTCGATCAGAAGTAAAATCGACACCTTTTTCGGCACCTTTTTCTGAAGTAAAGGAAGAATAAGATGATAAAAGAGAAAGCATACGCACCGGTCCTTTATTGGTTGCAAAGATGAAAAATATGGCAAGATAGACGAACTCGAAAACAAGTCGAACGCCATGCACCACTAAAAGACTGTTTGGGTGCACAAATGGTAATCCATAGAACACCCAAAACGCACAGTTCAATACCTTAGCGATGTAGGATTTCTGCTTTATAATTTTATAGAAAGTTGGACTGCAATTCATTCAAATAACCCATCTAATTTTTAGTAACATAAGTAAGATTGATTACGGTGAGAAAAACAAGGAGATGACATTTCCTGCAGAGAAAAAGCAAACACTCAGATTAGAACGTAAACCCAACGAACTTTTTATTTCATGCATAAATCGATTAAATAACAAAAGTCATGCAAAACTATGCAGAATTGGCAAGCATTAATTGAAACTCATGAAGTTCAAGTTCTCCTTGTTAGAATCAAACTCTCCCACGCAGCTTGGAAGAGAGAAGAAAACGAACCTATGATGCCGACGATGTTGCGAACTACTGCAGCGCTCACCATTTTCGAAAAGGATCGCGATACGTTGACAACGGGATTTTAACAACGTTTTGACAACGCCACGTGTCAGCATTGTATTGGTCCATATAATTTTATTTTTTTAATTAAAAAATTGATTTGAAGAAGAAGACATTATGTTATTCCGGAAACACCCTCGCTCGTTTTGAGCCCTCTTTCTACTTCGAAATACTATCTCTCCATTTTAGGTTTTTGTTTTGCTTTGAAGCTCTCTCTCCATTTTAGCTTTTCGTTTTCCTTTCAAACTCTTCTCTCTTTGTCCATTTTTTTAAGGTGACGAAGTGGTGAGCAATCTCTATGGACGTTGAGGGATTTCCTTCGTCGTTGGATTTATGTCTTGAGTTCGACATTACGCTTCTCTCATCGTTGGGTGTGTATTTCGTCGAAGTTGTTACATTTTTTATGTCATGGGTTCGTGTGGTGATATGGGTTCTTCGAACAAGGTATGAACATTATATTTATTCTGTATTCGTATTTAGGTTATAGATTATGGCATATGTCGATCATCGTTTTGCTTTTGGAGATTGGGATTTTTGGTTATTTGGTTTTGGGGGTTTGGATTTATGTTCGTTTTTTTTATGAAAAAATGTTTATTTATGTTTTTTTTGCAGTTATTTGTTGGCAAGTTGAGGTGCGGTGAAGGTCGTCCCATCATGAGTTTAAATTGGGAAGGAAAATTGGGAGCGGGTCTTTTGGGGAGCTCTATTTAGGTATGTTTATGTTTCTTTTCCCTTTTTGTTTTGTTTTGTTTTGATGTTTCATACTGTATCGTTTTACGTTTCTATTGCAGTAAAAAATGTTGAAGTTATATTTTGTCTCATGTTTGGTGTTAATATACAAACTGGAGAGGAGGTGGCTGTTAAGCTGGTATGTTAATTTTCTTGATGGTATTTTGTACTCAATGATTTTAGTTTTCTGGTTTCAGCATCTTCTTTCTGTCTGACAGTGTATCATTTGGCATAAATCCAGATTCGTATAGATCATTCCATGCTGTCTATAGTTTTAGTATAAGCATCTATCAAGTCAAACATGCAAAAAGTTTACTCCCTGAACCCATTTGATATTTGTTTTCTGCTTTTGCATATTTGCTTTATGTTTTCTCGAATCTGTCAAGGAATCTAAATTTCATTGAGCATACACATATTGCTGGTTGGAAATTGTAAGTGAATTTGATTATTGTGCATATGAAAATTTCTGTAGACTATATTCTGCATGTTTTTCTCCCCTGACTTATATTACTTATTCTATGCAGGAATCAAAGAGCAAGGTCCATCATTATTGATCTTGCCCTTTACTTATCAAAGAAATCTGATTTAGCATTGACCACTCAACGAAGAACCTTCCTACGTCTTTTAAACTGTTTAGTGGTATGTCCCTATCCATTATCTATAACATTTAAAAAACCTATTTTAGAGACAGTGAGGTCTGAGCTACTTCTTAATTTTTATTGGAATTGTTAACTAATAGTTGTTTAACTCTGAACTTGATAATATATTGGGTCTTTGTTAAGAGTAAGCAAATTACTCTTATTAGGTTGAGCTTCATTAAACTAAATATTAGACATCACTCCATTAAAGTGTTATACCATGAGTTTGAGGAATTTTAAGCATGTAGTGAACATTACAATTTCTTTTTATATAATTTATATATAAAAAAATAACATATGCAGAGAAATTAGAATATATAGTGAATATTGGTTTAGATAAGTTAACTTTAATTTTTATATTTATATTTATTGGTCTAATTGAGAAGGTTTGTCAATAGAATAAGAACTTTTATTCAGCTTTATGGAAAAAAATAAATAAATAAAAGAGCAAAGAGAATGTTAATAAGTATTCTTAGCACGCTGGTTAAGCAATTGAAAGTTAGGAGTTTAAAAACTTCCTATTATTTAGCATGTGTCCGTGAGGTGGTTGTTAGCAAAACTTAAGAATAATACTCCCCTGTTCTCTTCATGTTTGTGTTTTCCTTTTTTGTATTGATATTAATTTGCAATATGCACGGGAATATATAGGGTTGAGTGGAGCACGTTTGGATGGAGCAAAAATAGCAGCATGTGGTTTAGCCACACATTTTGTGCCCTCAACAGTATAAAACTATCACTTGTTCCTCTATTAATACAGAGGAATAATTGAAAATGAGAATTTAATCTGAATTTTTGTCTAGAAAAACTAGAACATTCTTGCTGTATTCACATTTTATTAAATATGTATACTTTCTTTTGTATGTACAGTGATGATAGAATGTGGAATGATTGGATTATAACGTGTAAACTTGTTTTTACTGTATTTTTTCTATATTGGATAAAGTAATTTGCATGAACTATGTTTATGATGTTTCTCCAAAGTTAGTTTTTTGGCATATTAAATGAGTGTTTGAGATCATTGCAAAATTATATTATTTCAACGATTAATTATTCATATAATCGATCGTAACGAGAGTAAGTTTTTATTTGTGTAAACATTGGATTAATATAGAATCTTGTGCATATAATTATATGAATGAACTTTCACAAGTTTTACATGGGTGGATCGAAATAATCATATTTCTAAAATTTCACAATACACAAATAAATATTGATTTTGATTTTTTAAAATACATTTAAAAAGTTAATATACCAATATTAATATATTTTAAAAATTCAATAGAAGGATAATAGACTCCTACAACAATCATAACTGCTTTATGTGCTGAAGCTTTTAATGGATTTTTCTAACTTTTACTCTTAAATTATAAAATTGAAAAGATAAGAAGAAAATTATTGACTAAATTACTAAGGTTTTATTTTATTTTTAAAGATTTTGGTAGGGATGATTTTATTTAAATTATTATGAATATTTTTGTGATTATTATAAATCATTATTAGTCAAGATGTGAGCCCCCTCTACCAGAATCAGTGAGTAGTGTTGGACTTTTGGTACAGAGGCACTGGTAAGCGATTACAGCCACTCTTAATCGATTACAGGGGTACATAAGTCACAAAGTCCATCTTCCTCACACAAGCACTTGGATGAAATACCCTAACAAACCCCTACGCAGTTGTTGGTCCTCCAAAACAACCATTAATCTCAAATTCATAACTTAAATTCTAACCAAGTCAGTACCCACCACACACTGTGAGCCCCCTCTACCAGAACCAGTGAGCAGCGTTGGACTTTTGGTACAGAGGCACTGGTAAGCGATTACAGCCACTCTGTAATCAATTACACAGGCAAATAAGTGTCAATCTGACTCTTCCCCACATCAACACTTGTATGAAAAACTAACCAACCATGTTCATACTAAAGCAACAGGTCCTTGGTCATGAAAATCAACCTTTTAACTCAACATCCTTCAAAAAATCTCCCCAACTTAGGACCAAGCACAGACTAGGGAGCGCCTCTAAAAAAACATGGGAGCAGCGTTGAACTTTTAGTACAGATTTCTATTTTTCCACTGGTAAGCGATTACAGCCACTCTGTAATCGATTACACAGGCAAATAAGTGTTAATCTGACTCTTCCTCACAGCAACACTTGTATGAAATACTAACCAACCATGTATATACTAAAGCAACAGGTCCTTGGTCATGAAAATCAACCTTTTAACTCAACATCCTTCAAAAAATCTCCCCAACTTAGGACCAAGCACAGACTAGGGAGCGCCTCTAAAAAAACATGGGAGCAGCGTTGAACTTTTAGTACAGATTTCTGTTTTTCTACTGGTAAGCGATTACAGCCGCTCTGTAATCAATTACACAGGCAAATAAGTGTTAATCTGACTCTTCCTCACAGCAACACTTGTATGAAATACTAACCAACCATGTCTATACTAAAGCAACATGTCCTTGGTCATGAAAATCAACCTTTTAACTCAACATCCTTCAAAAAATCTCACCAACTTAGGACCAAGCACAGACTAGGGAGCGCCTCTAAAAAAACATGGGAGCAGCGTTGAACTTTTAGTACAGATTTATGTTTTTCCACTGGTAAGCGATTACAGCCACTCTGTAATCGATTACACAGGGAAATAAGTGCTAATCTGACTCATCCTCACAGCAACACTTGTATGAAATACTAACCAACATGTATATACTAAAGCAACATGTCCTTGGTCATGAAAATCAACCTTTTAACTCAACATCCTTCAAAAAATCTCACCAACTTAGGACCAAGCACAGACTAGGGAGCGCCTCTAAAAAAACATGGGAGCAGCGCTGAACTTTTAGTACAGATTTCTGTTTTTCCACTGGTAAGCGATTACAGCCGCTCTGTAATCGATTACACAGGCAAATAAGTGTTAATCTGACTCTTCCTCACAGCAACACTTGTACGAAATACTAACCAACCATGTCTATACTAAAGCAACATGTCCTTGGTCGTGAAAATCAACCTTTTAACTCAACATCCTTCAAAAAATCTCACCAACTTAGGACCAAGCACAGACTATGTGTGTTCTCCCATATAACGACAAATATACATGAGCATATAGTAATCCAAAATGTTCCGACGTTTGAAATCTTGGGACGTCGTCCTCGTCTAGGATCCCGTCACATGTGTAGTCAATTTCTCCTAAAAAAACATATATGTTACTTTAGAAAAAAAAAAAAAAAAAAAAAATATATATATATATATATATATATATATATATATATATATATATATATATATATATATAGATAGATAGATATATATATATAAGTAATGTAAAATTAGTATATGTATTCATTAATTAATAATTTTATGTCTAAAGTTCACGTGGGTGTCTCAATATTCTTACTAATTTTAAAAAATTTAAAATATACCTTGATATGTGTGGCTTTTACTTTTTGAAATAACATATAAAACACAATATTGCTGTGAATGGGACGAGAAGACTTATGCAGGATGTGAGGGACATTTGTACACCACTTTCAGAATACCTCTTCAGGTTAATTAATTGTCAACTTTAAGAGATGTATGTAGGAAATCCATTAAGCCAGGTATTTGTTATATATAATAATGAATCCTACATTTCATAATACTGTAATGGACAGTGAGAGTATGTATGTATTCATTTCTCATAAAATAAAATAATTTAATAATATGATAGATTCACATCAAAATTAATAAGTACACTATTTCTATATTTCGAAAACAATAAAAAAAACATTGTAGAGAACGACGTAGGAACACGATGCGCGAGTGAGGTGAAACACGAATGGTTTATTTTAGAGAGTTTTCCATAGAGTTTTAAAAGATAATTAAATTAGATTTTATTTTTAAAATATTTTATTATACATAATTAATTTTAGTTATATTGTTAAAAGTTAACCATAATAATAATTAAATCTTCTCATCAAATCTATCCAACTTATCTTCTGCTTTTAAGAGATACAGTTTCTTCTATTTTAGTACGTACAGTTTTGAGAATACATAAACACAAAACTGTTTTTTTTTCACACAAAAAAAAAAAATATATATATATATATATATATATATAATATGTCTTATTTTGAGAAACTAAATTAAGTATTCTTTTAAATTAAGTAAAAATATTTTTGAAATTATAATTTAATCCGTTGGAGGAAAAGACAAATTTTAGTTATTAATTTGATTTTACGGTTAATTTAGGTTTAATTTTTATATTTTAATATAATATTAAGGTTATTAAAAATTTCTTAGAAGATATTTCAATCTATAAGATTAGTCCATAATATAAGTTGAAATCAATTTTATCTTATTAAATTGGTTTTTAAAATTATATTGAATGAATAGTTTCTTAAATTTATTTAATTGAGAACGACATTACAAAATTATATTATCCATCTCATTGAATGTCATAATTCATGCTATAGGATGAGGAACAAATATCATTATAATTAAAGAAGTTTGAGAGTTTTTCATTGTATGTATAAATTGTCTGGAATATTATGTTAGTCCAGTAAAAAAATCATATTTTATGACGTACAAAAACGAACTATGACGTACATAGTTTTGTACGTTATAATAGGTCTACACATTTTAAAAAATGGACTGATTTTAGAAACTGTGTCATAATATGTTCAGATGATGTAAACTTTTGCTACGTCATAAAATATGTAGACCTATTATAACGTATAAGACTATGTACGTCATAGTTCGTTTTTGTACATCATAAAATATGATTTTTGTGCGTCATATGTTTATATCAAATACTAAACATAATTATTTTTTCTCTCTTTTTCTTTTATATTATTTCCATATCAAATTATCTCACCTTATGTACATAAATAACTTTTAAAAGTAGATTTTTAAATAAATAAACTAGTTATTTAATTAATATATGAATTAGTTTCACAAATTTAAAATTATGATAAAATATTTTAAAAGTTTTTAATCTATAAATTACAATCCAGTTATCTTTTTGTTATATTTTATTTAATTTATAACTTCTTTTACAATTTAAATTTGTTTTATTATTATTTATTTTAATTTTATATAGATAGTAATTATTACATTACTCTCAGTTTTTGTTGAATTAGTTTTTAAGTTTGTAGATAATCAATTACTATATTATAATATTTTAAAAATATTAGATTAATTATTATATCATAATATCTTAAAATTCAAGAGAATATATTCACCGTAAATATTTTGTAGATATTTTTTATAATATTTTAAAGATCTAATTAAATATGGCAATAAGTTATTATATAATAAGATATTATTTATTAATATTTTAGAGACATTTTATAATATTTTAAGATATTTACAATTATTATATTAATTTAAAAAATAGATTTAAAAACCGATATACATTTTTTAATATATTTCATCATACATTAACATTTAAAAATAAAGTAAACAATATTTTAATACATTATTTCATCTAATAAAGCATAATAAAAATAATAAAAAAAAGCACCATTTTAAAGTAAAATAACTAATATTTTATTTATTTATCTTATAAAAAGATTATGCATTACAAAAATTATAAAAAGAAATCATGTAATAATAATTTAAATTATAAAATTATAAAATTTCTAAAAATAAATTGTAACTCGTTTAAAAAAATATTAAAAAAATAAACAATTAAAACAGAGTACTGAAAATTAATAAAAATTTAATTATTGTAAAAAATTATACCTATAATTACATTTTTTTTTTCTAAAAAACACAAAATTTATTTATTAATAAAATTTATATAATTATATCATTTAACGTGAATTTACATTTATTAGGTAGTTCATCGTCTAATTTTATCAAATATAATATTTATAAACTGAAAGTTTATTGAACAAATTACTTAACTGCCTTATAAATTCCTAACTATCATATAAAGATGCCCAATACCAAAATTAACTGATTTGGGTTGTTTCATCAAATATTTACACAATTAACTTACAAAACTTGAAAATAAAATCCAAAGTAAAAGCAGCCATTCTATATAAATACCAACAAACTCTATAAAGGGATTTGAATAAAATTTGAAAACTTGTCGCAAAAAGGTTAGACATTGTTTGCATGAAGTAGACTCTCAACAATAGTGTTGAACATTTGAAAATTTCTAAATGTTTAGAAACACAGTAAAAAGAGAATAGAGATAAAAACAAATTTATATTAGTTTAATTAACCTAAGTTATATCTAATTCTTTTTAAAGAACTCTTAAAAGATTTTATTAATTTCAACAAGTTACAAATGAGTTTTATCACTCTTTGTTTACAACCAAGACTAAATATTGTTTATCTAAACAAACCGAGTGCTTTGAATCACTCCTGATTATCCAAAAACAAATGTGTGTTTAGCTTTTGCAAAGAAATATTGTGTTGTTGTATGTATAAATAGGCAAAAAGCAGCAAGGAAAAATTTCTAGAATATCCTTATTCTAGGAATGAGCTTCCCTCCGAGCTTCTTTAGTTTGTAAGTATCGTTCTAGAGGAAATCCGTTACTCAGTAAGGGCCCTCCATATTGGGGGCGAGCTTGCCTCTGCTCTTTAGGCGTCATTTTCCCTTATAGCTTTGACCTGACATCAATGGCCAAGCTAACCACATTGTTTTCCAAGGTTTGACTCCATCTATAGTGGTTTGGACAGCTCGACCGCGATTTGTTGGGATACTATACTGATGAGGGTCATCCTGGTCACTGGGGCTACTTTCGAACTCGTAGTGTAGCAAATTCGTGCTTCTTTTGGGTTTGTTGGTAATGATGGCACCATGCAAATCAATACGAGACTTCTCATCACTTCTTAGGATGGCACGTGTAACATTCACATTTGTTCAATATGAAGATAAATTCAATTTTATGCTTGCTAATATAGCTTGCGAAATTTGTAATGGTTTGTTTCTATCTTGTGTCATGGCAGAACTTGGATGTGATAATCTATTGACATTCCTTCGTGGTCGAGCTAAGCTTCGTGATCGAGGTCATGTTATGCAAGTCGGGCTCTTAGGTCGGGATCATGATGTGTAGGCCGAGTTCATCCTATGTAGGGTGAGCTTCATAGCTGAGTTCATCCTTTGCAAGTCGAGCTTTGGTTTGAGTTCATCCTTTGTGGGTTGAGCTTCAAGGCTGAGGTCATCCTTTGTGGGTGGAGTTTTGAGGCCAAGATCATACTTTGTGTGTCGCGCTCCGTAACTAAGGTCTATCTTGTGTTTGAGAATCCCCTATTGGGTGTTTGCCCGAGCTGCCAGGATGTCTAGTATGCTTGTGAAACCTTATCGCAGGGTTGTCTGCTTTGAACTCTTCAAAATTTCTTTTGAGCTGATCGGATGCCACTTACCAAGCTTTGTAGTGTGATGGCTTCGAGCCTTGGTCCTCTACACCTACATCATAAAAAATATTACAAAATACAACCATAGTATACTTGCAAGGGACGGTGGGATAATGACATTCACATTTTTGGTGTCATCACTATCATCAAGAGGAAGAATGGTGCTTTAAGGTCATCGAAAAGTTTCTCTTGTTGGCGAGTTTTGTGTCCATGATGTTAAGACAAAATCTTTTATAAGACTAATATGTCTAAACGCTCTCATATGTTTTGAAGTTTAACAAAACGACATTAAACAAAATGAGAATATGAAGATGTCATCACTAAAATATCACGTTAGCAAAAACTTAAATGATAAGCTTAAAATCTCTAAATATTAAGTAACATAGGAAAGCCTTAGGAAAACACATAGGCCTAAACGAGAATCTATACTAAACAATTCCCAAAGTTAAAGCGTCTATGAGAATTGTGCTAAAAGCAAAAGTTATATTGTTCCAAGCGGTAATCAGTCAAACTCTCAAAAGAATGTAAAAGTGTAGGGACAATGTTTTTGGTAAAAGCCCTTTAAGAGTCTCAATCAATATTTCAAAAACTTGTAAAGGACAAACTTGCTAAACTCTTCGACCGAAGAAAGCAAGATATTAAAGCCTTTGCAACAGACTAGTCGAAATTGTGAGCTAAACCTCGTACTTCATCACACAATGAAGTCCTTAATCAACGACTAATATCTTAAGAGAAAAGCTTAAATGATAAAATGTTACCTAAATGGTAGAAAATCTAAAAAGCATTTTGTTGTTCTGAACAAACATTAAATGTCATTAAGTGATCAACGTTCAAAAACAACAAAAGTGGTAAGAGAAAAAAACATATTTGTTGCATGCATATCTACTTTATTTTGTAGAGATCACCTACTACACGCATCCACCTACTCTATTCGAAATATATTAGAAGTGGAACATTAGAGAAATAGAAGACATTCATGAAATGTTCTCTCCATCAGAAGTCCTGCCAAGAAGATAATACAACCTACTTCTACCAAAGTACTGAAAAAGCATGTCTGCTCTTACAAGTTGACTTTAACTAATGGCTGATTCACATGACAAAACAAAGAAGACACAAGATTTGAGGCAAAAACTCAAGTCTAACCGGCCTTTTAAGAAGCCTTTAAATAGAAGAAGATTTGAAGTAAGAATCAAGAGAATGGTTTACATAGATAATATCATAAGAATAGCAACATTGTAGGGAGAAAAAGCATAAAATGGCTCAAGATCAAAAAGAGAATATTTGAGAAGATAAAAAGAAGAGCTTGGGCGCTTAACGAATTACAACAGTTGAAGTGCAACAATTAAAAGAAATTCGCACAACGCACACACACCTGTGCGCTGAGCGAACTAATTAAGTTGATTGGCTTAAAAGGCGTGACAGAAAAGAAAAACCATCTTCGGACTCACAAAAATTAGAAAAATTTATGGAGAACTGGAGAAGATCATCAGGAGACCTTCTCAAGACATCAAGACTGCACATTATGCAAGGAATTGCTAAAATGAGTACGTTTGTGATGTCTAGGATAGGCTAAATTTCTGTTTGTTGGAATTGAATGTAATGGCTGACAATTAATGTAAACTTCCTGTTCAATATATATTGTGTTCATATGTTTTTCTTGTTTTTCTTGTTATTATACGGAAGTATGATATATTTTATATATTCAAGTTCGACTGGAGAGTAGATTTAAGTATGAATGTAAGAAAAACAACCAAAAGAAACAATGCTAGAAATAGTTTCAATTCTTTTGGTCATTTATAAATATCATATTTTAATGCAAAGGTTATGTTTAATTACTTAAGGAATTAATTGTTGAACATATTTCTTTAGAACTTGTTTTAAGGGATTAAACCAAGGTACAATGATGTTAATGTGTGAACGCAATCTATATTGTTCAGATAAGTTATTGTAATGTTAGTCATGAACTCAATTCCAACGAAGTTTTCTTCCAATTTTTAATTTTAAATTTTAATATTATGTCAATTTCTTACTTTTAGTTCACTGAATCAAATTTTCATTTTTTGATAGATTGATTTTGATAAATAATTTTAATTGAACAACGTCACTCAAATTCCTCTAGGAGAACGATACTCTTAACTTAAGACTCTATTAATTGTAACGATTTGGTATACTTACCAAAAAGTTATCAGTTACCCTATTCTATTGTGTCTAGGTTACTCTATTTATCATGATTATATTATGTTTAAGATTACTTTATTTATAATATACTTTCTATCACAAATTTTTTTTATATATAGAATGAGAGTGAAAGGGATGAACCAAACCCTCTAGAATTATTTTACAGTTTAAAGTAATTCAATCCACGATATGATGTTAGTCCAGCAGCCAATAAAATAACCTTGCCCAAGTTCGAAAGTATATGTCCATCTAAGAACTACAATATTTCACAAAATTTAAACTTAATTTATTATATTATATATCAAATACTAAAAATAATTATAGTTTTTTTTCCTCTATATTTCTTTCATTTTATCATTCCATATCATATTATCTCACCTTATGTACATAACTGACTTTAGTAGATTTTTAAAGTAAATAAATTGGTTATTTAATTAATTTATAAATTAGTTTCACAAATTTAAAATTACCGATAAAATATTTTAAAAGCTTTTAGTCTATAAATTACAAACCAATTTTTTTTTTGTCATATTTTATTTAATTTATAATTTTTTACAATTTAAATTTGTTTTATTATTATTTATTTTAATTTTATATAAATATTAATTATTACATTATTTTTAATTTTTGTTGAGTTAACTTTTAAGATTTTAGATAATCATTTATTATTATATTGTAATATCTTAAAAATATAAATAATTAATTATTATATTATAATATCTCAAAGATATAATATAATATAATAATAAGTTATTATATAAAAATATATTCACTATATTCTATAAAATATAACATGTATAAACTGAAAGTTTATCCATTAACAAATTACTTATTAGATTATAAGTTCTTAATATAAATTAGTTTTGTTAAAGATGCCCAATAGCCAAATTAATTGATTTCGGTTGTTTCATGAAGTATTACAGAATTGACATACAGAACTTGAAAATAAAATCCAAAGCCAAAGTAAATCTTAGCATCAAGCATGCATATGTATTATAAATCTCTTTGTTGCATTTGAAACTCAAGAGGCAGAAAGAAGTATAAGGTGAAGAAGGAGTAAACAGAAAATAAAAGAGAAAAAAAAAAAAAAGAGTTATGAATCCATATTGATGTGTAATCAAACTGCCACTGTTCCATTTAGGTTGGAGAGCTGAACCCCAGCTGGTTTCAAATTATGATCAACATCATCATCGTTTTCACTCTTGCAGGAACAGTAACATGCATATAACAGGAGCTGAACTAGTCCGGATATTGCTCCAATACCGTTGCTGATCTGAAATAATATAAAGGTAAGGGTAAAAATGAAAACAGCATTCATAATGATTCACAATAATGGTTTACATGTGAATGTCGACATGTTAGATAATATTCTTAATAATTTATTAAAAAAATATATAAAATAATAAAACCAACTACTGTAAAATAAGAAAGGAGTGTATCAGGGAAGAATGAAAATAATAATAATAATAATAACAAAATAATAAATTGGTTTGGGCTAAAAATGTTTATAACAATGTTAAAAAAAAGTAAAATATTTGTTCATATTTTTAAGCTTCTAATTGAAAGTGGTGTTTATTTCTTTTATAAATCTCGATTCATAATGTTTCTTGCTTTACTTAATAATAGTGGAAGAATACACATTCAAATATTTAAAACAAAAGAAAATAATATTATAATACTAAAAATACTAAAGATAGTTATGAGAAAAAAATATAAATTTTGGACAAATTTACTTTTATTGACTAAATGAACTATTTTGTCTTCAATACGAATCAATCCAACTTTTTTTATCGTAATCTGTTTAGATCACCTGGTCATTAAATTAATTTAAATCCTAAACCCTTTAAATAGATTGCTTCTGTAATCAGATTTTTTCTGTTCACATGTCATGGTTTAAATATTTTCTAACCATCTTTTGTCCGTACCTAAGTCATAATAATTTTGATTCCTTTAACTACTTGTTTAAGACCCTGAATTCATTCTCACTCAAACCTACCCATTTGTGATGATTCACCAAAAATAGAAATAATAAGAGGACAATAAGGTGAGAAGTGAAGTTGCTATTTACCAGCACATAACGGTCAAAAGGGTGGATGAGAGCATATGTTGTCCAACAGAGACCATTAAGGAAGTTAGCCATAGAAAGCCAAAATGGCATGTATTTCACACTCTTAGTTTTTATAACCTTTGCCTGTTCATCGTGCATACAAAGACTATGGTGTGAAAAATGTTATACATTAACTATTATGTATTATGTGCTAAAAACTTATTAAATATAGAAAACTTACCATAACTGTAAGAGGAGAGACATACATCATAACATTGAAGATATCAGACAGAATACCAACCACTAATGACCTTTTCTTTGTGCCATGTAGTGCCAGCATTGTTACAAGAACAACGGCAGCAAAGAAAATAAGCTCGATGAGAAGGAAAATCAGTACCTTCATCTGAAGTTAGGGAAGAGACAATTAGAGAAAGTTAGTGTTAATGAAAATATTCAATTTTAAAGGTAATGAAATATAGCAGAACATTTGAGAAGAACAAAAGTTTCTTTGATCTTGGGCATCTCTTTAAATTAAATATATACTATTGATTTGGCAGGCATGAGTGTTTTAGAGTTAGTTCTACAATATACAACCGATAAAAATCATTCAGTCACTAACAATTAAAAAACCAAATTGATTTTAATCCAACTTAATTAACCCAACTTTTGCATACATAATATATATTTAAGTTCCAATGAGTGGTTACCCCAATATTTGCCCGTGAGAGGACTATTTGAAAACCATAATAAGATGATCGATACATAGTTTAAAGATGAGTACAAAAGAGTCAAAAAGAGAGCTAAATATAGGAGATTCTAGTCATTATAGGAAGAGAAAAGGGTAATAAAGTGGGACCATGTCATATAATGAAAATGTTGAAATGAATGAGTATAATGAGAGGGAAAAGATATGCACCCGTCCTTTGTTGGTGGCATAGATATAATATATGGTAAGATAGACAAATTCGAACACAAGCCCAACACTATTGATGGTGAGAACTAAAATGCTGTTTGGATGCACAAAAGGCATTCCATAGAACACCCAAAAAGCACAATTCAGAACCGTTGCTATGTAAGGATCAGGCTTGAACTCTTCCACGCTCTTCTTCTTCACTATTCCATAGAAAGTTGGTCTGCACTTCATTAAAACCAATCAAAATTTCTAATAACTCCAGTTCTGATTAGATGATAATGCAAAATTTTATCAATTCCTCTGTTAACGTATAACTTAATTATTTCGAAAAGCAACCTAAATTAGACTAATTACTGAAAACGACATGTAACAAATGAAGAAGAAAAAAACAAAACAGAGCAAGGAAGAAGAACAAGTGGTTACGTACGCAGGTGAGAAGAACAGGCCAAAGGAGATGACATTGCCTGCACAGAAGAACACGATTTATGCTAAACCGATTAAAATTTGCTTTCGTCATTATTATTTTCCGTAATTTAATTACTCTTCAAGCATAATTAAGTACATTTACGAAGAGAGAATAGTTAAAATTAATTATGAGCAGTACTTCCAATTAACAACATGATTATATTCCAAATTGTTTAACTAAAAAGATTACGGTGAAAGCAACACAAAAAATTGATGTTAAGATTGAGAGATTGGGAAATGAGAAAGAAAAACCTATTATGCCGACGACGTTACGAGCAATTGCAGGGTTCACCATTCTCAGGTTTTTTTCTTGTCTGCAGAAAGAATTAATAATGCAACAGAAAATCACAGAATGAAAGAGAGAGTGAGAAAGAGAAAGAGAAAAGGAGAATGCATGAGGTTGGGAACCGGTACCAGCCAGCGACAGCTACATATACTTACCTACTAGAAGTTTCCTTTTATATTTCTGGAATAATGTATATTAAAAGAAAAAAAAATTCATAAAATTGAATATGATTTCGGAAAATGATATT
This sequence comes from Vigna mungo, assembly GCA_036885675.1. Taxonomy (NCBI): domain Eukaryota; kingdom Viridiplantae; phylum Streptophyta; class Magnoliopsida; order Fabales; family Fabaceae; genus Vigna; species Vigna mungo. The sequence continues at coordinate 17,647,750 of CP144697.1, read as the reverse complement.
TTTTCACAAAATATTTAACAATATTTTAATTATTTTTTTTTAATTTATTATTTAATTATTATTGTGCTAATTTTAAAACTTAATAAAAAAAAATAGCATAGGTCAAAATGTTGTTGTGATAACGTATAACTATGATTTTCTAACATAAACTAATTATGATTTAAAGCTATGATTATTTTAGGTGCTAATGACACGTTAAGAAGAGGGAAATAGAGAGACGGATAAGGGATTATTCATATCTATTTTGATGTTAAAGGTGTTCTTCTTTCATCTTCATTAATGAAATTAGTGCATAGTGGTAAACATCTTATCCAAAATTAATTATGCATTAAATGAATTATTTTGAATAATTAGTTACATTTTTTGAAAATGAGAGTAATATTATATATATGCTTGGAAAATGTTTTGATTTATTTCTCATTTATTTTTTCAACATTTAAAATTAATAGATGCACTGATTTAAAGAAATATTTAGTCAAAGTCTTCCTTTTTCTTTACTAGATTTTTTTGTTTATGATGAAGTGTTGAATTTCAGTGACATATTTATGTAAATCTTAATTAGATGAGAAAGCAAATTAATGTCTTAATTATTTACAAAAATGTGTATTATAAGGTCTTTTTATCGAAAGATGTAATAAAAAAAATTAAAATATATAAGAGAAAAATGTGAAATATTTTGTAAAAAAAATTCTTTTTAACTTTGTCGAAATAATATAACATAATTACTATTCAGTTTTTTCTTGCAATCTATAAATAGGATAATTCAGTAGTTTATTTTTACACAACTTTTGTTTTTCTATCATCATTTCTTTTTTAGTTTTCTCTAAGATAATCACACTCGTTTGTTGATCTACGAGAACTTGATGAAGAAACAAGGAATTCTAATCAATAATTTAATCTATCAATAATAAAATTAATTAATTAAGAGTGTCTATTAGTTTTTAACTTTAGACATAGTAATTATATTTTAATTTTATATTTATATATATATAATCTCATACTAAGTGAGATTCTCTTTGTACACTCAATACATATTGCTACCGTGAACTATGTATGATAGCAAAGATTTACAGAATGATTATATTTTTTTCATTAACTTTTTTCTTTTAATACGAATGAGGAAACCTTTTAATAGACACGTGTCAACTAATAAACATGAATAATAATACGTTGACTTCTTTTAAATTTTCAAACATTTAAAAATATAAACAATTAAATAAAACTAAAATATTTACTAAAACGTAAATGTTAGTAAGAATTTTTGTTATGCAATATCTTTCAAAAAACGTGACTGTGTTTTAATTTAATATCAAATGTTAAATAAGTATTTAATGTCACTAATATAATTTTTTTTCTTTAATCGGTTTTATATATAACAGGGGAAGTTATCACATTTACGATAATAGAAAATAATGGATAAAATTAAAATTTAATTATTAAGGACAATTTATTACATATTATAGAAAAATATTAATGGAAATAACAATATCATGCGAAGACTAGATCAAAAGTAAAAGTCATGCACAAAGGATAATTACTAAACTTAATATCTGTTATTAATTGTTATAGAGTAAATATATATAAAAAAATTAATAAAATTATTTATTTTCTTGACTTGTTTTTATGAATTTCTAACAAATAATAGCAAACATGTTCTATCCCTTCCACCATTACAGTCAAACTTCTAACTTTATTTATTAAGGAATCAACAAATTAGGTAACAATAATTTATTTGAGTGTTTATTAAGTATGTAAACATCTGAATAGTGAAAAAGATAGACAAAAAGTAATTCTTCCTCTAAAATTGAATTCATTTTTTTTATTTAATTTTTTTATTTTTTATTTTTTATAAAGACGAAGTTATTTTCGTCATAGATAAGAACAATTTAGTTTGGTTTCATCGTTATCTTTCCATGAGAATCTGTTTGCGTTGAATATGGCTCTTTCACGTTACATAAAATATTTTCTTTTTCGAAAAGAAAACATTGAAAAATGTGTTAATATTTTCTCTTAAATATTAAAATACATTTTCTTAGGTTAAAGTAGTGACAAAAAAAAAGTGAACTGATATACGTTACATAAAATATTTTCTTTTTAAAAAAGAAAATATAGAAAATGTGTTAATATTTTCTGTTAAACATTAAAATACATTTTCTTAAGGTGAAGTCGTGAAAAAAAAAATAGATATGATTTATTTAGGGAGTGATAAATTGACTTGATGGGCGGAAAGTAACTTTGTCTCTTACAAGTTTTTCATGGATCAAATAGGGAAATATATAATTTTATATTATTTTTAAAAATAAATAAAAATATAAAGTTAAATAGGTGATGATAATGCTCAGACTATAAATTTAGCAGTCTAAGCTGTCATGTTTGGTTTGAGGGATCCAGTCTAACTGATCTAATCCTTTAAAGTAATCATTTCTAAAACTATTATGAAATAATATAATTTTCTTATGTAATCTTTCTTTGCATGCTTTAATTAATCTCATTTTTCTATCTTTGCTCTTATTTTATATTTAAAAAAATTAATTACAACTAGTATAACATATCTTAAGTTCATTACGGTAATATAAATTAAATATATATGCATTTCAATTATATAAGTTGTCATAGGTTTTGACTTTTGAATGATGCTAGACCTTTTAAAGGTTACATCTTTCGTCTTCACAAGAAAAATGTAAAAGTTAGTTAATTATTACAACTAAGATGTTGTATTTTTCCTATTTTGTCATTCAAAGTATCAATAATTAAGATAAGAAAGTGGGCATATTCAATTATTCTAAGTTAATTTCTAAGATAAGAAAGACTTATAAATATAGAATACTATATAATTGATTAAAAATATTTTTAAATATGATTTTTAAAATAATTACTATATTAAGGAAAAGAAAATCATTACATGTATAAGAAATAAAAATTTTGCATTTACAAAACTATTTATATTATGGATAAATTCTAATTAAGTTCTATTTATATACATAAAATGAAATATGAAACATGTGTCATATGAGAAAATTTAAGCCAAAAGGAGAATTTAAATATTTTATTATTGCAATTTATAAAAAAAAAACACATATATATATAGTATAAATATTGAATTACTTAAGAATTATAAAGTTTCAAGTTCCATTAATATCCTATTAATAATAAATTGAAAGAACGGCATCATGATGAGAAATTGACTGGGATTTTTTATAATTGAACAATATTAATAAAATATTTAAGTCTCATGCGGTTTTCAAAAGTTATCCTATTAATAATCTAGGTTGCCTAACTATTAAGTAAATCATTAAATGAAAAAGAAAGTGTTGGTTTGTGGTGTTTATATTCAAAACGTAATATTTTAGAAGTTATTTATATTTATATAGATAATGTTGAGTTGATAAATATTCAAAATGAACATTACTAATTCGAATTATTGGAATGACAAATTATTATACACATTAGTTTATTTTTGTTTTTCTAGATGTTATTTTTGTTGTTGTTTGATTTAATAGTGTTTTATAATACAAATATATGACGTCACACTATTATAGATATAAAAAAAATATTCGTACGTGGGGATTGTTTCATATATCTATATCATATGTTTTATATTTATCTTAAATATAATACATTTGATATATTTTTTAAAATATTATCGTAAATGACGTTGAGTGCGTCACCAACGAAAATGATGGTTACATGTGGTTAACTTTTTTCATGTATTTTATAGATGGACGATTTACACAAATAAATAATAGATTATTGATTATATTAAAATTTTGTGAATTCAAATTTTAAAAATGTATATTCGCATTTCTTATTAATTTTCAAAAAAAAATTATAAACGAGTTAAATAAAATGGATTTGAAAGATAAAGACTATATAGTTTATTCTAGTAAAAATATGTAATTTGTAAAGTGATTATTTTTCTAAACACACATCCTAAATTATTCTAAAGTATTAAATTGCATTACTCAAAGTAGAGTAGAGAAGTGAAACCTTAAATTATTAGTTACATTAAATAAAGATGGCCCCAAAATAACATCTTTGTCATGTGACTCTCGTTTTAGAAGCCACCTATTTTAACTTTCTCTTCTCTTAAACAGTTATTTTTATTTTGGAAAAAATCACTCTCAAACTTTATTATAACTTTTACACTTAAACGATATTTAAATATTTAATTGTCAGACAATATCTTCATAGTTTTAATTTAAAAATTATTATAGAAATCTTTTAAAATAATTCTTTTAACAATTGCAACTAGAAAAAATTATTTTTTATAAAATTTCGAAAACATAAAATAATTTCTTTATCATAATTTGATTTAACTTATATGCATAAGTTGATTTAACTTATAGAAGAAATTCAATACGTTTTACATGTTTATTTTATTATCTTATTAGTAGAGATAAAAATACACTATTTTATACAACCCAATAACCATTTACACCAAATTTTTTTTAAAAAAAGACATGGTAAAGCTTTTAACAAAGCTTATATAGTAAAACAAGATAAGAATTTATATTCAAAAGTATACATAACGCGTCGATGTATTTAAACAAATATTTGATATTAGTATACAATTATTATATCAAATTTGTTATCTATATCAAAATATATATTTATTTGTATTTTAAAATATTAAATACGTTGGTTTACGTAAATTTTCACATACATGATTTTATTAAAAAATAAATTCATAACTTATTTAGGAGAAATTGTATACTTATTGTAAATCATGTTTTTAAACATGTTATTACAAACATGTAAAATCATACTTTAATTTTTATTTTTTTTATATAAACTTGATTTTCATAAAAATATTATATAATTTATGTTTCTTCTATCATGGTATAGAACTATCACAAAATAGATATTCAAATAAACTTGTAAAATACCATATTATTTGTTAATTATGAGATATGTACACGAGAGAAAAGAATTATACGTAGACAAAGATTATTAAGTTTCCCTCTTAGAGATAGTGACTCATAGTCAACATTTTCAACGAGACAAAAGTCTTCAGAATTATGCTCGAGAGGAAAACAATACATGGCTATGAGGAACAAAAACTATATTTCCTCCTGAAATCACCCTTAAAATAAAAGTGTGTATATATATATATATATATATATATATATATATATATATATATTTGTTTATGGTAGGTAAAAAATTTCATTTCTGAGCAATGAAAGATTCTTCGGTTACTGTATCATCTTCATGGCCAAGATTCTTTGTCTCCATTGACAGAAAAGACAAGAAGAAAATAGCAGCAATGTAAAGTGTAAATGTAAGCACACACTAAAATAAGAGAGAAGAAGGAGAAGAAAATGGAACATACCTTTTCTTGAGTGTTGTTTCTCTCTGCTATAAAATTCTGTGCTGAGCTGAGAAATGTTTGAAAGAGGTTGTGATGATCATACAAAAACATTCCAAATGTATTTATAAGGAAATGAAATGAAATTAAAAATGTAGCTTGCTAGAACAGTTACCTGCGGAAAAGTAATTCACCAATGAAAAGAGGTAAAATTAATGGAGAAAGAGTTAGTCTCTGAGCTTCTGATTACTACAAAGACGTGGCCATTGTAATCAAAGTGGGATAATGCAAGGCTATTGCTTGCACAGAACAGAAATGGTTTTATTATTCAAATTTTTGTAGCTTAGGATGCTGCTAGCTACTCATCATTGGGATAAGATGAGAGCATGAGTTTGAACCTTGGAAGGCTGGTTTTTAAGCTTTGTTTCTTTTCAAATATTTAATCCATTATTAGTTTGGGAAACATTATTTATGGTTAGTTTGTCTAAATCATAATTAGATTATGCTCAAAATAATAATAATAATTAAATTTATGTATTTGTATTATTGTATAGGATTTGTCAATCATTATCAATTTATGTTTGATAAGATTAATTAAAAAAAACAATAATAGCATACAAGTAAAAATAATGTAAAATATACGAAGTCGATGATAATACTGACAAGTATTTTTAATCAATCTTTATTTATTTATTTTTTGTATGTATAGGATATTCAAATTTTTACTTTTTGAATCTATGTCATTCAATTCTTATTAATTGAATGAGATGATTGTTATTTTATTTTATCATTTTACTTATTTGTCTTTACATATTAAAAAAATGTAAAGCTTTGTGATTAATATAAAACAATATTCAAACAATTAAAACTGTCATTTTACAGTAATTTAACTAATGAAAAATTTAAAATACAAATATTCAATTGAAAAATTACTTAATGAAGAAAATAATAAGAACTTAATTAAAATTATTAAGGCTATATATAATAAATTATCAATTATGTTGAAATATTTAATCTTTAATTTTTTTTTAATAATATCTATATAGAAGTCAAATTCTATCCGGACTATGGTATGAAAAGAACTGATTAGGGCAGCCTAATTCAGCCTAATTCATTAGAAAGAATTAAGATTTGATTAATGAGCAATAGAGGACCCCATTTGAATAAAGAGAAAAAACAGTAATACCCACACCAAAAGTTAGAGAAGCAAATAAGCATTTGCCAAATGAAACGAAAGAGAAGACACTAAATGAATCTTTTTAACAAATGTTTGATGAAATTTTCAAGTGCCATAAACTGTAGGGTATGTGGTGTGGCTAAGTAATTATGTTGTATTTTGACTCTCATTGTTTTGGTAGTTGCTTTCATTGATCATAAAGCAATGTGTTAGTTTTCCATTTGCTACAACCTTATAATAATACTCACAAGAGCTTAAGGTGTAGAAGAGATAGAACGTGAAGGACATGGGTCATGCATGTGTCTAGATTCTAGAAGGTACATTACATGGTGGGGTGTATGGTGGAGTCGTGAAGCCATTGTTTCCATGGATTTGGAAATTTTGCATATAACAAGATGCATAGAACAAACAATGATTCAAAAGTTTGGTTCACTACTTGCCAATAAAAGGATACATAGATAAAACCTACTCGATCACCTAACTTGGGTACATGAGTTTATCTATGAATTTATATGAATTTTAAATTTACATGTATTATAAATCTTACATAGATTACAAATAAGATAAATTTATAATAAATACATAAGTGATACAAATTTCATATTACAAGTCGATTTATAAGATTGAATTAGGTTTAAAATTTTCTTCTTAAAAATGATATCAAGATCATTTCGAGTTTTTTCTAGTAATGATTACATTTTTGTTCATTAACTTTTTCTTTTAATAATATTCCATACAAAAGTGTAAATTTATATATTATGTACTCTAAATACTCCAAAAATTTTAGATTTTTTTTTTATTAAAAACATTTCTTATTACGAGAAGACACTCTCAAATACATAAGAATATAAGTATGTATCTCTTTTACAACATCAAAGGTTCGTTATTAGTCCTATATACTATTTATGAAATATCTACTATTGTATATATAAACATACATATATTATCATCACAAGTAAAAATCACAATTACAAAAATGTAAAGATAAGCTAATATTAAATCATAATACATATAACATTATGATCATCAACTTAATTTAAACCACTCATATCCTACCCATATAACAATTTTTTTTTTATAATTTACTAATTCTTTTTTATCATAGTAAAATAAATATTGTAGTGGTCATAAAATATCCTTAACCCCAACATTTCAACAAACAATAAGTTATATCTATATATTACATATTCACAATCCTTCAAAATTTCAAATAATTTTTTTTTATCAAAAATATTTCTTATTACAAGAAGACACTGTACATAAATATATATTCGCTTCCATTCTTATTCACAACATCAGGTTCGTTATTAATCCTCAATACTATGAAATATCTACTCCAATATATATAAACATATACACGATCATCGTATGAGAAAATCACAACCACAAAAGTGCAAGAAGTATTAAATCATAAAATATATATAACATTATCGTCATCAACTTAATTTAAACAATTCATATCATACTCATATATAATAGTGCATACAAAAAGCATATTAACCCTAAAAAAATTTAACCTCAAATTCATATTACTATGGATTATATTTCACAATATGTTTCATTTTATTCATATATACATATTACTTTTATTTAGAAACTTTTAAATTTCATTTCATTTTTCTCTCATTCAATATGGCCAATACCCTTTTCAATATTCTTGTGTGTTTTAAGCTCTTTATATATTATACGTGCACTTCTATTTAAAAATTTTAACATTAACATTGTGTTGTGTTTATTTTGCATGGGATCTTATTGCACAATATTAATATGTCTACATTTTACTTTAATAACTATATGTATATTCATTTCTTTTTAATATAATATATAACTCAGGTTTAAATGTAAATTTTAATCATATAAAAACATTGATGTACTACACATCACTAATCAATTATTAAGTCAATTTATAATTTAAAACAACTAAATTCATATTTAAATATTATTTTTTAGTTTTCTATTTATTATATATTATTATTATTATTACTATTATTGGTATTATATTATTAGTAGTATTATTAGTATAATCCACTACTATTACTATTATTAATTTTATTTTTAATCCATATTGAAATAATACTATTTATTTTTAATTAAATTTCTATAAAAGAAAAAATAAAAATAACCATAATTCATTATTAATTTTTTTATACTATCAAACTCTTTATTTAAATATTATATTTATAATTGTATATAATTATAAAATTTAAATATAATTATATAAATAAATCATTTATTTAAGTATAATTCTAATCATATTAATTTTTTTAATACAAATTAAAAAATAAAACAGGAAGCACGGGTCACAGACTAGTTGATATTAAAATGTTCTCTCTTTGAAGTTTGAGTTCATTCGGTATTAGGTTTTAAATATGGTCATGTGATCCATGAAAGAAAAATTCAATTTGGAATCTATCTCAAGATGCATTGTATCTTGTTGTAGAACAAAAGTTGCGGTTCTTTATGTTATTCCAAAAGTTAGGATATAAAATATAGAAGTTCGGTTTCATTATAAGGATATATCCATGATATAAAGTACAAAATATTGAATTATCATGTGTTATTGTAAGAAACAATTAATTGTTAGTCAATTTTATATTATTATTATTATTATTAATATAAAAGTAAAAATAATAACATGTTAAATTATTATTATTATTATTATTATTAAAAGTAAATAATAACATGTTAAATTAGTGAGACTTACTTATAATATATAAATATAATTTAAGTAGATATAGGTTTAAATTGTTTTAATAAAGAGTTTTAAATAGTTTTAATGGCCTATGTACTTATGTCTTTTGGACTATATACAAATAATTATTATTGTTCTGGGTGTGGGGATAATAACCTCACTCAAACATTCTTTTATATTTTTCTCTTAATCCATTCGGATTGTCTTGAATGTTCTTAGTCAAATTTTTTTCTTAGTTTTAATATCCAAGCTTCAAACCATATGGACGTGTATTTTAACGTTTAAGTCAGTAATTAATCTGATTGGGGTCACAGTAAAATCTTAAATTCACAAGAAATGCAATCACTTACCTTCTTACCTTTGACCTCTATTTATAGATTTTAAGATGGGTTTATGACTAGCGGAACTCTAATCACGGCGCATTGCCTACTAAATAACATTTCCAGTAATCTTGATTAGAGATGATGCTTAAGGGTACCTGCAACTGGAGGTCCCTTGGTCTTGTTCGGTCGGCCCATCTTCATGCTTGTACGGTCATATGGTACACAGGTCTTCCAAGCCCTAGCCAATATTTGCTAGCATTGGGATTTATTTTTGGGGTCGGTCGAAAGCATGGACCATAGACCTGAGGGTTCGCTTTCCACCTGATCGGGTTCCTTACCGTTTGGCCAAAATTTGAATTGAGGTTTTGGTGGGAAGACACGTGTTTTTCCATCGTGGCCCGCAACTTGCGGGAGTGACAAAGTCGCATTATCTGGGTCGTTGATTGTGGTCGAGATCAACGGTGGAGGAGTGCCCATGATCTTAATATTGTGCTTATATGCATGCAGTGGAAACAAGGTGGTTGAGGAGTATTGCTGACAACCATACATGTAGTAGAGAATTCAACCTTTATATATTTAGTTAGTGCAAAAGTGGCTAAGTAAGAAGTTGGAGAGAACAATAAGTTAAATTCGTGAAAAAATAAGTAGAAAATAAAAAGATATACAATTATGCACATGAGCTTCTAGCAAGAAATCTAGGATCAACAATCAAAGTAAAGGTTGAGGAGAATGACAATCAATCAATATTCAAGAGATTTTATACATGTCTGAAGGCAAGCAAAGACAATTTTGTGTCATCTGAGCCAATAACTAGATTAGATGGAGCTTTCTTAGAAGGGAAGTATGGTGAGGAATTGTTAACAGCTTTTAGACTATATGCTAATGACCAAATGTTTTGTTTTGCATATGTTGTGATTGAGGTTGAGAACAAGGCGTTGTGCATTCCCAAGAACCACACTAATCTAGTCAATCATCCCAACCAGTTTTGCCACCAACAACATCAACACATGTTACCCAACCATCTCTACCAGTTAAGTGAAGTATCACATGAGGGTCAAGTTGAATGTTAGGAGGGCACCAACTTCCAAACCATGACATGTTTTGAAGTTACACGTTTTATTATGTACTTTTCTAAAAGATTTATGAACCTTAGACCAACTTCTTTAATGTATGTCTGCAATGAAAAATATGATAATATTTCTTCTTAAGTGATGGATCACACCTTGTGTCATGTACTTATCAAGTGTTCATTTATATTAAGTTTATCAATATTGCTTCTTTCATTATATCATTTTCATTGTTTTTAGCACTTATGCAACCAATATCACAAACTATTTCAAAATTATGAAATTGTTCAATTGATTGAAAAACATTACATTAAACAACACAACAATATTACACACTGGTAATTGTACATCCTAAACATTACTTCCTAACTACAACCAAATTAAGTTAACTAAGTACAATCAATAACATTGTTACAACACATCATGGATTTGTCATCAACATTGAAACTTCAATTATGTTAATGAAACAAAGAACATAACCTTCACTATGAACACCTTAATCTATTTTTGAAGAATCTTAAATGATTTCTCCAAGTTACTTATAATCTTCCTATCACCATCCCTTTCTTCAGTATTCACGAAAGTGTCATTCATTCCTTCGCACCTCAGAATGGTACCAATTTCTTCAATCTCATCTTTAGTGCACCATCTAAAGTAATTGCAACTAACATCTTCATTTGCACTCTATAAAAAACAACAACAATGACAATGATTCAGTATTCCAACAATGACTTCTTTTCAAATACAATAACACAAATAACATAACTTCCATGTATTTTACTTTGTACTTAGGGCAATCTCAAAATTGTTTCCCTCTTTTCTTAGTAATTTTCGTTGTTCTCAAAACTAATTTCTCTCCACAATGGCAAATAAGTGATACACCCAAACTCCTGAATCCTCCACCACCATGACAATAGAGACTAGGGTTTTGCATCTGCCACCCATTACATGTGGAAGATGAACATGAATGGCCCACTAACACACCTCAACTATTCCAACCAGAACGATGAACAAGAACCAAGATGAAGAACGTCGAAGAAGAAGAAGAACCAATATCAACAATTTCAAAGAAGACGAAGAACCAACATCAACAATGTTAAAGAAGAAGAAGAACCAATATCAACAATTTCAAAGAAGACGAAGAACCAACATCAACAATGTTAAAGAAGAAGAAGAACCAAGATCAAGAGAGTGGAAAAAGAAGAAAAACTAACATAAAAAAATGTCCATTAATATAGGCTTCAACAAAATAAGGGATTTAATTCACACGTTTGCTAAACTCATTTGAATATCAAATGCCACGTATCTATTATACATGTCCACTTCATCATTTCCTAATGTCATTTTAGCTAATTTAACGACAAGGACTGTATTGCATCAATTTTTTCAAATTAAAGATCAAATTGAGATAGACAAATATTACGCTCTGACCCGAGTAGCATGGGGCACGTGGAATCCCGTGTGAATCAGCAAGGACCACCTTGCAAGGCTAAATACTCCTGGGTGACCGATAGTGAAGTAGTACCGTGAGGGAAGGGTGAAAAGAACCCCCATCGGGGAGTGAAATAGAACATGAAACCGTAAGCTCCCAAGCAGTGGGAGGAGGCTAGGCTCAGTCCGGTACTCTGACCGCGTGCCTGTTGAAGAATGAGCCGGCGACCCCAACATTTCCCACTTGTGTCCAACTGTTGCCGAGCAGTTTTTGGATATCAAACGGACCTCTCCAGAAGGTAATTTTAATGTGGCCGATTTCCCCTCTTTTGCAATTAGTTTCGCTACAGCACCAGCTGCTCTAGCTATAGAGGGGCCAATTTGCGTTTTTGCAACAAAAATGAGGATCAATGAAATGAGTTAACCTTTAATCAATTAATGTTGTGTTATATTATTAAAATATATGTGAGTTAAACCAACCTTTATTTCTTTTAAAGATGGATAAAATATCTAAATTTTGAGATCCAATTCTTAATAATCCAAATTCATATGGTTTTAAGGCCATTTAAATGAATTTATCTCAAATCCAAATTCATATTTTTGGATTTTAAATTTAGTCCATTTATTGAATTTGGATTTTAAAAGTTGGCTCTGGCATGTCGCTCTAGGCTGAATTCAACCATGTCAGACCTGGCTAAAGGTCGGTGTTGGCCGAAAGTCGACCCTATCCAAAGATCGGTCAAGTTGGTCCTAGTTGAAGGTTAGACAAGTCATCTTTCATTGAAGGTTGACTGAGTTGATCCGGAACAAAAGTCAACTAAATCAACCAAAGGTTAAACCGAGTCAACCATGATCTAAGGTTGAACTAAGTTAATCTGAGCCAAAAAGCTAGGTAGATTCAATCCAAAATGAAAAGTCGAACGAGTCAACTCAACCCATATCTAATAGACCTAATATATTAAATCAATCTAATTGATAAAGTAAATTAAATTTAGTTCTAATTTAAATTTAGTTTTAATTTAAATTTAGTTAATCTAATTAAAATGAGTGTAAATTATAATTCATATTTATTTTAATTAGATTAACTTAAATTTCCATTTTAAATCCAATTTATTAAATCTAGATATTGAAAAATTTCTTAATTTCTTTAATAAATATATTAACCTTTATTTCCTTAATAAAGAAGGGCATTATAATTTTTTCTTTCTTTCCCCATTTAATTGTAACAAAATGTTATCGAGAAAAGAAAAGAAAAGAAGCATGGCATGATTACTTTTTTTCTATATCATGACTTTCAATTTATTTTTTTACACTTTCACATCATTTGTTACGTTTTTCATTTCTCTTGTTTCCAAATCTATCATCATAATTCATCAATTTTGGGTGTGGAATATCATTGAAGAAACCAAACGCCATTGACTAGAAACAACATTCTTTTGCACGTACAAGCTTAAGGATGTAACTTTTTCACTCGTAACTTTATGAACAGTCAACAAAAGAAGAAAATGTGGTTTGAAATTCCCACTAGCAATGGCACATAATTCTCACAAACTTTAACTCTTCTTCACCACTGCTTTCACTTTCTATTTAGGGAGGGATTGATCTGATTTTCAGTATCTGCCAAAATCTACATCATTATAAAGTGACACTTGACAATTACGTAACAAATCACAATATGTGATTACAGTCCATATTCAACAATGTAAATTTTCATTTCTTTGTATTTTTCTATATATTTATTAATGTCTAGATTTGCGTAAATACAAATTGCTTAAGTTGAACTAATATCTACGCGTAATATGATAAAAAAAAAACTTTTTCTATGATAATAATACATACTTTAAAGTTTAATTTCCATATACTACATTTGAGTAAGATATTTCAAGAGTGATTGTTATAAATACTAATATATAGATGTTAAAATGGATTTTGACCTGAGTTACTAAATGTTTAAAATGAATTGGATTAAAAAAAATAGTTATTTAAGAAAATTCAGTTTTTATAAATAGGAATTTAACTAAATCCGATTCACTTAATTAAACTGATTCAAATTGGGTTGAGAGGTGATTGATTTGTAACCTATCAACAATAATAACACTTTGTTGATTTTTTTACATTTTTTATTATAATTATTTATTAATTTTAATTACATAAGTAAATATTTTGATTCCACGATTATAAAAGAATAAATTGAATCTATTAACTTTGATTGTATTACAATAAATATATAAAATAAAATATTTGTAAGTGAGTCAAATCCATTAATATGTGATCGGTGAAATCAAATTACAAAATTTATTATTGAAAAATAATCAGATTGTACTAAATTTTATGTGATCGGTCAAACCAAATTCAAAATTTATTATTGAAAAATGAATCAGATTATGCTAAAATTTTTTAGCTTAACCTATAACGAGGAAACTATATATGAAATAATTTGACTCACTTTAATATCCTGTGGAAGAAATATAGTATAAGAAAATGTTAGTGTAAGTTATTTTAGACACTTTTATGTTTTATACTTTTTTATACTTTTATGTTTTATATAGTAATTAAAAAAAAGAGTATATTATACAGTTTAAACTTGATTGCATATTTTTATTAATTAACCATCATCATTTTACAAATTGTATCACTTAGTTTTTTTATCATACTTAAGTAGCATTTTTTTTTAATTTCATAACCTTTACTTCATGTGCAGCATGAAATATTTTCAATATTGTTTCATTTTTAATTTTATTTTCATGAGATACTAGAAGTTGTTATATTTTATTTCACTTAAAATTTACTGAAAATTAAAAAGAAATTAGCGAAATTAATGTGAGAGCTGTCCACTTTTGTCATTTCCAATAAATTTTGACAGCTCTATTTAGCATTAAGGGAGAGTGTAAATACCTAATTACTACTACGTTAGTAGCGTTTTTGAGTCAGTGGACTGGGCTTTGAACGATATCTTTAGACACTATAGGCCCATTCTATTCACACACTCTTGTTTGTTATTTACACTCACACTTTTATATGTTTTTTTAGTTACGTATCATGTAAAAATCTTGACATGACATGCAACAAAAGATATTTATATATATTCTAAGAAAATCCGTTTCGCAAATTTTCTTCTAAAAATACATTTTATGTGTTTTGAAATTTTTGTTCTAAAAATTTTATTCTAATAGTTTCACTTTAAGGGAGTATAAAATATCATTTTGAAAATTATGGGGCTGGGTCAAGAAATTTTGGGTTGCAGGAAGAAAAGGCCTCAGATAAGCCTAAATGCACTTTTGGCCCAAAATGACAAGTTCCACTTTGACAAGAATACAAAGAATACTAATAAAAAGCCAGCATCTCAAATCTAAGAGGAAAAAAAAACAAAATAAAAGAAAAATCGAAATTAGTGTTAAATATATTATTTTTATCTTATTTTCATTATTTATTTTTAGTTAATTTATTATTATTATTTTTATATCTAAATATAACTTATATTTTATTATAAATAAAGTATCTTATAGTTATATTTAACACAAAAATATTAATTACGTATATAATTTTTTATTATATTCAACCTAATATTAGAACTAAAATATAAATAATAAATAATATTAAATTAATTAAAGAAAAAATATAAAGATGAGATAAATATAATAATATATTTAATAATTATAATAAAAAATAAAAATATTATGAATAAATATTTAAAACAAAATTTATTTTTTGAATAGTGTGTCAAAATCATGTACTTGTTTTTCCTTTTGTGGTTCAAAAGATTGAAGTGTTGCTGTTTTGGGGTGGGACATGTCAATTGATTTGTTTCATCAAAGCTACAAACTTTTTTGAAAAAGAAAAACTTTTGACTCTTCATCATGGCTATGGGACACTTCTCTCAAGATTCATGGATCTTCTAACTTACACCACTTTCTTTACTCATTTCCCATTTTTAAATTTACCATTTTAATATATGGAAAAATAACTAAATGGAGATAGAAACTCAAGGAGGAGATTTTTTTTTTATATGTATTTTGATCTTAATAATCTTTATTTAATTTTATGGAATCAAAAGCAAATAGTGAATTCAACAAAAAAAATATATTCTTTTTCCAAACATATATTGATCATAGACTATTACTTAAATTACACAAGAGTAGTTATTTAAGATTAAAATTGTTTAGATTGATAATTTTACCTCATATAACGAGGGAATGTTTTTAATCATTTTCTTTATGAATAATTCTATAAAAAATAATAATTTATATTATCATATTGACTTGTTCTGATTGGTTAGCCTCCTGTTCATACAATCTTAATTACAACAATTAGGATAATGTCCCACTTTAATTAAGCAAAAATAACGAAAGCAACATACCCTTTTTATTTTATTTTATTTTTTTGTGATAAAAGGAATTTGACTTTTGAGTAATTAAATTCCTTTACCAATTACTTTCCAGCTACAAGCAACAATATTCAGTATAATAAAATAGCGAGTGGAAAAAGATTCTAAGATCACAAAGGGCTACACTAATTAATTAGTAATTACTACTAATCTTGATCATCATGTTATAATTTTTTTGTATTAAAGTCACAAAGTGGATGGTCCTCTCACCCATATATATAGAGTGAGTGGTGATGGGAAGAGTTGGTAGCACAACATTGAAGTTTTGAATAACATTTTTAATTTTTAAATATATATTTTGATGGGTTTGTTAATAAATTAAAAAACTAGAATAATATATAGTTCTATTTATTTATAATAGTGAAAATTGTTTATCATGCATGTGTCACATCCCTAAAAGAACACAAAGGTGGTAGCACTAAAACTTTTTCACCATGATTATCACAATTTTTATGAGCCATACATTTAGTAACAGATGCCATCACTTGATGGAAAAACATATCTAAAAGTATTGTTCTTTCTTTATTTTCTTTATTAGCTTTTTTCTTTTCTTTTCTTTTTTTCATTTCCCACTTACCCTTAATTTTATTTTATTTTTTATTTTTTTTTTAAGTTTCAACAACAATTCCTCCTCATCCTCCATTCAACTTTTTCTAAAGCTAAAAGGGAAATCATGGACAAAGATAGCATATAAAGAGAAAAATGTCCAATCCCATTGCTGCATTGCATTTAGACCCTCAACTTAGGGTTGAAGGAATTAAAAAAATAGAAAGAGAGAACAAAAGGGTTTTTGATTTGTTCTTTTACTTGTATAGTATTTAGAGAAAAAGTTGGATGACCCTTTTTTTACCGACTACACCCCTTTTTTAATGTTAACATGTTACAAAAAGTGGCACTCCCATTTCTCATAGATAAAATCAGAAAACAATCCACCATTAGAAGAAGAAAAAAAAAAGTTAAGAGAACTCAGTAAATCCACCATTTCTCATGATTATCATATCAATCCACCATTGACTCAACACCTCATTCACACTGGGATTATATTGCTAGCATAAACCTTATGATAACTTTGAGACCATATTAGAAGTAGACTTTAAGTTTAAATCAACTCTACAAAACTGGTTTATAAAATGAGATTTACATCCAGTTATATATTATAAATTGGTCTTATCTATAATAGATACAAAAACACATACTAAGTTATTATCTATTGTGTAATCTAAAGTGTATCACAATATGAATTTTATAATGAATGATTTTAATTATCTTAAAACTATATTATATGATTAAATATTGTTGATTGATAAAATAAAGGGTTGAGTGTAGCACAACACAAGGAAAAGTGGCATAAGCCAAGTGTCCTAAAAGAAAATGAGTTGTGTTTGTTTTGTGGGTGAATGAACTATCAGATAGGAACTTTTCCCGAGGGATTTATTCCGCCATCAAATATTCAATGGCACTACCATTTATTTCATTTTAATTTATTAGGGTGATGGTAGAGTCTGCTTGAGAAATCTTATATGCTTTTTTTTCTTCTTCTAGGGCTTCATGGAACTTCATTAGAGATAGAGACAGCACTACGACTTCAACAGGGTAAAACAATTATTTAATAAAGAAAATTTAATCTTTGAGTAATACGTGAAAGAAAAATAATATCAAATTAATACTTTTATGACAATATTAAGAGGTAAACTCTAATGAGTTTTATTATAAAATTAGTTTGTAATAATATGAGATTTGTATTTATTCATTGTTAATTTACTTTATATATTTTTAGTTTGTAATAATATATTATGTTACATCAAGATATATATATATATATATATATCTTGAGTATTAAACTAGATATTAATAAAAAAATTAATGATGATATGATAGATTTAACAAATATTTTTTCTTTTAAAATATACTATTATAAAAATTTTAAATAATGATTAATTTTAGTGGTTAAAGATAATTAGTTATTATAGTGATAAATTTAAATACCAAATTATAAATTAAAGATTATTGCTAACTAAAATAGTTTCTCTTATGGATAAATAATTATAATAGATTTCTAAATTGGTAACTAAAATAGTTTTTATTATAAATTGGTATTTAAATTGGTCACTAATATTAGTTATCAAAATTTTATATATCAAAAATACTGGTCTCTACTTAAGAAATTGATTTTAAAATTGGTTTCTAAATATTCTTTTGTCACTAAATTGATTATTAATTAAAATATTCTTATAGTAATGATAGATTTTGGATAACTTTAATATCATCTTAAAAAAGTGAACTTTAAATTAAATTATAAAGTGATATTTAATCCTTCTTTTCATTTGATTTCTAGTTTATTGGAGATTCCACTAGAGAAAATAAAATTAGAGGATCATAACTCAAAAAAATATTCAAATCTTATAATTCTCTATGAGACACAACCTGACTTATTTTAGCCTGATCCATTATTACAGACATACCAAATTATTTTACCACCTGTCAAAGTGAGGATTAACCCAATATTTTTTAACTTTTTATTTTAAAATTTATTTATATATGTTAAACTAAATAAATATTAAAAACATATTTAATCATATACATATTTTTAAACTTTTAATTGATTAGTTAATATTTTCAATAAAATAAACTAAAATTATTATTACATTTACATAATAATTAAAACTTAATTTATAATTAATAATGAGTTAAGTTACAATATTATTACATACTTACATCTTATAAATATAATATAAAAAAAGCTAATCATTTATGTTATTTTTATTTTAATTTTTTTTTTCAAAAAATCAACAGACTAATTTATCCTACTATATTTTTATCGGTTAACGAATTAAACGGATCAAATCAAAATGAATTAGCAAGTTAAAAATGTCAATCTAATCCGAATTAATGAACTATAACCATTTTACCAACCCTAATATATATATTATTAGCTATAATAATTAAAATTTTTGCGTTAATTATATATGCGACCAAGAATTATTGTTTCCATGGGGTGAAAAACTCTTTTCTAAGAAAATTGGTAAAGAGAACGTGGTTTGTTAAATGTATATATACATTGAACTTAGGTAGAGGTTAATATATAGAGTTCATAACCTTATATTATGGGTAGGTAATAATTGTCCCATTCTTAATTTCAGAAAGTTTAATAAAGACTATGCGTATACGTTATATATAAATGTTTTAAAAGATAAACGTAGACTTTTAACCTAATGCTACTCTCATTCATTCACATGTCAGGCTACCCGTTTTAGATTCTTTTTTTTTTTCTTAAGAATTTTACTTTACATTTTTAGTTAAATGTTCTTATCATATTTTTGTACTTTATTTTGTGAATAAGGTTAAATTTCATAATTTTATTTAATAATAAAAAAATTCAATTTTACTTAAATAAATTATTTATTATAATATTTTTTAGGTGACGGTATGACAAATAAATTAGTGGGTAGAAAGTATTCTCTCACTTCGTTACTATATATTAACATGGAACGTATGCTTATATTGATAATAGGTATGGTGTGATATATATATATATATATATATACTTATCATTATTTTAAATGATTAAAATATTATTATTTTATTTGATAAATAATATATATAATTATAATTTCTTTATATTGAAAAGAAAAGTAAATATATATTACTTTTTATTAGGTTTTTTTATAAAATCATATTTTATTTGTTATAAAATCTTATGAAATAAATATTTGAATAGATATGAATATATGTTAATAAAAGATACTATATTTATGAATTACTGAAAATAAGAATATATATACATTTTTTGATTATTTTTTTTAATTTGTCACTTTTCTTAAATAAATTCATTAGTAATAAAATTTTTAAACGGATGTCAAATTTTGGACAAACAGTTTATTGTTTTTTTTATCAAGGATTTATTAATAAATAAATTCGCCATCAATAAAAATTTTAAATTAGATTTTATTGACAGATTTATAATTTAAAATTACTGACGATGATTTCAAATTCTTTTATAGTATTATAATAATTAAATAAGAGTCTATTTAAGCTAATATTGTTCAATAAGTCCATCTACTCCAACATTTCGTACTAATTAAATAAGAGACTATTTATAGTTATATTATTGAATAACTCAGACTATTTTCAAGTAGAGTGAAAAATAGATATAATTTTTTGAGTGAAATAAATTATTCATAGTATTTCAATCCATTACCTAACTATTATAATTTGAATAAATTATTTGAGTCTTCCTTAATTATTTTCTTTATACCTAATATATTTCTCAATCCAATATGTGTTAGGCTTGTTCCTTTTGAACTACGTTAAGGCAATAGAGAATATGTCTAAAACTTAGGCATTGATTATCACATGAGAGATTGAAAATTTACAATTATTATATACATATAATATAATGTTTTATCCTCACATCTAGTGGGCTTGGGTCCATCTTGTTTGAAAGAGGAAAGAGAGTGGAAAATGAAGAACAATATTGTTTGAATTTATAGATTAATTGTGACATGTTTGAAGGTGGGAGCTAAGTGGTATCAAGCGTAAGAAAGAAAGTGATGAAGTGTTCCCTTGATTCCATTCAAAAGATGCTTAGAAGATGAGAATATAGTATATAATATATTGTTGAAATTTGAGTAACTTGGTTATACCTTCTCTCCAAAGAAAGATTCTTTTAAAGTTTTTCTTATCCAAAGATAAACTAAATCACACATTACATTTTTTTAATAGATATCTTCATTCCCCAAAAGTTGAAATAGTGATATTATTTAGGTATGTTTAGATAAATTTGTTTATATCTACCTTTAACAAAAGAAAATAAAAAAAAAAATTGTGTGAGAGATCTCCTAAAGTTTAGTTTATGTATGAATTGTTGGAAATATAAGTCTGAATTTTTTATTGAGTAAAAATGGAAAAGTTGATTAATATATATTAAAAAAAGTTAAATATGTTTTTTTAAATATTTAAAAAATTACAAATGGTTCTTTATCAAAACTTTGATTTTGTTTGATTTATTTATTTTCAAAAGGATTGGTTTTAGTCTATCAATTTTAACAACCTTAATTTTTATCATATGTGGTAAACGGCGTTCCACTTCAACATCATAATGTGTCTATCACGTATTGATTTAATCGTTTTAACGAAAATTATTTTTTTAAATACACAACACCACTTAAATGTTTAATTAAAACGAACCTTTTAAGTAAATGAAATCAAGTGTGAAATCAAAAGATTAAGGTTTAGGTTTTACTTGATGAACTATGATACATCACAAATAAAGGTGAGTGACAAATAAAAGTGCATTCGACCAAGCCATGCCCAAGCTTCACCCCACCGCCTTCAATTTATTAGATTTTAGATTTTGGAGTCATCATTGATTGCTTATTATGAACACTAGGGCCTTTGAGAGGGTCATTTTCATGATTTTGAAGTTTGGGAAGTCAAGCAGTGCCTAACCAATAGTTGCAACCCATGCTCAAATCCAAGCTCGTTTGCAAGCACATGGGTTGAGTCTTTATCAACCAAGGTGGTGGTTTGAGGAGTTTGGGGTTGACTTTGCCTATTTTTGGTATTTTTTTTTTACCAAAATAGGAAAATTTGGTGTCAAAATTATAGGAATAGACAAATTTTAAAATTACAAGAATAGACAAGTCATGTGGGATATGAAGATTTTAAATGAAGAAGTCATACTCCTTACACACCTTTCCTAGTCAATTTGTTAGAATTGAAAGTCACTAAGGGGTTCATAACTTTAACTTGGAAGTTGTTAAGGAGGTACAGGATTTCCATTTGGAAGTTGTTACGGGGTAAACGATTTCTAATTTGGTTGATTTATATACACAATGTAATCAGTTAATTGATTATGTCATGTTCTACCGAGCTAACCACATGTTCCACTAAGCTAACCACATGACCAATCGGGGCCCCCAAGTTACATCAAATCATTAATAGCACAATTTTTTTCTTAAACTTCTTTGATGAGATTGATTGTCTCTTCTCTTTCATTTTGATATTGGTTATCTCTACCAAAAAGGAACATGGAGAGCTCGGTGGAGCATGAAGATAGCCTGGATAACTTAGTGGAACAGGTGGGAAGCTCAAATAGCTTGATAGAGCATGTAGATAACTCATATAAGTCGGTGGAGCTAGTGAGAAGCTCGGATAGCTCAAAGAAGGACATAGAAAGCTCGATAGTCTGAGAACGTACCTAGACAACTCTCATAACTTGAAAGAGCATGTCGAGAGTTTGGTAGAACATATAAAAAGCTTGATAGAGTATGTTGATAGCTCGGTAGAGAGTCTAATGTAATCAATTAGAAAATCACTTCTATATACAAATCAACCAAATTGGAAGTCGTTCACCCTAACTTCCAAATAGAAGTTGTGCATCTCCTTGAAAACTACCAAGTTAAAGTTGCAAACCCTAACAAATTTTGATTTTAACAAATTAACTAGGAAAATTATATGGACAGTATACGATTTCTTTATTTAAAGTCGTGGTGTCCTCGTATATGTTCTCGTAATTTTTTTAAAATTTTCTTATTCTTATAATTTTGACACTGAAAACTTTTCTACTTTGAGTAATGCAAGTGGGAAACAAATCCCTCCGAAACCCCGATTAAACCAGTGCGGTTTTCACCTTCAACAACTTCTCTCGTTTGAAACTGATGGAGATCACACCTCCTTCACATGAACAAGCAAAAGCTTCTTGAGATCTATTCTATGCACACAACATCTCAAGTTTGAGTCAGGTGTTGATGCAACACTTGCTAGAAAGAAGTCTCACATCCAAAAGCGCTTAAAAGCCCACTTTAAGGTAAACAATTTTTCATAAGATTGTATTCAAATGTTATAGTGAATACATTCTTCTTCTCTTTTCTTACCATTGTCTGAAGGCATTCCATTCTCGGTAATTGTAAAATGTTATGAAACTTGATGGTTACGATTTAGTGGATAAATTTATATTATCAACTTGTAGTAGACATTACCATTCATGATGAATTACTTAAGTTATTCTTTTGTATCGAGGATTTGGTTGTACTTATAGAATCTGTTTTTTCTTTATAGATTGTAAGTTGGCAGGTATAAAGTAATGTCATGACAATGCAACATCATTTTTATTTATTAACCTTATAAAGTGTTGGTTATAGTAATGCTTTTTATTTTTTTAATTAATCCTTAAAAGCATGGACTAGACTAACCCAATCGTTTTATTTTTTTAAATAAATTCATAAATTATTTTTTTTCATTCGTAAAAATTTCAAATAATATGTGGTAAGTAAGTATCATTTTAGGTCAGTAATTTGATGTTAGAAACAAGAAATTAAAATTAATGTTTTCTAAAGTAAAACAAAAAAACAAAATTTCGAGCATGGACTATTTGCAATTTTTCATAATATTTGAAAAATCAAAAACATATTTAACCCTAAAAAAATACTTAAATATCTTGTTTTAAAATTTTAAGTGAAATTTAACACAATAGGGTCTTAATACATTTCTTATACGTAACGATTCTTATGTCTAAAATTTTGTTTTCGTAGATCATGTCTTATTTTATGACTTTTCCGTAGTTTTCTAGAATAAACTATGATAGTGACTCAAAAACTTCTGTTTTAAAAAATCGTTTGTTTATTATTTTTATACGATCTACGGTCTCGTCGTAGTCCCGGTTACGACGACCATTAACAAAAGGGTGTGAGGGAGTTACTTTTGCCGCCAATGAACATTAATTTCTCCTCTAGTTATAGGGGTGGTATTATAGCCACTTTCCCTTTCATTTTCATTAACTGTGTGAATGTGCAACATCGTCAAATGCACTGAAGCGGTGTTGTTGTGGTCTCTACTTTCATTTTCTTTCTCCTTTCCCTTGTCGTGGTCTCTACCTTCCTCTGTAGCCTAGCCTTCTATTAGCTAAGGGCATTTATCTCTTCTACGCTTCTCCTTCGAAAATCTGCAAACTCTTGTTGCATTTCATATGTGCTTTGAGTATTGTGGTTGTGTCAGCCAAGGAAGGTCTCAGTCCTTCTTCCTTGCTCTAACCATCTTGCTATTAGTAGACACCATATAACGTTCTTCTTCATAGGATATATGTCGGTCTCATGGTGAGTGCAAAAAATGTTATTGTTTATAGAACAGACTATACTTTGCAAAGATCGTCCCCAACCACTATCTCTTCCTACCCCATCTTGTAAAGTTTCACAAACTAGTAATTCCTCATATATCATCCTCTCCAACTCTAAGGGAAATTGTGCTTGCAGATGACATTTCAATGCTTAAGTCAATTAAGTGTGTCAGATGATTGGTAAATACATTAATCAATTAACGTAATTAATGTACCTTGTAGAATGTGTTATTTATACTATTGTTTATGGGTGGATCACATTACCTACTTGCATGTTAATCTTGGTCCTTTCTTTTTACTTAATCATAATTTATCAATATCAACATCCTAACCGATATGGCTCTTTCCTAGTCTAATTCAAATTCATGTCCACTTTGGTAATTAAAATGTATTTGAATAGATATAATAGTTATACTTAGACAATGCTCAAAAATGTATAGTACAATATCCATTATAGGAATCATATCCACATCATAAATGTTATAAAATATATCTAATAAATGTACATAGCTTAAAAAGATAAGATTAAGAATAATTTAAATATACTTTCATCTCAAGTATCTTTTAATATCGTTGACAGTTCCAAATTTAAAAACAAATAATATTCGAATTTGATGATTAATCCTAATGTTATCTTAAAAAACCCATGACATAAAATATAAGCCCATAAATCATAAATAAGATTTTAGATCATAAAAGAATAAATTGTCCTATTGTGGGAAAGAAATTTTTAAAAGTAACATAACACAGCCTGTAATAAAATAAATGAAAACGTTTTATAATACTTCTTGTAATAAAAAATTATGATATAGTATTGTAAAGTGATATTTTATCATTAAAAAGATAACTATTTAATATTTCTAAACACAAAAATAATATTTTAATGTAAATGTTTAGTTCATATGGTTATGAGAGGGTTAAACACCCTTATGGAATTGTTAATATATATACTATTGTATTGTTAATAAAAGAATTATAGGGTAAATTTGATTTTAGTTCTAATTAGATTATTTTGATATTACATTTTAATATATAGAGTGAATATACTTTATTTATTTGATTTTATTAAATTTGGTTGTATTTTCAATGGGATAAAGATAGAAATTATTGTATAAAAAAACCTATGGAACACAACCGGCCAACAGATGAACTTTTTTTACTTAAATTGATCAAATATTCTTTAGCCAATAAGCTCAAAATGAGTGCATGTCGCTAATTAGAAAAGAAAAATTAAAAAGAAAATTAATAAGTAATATTATTTATATTTATTATTATTATTGTTATTTTATTTATGTCATATCTTCCATGTGTATATTTGAACATGCTTCTAACCTTCAAAGTTAATACAATTCCTTTTAATTAATATTTTTTATCAGTCTATTAATTAATAATTATTTAGTGCAGTCTTACACAACCATTACTTTTGCTATAAGAAGTAAAGTCATTGTGAAAGAAGATAGAGACATCAACTATCGTGTAACGAATTTGTGGTCTTTAATCTTTCAAAGAGAAAATATAAATTAAATTTCACCAAATGGGCATGCATGTGTAAGATGATTTTGATGTTTAATTTTTTTAATTATATATAGAATACGTCAAATCCTCTAGTTTATGTATAATTATGCAAAAATTAAGCCTTTCTATTAATTTATAATCTTTTTAAATTCTGTGTCTTTTCTCCTCTTTTTACAGAGGTTTTTATATTATCTCACATAGTTGACTCAAATATTTTATGCTTACATTAATGAAAAATAAGAATGGTTTTGCATTTTATTCATACAAGAGTTTCATAATAACTTTTATTAATGACATTTTATATAGTTGGTGATATTAATAGTTATTTTATTGTGAGAAATAACTATAGAACATGGTTTTCCATAATGTTTTTTATATTTTTTGTTTCTCTTTGGTGGCTTAATTGTGTTATATATATTTTTTTTCTTTTGAAGTCTTATATTTAGACAAATTTAGTCTTCCGAATTCAAATGATTTCATAAGATATTTCGAATAAGTTTATGATTTGGATTATTCAATTTTAATTTTCTCAATTAAGTTATTAAGTATCATAAAGTTGTGATTTTAATCTTTTGGATAGGTCATTTTAAACATTATGTATTCTTATATGTTTAAGATTTTTCAAGAAACCGATCTTTATATATATAATTTTTTCTTTCTTTCAACTTAATGTAGTATCATTTCTTTATTTCTTTAACCGATGTTGAGTAGTGACTATGAAAACAATGTTCAATTTAGTTTATATAAATAAGAGAATAATTACATAATTAATAAATAAAATACACTTTAATTATTTATAATATTATGATGAGTTTTTATTATTATAGATTTTGTTGGTACACTGGTTGTGTTGATACTTAATTAGTATGTAATCATCTTATTATTTACCTTAAACATATATCTTAATATAGAACAGAGATGTCAGAGAGCTGCATTTGGAACTTTTGAACTATTGAATTAAAGAATTTATATAGGATGAAAAATAAAGAAAAAAATCATTATCTTTAACTAAGATCACCTCATAACCTTATATATTCATTCATTATAAAATCACATTTTAATTAACAGAAAAAATAAAAATAACACAATTATGAAAAAACTTAATTAGTGTAATTTAAATTTAGAAAACCAAAACTGTTATTCATAGTTACAATATAACTATGAGACTCAAAAGACATAATTGAAATTTACATAACTAAAAATCCAAAAGTTTAATTAAGCATCTGAGCCTTCAGAAATTTAGAAAACTAGGAATTCATGTTCTTCGGTATGCATTAAATCGCCATTCTTCGTTCGTTTCTGTTAATCGTTCCAAAATTGTGCACCAACATATATATCCACATCTGGTAAATTTATTATTATTTTTTAAAACTATAAAACTTTGCATAATAATTTGCAAACATGAAATTGGAACGAGTATATTATTCTTTGTTTCGGTATATTAAAAGTCAAGTAAAAAACAATTTAAATATATTTTCTATTTTAACTTTTTGAGACATTTTTTTTAATAATAAAACTGTAACAAGAATAAGTACATAGAATATATAATCTTCCATAAAAAAAATAAGAAAAGTTCTTTAAAATAATATAGTCTTAAGATTCTACTATAGAAAAATGGTAAATTTCTCCAAAATATATATATATATATATATATATATATATATATATATATATAAGTATCTAAAACATAATTTTATAAATTCAGCTACAATCATGCCAATCCATACAATCTAAGTTCATGCATTTTCATTAATAATTTATTTTAATCAATTGCATATGATAAGTGTTTTGAACATGTTAATTTTTCAAATAAATTTAACATTTATTATGTTTTAATTGATTATATTTTATAAGTAAACTATACAATGAGAAGTAAGAAAATAAGGAAAAATATGTTTGTGATGTTTTTGCATATATTTTCAAAAAATTTAAGAATGTACAATGTAAATTCCAAAAACGGTATTTAGTAATATAAAAGCGGTTCAGGAAACCCTCATAAGGAAGAAATTTCAAGCATTCACCTGAGTATGGTTATAGCAAAAACCCAAAATGTGTCATTGAGCATTAAGAAGAAAATTTGAAAAGATTTGAAATGTAACTTTTGTAGCTAAACCACAAGATCACACGAAGACTACTTAAGGTGGTTAAGAGAAAACCTCGCATGAAGAGAAACCTCTAAGATTGAGTGCCAAAGCTAGAGCTAAACACAATCCTGAACATATAAATACAGACTTCGTGTTCTTAAACATCGAGTGGAGAAATAAATATATAATAGTATAATAAAAATACAGTGTTGAAGGTTCAAAAGAGACGTTTTCAATGTAAATCTTATGTCTATATGCTTTTGTGATTGCATTACAATATTCTATGAGTAGTAGAACTTTCTCATGTGAGGTTTGATGTAATCAATTCTAATTTTATGTACTTTTACTTGGATATTTATCATGTTCTCATTTAATCTGTTTGTTAATTAGTTTGTGCTTGTTATTGGATGAACTGATCAATTAGCTTATTTCACTAGTTTCAAATTGTAGTCCAACTCTCCTTATACTTTTAAAGGTTAGGAGTATATTTAAGGCTCTAGTTGGTTATAGAGTCTCACGCTTAAAGCAAGTATTGAAATTTGATTATTTTAGGCTTTAGATTTTAGGAATGGACCTAGAGTTATATTCAAATAACACTATAACATTGAATGTTTTACATAAGTTAATAGACAAGATGAGTAATGGTATAATAGAAGAGGATGAGATGAAATCTAATCATAGTATTCACTCCACCCAATCTTCATAATATATATTGATATCAATATTTTCATACAAAAATCTTAAAAACAAATTACCAATATACTTGCTAAATTCCTGAGGATACGATAATTTCATTTGGTTGTACTACAAGTAACTTTGTGCACTTGACAATCGGTCACTCTTTTAAAACTGAATATTATGTGATATTGGGGCTTTAAGGACATAAGCCTTATGGATACAAAATCTCAACTTAAGTTTACCCATCATCATCTCAAAAACCAAAATCTTAAAATGCATAAGATATAAAATTTATAAGATTCCCTTACATATTACAACCCATTCTATAACTCCTACATCTAGAATTGCTCTATCTATACAAGGAGAATTTTAATCACAAATAAAGTGAGACTACCATTGAGCATCTATAAGTCGCATGCATCGAAAGAAAGTCATACACATGAAAAACAAAATGCTTATCAAAGAAAAAAAAAACAATGAGCTTACTCTAAAAAAAATTGATCAAGAGCTTCTCGAGAATCTTATTTATAATCAATATCCTACCATCTCTAATCTTCAAAGAAATTAAAATAAAGTTAAAATTTCTAAAAAATATATAAAAGAGTCTTTAGAAATAAGTCATAAAAAAATAATTATTTTTATAAAAATTAACCCGTTGATAGACGTTATATCTAACCTTTTATAAAATAAAATAAATTAATTGAAACTCATCTTTATTAAAACAAATACTACTCTTAAACTAATTTATAGTTTCTTAGAATTAATATATATATATATATATATATATATATATATATATATATATATATATATATATATATATATATATATATATATATATATATATATATAAACCTAAAACGGATTAAGCGTGTTGAAGTAATATTTGGAATGTGATGCGAATAGAATATGATGGGAAATACGCGTGCCATTTCAACGTCTTTCTGTGAAGGTCGCAACCGTAATTCACAAGTTACGAATATTATTCTTATTTATACCTTTTTTTTTCTATTATTATTATTACAACCATTTTTCACCATTCATATAATACATATTTATGCTACGCTGTTTCTACGCAATATATGAGACAGAGACTAATGAAAAATAAAAAAATTAGTTTAGATGTGAAATAACATTCAAATTCAATCCACCAGTCATTTTCTTTCATTTATGGTGCCTCCACTCTCATTTACTTAACCTTATCACATTTCAATCATTTTCATATATTTTACTATTTAGAGTTTTTTTTTTCTTGTCTGTTTTACTAGTAAATTTTTTCTAGTAAAATTCAATTTATTTGAGTTTGGAGAATGGAGTTAAATTAAGTAGATTATGGAAATATTTTTAAGAAAAAAACTATAAGTAGATTTAAATTATTTTATTCTTTATTTATTATGAAATTTTATTTCTATAAAATTATAAACTTTTTGTATTATCTCTTTCTAAGAAAAAAAAAGATTAAGATAGAGATTAACCAAAATTTTGACTCAGATAAGTTTTATGTTCTTCCACAGTTGATTTCATGTTTTTTTTTTTTTAATACGGAAATTTTATACTCAATTTTTCTAAATAAACCAAGAAGTTAGAGATTCTTACTGATTTTGAATAAGTGGGTTTTGTACGTAAAAGTTTTAGAAATATAATTGGAAGTTTATGAAATCTATTTTATGTATTATTGAATTGAATGAATTTTGATATTAGATATTGAGAATTTAAATGAGGTTTTTGCTAAATGCAAAATAATCACTTTTACATGAGAAGCTGGAGAGTTGAATTATTAAAAGTGTTTGTAATTTTTTAGGTATTATTATTAGGTGATACATATTTACTATAAATATTTTAGAAGGTATGAAATTGTGAAAAAACTTAATGAGTTTTTGTCTTGGTTACGTTATGAATATTTTCCAATAATGAGATTTTGAATGCATTGCATAGACTCCATCGGTTATGTTATGTATATAGTAAGGATGCCACCTTATCCAAATAGAAATCTCAATTCTTTTAATTAGTTCTGTTGCTATCATGCATGGAACTCTATCTGGCTACCCATTCTTTCTTTTTCATTATTCATTATCTTAAATAGAAAATAAATAAATAAAATCAACATTCTTGAATTTTTATTTCCAGTTGAACTCATTAAAATAGGCCTAATTATATTTTTGTCGTTTATGTTATTTATAAATTTCAATTTGGTTTTTACTTCTTTTGTTTAAAAAGAGGTTCATTTTGATCAGTCATCTTTTACATTATTGGGTCACTTAGTCATTATAATATAGGATTTAAACTATTTTTTTGTTGATTAAAGTTTGTTCTATTAGATTCACTTTCATGGTGAATTTATATTCAAACTAAAACAAATATAAACATTGTGAAAATCATACCAAAACTGAATCTCAGAAACATAAATTAAAAAATAAGTATTTTTTAATCTCAACTTCATGATGATTTTGTCTTTAAAAGATGTCTCAGTAGATTGAAGGAAAAATGAATATTTAAATTGTATTTGACATTTATTTCTAAACGATGTGAAATTATTGTGTGTGGTAGAAACATAAACTCTGAGTCGAGGTTTAAAAAGAATGATTGGTCATCCTAATAAAAGGCTTAAGGGACTGAAGTTTCATTATCGGTGTCACAATTTCAATCCAAAGTTCGTCGAGTGATATCGTTAAGGTTAATCACTATACATCTAAAATATTGTCCCCTTTGAAAATGGGAACTCCATCACGATTTTATTTTTAAAAAACGTCTCAGTGAGTGGAAGAAGTATTTAAACTATGTTTGACCTTAATTCTTAAGTAATATAGAACTATTGATAATGGAATGAATATATATAAAATCAATAAATAAAAAATGAAAATAAGACTTTATGAAATAAAAAATATAATTTAAGTTTAATAGTTTTTTATCTATATTTCTATTTTCTTATTTATTTTTTATTCAATGTGAAGTAAATTTTATATTATTTTTTGGAAGTCAATGAATGAGTAGAAAAAGTAAACTATTGTATTAAAAGATGTCAACTCATCATCTTCTAAGTAACATCAATATTAATTTAACAAGAGGGACCACATTAATTTTATTTTATAAATAAAAATATCACTTTTAATAAAATAAAATAGAGAAAAAGTATTGAATTATTTATGAAAGACCAAAAATATACTATGAAACCTATAATTTAAGGTGTAAATTATTAGTAGAGGAGAAGAAGATGGGTTCAATGGATGAGGGTGGTGTTTTGGAAAGGTAAAGAAATGAAGATGTATTAAAATGGTGGTTAAGTGTCTGCCATTGTCTTATGCTTTCCATCACCACGTGCTTTATCATACATAATGCACATTTTTCAAATCAAATCTCATAAAGGATAATGATATTTTAAAAATATTTTTTTTACAATATTTTAACATCATTTACGTGTCATTTTATAATTAGTCTAAAATACTTCACAATCAATAATAATAATCATAAACGCTACCATGAACCAATTACAGAATGACACGTAAATGATGTTAAAATGTTGTAAAAAAAAATAATGTCAAATGATCATTATTCTTTATTAAAATATAATTTTTTCTAAAAAATAGTTAGTTTTGTCTCTTGATTTTGAGATGTTGAAGAAACCCCACCATGTGCTTGACAACGGAAAGCACTTGGTTTTTAAGTGTCTACTTGGATCTTCCATACATAGTTTAATTACAGACACTGTTTATGATGCGTTGGAGATGTTGGCTCTGTTGAGAGCAGAGACCAATTTCCAAATTGCAACAACAAACACAACCATGTGCACAACCATTTTCATTCCACTTCCAATCTTTTTTCATTTCATTAATCTACAAATACTATGTATAACTGCTAACTCTTTTTCATCACTCTCCAACATAACCATTTCTTAGTATGGTCAAATTTAAGAAACCAAAACAGAGACAAATCAGTAACAGTTTCTTCTTTAAAAATGGAAATGCTTTTACCATGTTGTAATAAAAGGGTCGATCGTTTTGCTCAATAATCAATACATAATTGAATTTGAAAACAAAACTTCAAAGAAATGTGATGACTTTTTTTATTTTTTCTGTTCATCTGATGCAAACTTTTTGTGACATGACAAAGCAGGTTTCATATTCTTCTGGCTTTTTCAGTTTCCAAGTGATGATGCTTTTGGGATCTTGAACATGGCGTCTATGATCTATCATCCTAAGACAGCCATTTAAATTTTCTCTGCAACCATGATTTCCACATGGAAGTGTAAAAGATGACAATGTTGAGAAATTAGAGTGTAGTTCTTGCTAAAGCAAGCTATTCTCTTTTCTTTTTCATGATGCTAAACTATAACAATTTTGAATCAATTGAAGATATGTAAAAAACATTGACATGTTTTAAAAAATGGTAAACGAGATTCAAGAAAAGTAAATTAATGGAGAGATTAAATGATTAAGAAAAAAAAAACGTAATAAAGGGCAATTTGGTCTTTTAAGAAGGAAGAAAGTACTATAAAGAGCGGTGGCCATGGTTCGGACAACTTTAGTCGCAGAAGACACTCACAAAGACACAGTGCGTTGACGGCATAGACAAACGCAAAAGAGGTTCGCCGGAAAAAAAATTCTCCGGTGACTCCGACGACGGTGTTTGAGGTTTTTCTCGAACCCGAAACTGAGGCCAGAAAAGGACGAACTTGGGTGGTGGGTAGGATCTGGCGGTGTATGATGGGATCTTGCATATGCCCGTTGGAGACTCCGGCGAGGTTGCTTTGGACCACGAGCTTCTTCCGTCATAAGCTTATGATCTTCTAATAATTCCCACACAAAAGCAAAAATCTCAGCAAAAACAACAACATCAGCGACCCTTCTAAATTTTCAAACAAGATTCTAGTAAAACAGAGTAAACCGCAAAAACAAACACAAACAAAAAACACTTTTTAAGTACTGATCTCTTTCTCTCGCCGGCGGTGGTGAGTGACCGAAGTGCCATGGAGTCTGGACGGCTTTTCTTTGATGCCTGTGCTTCTCGCGGGAACACCAACATGCTCTTCCTCGGCAACACTGAACTCGCTTTCCGAGGTTATTGTCTTTCGCTCCTTGCTCTTGAATTGATCTTTGATACTTTTTTGTATTGAAAATTTGGATTTGAATGGTATGTTGTGGAGTAGTTTTTGTTTGTGTTTGATATGGTTTACTTTGTTCTAAAGTATTTGGTGGTGTTCTTCCTTCAAAAGAGGAATCTTGCCTCATCAATTTATGTTGACCTTTAATATGACTCAGCAGATTGTCAAAATAATTGAATTTCACCTCTAATTTATGTTGATCTTTAGTATAAATCATCATTGCCAAAATTGTCTACATGAAACTTTGATATTGATTGAAGAAAAGTATTAAATAAACATGTAAAGAAACCGCATCCAAGGTTTTGTGCTTCTAAAATTGATGTGTTTGGTTGCTGGGGAGTTAGGAACAGAAAGATGGTTCTGGTTCTGGTTAAGGAAAAATTAAAGCTTAAAAAAGGCATGATTCGATTTGGGGTTGTGATAAAGGAGGCAACTTCCTTGAGAGTGACAAATAAGGAAATAAAATTTCTATATTTATTCCGCGTGTGAATTATTATGTTGAGACATGAAAGAGAGTTAATTGATGAAGTTTTGGTTTTGGGATTGAAATGGAAGCAGGGAGATCGATGATGAGCTTGGAGGAAGCCTCAAAGAGGCGACCTTTCTTCACCTCACCGGATGAACTGTATGACGAGGAGTATTATGAGAAACAGATGCCGGAGAAGAAGCATCGCCTCAGTTCTGAACAGGTTGAGATTTGAATGAACTGCTATTTCTTCTTGTTGTTGTTTTGATCAGCAATTTGATATTCAAAGCAGTTCTTGTAATGAATAACTTGAACTTTGAATGAATTGCTTTGAGTTTGGCTTCTAAATTTAGTAGTGTATGAAAAAAAAATGGTTGGCTTTAAAGAGAAATTCCATTATGTATCTATAAAGTGGTTGATTTTGAAACCATTTCTTATTGTTAGTAGTAAATCAAGACAACTGTAATCGAGTTGAATGGTTGGTGGTGTTATTAATTGACTAATGGATCTGATGAGAGAGATAATGTATAAGGCAAATTCCTGTGACAGTTTGCAGTGAATATTATAATGTTGTGACAGTCTTGTGTGATTGATGGTTAGGTCCATCTGTTGGAGAAGAGCTTTGAGGAAGAGAACAAACTGGAGCCTGAGAGGAAGACCCAGTTGGCCAAGAAGCTGGGATTGCAACCAAGGCAGGTAGCTGTTTGGTTTCAGAACCGCAGGGCTCGATGGAAGACCAAACAGCTCGAAAGGGATTTTGATGTTCTCAAGTCTTCATACGATACCCTTCTTTCATCCTACGATTCACTTATGAAGGATAATGAGAAACTGAAATCTGAGGTACATTTATGCATGGATAAAATATTGTAAAAGTAGTAAAATCATTGTATCTGGGCAACAGGGGTGTTGAGATTTTTTAATTTAGATTTGGTTGCTCATATATGCAATTTGAGAAGTGGTGAATGTTAAGACACAAACAAGGATGATATATGTTTATATACACATAAGATACTTCTACGACCTTTTAGAGTAATACCAAAAGTAAATTCGTGAGGACTTATCGTGAGGACTTATCCAGAATGGATAATATCTTACCACTGTAGAGACCTATGTGTGTTGTCCATCCCTACAATGAATGATGCAACGGTTACTTACAGCTATAGGTATGGTAGATGTATGATGAAAAATTGGGTGAATAGAGTATAATAGAATATAAATTGTGTGTGAACAGTTGGGGGAGTGTATAGGATAGAATTAGTGGCTTCACAATCAGAACTCCATCATAGCATAGCATAGGGAAAGAAGTCGACACTTGACATAGAAGATGATTGGTAGCTATCAAGAAAGGGCCCTACACATGAGATTCGACACTATAATAATCACAAACTACCAAGAGTAGCATCTGTTCTGAACCCCACCTGGTTTGCAAAGAAGCCACTTTCAGAGTAACTATGCGAATATACCTCTATAGATTTCTCAAAATATGCTTTAAGACCCTCTTTTGTGAAAGGGACTGATGAACTTTTTAAAAAAAAGGAGTATGCAAGCTAGGCCATAAACTAATTAACAAGTGGACTTTTGTTTTTTAAAAGTGTGGTGGATTGAATATCTTAATGACATGTTGACTATTCCGCAGGTGGTATCCTTAAATGAGAAGCTTCAAGTTCAAGCTAAAGAGGTGCCTGAGGAACCATTGTATGACAAGAAAGTTGATCCACTTCCGGTAGAAGATATAGCTTCAATTTTCAGCACAAGGGTGGAGGACCACCAGAGCAGTGGGTCTGTTGGAAGTGCAGTGGTGGATGAGGGTAGTCCGCAGCTGGTGGTTGACAGTGTTGATTCACACTTTCCGGCTGAGAACCCTGGTGGCTGTGTGGGCCCAGTTGAAAGAGTTCAGTCAGAGGAGGAGGATGGAAGTGATGATGGGAGGAGTTACATGGATGTGTTTGTGGTATCTGAAACTGAGAACCAAAACCATGAGGAAGGAGAGGGATTGGT
The DNA here is from genome assembly GCA_036885675.1 of Vigna mungo. Taxonomy (NCBI): domain Eukaryota; kingdom Viridiplantae; phylum Streptophyta; class Magnoliopsida; order Fabales; family Fabaceae; genus Vigna; species Vigna mungo. Next base: position 17,611,416 of record CP144697.1, on the reverse strand, counting down.
TTGGTGGACCAATATGTATTATGTTGGATAAATGATAATGCAGCAGCAGACATGAAATTAGAGGCATAATTAAGAGAAGGTAATGATAATAATATTGAATAATTAGATGTATGGTGTGGGCAAGGAGGAAAATGTAAACGCCCGGGTGGCTTGGATTCCTAGGAGTTGGAGTGTCCTTAAGCCAAGTTTAATAAATAAAGTGTAGTAGTAGTAGTAATTTCGTCTAATAATGTCAAGTGTGGGTTAATGCTTGTACTTCTTCCAAAACTACAGTAAGATTATTTAATGTTTAAGTATAAAAACATAGTTAATTAGTAAGTCCATACATAGATTTTAAGTTGTTCTTCTTTTTACCTTCCTAAATCCTCAATTTTCGAAAACCATTTGGATAAGATAATCTAGAATCACATCGGGGCTGAGGCCCACAAAGGTAGTAAAGAGCACAAACTGTCTACTTTTCAACAGATAATATTATTTTCACACACAAATCATGGCAAATAGGATGAGAAAAATATATCCTTGCAATCTGCATATAAAATTCATTGCAAATAGTTCACACATGACAAATAATTGATACTTAAAAATATTTATTATTTATGATTTTATAAATAGATAAATAATTTAGATATCATAATATCTGTATCTACAAGTATATTTGCAAATAATTAAAATTAAAATTAATTTATATTTTATTAAATCAAATTTAATTAAAATTATATTTTAATTTATATTATATTTTATATTTTTTTAATTTTATTTAAATTTTATTTTTAAAATTTATAAAAAAAATTCTATTGAATATATATTCATCATTTATATATATTATAAGTTTTAAATATTTACAAATATTTTTTAAATAAGTACTTGACAAATAACAGAACAAATAAATAATTTTTTTTTATTATAGATTGAATAATAGATAAAACCTGTCTGTACCCATCCAACCTATTTCCATGCCTAATGGTGTAACCAATGTGTATATTTACTAATATTATCAGCAAATTCATGAATTCAAAACATAGACAACAAAAACCAATGTGTATATTTACTAATATTATCAGCAACTTCATGTATTCAAAACATAGACAATCTTAAATCTTTTATATAAAATGTACAATCTAATCCAACACCATCCAACGCCAGATCTTCTGGTTGAGACCGGAGACTTTCAATGAACAGAAAAAACTACACGGATCAACATCAATTTCTCACTAGTCACAACGAATTTATTTGGAAGATACGATGGAGGCTTCCAGCACTATATTTGCTGAAAGTACATGCAACTTAATTACAGAGAAATATCATGATTAACAATAACTCAAACTGATCTAAAGATCATAATCAAGCAAACAATGATTTGCAGAAATCACTCAATCTACTTCACGAACATACCCAAGTAACTTACCTATATCGGCTTATACCACGTTATGAAAGGGGTATCCAGCTTCCTCCACCCCACAATTGTCATTGACACCTCCACAATGAGGAAATGGACTTTCTGTTTCTGAAATATGAATCAGAATACTAGAAAGGTGTCACAAGTAAATTGAGGGATATAGACAGAAAAATCCATGCAAGTGCTATCTCGGCACGTGCAATGCACATGACGTAATACCACAAATCATTAACTACCAGACATACCCCGCAGCAGTGCTATAACAATGTAACCCCCAAAGTGTAACTAAATACTTATTTTGACGCTAAAACAGTGAAGGAGGGGGTCAAATATTAGTGTGTATACATTAACCCCAACACACGACTAGAAGATTATAGGAATTCTGCAAATAAAAAAAATCAAGATCACGCACGACGCAAGCACAAAGCAGATGGAAAAAAAGCTTTGATTCCAATAATTCCCCCTGCATTCTAACACATCTGCAGATGCCCAGGAACAAAATCAAGGGCATGCGTGTGCAGGACCTTTGGTGGGGTGGGTGAGAGAAAAAGTATAAAGAATGAAATATTGCCTACAACTGCTCAACTTTAACATTTTCTGACTTCTTTCCCATCCTTTTCTTTTTTACTACTTTCCTCCTATTCCTTTACAATAATTCCATTTGTATACATATATGGATCAGACTCTGCTAGAAAAATGAAAAATGGTTCTTCTCGTTATGGAGCAGCCAACTGGACATCTGCAGCAGAATTATAATTTCAAAATTGGACGCATCCTTACAATTCCCTCGTACTGTTGCCCCACTGAAAGCAGATAATGTTATAAATTCTGCTTAGCCAAAAAAAGGCATCCGAGTTAGCAGGTCAGCTTTACCTATATGTACAAGCAGGCAAGAGACACCAGCAGCTGTGGCTGCCCCATTTTACAGCCTTAGGTTTGCCCAATGAACCAGTCATACCAGTGGATGATCACATCACATCACAAAAGACTGACCAGATATCTGATTTTCTGAAATGCAAGTATAAGATCAACCATCTGATTCCTTCCTTTTCCTGTTTGACTTCCGGCTTCCTTTGGATTTCTCTGCATCCACATTCATCGGGGGTCTCGTCTCTGCTGTGCCAGAAGGTTCAGAGCTATCAGTAAGACTAGAATTGGGCGTTTTCTCGTATATAATGGCTAAATCAAGAGAGTATATGCGAAGGGCAAGGGAAGGCAAAGTAGAAGATTTCGCAGCAGCTGAGAATGATGACCAGTACCACCAGTCATTCCTCAAGTACTCCGTCTTAATCATATCTTCTAAGGTAAATGTCGCCTGAATCATCTGAGAAAAAGGAAGGAACCTCTATTAACAAATATAAATTCATATAATCACTAACCTCTACAGTATAAAAATATTAACATCTTTTTTAGACTGATATCAGAGTTAAAGCAAAGTGGCACTAGTAAGTCCACAAATTATTTTCTAGGGTAAATGTTGCACGAATCATCTGAGAAAAAGGAAGGCATCTCAATTAACAAACACTAGTGGAAATACATGCACTCCGCGGATGTTTCCACTTTTTTTTCATGGCAAAAACTTCATTAAACTATAAAATGATTTTTAGTTATTGAAATAAAAAAGTGTGTAATTTTCAATTTATAAAAATATTTTATAGCTTATAAACGATTTTTATGATTTTTTTATTGTGTAAATGGTTTTTTATTATGAATTTGAATTCAAAAAAATAGTTCCTAAAAGGGTAAAATTGGAAAATAGTTTTTTATTTGAATTTTAAAAAGTAGTTATTAAAAGGATAAAACTGAAAAAAAAAAATATATATATATATATATATATACATATACATATATATATATATATGTGTGTGTGTGTGTGTGTGTATGTATGTACACCAAAAGGGTGAATCCCCTTGGTTAATAGTATGGATACAGATGATAATCACTAACCTTCTTGAACTATAAATATAGTATAAATATATTAACAGCTTTTTTTCACTGATATCGGAGTTAAAGCAAAGTCGCATTATTAAGTCCACAAAGTATTTTCTATCAAGAATAGAGACATCTCAATCAGGTAAGTAGCAGTACAGAAAGTAAACGAATGAGAAACATGTGGAGTTGGCAATGCCTGTTAAAAGAGAACTGTATGTTCCAGAGCCACGGATATAAGACAAACCTCGTATATAGTCTCTGCAGATTTCACAAATGCACGCCAAGCCTGTCTTCTGTCAGACTCGGCCTTTGACGGTCTCAGAGCAAATGCCGGGAGTGCAGCATCCATGTCAAGCAGATTAATCTTCAGTTGCCTCAAGATGTGAGAAACCTTTCCAACTAATGGTTTCAATGACGACATAGGAACCACACAGCAGCCATCTCCTATATCTGAAACAGGACCACAAAAAGGGAATTTCCCATCTCTTTGTTCTCCCGAGGATGATTTAATGGATTTATTGCTTTCGTTGGCAGCTAACCTACCAGTAGAAATGCCTGAGTTATGGTCAAGACATGCACCAGCTCCATCAGTATTTCCCTGAGAACCCCAGCTTTCCGTTGGTTTGGACAAAACACCAATAATGTCATCCTTAGAAGTTGAGAATTGTGCATACTCGATAACAAAAGGAGATACAGAAGGAACAAAGGAAGGGATACCATCTGAACCAATAAGACCTATTTCTTTGACAAGTTCCTTGTTGGAATCATTTGTCTCAAACTTGGAACATATATCTTCAAAATTAAATGGGCATGTGGATTCTTCATTTGAAAATTTAATCACTCTTGAGCTAAGCTTAGAACCACCACCAATTTTGGTTCCAGCTGTTTCTGCATCAGCTCTGAATTTCTCTCGTGAGGTATCACATCTTAAGTTCCCTTTTCCTTTAGAAGATCCAATTTTGTTCCTATTCTTCTCTGCAACCGGAAGACCTGCATTACACTTGCCATCGTTGTGTCCATCAAATTCAACATCACTCAAAACAGTTTTGTGACAATATGTGCAGTGTCTCCTATAGGGCCATATGGGTTCAAGGCACTCACACCTAAACAACTTTTCATCATCAGTTGTTCTGGACTTTTTATTTTGCTTCTTCCACGTCTCAATATCCCACTCAAAGAAGGGACCATATTTCTTTTCCAGCAAGGAAGTCGCCTTTGTAACAAGAGAGTTAGATATTGTTTTCTCTCTATTTCCGGGAATAGAAACAGGTCCCTGGTCCTCAACCTGCTCTTCGGTCTTCGCATTAAGGAACTCTTGGAATCTTGATCTTGGCCCCTGCATAATGGAATCTTTCAGTTCCCTTTCCTTAGGGTCATTATCGTCCAGCCAACCTAAGAGCTCTTCAATTTCAGCATCAGTTTCATAAGCAATCCATGGTGCACTATTGACCAAAGCATTTCTAAGCTGAGACATGAAAGGAGAGGATTCCTTCTCAGTTAGTGAACAATTCTGCAGAACAGAAAACTTCTCCACATAGTCTCTGCTAAATGACATTCCTTTTCCATGAAGCAGTGCAGCACTTGCATCAACAACTATACGTGAATGTCCTCCAGGCAAAGTTGAAGCCCAATACAATCGACCGATGGAATCAATGCCCAAAAATTCCCGGCGAACAGAGAGCCTAAGCAGCTGTGATACTACATTAGTTATGGAGTCCTGCAATAGTGAAATATCACGCTTGATGGCATTGAGCTCAAGGTGATAGGGTTCTGACTCATTCAAAACCATATGTGAAGTATCAACTGGCACCCCACCTTGCTGGCATGTCACAGGTGTAGACATGTCCCTTCCCTCACATTTATGGTGGTTACCCTGTGCATCAGCTGCTCCAACAGAACCATTTATTTCTTGAGACATATTTGGTGATGGAAAAGATTTGGGAGATTTATCAGTACATTGAGACTCCACAGCACCAGAAACATTTCTAAATTGTCCCTCTACATCTAAGGAATTCAAATTTTGGCTATCGGAATCTGAATTTGTCACAGATATGCTTTTATCTACACTATCAAACCTATACTTCTCTTTAGTTGTCTCTTCTGAAGGCAGACTATCAACAAATACCCCAAAATTACTAGGATTGTCAACTGCAGTATGTGGCTGGACCAGACATTTAGCAGTATTTGAAAATGAAGTAGTAACCCCTTCCCTAAGACCAACTTCTCCAGCAGTATTTAATGAGAAAGTATCAATTTTAGCTGCTTTTGTGGACAAAACGTCCTCTCTGGTTTTCAGGTTTTTCCACTCTACAGAATGTGCACGCAATTTCTGATGTAACTCAGCAGACAACTCTGCACATTGCTCAAGGTGCTGGCGTATCATGGAAGAGTTAAGCAACTCATCACACAAAAATTTGAGAAGGAAAGTTCTCTGCAACCATTTAAAATAAAAACTAATCAAAACACAAACACAGAAAAAATTTCTACAGTTTCAGAAATACATTATCAATCATGACTCAAGTTGCTAACCACAGCGCAACTTATGCTTCAAGCATATCACGATGTGCTCAAAACAAAACAAGAAAAAAAAAGGACCCTTTGCCTTTAAAAGCAATATTTTGATGGGAAACCTTTTATACACATACAAGAAAATGAGCAATGCCAAAAGCAATCAAGTAACAAATGAAAATCCTGCAACTATAACTCAGGATAAGATATCGTTAGTTCAAGATAGAACCCCATTAAGATTCATTTTCAGATCATAACAGAATAGGAAGCACATACCAGCACCCTGCAATTACCAACAAAACTCTTTCTAGAAAGATACCACAAATATGAAGTTCAAAAATAAGACAATTAGGTCATTCTACCTAGAATGTTTATATGATTTAGCTATATTGTAAACAAAAGGTAACAAGTAGATGTGCATCAACTAACCTCGGCCAAGCTGTGCTCCCAGTATTCTTTTTCTTCAATTACAGCTGATAAATGAGTAAGGGATTCCAAGTAAAGAGAATTAACTTCACCCTGGAATTTTTTACTTCGGCGTTTGCCAATAACCTGTGTACGTTCTGTAACATCTTGAGTTGCATGTTTACCATCAACACAGGAAGGACAGTACCAGTTTCCCTCTGGGATCCTTGCGAGGGGAGGGTTTAAGCAATATGTATGATACTCAGCATCACAAGTATCGCATAGTAAAACACTATCATCATCCCTATCAATGCCACATACTTTACAGACTCCCTCATCCCAAGGGGCCTTTGGAGTTTCTTTCATTGACTCAATAAAATCATCAACTTCCTTTCTCATTTCTGCAGTTAAGCATTCCAGTTTAGCATACTCCATCAGTTTTTGCACATTCATGACAACCTGTACCCAAGGAGAAAATTAAATGTTCGATTAACAAGAAAGCACAAGACAAAATTTACAGAAGTAGACACAAACAGGCTACCAACCTCCTCATTATATAAAGATTCAAAGTTTTGGGATAATTTTTCAGCCAATTCGAGTAAATCAGGTTGATCCCCAAAAGCAACACGAACATTGTTCCACAGCTGCACCATCAAATCAACAGTTTAGTGCCTCCACACAAGTCACAAAAGAGCATTGTAAGAATGACTCGGCATCAACAGTAAATGAAGAGCATGAGGAAATCAATCATGATGCCCCTTGAGCCAGAGACTAAACTGGTGCACACACAACCATAAAAGTGTATTTGCAATAACCTTTACAGAGAAACAAAATGGGTCTATATGGTGGTAGTTATCTAAAGTAAAAACAAAATAGAATGTGCTTCAACAAGCAATCAGAGTTTGATAACACACTGACCTCCCGAACATCCTCAAGAAAAGCTTCATGAGATCCACCATAAGCTCCGGCAGCTAGTCTAAGGTCAATAGTGCGGAAGTCAATAGGGCGGGCCACCATGGCCGGAGAACCAAGAAGCCCCTCATCATCATTATCTGAAGAATTTATCAATTTTCTTCCCAGCAAATTGCAAAAAACCTTTGAATCATCGGCAGCAGCAGCACGCCGTAATACAACGCGACATCGTTTCATCATAATGTCAGAAATTGATATAACAATCTTCCTTTTCTGTCCTTTACTGGGATTTGATTGCGGTCCTTCACCAGCAACATCAGCCAACACTGAAAGAACTGCTTTCTGTTTTTAAACAAGAATAATGTTCAATTAAGATTCATGTTTCCTTAACCAAAAAGAATAAACTTTATTTTAACCAGATGACCTACCAGATAATAACATAAAAAATGTTAGTTTTGTCATTATACATGAGAAACTCTGGGTGTGTCTTGCATGTTGTAGTAGGTAATATTAACAAGGGGTAAACAGAAGTAAATAAAGTTTTACATTACACATGTATTGTGGAAACTATAAACTATAAGATGGATTGCGTGGTAAAACAGACGATAATGCACCAGAAAACTAGAAACACCAACAATAATAATTCAAGCAAAACTCTATGTTGAAAACCATCACACCAGTGCAAACAGTAGCAGACAGTTCCTGGACCATTGAATTCTATGAAAAATCTTTTGGTCAGATATCTGATCTAATGGTCAAGAAACTTTCATACTAATAGTTTTATCATTGCAACCAAAATAGCCATTTTAAGATAAGTTTGGCCATGTCATTATCACATGCACCCCCGAAATATATATACACACTAAAGGAGAGGTGCCACTGAGAAGCACCTTTGTTGGTCCAGAAGCATTGCCCTTGTACACTTCCTTACTGATTGAATGTTCCAATTTTTTCCTTGCCCATTCTGGTGGATCCTTACCCAGAGCATCATAAACACACTTTCTTATTCGAGTGCCCACATTTGTTGGTAGCTTTCTGACAGGTTCTAGCATTTGAGCCCATTCAGGAACATTACCATCATTTGCCAAATTTTTCTCGGAAGCACCCTTTGCATCAGACTCTTCTTCTTCCATAGTTAGTACATCACTTTGTCTGTTCAAAGAACCAAAAATTTTCTTTGTAGCCTCTGCAAGCAGCTGAGAGCCAAAGGAAAAAAAAAATCAGTGCTACTTCTTCATTCTTTTCAGATTGACAACTTAAATTGTAGTCTAGAAAAGTTTAACCAGCAGCAAGATATAAAATCTTAAGACATATGACATAAGAAAAACATTTCGAAAAGAAAACTGAATTGCCATTAGCTAGATAAAACAAATTCTCCATCCATGTCACAAAAAGGCCGAGTAAATGAATAAACTTGAAAGTGGCCATTAGACACCATTCCAAAGTATCAAGTTCTGAGGGGTAAAAAGGAATATCGCCTGGGCTGAAAATACCACCAATCAGTTAAAATTCTATAAATTATTATATCTAAAGTGATTGTCTTGCAATATAATACTGTGATTTTGAAACCATGAATATCCTCTAACTCAGAATTTAGCCTAAATGCTAAATAAAATTATATCAAGGTCCCACATACTATGTTAGGATATAATGTGTGCAGAATAAAAGGAAATAGATTAGGAATTATTTGTTAGTTGGTTAGTTGGTTAGGGGGGCCTTTATAAGAAGGCAGGGAGGTCTTGTGTGAGGGTACTTTTTGATAATTTTGTAGATTGAGCTTTGGCTCTTTGTGAAGGGGAAACCCTTGGAGGAGGGAGTGCTCTCCTATTCTTGTATTCTTTGGTTACAATAATAATACAGTTCTGTTTCCAGAAATCTGGTGAGTGAGTGTGTGCTGTTTTGAGTGATAGTTAGACTTCTTGACTAAAGAAGTCTAACATACTAGCACTGTGAAGCAAAATGGGTAAGCAGTATCGAAATATTAGCCAGAACCAAGATATAACTGATGCTCACCTGTGCATCTGCTTCCATTCCCGCCACACCAGTAAGAGCACCACACAGCAAACCACCATCACCTCGTAAGCAGCGAAATACTTTACCACTTTCACGGGCAATAATTTCTGCAGACTCAAGGTTGCCATCCATTGTTAAAAAAGCCAAGATATATCTCCGAGCTAATTCTGGCCAGGTCAACTCATTAATAGGAAGCATGTTCAGTTTGGTTCGTTTAGCAGGAAGACCACTATCCATATCTTTCTTTCTTCCCCGTCTTGTTCGTGTTTCTCCAGGTTCAGAATTTGGATCCACCAGGACAGCCACCCTTGATAGCAATTCACCTATTAGCACTCTCAGCAGTGAATTATGAGCCTTGGTCAAAGTTACACCAAAGCATCTGGCATAAGTGAAAGATGCGAGCTTAACTTGAGCAGCCTCCTTCATTGCTTCAGTTTCCATTTGAATAAATGCATGAGAACTTTCCATGGGACCTGATGGACCAGTATCACCTCCTGGGGACAATAATGGTCTGCAACTACCATCAGTTCCTTGGGAAATTAAAACTTGACTTTCGTCCATGTCCCTCTCCGATTTCTCAAGAAAATCCAATCCATCAAACCAAGGGTTAATTAGTTCCTTCTCAAGCCCATCTAATGACAATGGTTCTTGCAAGTCCAGAACTTCGTTAAATCGCTCTAAAAGTTCCCAAGCCTGGAAGACAAAAGCAGAAAATGTAAAGGATATATCATAGCAAATAAAAATAAAGCCAACAAATGTAAAAGCCTAACAAAAGAACATTTCAGATTCACTGTTGGCATGAAAGAAAAATACCTGAAAAATGTCACCAATGAGTTCACCCGGAGCCCTGGAGCATAATGGCTTCCCAAGTGGTGGACGACGACCTTCCTTAAAGCTTTTTTTAGTCAAACTTGCCTTTTTGGACCTCCTGTATAAACCCTGAAGTGCTTCTTCCTGATGTTTTGACCCATCCCTCCATTCAACTACTAAGAAACCATTTTCTACTGTTGGCAATGACGAGCTGTTATCTCTACAATTTAAAAGTTCATACTGCAAAGATTCAACGCCAGGAAGCTGTTCCAATACTTCTTGAACAAATTCAACATCCAATCCAAACCTATCCTGCTCCAACCATTTTCTCAAAGCCTCAGAGATACCTTCCAGATCACTGTCTGCATAAATTACATCTGGGACGCCAACTGAACTGAGGGAACCACAAAATTTATCCAATGCATCACTTTTTACATTCCCTAAATCCCATTGATGTAAGCAGGTTTCATTCTTAACATGGTTACAATAGAACTTGAGAGTTCCTTTCTGCTTGCAGAAATCCTTGTAAGCATTAACTAACTTCTGAGAAATAACTCTCCATGCAGAGCACGATGACCGCTCTTCCACACAAAATTCACCAATTCCATCATTAAACTCATCAGCTAAAGAATTTATAACATTATCTTGAACTGAACCAGTCGCAGGGCCTAATGCATCTGGTGTATGAGTATCCTTAATCGAGAAGTTTGCAGAGCAACTTAGGACATCATTTTCAGTTGGTACACAAGGGTCTTGAAGCATCATCTGGATATTATCACCATCATCCAAATCCATACTACCATTAGTTTTTCCATCGCCTTCATCAGCTTGACTTGCAAGTTGACAACATTTTGACAATGAAAGGATGGTTGACCCAACTGGAACAGGAAATTCGGAACAGGAACACCTCTGGATCCTAAATATAGGTCCAGAATCACCACCCTCCAAAACTTCACATGTAAAAAGAGAACCAGTAATCTTGTCATGCCAACAAGATTTATAACCTACAGGACATATAAGATTAACATCATAATACGATGGTCTCACATCAACTTTCCCTAATGAGAGAACAAAGAAGTCCTTGAACTGTAGAGGGAGTTCATCCTGAAATATAAAAAAATAGAAAAATTAGGCAGAAATAGTGAATTTTAGATTCACTATAATAACTCCCCCTAAATTCTGAGTTATATTGGGAAAAACTAACAGTTAGAAACCAGCTTCACAAAAAAATGAGGAAATATAAACTAGATTCACACACCTCAAATTGCTGAGGGAAGGACTGTCCATCCTCTTTTCTTCCACTTTCATAGGGTTTTGCGATATTCCCCCTAGTACTAGCACACTCCACATTTAAACCTTCAGAAGAAGGATCCTTACAATTACTATTCAACATGGTTCCCCGTTTTTCCATGAAACCATTGACTACGGGAGATCTTGTTGATTTTTTTTTCCTAGATAGAGAACCACTTAAAGACACAAGAGACCTCTCATTTCTTATTTCAGATTCAACGGCATTGAAGCCAGACATTAGCCCCAAATAACAAGCTACTTCATACACAGAATCAAATATCTTTCCATCAGGTGCACAGTAAACTGCATATAGTTCAGAGCTGCTAACTGATTGTCTAAATTCCACTCGCCAACCTTCCTCTAGTACACCGCGCCGTTCAGATATAAAATCTTTAAGAGCCTGCAAAAATATCTCATTTGGACCCCGAGATGGTATTATAATAGCCGTATTGTTACTACTACTATGAATTCTAAGAGGGAAATCTGTACATACCTCCTCAAATTTTCTAGTAATCGATTGAGTATGATTCAATATATCCTCAAAACCCACTCTATCAGCTTGTGTCAAACCTCCAGAAGCCTTTTGGAAGCCAGTAGTACCATTTCCATTGTAAAAGTTTGAATATGTCACAGGGGCACCAAATGGACTGGCACCAAAATAATTATCACCAAAAGTTTGCTTTCTAAGATCAAAATAAACATAAAAAGTAACCAGATAAAACAATTCGGATCAGGAGGCATAAAGTATTGCATTAATAAATAAAAGACATAAATGGAACTAGTACAAAGATTACGACAATGTACACTCAATATTCATCATGCAAGCTTTAAAAAACATATAAGTAATTAGGTGTTTAAACAAACATCAGTATATGACACCTAAAAGGTAACCGTATGAAACCAGCTCTAAAAAACGAGGAAAAACATTCCTTTAAAGTGTGAAGAAACATGGGTAAGGGGTAACATTTTCTGGAATGGTAAGAAAGAAGGGTTTGAAATCCTATGAGCTTTATGAAGCAAAAATTGCATAAGAAAGAGTTTGCGAAATTACAATTTCAACCAAAAAAACAACTAAACAATGTTGTTTGGGGTGTAAAAATGGGTTTTCAAAGCCTATATAACGGTAGCACACTATTGTGGCCACAATGTCAGCTATAGAAAATCACTCAGCTATCAGAATCACACTGCAGCACAAGGCCACTCCACTCTGACATATCACAATACTGACAACTGTGTTCTGCAATGGTGATTCTTGTACCTTCAAAGAACTAGTGTTTTTGGAAAAACTATATGAAAACATGTATTAAGATTTTCCGTGTGAAAGCAAAACTTCTAAATGCCAGTATAGCATCTAGAATTGAAATCAGAATTTGACTGACTAATTCTAAGATTTAAGTTTGGAAACCCTAAATAAAATGATAAAGCCATTTCAAAATTCCATGGAATTACAAAATAACTAGCCCAAACCCTTTCTAAATATTAACCAACACCCTACAAATTGCCAATACCACATCTAGGAATTAAAGTCATTAATAACCAGAAAAGAATATTAATTGAGAGAAAAAAGTACAGCACGAAAGGAAACATAAGGTAACCATCCAAACAGAACACTCAAAGAGAGAAAACAAAATATTGTATTAAAAAATAAAACAGAACATAGACCCCTCTGACATGAACATAACAGATTCCAAAGGATGTGAACAGAGTAGAGACCACAGAACGGTGTGCCAGAGTTCCACCCTAGTTGGCCAAAAACTCTACCAGATTGCAATGGGTTGGCCAGCAACACAGCAAAGAGTTCTAAGTCAGTATCAGAAAGAGGAGAATACGAGAAAAGTGTATTATTTAAGCCTTTGGAAGGGGAGAGTAACAAAATAGGGCTTATACTCTAGTAAAATATTGGCCTCTTATTTAGCGCCATACGACATCGTTCAAAGGTCCAGAAAAGGAGTTTTCACACTTGGAAAGAATAGCAGCTGAGCTGGCAGCACATAACAACTCTGACACTGAACTACTGCCATCGTGGCCTCAAAGAAACGGCAAGGGGCTGTGCTGTGGCACCGCACCCGTATAACCGCCCAATCACACACTATTGAAAACCGCAGAATTTATTACTCTAAGCCAATTTAAGCTCAAACAAAATTGGAATTAAAATTATGAACTATAACTTCAATTCCATCACCAAACGAATCTTACCATTAAATGTCCACAATATCTTAAGTGAATTTTGTATTAACACAGTCTCTTCCAATCAACAAAGGAACAATAATAGCATTGGACATTCCTTTCTGATTACATTTGCACCATATTGTTCAACAAATATTACACCAAATATGAAAATAAAAACAATGAAGAAATGCATTTCATTAACGTATGTACCGCATTCAAAATTTCAGTGGGGAGACTTTACTATACTTGAAATTTGTTTGGTAGTGTATTAATTTAGTTGTTCCTGAATTTTTTTGGAACCAGAAAGTAGAAAACGAGGTGGCAAACTATGCAATTATAACGAAAAGTTGAAAACCATAAAGCCAAAAGCTCATAGCTCAACTGGCACCGCCTCGAGGGTGATGTGACAACAAAGGAAGTGGTTCGATTCTCCTCGCACTATGTAGGTAATTGCTTCTATTTTATACTAAAAATAATGAGCATTGTTATTTATCAAAATAATTAAAGAACAGCTAACCAGGTAGAATCCATTAAATACATAGAAAATCAAAGAAAAAGGTGATTATCATTGTAACTGCTCAAACTTGCATATTCTACCACCTATCATACCTCAATTTTCGGAAAGTTCACAAAATATCTTATAGAGGTAAGCAATTTCCAAGAAGGAGTGAAAAAACTAAACTAACTTAACAAATATTTTCTAAACTTCAAAAACCCAAAATCATAGATGAAGGAGACGGGTCAGTTTCAAAAAGCAAATGTTACAATTTAGAGAACACAATGAGTTAAGTCCAGGTAAGCATCTGATCCAACTATAAAAATCAAAGTCAAGGTCACGAATTTGATATCCAAAGAACACTTGTTGAGGGCGAGATTGCCGCGAGGTGCATCAATCATCTTGTGGCTTAGATTTGGTTGATCAAGTCTCAATTGAATCATTATACTTGGATTGGTATGCTCATAAAGTGTTGGTCAAAACTATCAGCTATTGTATTTCACTAAGTTGTAAGCACTCAATCTAACTATAGGTACCATAGTTAAGATCACGAGTTTGATTACCAACATTGCAGAGGGAGGTTGTTCTGAGGTGCATTAACTGTTTTGTGACAGAGATTGGATGGGTGGAGTCACAATTAAATGGTGTAGTTTGAGCTAATACGCCCTTGAGTAAAAAAAATGTATTCTAATTATCAGCTACAGGTTTTTACATATTGGTAAGTGTTCAATCCAACAATTACAATCTTAGCTATTTGCGAATTCAGGTGCAAGACAAAAGCATAAGGATTCTAAGACAATGCAGACTAAATAGTGACTTTAACAACATTTGTACTATTTCCTTTCTTCAGAGGGAGGAGGGTTGGAAATTTGTTTCGTAGTGTTTTAATGAGAATGTTCTTAAGAAGATATCAAATAATTTTAGGAAGCGGAAAGTTGAAAATACAGCAGCAACTAGAGTTGGCACCAGAGGCCGGCACCAGATGCACTGCCGCGCCTGTTAACAATGTGGGCAGTTCAATTCCCCAAGGTCACCTATTCTCCCCATGCAGAACGTGTTTTTGCTTCATTTTGATATCATAAACAAAGTGCATCGCCACTTATCACATAAAATAAAACAGTTATCTGGGGTTTACCACGAAAAAGGAACACATTCGCATACATAGCTTCAAAGAAAAATGTGATTTTTCAACTAACTACTCACAGTCACATATTCTACCATCTACCGTATATTACCAGCCAACTAACTAGCCCAGTTTCCCAAAATCTCACTAACTCTTTTTAAAAAGTCACCATTTTTCCTAAAGAAATAAAAAACAATACTCCTAACCTAACACACTCTAAATTTCGAAAACCTAATAACACAATATGAACTGAAAAAGAGAAAAACACGTTCTCAGCACAACAACCAGACGCTAAACCACCCACATTGATCTCACAACACTCGAAACCTCTTCCTTCTTTCAAACCAACTCATTCCACACAACCTCACTGAAAAACCCACCAAGAGGGCTTAGCTTCACACCACACCGTAGTGCACGCACAGTTAGCTGAAAACACAAGACAATAAACATACATTTCATAGTACATAACAATGACAAGAGAAAGAGAGCTCGACAGTTTTTTCCGTACCTCAAATCATGCACGTCTCCGTCGCCGACGCCTTCGGCCTCGGCTTCGCTCGGTGGCGGAGCGTTGATATCGAGAAGCTGCTTCACTCCCAACGGCCACCGCTTGCTCTTCACTCCAGAGGCGACGCACTCGCCGCAGACCCACTCCTCCAGGCTCGCAGCCTGGCGTCCTCCGCCGCGAATTCCGGCGCAGGCGAGGTGGAAGCCGCGCTCGCAGCCGTCGCACACGACGAGGTGGTGGTGGCTCCCGGCGGCGGAGGGGCAGGGCTTGGAGCAGGCAGCGCAAGGAGCGAGGCCACCGCTGGGGAGGGCAGCGGGGGCTCCCGGCGGCGGCCCGGGGTTCTCGTGATAAGTGCGGACGACGTCGGTGACGGAGTCCGGTAGGGTTTCGGGGAACAAGGAGGAAGGCGAAGGGATCTCGTTAAGGTCGATTCCGAGGCCTGAGCGAGCGTCCTGGTGATGGTTGTTGTGCTGGGGCGGCGGCGGCGGCGGCGCGTTAAGGTTGCGGTCGCCGCCGGTGGAATCGGGGATCTCCATGATCATCGGAGAGTCGGCGCTGAGTCAGACGGCATCGAGTTAGGGCTTTGAGTTTGAACCATTGTGCTTCCGATTTCGAAGTAAATCTTTGTTGGGAAGAGATCGAAGGAAGGAAGTGAGATTGGAGCGTAGAGAAGAGAGAGAAACAAGAAAAAGAAAAGGGAAAGACAGGGATGGGACCGTATCTGTATCGTAAACTCGTAAATCTCTTTCTCAGTTTCTTTTTCTTTTTTTTTCTATCTTCAACTGCCAAACCTTAACCTATGCTTATTTATTATCACAATAATCAATACTAAATCACAAAAACCATGAAACCAACCAAAATTTCATAAAACATTTTAGGGTTTATACCTCTTCTATGATCAGTGTTATTTCGATCAACATAACAATGTTAAAATCAAACCTTACAAAATTAACTGAATAATGTGCCAATTTGTAATAAAACTATATAAATTAGTAAAAATAAAAAATGCATATTCTAATTGAAAAAACCTTTTGCATGTTTAGTTTAGTACAGATTTGTGAGAACATTGTAAGCACGCCAATTTCACTTAAACAAACATGGATATCATACCTATCAAGTTTTTAACTTTTCTCATAGCAAGAAAAAATGTTTAGATCAGCACGTGATATTGCAAAATTTCCATGCATTGTAGATGCATGTTTGTTATAATTATTAATTTTTAATTATTAAACTTTTTTTTTTTTGCAAGGAATAAAGTTAAATGTCTGGTTCAATACATATTATAATATTTCTTTTTTAGGATAAAATCATTACCCTATGAATTGGTATGGTTTAAGTTTATTGACTTAGGAATTAAGTGAGTTCAGAAGAAATTAATCTATTATGATTTATTGATACACTTTTTATTTTATTTATTTTATGAATTATTTTATTGAAATATCGAGTTAAATTGATTTTATCACATATATTCATAATTATCCATTGTTGTAATGTTGTGTTTGAATATATTGAAATTTCAATTGTTGCATGAATGCATGGAAACACAAAAAGTTTGCCCTAGTAAATGTGATGAAATATATTAAAAAGAAATGTGGTATTTTACAACTTCTTTAAGATTTTCACGTGTAATGATAAGTTTTTACAAAGGTTTACTACCATAAAATGAAAATTACAATTGAAGACAAAAGATTATGTAAATGCATAAGGTTCTTTTGTACTCAAAAACATTCAATAACCTTTGTTATGTATGAGGGGTATTTTTGGAACCTTAACTTGCATGATCAATGCATGCACATGCAAGATAAAATGTGGTTGTAAGTATGTCATTTTGGTTTTTTCCCAATTGAATACATATTAAATAATTTTTTTTTATTGAATACTTAATTTTTTATACTTTTAAGTTGAGTTCATACTATTTGTTTTTTCATTAATGAGATATTCATGCTTTAAGGATAAAGAAATTTTGTTATTAATATATATAAAAGATTAGTACAATTAACCACATATTTATTATTGTTTTCAATATTGTTTTATATAAATAATATCTTATGATAACATCTCACGACATTGTTTTAAATAAATAATATTACACCTTATCATAATATCTTACGTTTCTTAACATATGGAAACAAAAAATGACGAAACAATCATTTAATTAACAATAAATAAATAAACAATAGATACTTGATTAGAAAATATAATTTTTTTAACATTCAATAAACTGAAAATATTAATAAAAAAAATAAAAATACTCAAATTTTTATGATAAGATTAAAAATTGGTTAAACTTATATTTATCATCACCCATAAACTTAACCAATTTAATTTGGATTCGTCTTTCACAAGAACAGACTTGGTAGATATATTATTTATTTATTTTTATTGAAAACATCAACTCAGAGAACTTTAATATTTTTATTCCATATATGAAAAGAATTATACTGTTTGTAATTAATCATTTAAATTTATTAAATTAAATTTTTAATACAATTTTTAATTTTGTAAAAATAATAATTTCATAATTAATTCTCTTTTAGTTTTAAATTCTCTTTCTTATTAAAATTAAAGTATAGACATTTTGATAATTTATAATATTATTCAGTTACTTTTTGCTTTTGTTTTCATGTCAATCAAATTTATCATCAAATTTTCAATCATTAATTATATTTCTATCATCTTTCTTATGAAATAGAAACAAATAAATAAGTGTTAATATATTCTTTAAATATTATGGGTAAATATCTTCTGTGATTTTAGCTCTGTGAATGCATTTATTGCATAAGTATTTCCACTTAATTTAGTTTTGTAAAAATTCAAAATTTGAGAAAGAGTTGGAAAAAATGGAAGTAAATTAAATTGGGAATTTATTTGACAAAATTTTACATTAACATTTCTAGGAAGAAAAGTAAAATATAAATACTCTTATGAGTAAATAATTGTTTATGAATTTTTTAAAAGTATTTTTATTAATTTAATAAAAATATTATTTTAAAATAGTGTATAAAAGTAATTTTTATTAATTTATCAAAGATCTTATTAAATTAATACTGTATGAGCCAATTTTTATTTAAGGTGAGAGACTGTTTTCTTAGTGGCTGCTGATGTGTGAGAGGACAAGTGTAATGTTATTATATGCTTCTCTTTTTATGTTTTTTTTTCTGATAGGGACTAATAATCACTTAGTAAACGGTCCAATAAAAAAATGGAGTAAAAATTTTAAAAATATTTATTTAATTACTTTTATTGTCACTTTATTAATTTCACAATAATTATATTAAAAGGTCTGTAGACAAAAATTGTTTAACTGCTATATTAGCTGTCTTGTTTTATTAGTTGCCAGTTTTTCTTCTTTTACCTGCAACCACGGTTTTAATGTTTGACTTCTTCTTCTTTTTTTTTTCAAAATAATATTTTTAAAAATAAAAATTAAATAGATTAATTAGATCATTATTTTTTAAAATAAATAGTTTATTGATTTTTTATTTTAATAAAATGCAAAGAAAAAATATTAAAATTAAATTGAAAATAATTAATTAAAAGTATTCAATTTAAGTTTTAACTACTTTAAAAAGGAACAAAATAAAAAGTAATTTATATTTTCTTAAAATATAATTTGAAATTAAATTTATTATTAATGATTTTTTGAAAAATAAGAATACTATTGTTTTAAAAAATTTAACTTATATTTTATTAATAATTTAACTTTTTCAACAAGTTGTTATAATGATACAGATTTTATTCAAAATTATATAATAACTTTTTCAATTTTTTATTTAATATTTTTCAATGAAATTAATTTAAAAAAATGACGAGATTAATACTTGTTTTGAGATAAAAAATTAAAAAATAATTTAAGGATGAATAAATTTTACTTTTGTAATATAAATCGAAGATATTATTCAGAAAAAAAAAAACTACGTTAAGTTTAAAATAAAATTTGTTATTGTTGTATGGTTTATATATAGAAAAGATAAATGAGAAATAAATGATAACTTATAATTTTGGAACGTTATTGACTGCAGATATTTTCTAGTATAATATTTTTATTTTCTTAAAAAAATAATGAAATATTTAATTTTAAATTATATTAAAAATCCATTTTATTGTATTCCTTCTGTTAAAGTAATTAAAAATTAAATTAATTACTTTACATTACTTTTCCCTAATTTTAATTTTTTTTATTTCTCTTGTGCATTTTAGGAAAAAAAAAAGTATAATATGGTAATATTTTTTTAATGTGAAAACTTAGGAAATAATATTTTAGAATTTTTTTGAAAAAAATAAGACTTGATTATTTTAATATTAAAATGAATTTATATAAATAAGATGTTTTATAAATGAGTTTCATTCTTTTAAACATATAGTGTTTTTGAAATCTACTTTTCTAGAGTTATCTAACTTTTCTCTAGAAGTTTTCACCTTCCATTTGTATGATTAAAAGATCTAAGACTGTAAGTGTGGTCCTCGGACAAGCTCTTCAATTTAGACACATCAGTTTCTTCGATCGAGTAAATTGTTTTCCTTTTTTAATATAACCAATCTATTTTCATCTTGCAAGTGAGTTTTTTTTACTTTCATGCGCTTTTTGAATCATGAATACAAGTCTATGCTTATCGATTGTCCTTATGGTAGGTTTTGGTCGTTCTTGTGATGTCCTTATGTGTAAATAGAACATTTATGGAATGAAAGGTGTTTTAGATGGTTAGAACTCTTAAGGGCTACTTTCACATGTCCTATACACATAAATTGTTACTGTAATCCATAAGATCTCCGAGTTGAGGCATGTAGTTAGAAAAGTTAATCTATTATGTTTAGCCTATTTTAGGTTTCTCTTTTCTGAAAAAACATTCTTATCTGTGGCTTTGGTTTGATATTGGAATAAAAGCAGGTATATGGTTTGTTGATGTATGTGTGTGTATACATGTTTATGTATTAGTGCTATAAGTGTCTGAAATCTATTAAGTTATGGTTTGTGTATACGAGTGGTTTTTTCTATGAGATAGTGGTTAATAAGGATGAAGTAAAATATGATTTGTTTTGTTGAAAGGAATTTCATGGGAGATTCCATTTGGTGTGTGTATATTATGCATTTATGCACGAGTCTAAATGTTAGAAGTTATCATATTCTTCTAATACCTATTCAAACTCAGGTAGAGTAGAACGTGGGTTATGGTAAGAGGTGTAGAAAATCTTAACTTGTAAGACTATATTAATATATTTGTCTTTTAAATGTTCATAATGAAATGTTTTATTTTAATAGTATTATGATATTGATAATAATTATTTTGGTGAAAAAATAATAATTCTATAAAGTATTATTTTTTTTAGAAACTTTAAAAAGTGCTATTGTTTTAAAATTAATCGATTGTATTCTTTTATTAAGTTATCAAAACACACAATTACAGAATGATATAGAAACATATTATGTATAGTTTTCCATCTTAAAAGTTTTTCAAAACACAATATTTCAAAACATAAGAAAGATTTAACATTAATACAAAATACATTTTCCTATATCTATCCTTGTAACTATTTTGGTCACTAGATGTTCCTATCGACTCCTGCATCATCATCTGCTCACACGAATCAGATTATCATTAATATAATGATAACATCATGACAATAGACATAAAAAAGTGGAATAAGCTAAACATAATAAAACATACTATTATTCCTTCATTATTGCCACCATAATAAAATATTCTACATATAATTATATAAATTATACTAACAATTGTACATTATGACCATAATAAAATGGCTCAGCATGGTACCCAATGCCTAGGACCATCGGATCTTGTTGTTTAGAGAGCGCATGACGTTATCTCTTATAGAAAAAAACAGGAAAATATTAAAAGAAAGATTTTTTAGAAAAATAGTAAAGTTTTATAAAATGAACTTGACAATAGAAACATCTATTTGTAACTTAACTTTTAATTAAATAGTTATGTATCATTTTATTAAACTCTCTATGACTTAAATATCCAATTTCTAGATCTTCACAATTTTAATATAGATCTTTTAAACACATATTTTTAAAGTTGATTTTTTTTTCAATTTTAAGCAACACCCTTGTGACATCTATATTAAATTAATGGTTTTATTAAAAAAAACTATTATGAAAACTCTTGGTAATAATATTTTTAATACTTTGTTAAAATAATGCATAACATCATTAGTTATATTTTAGAATTATTTTCTTAAATACATAGACATCATCGTTTTAGACTATTTTGATTTGATTAGAAAATAAGGAAAGTTTCATGAAAAAAATCTTATTAAAGATTCCATTCGAGTAAGATTCTAATAATTCAATATTTATTGAATATACTAATCATTAACGTAAAAAAAAAATATTATATTTTTTGTGTTATTATTAATATAAGAGGAAAATAATAGTGGTAATTTATGAAGAACCCTTTTAAAACAAACATATAAGGTGAATACGATATAAAACATTAAATTTGGGAAATTTTAGAAAGATTGTCGAAGGTCATTTACAGACTTACATTGATGTTTTCACTAAAGGATTTAACATTCGAAAATTAATGAAAGCGACGAAGAGGATAACCTGTAATTTTTGGAGTTCTCATTCAAACATAGGGTTTGATCTATGAAATCATGATTTGTCCAAGTCAGGTTAGTTTGTAAGTTTGTTTTAACTTTTGTACAATGTTGAATGCGTTTAGGGTTATGATTGTTTGAGTTTGAGTCATGATTTATAAGTTAAGGTTCGAAATGGGGTTCAATGTCACATTTCATCATATGGGCAAGTTTGAAAAGAAGAGAAGGTGAAATACGTTGGTGGGGAAATACATGTAGTTAAAGGAATCAATCCTTATTAATCATCATACTTTGAAGCATTGAGAATAGTTAAAGAGTTCAAATATGGTGGTGATGTCAAACTTTGGTGAAAGGGTTTAAAACAAACAATATATGAGACTATTGAGTGATGATAGGGAAACAATATACATAGCTAGCTACATAAAGGTTAATAAAGAAAAGTTTGATATATATGTTTAATGTATTCCTAGTCAAGCTAAAATAATTAACTTTATTAGTGTTGATGGAGTGGAGGAAATGATGGGTAAAGTTGTGGAGGAAGAGGTGAATGAAGATGTTAGGGAAAAAGAGCTAAATGTGCTTGAAGTAAAGGTAAATACGCATGAAGGAGAACTAAATGTGTCTAGAGAAGAGGTGAATTTGCATGGAGAAGACATGAATGCCGCTGAAGAATTTGGGACTATTGAGGATGAAGAGGAAGAAGAAGGGTCATGTGATGAAAGTGAAGAAGAAATGGTTGCAAATAATGATGATGACTTTAGGATGGACAATGAAAGGGTTATAGATGATCCACCACGTATAAATATTCATCTTGTATTGGACAAGTGGAAAAGATTGAAAAGAAAATAAAGAACAGTGAAGAATAGGACAAATGTTGGTGAAGGGTCATTTGTGACTAATGAAGAAGTTGGAGTGCATGAACTAAATGATGATTTGTCTTCAAACGTGGATATTGATATGGGTGCTAGTTTTAATAGGTAGAAAATTTCAAAATATAAACTTGAAAATATAAACAAGATCTTTAAATTTAAATCAGGGGTGGAGTTTTATTCTTTGAAAGATTTTAAGCGTGCACTAATAGAGCATTTCTAAATGATAATGAAGTTAAATTTGTGAAAAACGATCTTAAACAATTGAGGGTTGTTTGTAAAATGAAATTGGTTTTTTAATTATGGTGAGCAAAGTTGAAGTTAGTCATACATTTAGGGTTAAAACAATTGTTGATCATCATAAATGTGGAAGGATATTCGGTAACGATAATGCAAGTGTAAACTATAATGCTATTAATTGAAAGATTTAGACTGTGTTCACTTCAAAGTAATTTACTATTCACGGTATACTACGAGCGAGTAATTTAGAAAAAAACGTGTTCACTTTGACAGAATTGCGGGAGATGATTTGAACGTAATTGCGAGATTACTACACTGTTCATTCACCCGCTGAAACGCGAAGATTTGGAGGGATCAATCACGCAAAGTCTAAAATGCCCTCATCATTTTAAAGAATTCTGCGTTGCCCTCAGCCACTTGCACCGACCAATTTCACTGTGTATTCACGAGACTACGCATTCAGCAGTGCAGGTTCCTAATGTTCTGCGTGATTCAGCCATGGAATAGTGAAGATTCTAGCCTGACCTTATGCTTCTGCTTGATTCAGCCATGGAATAATGAAGATTCCAGCCTTGCACACAAAAAAGATGCCTTCGTGCAACAACAACATTGACAATACACTGGGACATAGCCAAGGCCTTTTTGACCGAAGAATTATTAATATGTGACGTGGTTGGTATTTGGTTCTTGTGTTGGTTTAAATCGAAAAGAAGGAGAACATCTGTGCATGCGTTGAGTGGTGAAGAGAAGAACGAAGAGAATCCTAGGTGGAATAGGTTTGAAGAAGAGAAAACTGAGCTAAGGTAAGGATCATAGGAGTGTTTTGTTTATTCAATATGCCTTGTTCCTGTAAGATTTGCAGGCTATATGAAGAAGCTTTGGTGGAAGATAAAGAAAGGATGTGATTGAATCAAAGAAAATGCAGAAGAAGAAAAAGACGACCTCTGGAAGAAGATGGATGCAGCTGTATCTGGTTACAGCACTAGCGTATCCGGATACGTTTCTATGACAAACATCAACACCTAGTTGTATCCGGTTACAGGCTCAGCGTATCCGGATACGCTTCTATGACAAACATCAAACTCAACCATATTCACGACGGTGGAGTTGCAGTGATGAACCACGGTGGACGATGCAGCGTTGGAAGGCGTCAGTTGGAACCCTGAAGGTGGACGACGCAACGACAATGAGATCTCTGTCGTGGTGGACGATGCAGGGAGGACGAAGTTGTGCGTGACGATGGAGGGAGGTCTCCGTGGTGGTAGAGGATGCAGCGAGCATCACATGGAGGTTAATGGTGGTGAATGCACAGTAGCTCCATGGTCGTGATAGCAGTGCACGAAGGGAGACGATGGTCACACAAGATGCTGACAAGTGTGTAATATCTTTGATCTATTTCCTTCTTGCTTATTATGTCCACTTTGAAGAGAGGAGGCACTGATGTGGGAAAGGTTGGTGAAGGAGGAGACACTGATGTGGATTTCGAATAGAGTGATGCTTACTTGAAAATTGTAATACTGCATTTTTATGTTGCAGCAACGGTGGGAGGTGATGAAGGAGGCACATGCAGAGCTACATTTAGTACGTTCTCCTTCACACTGTTGTTTTTGTTTATGTTGTGCTTAGTTAGGATGATTAATTTTGCCTTCACAAAACCTTGCTTGGATTGGAGTTTATAATTGTTCATCAATTCCAATTACAGTTTTCTTTCTCTCTTGAAATTCTCTTGTCATTGTTTTTAAGATTGTTACAATTTATTGAATTAGTCACAATTTATTTAATAACTTCTTTTAATATCTTCTTTTGCACAGTACAAAGTTACTAATTAAATCTTAAATAATATGATATTATTTCAATAATTATAAATGAAAACCTTCATGACAATGTAATACGTATAAGCACATACCTTATAGTTAGCTTTTACTATAATGTCAAAGGGTACAATGAAATACATAAAAAAAAGTAAATCAATATCAAAATGATTTTTAATTTACATAAAATCTAATTATAGTGTAACATCTATTTGTTAGAATACAAAAATATTACAATTAAAAATAAATTCATTTTACTAAAATAAAAATTTTGTACAATATTAAAATTAATTTTAATAGTTAATATTAATTTTTTAACTCTTTATAAATTTTTTTACAATCAAATATAACATTAACAAATATCATTTTATATTATATTAATAACTAGGGGCATTTTGGTAATCTTCAATTTCTACCAATTAATCATTTTTTTTATCTGTCACATCAACCAAATTCTACACTAATTCTCACAAAATTTACCTCTAAATCCACTCTCAATTACCTCTAAATCCACTAAAATAAACACACACACAAAAAAAATCACCCTCAAATCCACCCAATCACTCTTCCTCAAATCATCTCCCCCAATCACCCCCAAGTGAACACATCCTTATAGATGTGAGGAACAAGACATTAAGCCAAATAATTGATGAAGCTAAGAAGCCATACAATGTTGGCATAACACATTGGAGGGTTGGCAAAGCAAAGGAACTTGCAATGAACTGTATGGTGGGAGATGGACAACGTCAATATGCTTGTTTATATGACTATATTGTTGAATTGATTAAAGTTAAGCCTGAAATGTTCAAGCTCAAGGTCAATAAACCCCAACCAACTTTGGCACAAAGATTTATGTGTTTTTACATATATTTAGAGGGTTGTAAGAAGGGGTTTGTGTGTTGATAATGATTATCATCTAAAGACATCCTATGGTGGTCAATTATTAGTTGCAGTAGGTAAAGATCCTAATGACCAATACTTTCCACTAGCTTTTGTTGTTGTTGAAAACAAACGTAAAGAGTTATGGAGGTGGTTTCTAATGTTGTTGCTGAATAATATTTGGGACATTGAAAGTCATTGTTGGGTTTTCATTTCAGATAAACAAAAGACAAATTTTGAACTTAATACCGAATTAAATTTTACAAAATCATTTGATCATCATTATTTGACAAAGTAATAATATTCTTTGTGGGGATTAAGGATTATGTTTGATGATATTTTGGAATGGGGTGAAACATGGGTTTTGTTTGAGGCATCTATATAATAATTACAAGAAGAAATTTAGTGGAGGAGCAGTAATTATAGATCTTGTGATGGGGGTTGCTAAGACAACATTCTATTAAGGGTAGGAAAAAAATGGGTGTGTTGAAAATATAAATCATGCCACTTTTAATTGGTTACTTGCAATTCCTACAAAATCAAGCATGCATTTAGGAGTTGTCCTAAATGTAATTTCTTGATGAATAATATGTCTAAGTCATTTAATAGTTCAATTTTACTAGCTAGAGACAAACCAATCATTGTTATGATGGAATGGATTAAGTCATACATCATGAGTGGGTTTGCAACACTAAGAAAAAAATTAAATATTTATCCTAAAATTATTATGCCTAAACCAAGAAAAAAGCTTGATAGGGAAGTGGAAAAGAGTGAGAATTGGATTCTTGTTTGTGTAGGGGATGCTAAGTTTAAGGTCACTTAGGGGTTCACAATGGAAAAGTTTGTTGTGGATCTAACTAACCATAACTACAATTGTTATTTTTGAGATTTGACGGGCTTACATTGTAGACATGTTGTGGTTACAATTCATTATAAAATAGAAAACCCTAAAGATTACGTGCATTCATATTACATGAGAAATGCATATCAAGCTTGTTATGGGTCTTAAATTATCCTAATCAATGGACAAGAATTGTGACCTAAAATTAATTGTCCAAAACTACTTCCACCCACATATAAAACACCATCTGAGAGGCCTAAGAAGCTACGAAGAAGGGAAGTTGATGAATATGTTAGTCGTTAAAAAACGTCAAAGAAAAATATTGTTATAAAGTGCAGCAGGTGTAATGAACATGGACATAATATTAGAAGTTGTAGAAAGCGGATGAAAACCAGAAAGGTACAATATCATCTTATACTTTTTTAAAGTTTTTTTATTAATGGATATTGAAAGTAATTATCATACCCCATTAACAAACTACAACTGCAACTATGAGTAAATGAAGTAACTTTGTAGAACCATCAAATCAGAGGTCAGTTAGAAGTGGAAGATGCACACCTATGGTTGCATCTAGTAACGAGCCAAGAACAACAAGAAGAAGACGCATAAAAAGCACAACTGCACAAGTTGTAAGGTCTCAAGCTAGTAGTGATATGATCGTTATACAACCTGTAAGATATTTGGCGGAGTATATGTTTTTTGTAGTGACTGTTATTTAAATCTGAAAAATACTTTTCTCACCCACTTATGGAATACAGTACCAGTGGATACAATTGTGGTGGATCACCTTTTTATCATGGTGCACTTGTATAGTGGAGAATATTGTATTGAATTGAAGGTTGTAATGGACTACTTGTATGATGTACAACATTTTATTGTATTTAAGGCTAAGGGTGTAATGAAAATGAATTATCAGAGCATTATTCAATTCACGTGGAGGTGGTACAAGTTAAAAGTATCATACTACTTTGAACTAAACAATATAACAATACTAATTACAACTAATCTTTAACAACAAAAAAAGAACAAAAAGGAAAAATGTTAATGCCCAATATATAACAAACAAAAGTAGCATAATTTTTCCAATTTTTATCTATTGTTGTAATTTCCTTCAAACTTCTCAGTTTTCTTCTTCATTAGGTTTAGTGCAACTTTTTCCTTTTAAAAACAAATTTCATATTCTTTAGCTTTTGTCTCTATAGTAACTTTAATTTTATATTCCACTTCTTCAACTCATTTACAGTAGTTACAATGTGAATTAGTCTGCATAAAAATTAGAAATCATCGATAAAACTAATGCATTTTTCACTTATTTTCCAATTTCTAAATCTCCAAAATAATCTTACTTTGTTCTTTAAAGTAGTTTCCTTCAACAGAAATAATCTTTCTACATCCACAAACTTTTGATGCTAATTGTGAAGACATTTTTGAACCAATACTCCTCTGCGTAGAACCAAATCTTTTGCTCTCAAATTTCATCACAACATTGATTTGCAGATTAAATTACCAACTAATCATGTAATTTAACCCCAATCTCACAACAATGAAAAATCCTACATGCCTAAATCCTAGATCTTCAATTCTATCCTCCATTCCCATAAAGATGAAAGAATAAACTTACGTCTTCAGAAATTAAAGTTTGTTATCTTTGTTTCTTTTGTTAATTTTCAAATGCTAAATCCCTTTGAAGAAAACAATAATGCAAATCTTCGAATGACCTTCGACAATCTCTAAAATTTCCCAAATCCAATTCTAGCAACTATGTTATTGTTTCATTTATTTTATTTTTCACATCCCATTTTTACACATGTCTTAAAAGGGTCGAGAACGTAACACACAATTTGCCATGTAATAAGAAAACATAAACGATGTTGTAAGTAGACTAAAAAAAACGCTTTAATAATTTAGGACAAAAATAAAATTAGCCCTACAATTTTTTATATATTTTTGTGTTTCACAGTTTTTATATTTTATTAAAAATGTTAATCGTATCTACGAAGATTCTATTAACTTAAAAATTTTCTTCAATAATAAGTTTTTTAAAACACACAAGTACTTAATCACATAATTATATATTTTTTCAAAATTACATAACATTATTTATTACTTTTTTGTATATAACAAAAACTTGTTTTCTGTCGTATGTTTTGTCCAAATGCACTAATAAAAATAGAAAAAAATATTTTTATCGTAAGAGACCTTAAAATAAATTGATATATTAAAAGGATTAAAATCACAATAATAAGGACTTACTTTTTTTTTTTTGCATAGAACAAAAATAAATAATCATACTTCAAAAGTCATGATAGTGGATGTGTGTTCATTTTTTATAATAAAAAATAATAAAATTATAAATATAAATAGTTCTTACAAGTTTATTTACTTTTTAGATAATACTTATTTATTAATTTTAAAAATGGTTATTTTTTTAAAAAAGATTAAATAAAAAAAGGGTTAATGTAACATCCCAAAAATATATGTATATCTATATCATATGGAATGCAAAATGTATAATAAAGCAAAACAGTTAAGAGTAAAAATATGATGAAGTATGATATAATACAGTCATCCAAAAGAGAGGAGAAATTTTACAACTTTGCTTGGAATGGAAGTATCTCAAAAATATGAGCAAGCTGTATACAAAACAAACTGAACTATACTATCCTAAGCTACTCTGCATTATCAGTAGCATCTAGGACATCTGAGCCATCCAGTATCTGCTCCAGTGGGGTATCTCCTACCTCTGCTCACGTCCAATTTGGATGATCATTGCAAGAGAAATCAAACACAAACAATACAAACAACAAACAGTGCAAGGATAAGCTAGATTTCTAAATAAAACATGTAATGAAAATGAGAATAAACTAACTAACAAGAAATATACAATTGATTTGGTTATAAAATATGGTTTTATTAAGTGGTGTTAGACTTAGACTCGTCCGGACTTGGAATGAATATCGAGTTATGATGGGTTATGCACTTGTGGTGGCTTCTACTACTTTGGAAAGCCAATTGCTATGGGTTCCACCCTACCACTACAAGGTTAGTCTGTTATCACTCACCTTGGCCCATTTAAAATGGAGACAACCAAGACTAAGACCTCCTACTACTCTCACCACATAACATATTCTTCTCTAAGTGAGATTGAATAGTTATTAGAGTGTTAAGGAAAACAAAGAAACTGTTTTAGGTCAGTTTAAAGCTCCTAACAAGTCAGAAATGACTTAACTAAGATACTCTAAGTGCCTAGACCAAACTCTAACTTCTAATTCTAAAAATCAATAGTCTAGTTCCCTAATTTTTGAACTATATCACCATAATAATTGAATTGGTTTTCCAACAATCTACAACACATGGAATCACAGCTTACAAACATTCAATTTACACCATACGTATGTTCCAATCAATTTCATAATCCATCATACATTCAATCACATAGTTACTTTAACCAGAAATTACATTTCAGCACACAAAACACACCAACTCAGTTCAACAGTAAAACAAGTTTTTACACAATTTGCACATGCATCAACTTCAGCAGTTCTAGCTAAAATCATACAAGAGTGCAGACATTTTTACGAGCAAGAAGTTAAAAATCTAGCTTCCCTTACCTGGGTTTTACACAGAACCGCTCAAGGTTCTACTCTAGACCTCTCAACACTTTTTCAGAATTTCGCTCTCACCCTAAAGATCACGAAATGGTGATCAAGACAGTTTCTAAAGTTGAAATTGAAAGAGAATTTGGAATAAGGAAATCAAAAACACATGCAATCAGCAGATTGCATGTTCTAAGATTCAAAATCGAAGAAAAAGAGGGGAGAACACTTACCCTCTTTTGACAGCAGAATGAATCGGTGCAACTGAAATTTTTGGCGTTCTATTGCTTTAGGCAGCTGCAGGTAGGAAATTAATGGTTCAATTTTTGCAGAATTTTGGAAGAGAAAGCAAGAAGGAGAAGAGAGATTTGGAGAGAAAATGCTGGTGTTCAAGTTAAGAGAAAAGAACTAAAAGAAAAAAAAAATCTGATTTCTTCCCATAAACATAAGACCAAGTTTGGTCTTAGATGGTTCCAACCTCTCACTTACATCCATGTGTCACCTCCCACTATCTTTTTTTCTCAGGTTTTACAGTTAAATTTAAAAAAAGTGTCAAGAATAGATGAAAGAAAAAAATTGTAAAAGTATAATATTACAGAAGTATAGATAATTTTGTTATCTTAAGGGTTTTAATAGCAATTAAGTGGTGCTACTAGTATGAACATAAAATTTTTTCTTTTACCTTGTAAGTGAGACTCATGTAAAATTATATACTAACAATGGGCTTTCTCCTTTTGATCTCTACTGTTACTAACTGCACCCTTTTACTAAATGGAACAACACCATTGTTACAGTTGGTGTCACTGCAGTAAAGAGAACTCTATTTTGAAAAATTGTATTGAAAACTCTTGAACAAAAATCTTATTGTGGAAATTATGTTCTAAAAATTCTGAAAATTTTACTCTTAAAGATTTCCATGAATAAATAATCCAAAAATTACTTTTATGAAAGATAAAATAGTCATTTTGAAAATTAGGGGGGTTTAATTAGAAATTATGGTGTGCATGAAGAAAAGGCATGAAAAACATTGTGTACTTGCTGAGAAAATGTGTATAGATGATCACCTAAGAAATATCAATAAACTATTCTTATTTTTTATTTCTTAAAGGAAATGGGATTTTTGTGCATATAAAAAATATGAGATGTATCTTTGTTAGTAAAAATTTTTTAAAATATAAACTAAAATTGGGAAAATAATATTAGACCCTTCAAAGTTACATAAGCCAAGTCTATTATAAAGGGTTAATTCCCTTTATAAAAATAATTTATCAATATTTTTTTATGTATTAATTAATTTGAGTCGTAATGATCTTTCAACTTTATTTCAAA
The DNA here is from genome assembly GCA_036885675.1 of Vigna mungo. Taxonomy (NCBI): domain Eukaryota; kingdom Viridiplantae; phylum Streptophyta; class Magnoliopsida; order Fabales; family Fabaceae; genus Vigna; species Vigna mungo. Next base: position 17,579,725 of record CP144697.1, on the reverse strand, counting down.
TAGAATTTTTTAAAAATTTTGAATTGATTCAAATTCATTGAATTTGAATTTCTTTCATTTCAAGTTATTTAGTTTTTCAAATTTTTTATTTTTTAATGTTTTATCTAGGCAAGATAATTCAGTTTTATTTTTTTATTTCAATGAAATAATTCAATTATCATGAAATACAAAAGCTATTACTTTAATACTGTAGGCATAAAAAAAAACAATTTAACACTTCAACAAAAGAACCCGATTGATATCTATCCAAAAATAGTTTTATTGATATTAGTTGAGAAAAATCTATCAACTCAAAAACTAACTTTGACCTAGATAAATAATCTCAATAATATCAACCAAAACATAATTTATATGAATGCTGACTGAATAATGTTGACTATTGTAACCAAAAAATAATTTTATTTACATCAATAGTTTATTTTTTTTATTAAGATAGGGAAACAAATAGTCATTCCAACATAAGTCAATAAAACTTTAATCATTATTAGTCAGTCAAAAATATGCTAATTAATTTGAGTCTAGATTTTCTACTAAAATTTTTTAGTATATTAAAAATACATTGTTACATTATAATTCTTTTAATATATTTTAAAACATAAAACATCAATGTCAATCAATATATTTTGAATTAATTAAGTGTTTATATATTTTTTTGAATGAAGTAATTTCCTTTTTAAGTATTATTCCGTGTCTCATTGTAATAGGAAAAAGGTGGTACATAGTGGCAAAGGCAAATACAGAGAAAGAAAAAGAGAAAGTAAAGAGAAAAAGGGAAAGAGGATAAAGAGGAAAAGGCTGAAAGGGCAAGCTAACCGTGATTTTTTTGTGTCCACTTGTAAAAACTGCTTACTTTCTCACCCACTCCATCAACATTCCACACTCACCTAATACACAAAAGACAAACAAAAAGGGAAAAAAACAAAAAAACCATGCTGATTGATGATGTTCAACTATGTCCTTAACTTCTTATAAATCAAATTCTCAACTTCATCAAACAAACAAACTTGTGTTTCTATGACAAAACCACCTCACTTTTTCTTGTGCTGCAATTCTACTTTTCGTGGCATGTGCATCAACTTGCTCAGCATTTGTCTGACACATGCATACATATAGGAAATGGATTCATTAGAATGTTGTCAATGTTATTTAGCGTACAATGTATAACATCATGAATCCATGTTCAGAAAATTTTTCAGTTTTTACAACGAACGGATGGATCAATTGACATGGAATTGTTCCAACTTAATCTGTTGTTTCTGAATTTGAGTCTTCAATATGCAACTGCAGATGCTCAGTGGAAGAGTTTTATCATTCATTCTCTGCAAAAAGCTCTGAGATTTCCATTTAAGCATTAGAGTGTAATAATGACAGTTATTATAACAGTGGTGCTAATATTTGTGGGATTTGTGGTTTTGATCATATTTCATGTTTGTATTTCGGAGAGACTATCTAGGAGAGGATCTATGGTTGAGAGGGGTGCAAATGGGGGAAGAAGCATGTCCATAGATGAGTTGGAGAAGCTTCCATGTTATGATTATGTTGCCAAAGGCAACACAAGCAGCCCTGTGGATTGTGCAGTTTGCTTGGAGAGCCTCATCACTGGAGATAAGTGCAGGTTGTTACCTATGTGCAAGCACAGTTTTCATGCTCAATGTGTGGACACATGGCTTCTTAAGACACCCTTATGCCCAATTTGCAGGTGTAATGCTCATTCTCACAGTGAAAACCAAGTTATAGGTAACAGTGACTACTTGGTAGTACCAAATAGTGTGTCTAGGGAGGGCCAAACTGCCACAAGAAGTCAGCAACATGAGAACATGGTGGTCTTGGTACAGCTGAGAGAAAGCCTAGAAAATGGTCCATCAACAAATGTTGTCGTGGAAAATCCAACATTAGGAAGTCATAACTTGGTCAGGGAGGAGTAGAATCAAGAGAACACCAAGAACAGATTCAACTGAAATCAGATATCAGCTACCACTTTGCTTCATGCTGAAGAATTTGAAGCTCTGTGAAGGGTAGCTCAAAAAATGAATATTGTTGAGATATTTGAATGATGAACAACTAGCCTTCTAGTATTATCATAACTATTATGATTTTTGCTCCATTTAGTTGTGATCTCATTTGCTTTCAATGTCCCTTTTGAATCACTTAAGTGATGTAGAACTTCCTCAATGAAAATAATTTCGGTTCCTACTCTTTAAATGATACTGCCATTCAGAGACAATACATTTTAGTAACTCTTAACAATTAAAATAGCCAATAAGTACCACGATTGAAAGGTAGCTTAATTTTGATTGAAGAATAAAGCTACTAACATTGATAATATTATATTTTGGGACGAGAGCATACACAACATTAATGTTTTTCACTTAACACTTCTCTGATAGAATACACTTTATCTCAAATGACATCTCAAATTATAAATTTTTTAATTAATTTTCACCAAAATACTACTTAATTTACAACTGCACTACCATTTTCTTGTAGTGACAATTTAACACATCGTGCAATATGGGAAGTGTTATCTTTATGTTGCAGATAAATCAAACGTAAAATAACTTTCTCCAATGCATTGAAAACACAATGGTCAAATGGATACAAAAACGTCTAAAACATTCTTAACCGAAAGGAACTTTGAATGTGTATATGTAAAACGCTAAGAAACTAACACATGAAAACATGAATGTGCAAACTTATTAACATAAGCATGATTAGCACACGATTCAGGACCTTCTCCCTTCATCCCCGTTCTTCCTTCTCCTCTCCAAGATGAACAACTTGTGAGTAGAAACAAAGGGGTCTCGAAACATCATCATCTACTGTTCTTTTTTGACAGCCTGGGAAGATTGCTGAGCATCCCCTGTCGGCTGATTAATGCTAGCTTTAGCCTCAGCAACAAATTTAGGATCAGGTTCGTGTTTATCAGCAGGTTCTCTCATTGCCAAATATATGTAAAATGCTATGATTACATTGACAGATATGACAGCAAGAAATCCACTCACTAGTGTCCCAGAGTAAGGGGACAAATTGGATGCTCCTGTTACAAACAAGGAAATACAGTAAGGTTGGTAGTTCTGCAATTTCCATTCTATTTTTCTATTGGGTATTATTCACAACCGATTGGGAAACATTAAAGGAATGAAATGAAAAGAATAAAATCAGAATGCAGTGGCAGTGTAAAGGTTTTACATTGTCATGCTAACATAGACTGGTATATATTGTAAGACTTTTGAGTTTAATTAACTTCAAATTCACATATCTAAGTTGATTTCTAATTGGCTAATGAAACTCTAAATATCTTTATACTACTGACAGTATATGAAAATTAAATTAAATGAAAAATGATAAGATTGTTGAGAACAGGGATGAAACATTCCATTAATACATATTCTATACCATATGGGCAAAACTGCACATTTCCTTAGAGGCTAGCTATATATGTATAGAGATAAAACATTCTAGATGATTTGAAAAAAGGCAAATTCAATGTCAGTCACTGCCTGAGAAGCAATAACATTTCCTTCAAAATAATCAATGGTCGGTCAAGACCAAGGGTATTTTTTAAAACCTATTTTAAAAAAAATCTACACTGCTCACTACTTAGCAATCAATTTCTCAGCCAAAACCTGCTATTTTCAAAATTTATTTCCAAAGCAAGTGTTTCAAAGATAAAAATAGAAACAGCTTGGAGATGTTGTTTCATCATCTTCTTCTATTTTCTTCGAGTGCTCTATTAAAGTAGTCAGAGGACAAACTTTTAGAAAACAGAACCGTGCTAAAAAGACAAAACACTTCCAAATGAAATCAGGGACAAACAAATTATAGAAAACAATAACCATTTTCGAAAATAGTAACTAAACAAGGTCCGATATTCTAATTTTAGTTTTTGACAATGATAAAAGAGTTTAATTTCTGTGGAAGACCCGATGCTCTTTTTTCTTTTACGCATCAACAAAAAAGCATGGTAGAAACTACTTTTGAGATAATTATTGTTAAAGCCAACGAAAAAAATCATACATGACAGTTTGTGATTGGATGGCGCTGAGCAATGTGAGTGCATGCACTATTTAATCACAAAAAACAGAGAAAGTACAATACCATCTCTTCAACAAGAAAGCAGAAAAAAAAAAAAAAAAAACTAACAAAAAGTTGGCTTGAAATATTAAGAAACTCTTACATTTTCCCTTAAAATGAAATTCACTAATTCTACCAGTCAAGCTGAAAGAGAGAAGATATAAAGCATCCATATCACAGTACCAACCAACAACTCTTCAAAACAACAGCAACAATAACCTATAAAAAGCTTAAGTACATTAGAATCTTACCAGGAAGCATGTTGTGATTGAAAGCATACAATATTGCAATGGGGATTGCCCACATCAACATTGATGCAACGAAAAACTTCTGAATCACTCTCATTTTTGCCTCAAATTCCTACAAAAAAAGGTAAAATTTGTTTAATATTCGTAACCACTATTTCTTTTAATATTTACTGAACATTATTATCACTATGCTTCCAAATTATAAATTCTTTTCTAATTAAATCTCATATTTATCATCATTTGATAAATACTGATAAGTAGATGAAAGCTATAACCTTTGAATCCGAGGTAACCCTTTTCTCCCATTCTCATGCCTAGTAACGAACTGTCGTTGAAAGCTATAACCGCTGAATCCGAGATGAGTCTACCTTAAAAACGGTAAAAATGATAAATTTAACACATTAACTGAATACAAATTCTTAAATTTTGAGTCTTTATTACAACTCTTAAACTTGACGACTTAAAAGTTCCCACACCCTCGAAGCTAGTTAATTCGCAAGTAGAATCTTTTTTCAGTTGGGTCGTGTGAATTCGAGCAAACTCGCTCAATAAACTCGCTCAAACTCGTATAAAATCGCGAGTTTATAGTGGATTCAGCGAGCTCAGTTGGACACTACGCAACAACAATGCAAAAAAGACAGTGGAATTGTTTGTTTCTAGGTCATGATTTATGCAGAACGCACCTTGGTAACAATTCCGAGGTCACTGTTTCTCTCTTGCAACTTTATGTGCTTTTGGGGTGTTGATGTTGCGTTCTTCTATCGCAGGAACAGATCTGTATTTGTGTCTTTCTCAGGTGGTCTTGCGTTTCGACCTTCTCCCCTGCTATCTGTGTTCTCTGGTTTCCTTTCTCTTGTCATTTCATAGACAGGACTACAAGTTAGTGGGTTGGGCCTCACTTTAAGTCCAGCAACTTTTTTTTAAATAGTTTTTTTTTTCAAAGAATCTGTCACATTGAACCGGGTTGAAACCATCCATCCAAATGTAACCCGAAGTTACATTTCCTCCATGATTGTGAAATGGCTTCCAAGAGCTTGAAGCTATCGAATTATCTACTGTTCTTCTGCAATTTCAATTTCAATCCTTTAACCCCTCATCGCTTTTCACGCCTAAAGCAGTTTCCCGCAGAGCTCGTTAGAAGCTTCTCGGCTGCACATTTTAATCATGGCTACTCCGCTCAAAGGAAAGGCCATGGGCACCCTCACTATCTTGATGAGTCTCAGGTACTCTTGCTGAAAGTTTTCATTTTTCTCATTTGGGCAAGGGCTTTCGCTATGTTAGATGAAATTGGTGTTGTCCAAAATTGCTTATTGTTCAAAAAGTGTTGTGTTAGGTTCAATATGATGTAGAATGAAATGATGAAAATAAATTTAGAATTTTAGTGTAGTATTCAATTTGTTAAAATTAGCTTTTGGAGAAGTAAATAAGGATTATAGAGTGAAATCAACTTTTCTACAAATCAAATCAAAATTAGTTTATGGATGAACTTATTTTGTAAAAGCTATGACAGATAAGTTTTTTCTTCAAAAAATCATTATGTTAAATTTCTTGGATTTTCTTTTTTTCTTGTGTTGCTTAGGTTGAGAGAGTAAGGGGAATCATGGTTAAAGCAAAGTCAACAAGAATGTTCTATAAGCGTAGCATAAATGGTGATGATTGTAGTGTTGGAAAGGAGTCACATACATTTTCACAAAATCCTATTGGCAGTCCTGAGTCATGTTCACAGCTCAAAGTTGATGTTGACACACTCACCAGAATCATCAACGACCACCCTTTCCCATTGCAACCCCTTCACCCTACACTCCTCCACCTCCTCCCTCCGTCCTCTTTCTCTAGTTCCTTTGTGGAAAACGTCCTCGGCCGGCTGTTTGCTGCACATTCCAATGGTCTCAAGGCCTTGGAATTCTTCAACTACTGCCTCATCCATTCCCATTTACCCATAAGTCCTGATTCACTCAACATGACCCTCCACATCCTTGCACGGATGCGTTATTTTGACAAAACTTGGGTCCTGTTGAGGGACATTGCAAGAAGTCACCCTTCTTTGCTCACCCTTAAGTCAATGAGCATTGTGCTCTCCAAAATCGCCAAATTCCAGTCCTTTGAAGAGACCCTTGATGGGTTTAGAAGGATGGAAGATGAAGTGTTTGTTGGAAGGGAATTTGGCACTGAAGAGTTCAATGTGCTTCTTAAAGCATTTTGTACACAGAGGCAAATGAAGGAAGCCAGGTCGGTGTTTGTGAAGCTTGTGCCACGGTTTACTCCTAATACCAAGTCCATGAATATTCTGCTCCTGGGGTTCAAAGAATCAGGTGATGTTACTTCTGTTGAGCTTTTCTATCACGAAATGGTTAGGCGCGGTTTTAGTCCGGATGGAGTGACATTTAATGTTAGGATTGATGCTTACTGCAAGAAAGGTTGTTTTGTTGATGCCTTGAGACTTCTGGAGGACATGGAGGGGAGAGATATTGTCCCTACCATTGAAACTATAACTACTTTGATTCATGGAGCAGGGTTGGTTCGAAATATAGGCAAGGCGTGGCAGTTGTTTAATGAGATTCCTTCAAGAAACTTGGTTGCCGACACTGGCGCTTATAATGCTTTGGTTACTGCTTTGGTTAGAAATAGAGAAATTGAATCTGCTTTGTCCTTGGTGGATGAGATGGCTGAAAAACATATCGAGCTAGATGGTGTCACTTACCATACAATGTTCTTAGGATTGATGAGGTCAAGAGGGATTGAAGGTGTGAGTGAGCTTTACCAGAAGATGACTCAAAGGGGTTTTGTACCAAAAACAAGGACAATTGTAATGCTGATGAAGTTTTTCTGTCAAAATTATCAGCTTGATTTAAGTGTAGGTCTGTGGAAGTACCTGGTGGAGAAAGGGTACTGTCCCCATGCTCATGCTTTAGATCTTCTGGTCACTGGATTGTGTGCAAGGGGTTTGGTGCATGATGCTTTTGAGTGCTCCAAACAAATGTTGGAGAGAGGAAGACACATGAGTAGTGCATCATTTCTGATGCTGGAGAGGTTTTTGTTGCAGGCGGGTGACATGGACAAGTTGAAGGAGCTTGACCAGATGATTAAAAAATTGCAGAGTGTCTTACCACCGTCTAGAGGAAACACTACTGGTATTTTTACCTCTAGGGTTATAACGTAGCATCATTTAGTCTAAAATACAACAACTATTGCCGCCCTGATTTTGATGGAGTTTTCTTTTGTACTAACATGTTATTTCTCTGAATTACAATTTAACGATTCATAATATGTTGATTAAGTAAAAGTCTTCGAATTTGTTGATCAAAGTCATGCATAATATTTTGACAGCTTAGTTTGTGAAGTTAGGTGGAGATGGAAAGGAAAATCACAGTTAAGGTCCAAACAGACAGTGTTCTACAAGCACAGATGGTGATGATTGTATTTATAGAAAGAAGTCACCAAAGTTTCCCTGAACTTTATTGACATACATGGGCATGTGAACTTTAGTCATGAAGTGTCAAGGTCACTGGCAGTTTGTCTCGGTTTGCTTTTGGTTGTTGATGCTGCTCAGGGAGTCCAAGCCTAATTAAGGTTGATTTTTTATTTTGACTCTAGTGCTGTGTTGCTAACATCTGTTAAAACTAGAGCCATGCAGGATTCTTCAAAGGAGTGACAGAAGCTTTAACTTGAAGGTAGCTTCTAAGGCTGTAGATTCCCCTTACTCTCCCTTGACCACTCATTTTATATCCACCAAAAGGTATTGCTGCATCGAAGACATCATAGCAGTTGATCCATACTGTTCCAACTCGCAATGCCCGCATCAAGGTATTGGCAGTGTCTGTACTCTGAGTATAAACTCCAGCAGCCAGGCCATAATGAGTTGCATTGGCCCTCCTTATCACCTCCTCTAGATCCCTGTGATTTATTTCATAACACAGAATAAGAGGAATTTAAGACGAGGAACTACTGAAGAATGTTCAAAGCACATACATGATGGCACTTTTATCTAGTGACTAATAGCATACTTGAATTTCAGGATAGATTGTACCGGACCGAATATCTCATCTTTTGCTATCAACATGTCGTCCTATAATATTAAGAAAGAAAGCTATTTACTTCCACTATTGGAACAATTTATCACTTATATAGAAATTGAATCATTGTTTACTGGAATTGTCATGCCTGAACATTTGAGAAAACAGTTGGTTCGATGTAGTAGCCTTTCGAGCCAACTCTTTGACCACCAGATTCCAGTGTAGCACCACTTTCAATGCCTGATCTTATGTATTTCAGGATCTTCTCGAATTGTGCAAAATCAATCTGAAAAACATACAACTATCAATGTCATCACCCTTTAAGATGTCAGCCATAAGTTGAAGAAAACTAATTCAAGATTTCTGTTGATTTGATTATGAATGAGCAATTGCAAAAGCATGTGTTCTTTTACTTATACCAAAGTTATTGAAAAAACTTATGTATTTATTCTTGTTTGAACCAAATTTTCTCTTATATTGACAGTTCATTCGGAAAGTTTCATAGATACCTGAGGACCTTGCTCAACCCCACTTTTGAAAGGGTCTCCAACCACACGTTTGGTAGCACGAGCTTTAGCCTTTTCCACAAATTCATCATATATGCTTTCATGAACAAATGTGCGAGAACCAGCACAACAACATTGCCCCTATGCAGAAGCAAAAGAAAACAGATTGAACCATATTGGAACATTTGCAATAAAAGAAATGGAGAATGCTATGTGTTGAGAAAAATGCTAGCAATACATTATTTAAAATACTATTTTGAAAGACCCTCTTTACCATTGGTTAAGATTTATTAAAAACTGCAAACTAGTAGATTGTGTTGTTACCATTCCTAATAATGAAATTAGGATAATCAAACCTGATTAAAGAATAATGCAGAATGTGCTGCCTCAACAGCTGCATCGATATCAGCATCCTTGCAGACAATGAATGGAGATTTTCCACCCAGCTCCAGAGTTACAGGCTTCAGGTTACTGCGTGCTGAGAGTTCTAATACCCGTCTACCTGTCTGAGAGGATCCTGTGAAAGCAAGCTACAAAAACAAAATCAACCAATTTTTATTTTACTATTAGCTATTAGGCCATATAGGCATAAATTGATGCATATATGTATTGTAGAGACAATCAGCAGAGTAAATTATATATATTAAAATGTGTTTTACAAGTCCTAAAGATCTGGTAAAAAATGGTTTTAGTTCCTACTAAAAACAATGGTTTTGGTTCTCATGATTCTAAAATGTAGTGGATTTTGTCCCTAATTCTATACTTTATTTTGATTTAACCACTAATAAAATTTACCACATTTCATAGAGGAAAATTTCACATGGTGTTGAGTAGAAAATGGGGTGTTTGTGTTCATCACACTTTCATAAATACAAGGACTAAAGCTATCGTTTTTGAAGTTAAGGAACTGTAACCAATGTTAATCAAATCATAAGATACTTAAACACCTTATACCTTTTTTTTTTTTTTTTTTTTATGTTTCAGGAGAATCATTCCACTGAATGTTCTAAAGTACCTTGTCAACAGCCATATGAGTACACAGAGCTGCCCCAGCAGTAGGACCAAAGCCACTGATAACATTCAGAACTCCAGGAGGAAGTCCTGCCTATTGCATCAAATCCATCAGTGAGAACAAGTACAAAAGTATAGGCACAGACAACATCACAATCTTTTTGTTGTTAGCAATTTTGGAATTGCATTTTTTTGTTCATTTCAAATTGAAGCTATAATTTCCTTGAGAACAAGATTAAAGAATTGTTCACATTCTCTTTAAAAGGAAGAGTTATCCTTTTTTTTCACTTAATTTTATTTTGGCTGTAAGACTTATATAGGTGTGCTGTAAGACTACCTCATGAAATAGCTTTGACACATAAATGGCAGAAAGTGGTGTCTGTTCTGCAGTTTTCATTACAACTGTATTACCACAAGCTAATGCAGGTGCAACCTTCCATGAAAAAATAAGAAGTGGGAAATTCCAAGGAACAATCTGCCCTGCTACTCCAATAGGTTCATGCAAGGTTTGAACATGGTATGGTCCATCAGCTGGAACTGTTAAACCATGAATTTTATCCGCCCAACCTGAAGAAAACATAAAAGATACCAAAGAATGTCAACTTGTCAAACAATACTATAACTACATGATATAAAAACTCAAAGATAATACAGTTACCTGCATAATACCGGAACAACCGTACCACCATAGGTATTTCAACATTTGCAGCCTGTTCATATGGCTTCCCATTATCCCATGTTTCAATTGCTGCAACTTCATCATTGTGTTTCTCCAATATATCAGCACAACGCAAAATTATTCGTGATCTTTCCTAGAGGAGTTCATCAAAGATAATGGACAAAATTGTTGAACATAAAAACCATGTAGCATTCTTGTAGCCCAAAGGAAAAATTACAGCACCAAAACACTTCCATATACTGAAATTTATAGAACAAATTAGGATTAAACAATGATGTATTACATAAGCTGTCATCCTTGGCCATGGTCCCTCATCAAAAGCCTTGCGAGCAGCACGTACAGCACGATTTACATCTTCAACATCCGCTTCGGCTACATTGGCAATTGTATCTCCAGTCCTAGGATCATTGGTTGGAAAAGTTTTTCCTAACAGAAGAAAATTCGTTAAAAGTTTTAAGTTTTTGTAGCATAGATTGAATGTTTTCATATCAAAGAAACAACAATGTTTTAAGTACATAAATGTAGGATATTAACCAGAAGCTGCATCAACAAACAGTCCATCAATCAGAAGCTGATTATGCTCAATTTGCACTGGTGGTTTGCTAGGCTCTATATCAGCAGCAGCAGAAGCACCAGTTCCACTTAAACTTCTACGCCAGAGACAACATAGGCCTGGAAATTTAGTCAATAGTGTAAAAACCAAAAGGAAAAAAAAAAAAAGTTCAAAAATCAAAACTTTCTTTCATGCTTTAAATTTTTTTCTCCAATGCAATTTATAAAGACAACAGGGTGGTTTTCATTATTTCAATTTTTTGACTCAAAATGTGCACATTATAAAAAGGAGAGATAGTAGTATACCTAAACAACGTTGTTTAGTGGTTGAGACAAAAGAAGAAGTAGAAGAAGAAGACACATTCTGCAGGGTGGAAAGAATTCTAGAAGCCATGATCTACTTTGCATGAAGACTTTGAATGTTGAAGTTATTTTTCCCTTTCTTTGTGATCCTGCACACAGATTTCTAGCACCATACAAATGTGCCTGAAACTAAGGATGGAAAAGAACAAAAAGTTATCAGTACTTAGCACTATTCTGTTACCATTAATGTAAAAGTTCATCAGCTCTATTAGCCATGTGAATCAAAATTATGAATGAATCAAGAACAAGTTGAAAGAGAAATTCTAACAAAAATGTAATAATGATAGCCGCCATAATAGTTCACCTTACTTATATGTGAGGTAGGAAAATGACAATCACCCACCCATGTTGGCTTCAAAAAAGGAAAATATAAAAAGAAAGAGTAATCGAATTTATATTTGTGTTTACATTAAGAAAGAAGGGAAATTTTATATTATAAGAAAAATATATATTTATTAATTTTATTTAATTTGATTATGTGGTTGATAAAAATTTCAATCAGGTTTCTCAATGTTTTTTTAAAAGAAATGTAATAATATGATTGTTTTTCATCCAATAAGTAGTAAAATATTTAATAATCAGCCTATAATAATGATAAAAAGAGTTGTTTTTCCATGATAAAACCATGATATGGTAATGGTATCATACATTTATATTTATTTAACATATAATGTAAATATAAAAGTTATAAAAAAAGTATTTAAAAAATTAATATAAAAAATAAATCTAAAAAAGTATATATTAAATTATTGTTTCTCTTTATATATATATATATATATATATATATATATATATATATATATATATATATATATATATATATATATATATATATATATATAAACAAAGGTTGTCACCTTATCATTCTTGCTACCAATTCTTGAAAAATCTTGCTTCAAACTGCTTCTGTGGTTGCCACGTCAATGCCACCACCACCATGTCCAACTTCTACATTTCTCTCTCTCTCTCTTCTTATTAAATTGCTTTTCTCATAGTTATCATCTCACACAATAATATTCAGTTTTTCCTTCAATATTGTGATCTGGAATGTATTTTATTTTTAGTATTTTGAATGGTATGTTTTGAAATATATTTTTTATTTTTTATTTTGAATCATGTATGCTTGAATACAAATTTTATATTTGAAATGTATTTTTTATTTTATATTTTAAAATACAAAATTTATATTTTGAATTTTCGATTTTAAAACTCAATAAAAACTTTGAAGATAAAATTATACTTCCAAAGTGTATTAAAGTTCGTGGTGAAATTAGAGGTGCGGGAAGAAACTGACATAGTTTGACTTTTCGTTTTTGGGTCTTAAGTCTTTTTGTTGTTGGTCGAAAAATCATTTAGGAAAACCAAAAATAGGGAGGTGTGAACTTAGCAAGTAATGGGTGCTAATAGTAAAAGTCTTTTTTCCTTATTTGTTAGAATCGAAAGTTGAATGCTTCTCCCTACACCACCACACCCTTCTGTCTACACCACTCCAAATTTTCTTAATTCCAAAAGTAACCTTAGATAAATATTTAGTTTTACTTTCCTTTTTAACTTTTTCTTCAAACCCTAATCTCACTCCACGGCCGCATCACAACCCTACCTCCATGTTGGGTCTTCAACGGATACTGAGATTCGTCGACGAATATGGGTATTCGTTAAAGACCCAACAGATTCTCCATTTTCGTTGGACTTCTGTATTGATTTTTTTTTTTCGTTTATTAATTTTTTTTGTTAGATTTATTTAACTAATATTATATTTAGAACTTATTTATTTGTATTTGATTTAATTTATTTTAAAAAATTGTTTTGGTAAAAGAAGTAAAAAAAAATGATTGAAAGTCTCAACGAAAATGGGGATCTGTTGGACCTTCAACGGATATCGATATCCATTGACAGATGTGGACATCCGTTGAAGGCTCAACAGATCTCCCATTTCCATTGAGGCCTTCAATCACAATAGTTTAATTTTTACTGAGGGTGTTTGTGGAATGTGATGGTATAAAGAGAAACGCTCAAGAAGATATTCTATTATGTAACTGGGTCAAAGAACCAACTAGCTAAAGTCCAACTAATCTCATGTCCAATCACCCAACTGTGTGCAATATTAGGTAAAAACAAAATAATACTTTGTATTAACTTTTATAATATCATCTTAGAAACTAATGCTTATTGATTTAGGATGTAGTATAATATAAAGTAGGTTGCTAAAGGTCTAAAAGTTGTCATGAAATATAAGTCTTCTCTTAATTGTTTGTTTAAATCGTTCGGAAAATATATGCAGAAGATATTTCAATATCAAAATCAGTTCAAAGTTGACGGTTCAAATATTAATGGTGCGCTAAATACATATGAACTACCTTATTACATCAACTGTTTATTTATAGATTTTGAAATGATTTTTTTTATCAACTTGCCTAATTACAATCGAAATAATTACTTTAACTCTAAACTAGTCAGCATTAAATTTAATTATTTTGACAAATCGATTTAACTTCTCCTATCTGTTCCTAATGACAATTTGTTCATACATTCAAATTAAAACTCATATGAGCATGCGATACACTTATCTTAATCAACTTTCTCATATATAGTCACCACTTTAAAATTAATATAAGAGTCAAATTTCTCGAATTTAAACAACTTTTTTTTTATTGATGAAGTAAAAAAGGAAAATTGAAATTGTTGTGATTAATCATTATTTGTGCACATAAATAATTGGTATTTTTAAATTAAGTCGTGTTTGTCTTTTTCTGTGTTGGAGCAGGGGCGCTATTTCTAGCTGTTGTTGTTATTGCATTTCAAACGTGATTTTGACTACTCATGTCCTACGTGTAAACAACGTGTATAAAATATATAAGAATAATTTAAAGGATTATAAGACTACTACATTTTGAAGATTTTTCAGCTTATTCTTTTGCTTCAAAATGTTAATTTGATAATATATATATATATTACCAAAAATCAAATAGAGCAACCAAATTTTAATTATGTAAGGGATAAAATAATTTAAAAATAATTTGCAAAACTGAAAAACATAGTGCGGATTTTCTAAAACCAGAAATTAAATGGATGAAGCTTATATAAACTGAGACTAAAATGAAAATTTAGTCCTGATGCTTGAATTTTTTTTTTTTTCATACTGTTTCCCAATGAAGACTAAATTTATAATAAGCTACACGTTGGCACTAAAATTAGGTGCTAATTTGTTAAACTAAAATATAAATTACAATAATATTAAAAATACATAAAATGTTGTATTTTAATTTTAACTTTATATTTAAGCATGTTAAAAAAATAATTAGAATATAATCATCCTGCAAAAGTTATTTTCATATCAACATCATCTAGTTAGAAACTATCACGTAAAGTGTTTTCGATCTGTTACTAATGTTAATATATGCTATTTGACACCTCTTTTGTTTTCTTATACTCCTGCAATGGATGCCACCCATTATTATTTTTTTTTTAATTTTTTTTTTCACAATTCATTTTGTTAGAATTGAGTTCATAGATACTAACCTATGTTTAAATATATATTTCCATAAAAAAATGTTGTTAGTAAAAGTAATATTTATTTTGACTAAATTACACACTTAAAATATAAATATGTTAAAATAAATTTTCTTGAATAAACAAAATACTTTATGATAGATACTCGATTTTTTTTTTGTGTTCTATAAAATTACAAACTTTAAAAATAAATCTATTTTGCTTCAAATTATATAATACATGGTTTCAAATTATTAATGGTGTTATTTGACATTTCAAAGACTTTATTTTAACAATTCCAAAATGAAAAAAAAAACAAATAATATTTAGCATAAATATTATCTAAATCTATTTTGATTGAGAAAAAAATATATTGACCGTATAGAAATGAAAATAACTAATATTTAATAAAATAAAGATCAGTATTTCTGTCTCGTTTTATCTTCCATTTCAATATTTAAATTATTATAATATTCATAATTTATCACATGAAATACAAAATTTATATTCACTATTTTATTTGATCATTAATTTTGTAGTCCTTTTCTTCTTTATTTTATTTATTTTATCTTTTTTTTTTAATTGTAACTTGTTCAAAATTTATAAACTTCTTATTTTCATGGCATTTTACTTTTCACAGCTTTAACTACACATTGAATTAGATCATTTCTACTCTTTTTTTTATTTTTATTTATTTTTCTTTTACGTGATAATATTTAACTTATAATTTTAAGTATTCAGTGTAAAGTTTTAATTTACTATGTAACATTAACTTATGTTTTTTTGTTCTATTTAACTTCTAATTTCATTTTATTTAAAGAAATTTTCTTCGGCTAAATAATTTACATTCAACTTTAATGGTTTGGTTCATTCCAAATCCATCAAGTTTATTGGAATCTTCAAGATATTTTTATTTCACCACAACATTTTATCTCATTTTTTTTAAATGGAATATTGCATATGGAGTTCTCAATTTTATTATCAACACATTTGATCATTATTTTTATGCTATTAATTGATATCTCATTTGATTTATATAGTCATAATTTATTCTTTATTATTTAACAATAAAAAAAATGAAAATATATATTCGTTTGACATAAAATCTTTAATAATATCATGTTTTTCTTATGTATTTTTTATATTTTTTTGTAAAAAAAAATGTTGAATAAAACCACTTTCAAAACAATTTCAATCACATATACCACTCACTTTATTAGTGGTCTTTCTCTTCCTTCTCCAAGTACCACTACATCATTAACCATGAATATCGCTATGCACACCAACTGTTTGCGAAAACCTTCCTATCACTTTTTTCACTTCTTTCTTTTTTTCACATCAATATTACCAGTAAAAAACTTCCCCTATATTATATTACTTCATACACCCAAACCTATCTATCCCACAACACCATATAGACCAAGATCACATCCAAGCTTTCTACCTTTAAAAATAAATAGGAAATAAAGACAACTCATATATAATATCACCAAAATTAAAATAAAAAAAATAGGTTAATGACGAAGTATAATAATTGATGCTTAAAAATGAATCTTTGATATACATACATACATACATACATATATATATATATATATATATATATATATATATATATATATATATATAAATTAGGGATTATGATAAAAATCTATTGTGATCTTGTTTTTCTCAAATCAAACAAATAATCTTGGCATTGAAAATACAATGCAAACTAATTTTATGGAAGCTAACAAAATACTCAGCTATCTTTTAGTTTACTTTGTCTCTTCTTCCTCCAATTGGTACTCCTCATCGTCATCATTATCATCTTCATCCTCTTCATCAAGTTTACTGATTTGGGAAAATTTGCTTAGTTCCAACCTGCCTTCATCCTCTAGAACATCAAGCCCAAATTTTGTGTTACGTTGCTTGACCAAAAGCCAACGCAATAACCGGTCTTCTTTGTTTAGGTAATGTAACTCTTTGTTGATTTCAGGTGTAGCCATCATGCTCATTTGCATCAGCGTCCCCTACATCCATTAAAAAATGAAAATGGCACACATGCATGATTTCCATTCAAACTCAAAAGAAATTTTAATTTTTAAGTCTTCCTATTTCACTAAAGTCACACTCTCAAACTAAATAAAGTTCACAAAAACTTCACTAGCTGCAAGCATAAAACAGAATATTCAATAAACATTTCTCAATCATATGTCCCAATTCACTTTATCTGAACCATGGCAAGTGAGAATATACTGACAATCATAAGCTTGTAATCATTATTCTTTGCCTCTGAATCAGTCTGTTTCAATCTTCAGAATTTTATAGCACTAGAAAGGTCCTCAAAGGTTCCTGACAACGAGAACCATGCTTTTAGACTGTCTCATTTTACCAGAACAGTTGCACTAATTGTCATTTGTGTCAGTGTGGTTCATTGGATCACTGATATGCAAGATGGACATCTAGTGTGGTCTCATTCAGTGGGTGGCTAATTAAGCAGCAGATTCTACTAAATATGCTCATTCTCCATATAGTCTAATGCCACTTTGGCCGATGTATCTCTCACTTGTTTTCCCTCATAGATTTTAGTGTTTCTTTTTGGGTAATCTCCTTTACACCCTAAAAATTAAATTAGTGTTTCATTTCCATTGATCAAATACCTAAACTACCAAAGAATATTTTATATCAACCTCCATTATATTAATTTAATGATGTTATACACACAATTCTATCCATGACTAACACGACCCAGATCATTAAACAGTTACAGCAATGAAATTTTCACATAAATAGAACAAGAACTATGAAGGATTCACCTAAATGGTGGTGGTCTAGCTACATACTACTGGTGCACTGGTAGTTCAGTTACCACAATGAGGTTAAATGGCAAGACAAAAATTTCATGAATGTATAACCACATAAATACTATCTATCAGAATTAATGTTACAAGAAAATTTAACTATATTATTAGCAAATGAATTCATTAACCTCAACAGCTGTAAAATAAAATATGAATTAATTGAATTGCACCATCTAAATAGTAGAGTAATTCAGTGAAGTTCCTGAAGTATTCTCTAGGCTCAAAATTACGTCAATACTTACATATAAACAGCACAACAACAACAACCAATGATGCATAAACTTTCTGTAATGCATCACAAACAATCAACCTCACCTGATAACATCTGCCATCCAACTTCTTCACACCATATCCCAACTGAGCAATTCCGAGATTCTTAACATCAGTGACAACCCCATTTCTTCCAGACACATGTTTTCCCACCCTTACAACTAAATCCAAAATAGCTTCTTTTGCGATATGAGGTTTAAACAGAAACATACAGTCGTAAGGAGGCATCTTATTCCTCCTGCTTGGACACAAACAAGTCAGCTAACAATCTATCTGCATGCAAAAAATAGCAGTTGGTCAAGAAGGCTAATCAAACTTTGTCACTACTGTAACACCCCTAATTTTGATGTCACGAAAACGTGTAAAAAAATAAAAATTTCGCAATCATGAATAAAATCATTCTATTTTAATCTATAAGAATTCTGTACTAAAAATTCTTTCATATTCTACCACAAATGTAATTTTATCAATTTCATAGTTCAATAAATATACTCATTTAAAATCACAACATAATTAAAATTTTCCAAAAGAAATAAAATTTTTAGAACATAAAACTAGAAATTATCCAAATCCAACAATAACGCAAAATGTTTGATACAACCATTTACATAAATAGATCAACTTTAAATAAAACTCCCATAGTCGATCCCCTCTCTCGTTAATGCACACAGACAAGTAGACAGAATGTATGGGTGAGATAACATTTAAAACACATAAACAACCACACAGTCAAATCTAATAAAATCATAAAATAGTATAATTCTACACCTTTCCAATATCAGATAAATGACGTAATACCATTTCCCTTTTATACATCACGCTTAATACGACAATTCAGGGCAGGTCATCCAGTTCAAACTTTAGTCTCTTCAAACAGCATCACCACAAGTTTATGAACATATCTCTAATACCAAACACATCCCATACGTACCCTGTCTGTTTTATTTTAATTTCCCTGTTCCTACTTAATGTAACTTTAACCTCAAATACTCATTAATTTACAGTAAGATTAACTATGTGAACCTAATTATAACTTAACAGCAACATTTTCTAATAACATAAAACCATTTACAATTAAACTTCTACTTATACTCCTATACAAATAATTTCAGCAGCTATATATATATATATTATCAATCATAAGCCCATGCCATATTACAAGAAACACATACATCTCACTTACTTATCCAACTTACAAGCTATATACTTACCTCAGTCCACACCAACGTTCCCTCCCTGCACATTCCTTAAAGCTATACTAATTTTAATAAAATGATGCAGACTAATTTTTCAAGCAATATATATATTACGCAACGTGAACCGGGTTTGAGACCTACATTATCCCAATCACTTACTTCGATAATACCCCAAACCTCCTCCTATTCAATTAACTAATTTTATCTTTACTAAATTATAATTCCAATCACGAGGTATCCAAACAATCTGCATAATATATTATCTAATTTAAATTCTTTCACTTTATTAGCCTTTATAATTGAAATAGCACACAGACATAATTAGTCTAAGTTCTAATATGCATACTTGACATTTATTAATTACCATAAACCATCCTTTGAGCATATTACTGTAACATGAATTATAGCCTACCAACCCACCTCAATGATTGCCAACTCTTTTTCAAACAGTTTATATTACTGGACAGGGTTTCATGATACTCCTACTGCATCTTAGCATCAAATAAATTCATACAAGTAGAATCTACACCCCCCCTAACAACAACCCTTGCACCAATTTTATTTTTCATTAGGTTATACACACCAAGCAGCCAATATACACATCATTAACCATTGATTTAGAGATGTTAATTTATAACCCAACAACATGACTCAACATACGTTCCTTGTAACCCAACAACATAAAAATTTCCAGTTTATTATCATCTCAATTATAAAACCCAATAAAGTTGTAAAACATCAATGTTTTAGTACAGAAGCAGCAGTAAAAACAACCTAATACTGCAAAGATGTTAATGCAGTAACAACAATCAAAATAGCTCAATACAGCAAGGATTTTAGTCAAAACAGCAAATAATTTTCTACAGCATTTTAATCAAAACAGCAAACAATTTTCAGCAGCAATTTAAACCCTAAGAGCCAACAATTTTCTGCAGCATTTTAATCAAAACAGCAATGACAGAATGTGCAGAATTCTGAAACAGTAACTGCAATGACAGCAAGTAATGACAACGAACCTCTTTGACAACAAACCAAAAAGTGTCTTATATAGATTTTATAACAGCAAACAACAAAGTGAACACTTAACACACAAGCTGGAATCTAACTTATACACAACCAAAACCATTTTGGAACTTAGCCAGTGACTTAAGGATGAAATAAAAATATACAAATGCATTAGAGTCTAATTCGCCACCTAAAACTTCCAAACAATTAGTCATAAAATTCATGCATCAACAACCTCACCCTTCAAACCACAATTATCCGAAACATTATACAATTTTTTTTTTAACAATACATGATTTCCAACACTTACATATTCAGACAGTTAATCACGGTTATGTAAAGTTTTTAGCAAGAATTAGTAATCCAATCAATCATTTTACAACTCCCCAATAACTTCTACTCTTTGTTGCAGTACAACTTTCCAATTACAATGTAACTCTTTGCTTTTAACTAATTGGTTCTCATTAGATATAATACTACCCTATGCCTATTTATTTCCGTTCAATTAGAGTATGCAACATAATTATAAGCTCAATTAATCAAAAATGGCGTAATTACTGAAAAACAGAACATGATATGCATTTTACAATATAATATCAATATTATAAATTACAATTAAAAGAATACAACAAAACCTGTGTTGAAATTTAAATTAAAACTTAATTAGTGAAGTTGTAGAATAATTCTAAGTAACTGTTAGCATTCAAAGCAAAAATTTTAACTATCAAAATAGTTTTTTTTTTTTTTTACTTCTTTCATACATAAAATAAATAATAGATTAACAAAAAAAATAGTTTTAATTTATTCGATCAGTTTCTCAAATGAAACTATTTTTTTTTTCCTGTCCCATGGCTTTGGTCAGATAAAAAAGTAAAGAAAATGGTTCAAACAAAAACAAGAGCTGAAATCCATAAATGCACAAGCAGCTAAAAGAGTAGTATAAATATCACACGTTTTACTCCACCATATACCAGTGATCAGATGTAATCGCAAAAGACTATTGTTTTTAAAGGACCACAATCAAGTTTGCACCTAAACAAACACAAGTTAAATAAATTAATTCCAGTTTGTCTGACTGGGGGAAAACCACATTTGGGATGGGCAAAGTGTCCATCAGACATGCTATAAGCCAGTGGTTCATTGAAATCACGTTGTTCCCCATTTTGCCAATTGAAGGTATGCAAGAGGGGTTCCAGGTCGCACTTCCAGTTTTATTCCTTTTAATAATTTTGGACAGTACTACAACAATTTTTTTGATGTCAAAAACATTCATGTAAGAGTATAATGTTACTTGACTTTCTGTAGGAACTACAAATCATGTTAATTGAAGTATTGAAGTATGTTTATTTTTTCTTCACATCACAAAACAATTGCTATAAGAGGCGTGTTTCTCTCTGCAAGTGATTAAGAAAGAATTCCAGAAAAGATAGTATATTAAATCTTTTAGCATGCCACACTCTTAAATTCAAGGCATTTTCATTGCGTAATCATTACTTAAAAGTGAGAAGAACCTACCATAAGCTATTCAATCTTATTATTTAAATTTGGATTTTCGATCAGAAGGGTAGTATATAGTATTTATTCAAAAAGGTTGTGAGTACAAACTTAAGAAAACTTTTGCATTGCTTAAACATCTATAGGCTGAACAGAAACACAACCATCGAATAACCCAATCAAAAGCTAACGAAACAAGTTTAGCTCCCCATACCTTGATCCGAAGTCCTGTCCTTATGGCGACTTCTCAAATCGAAAACCCTTGGAATACCTCACGTTCTCACCCTCCACGCCCACAGCTCACGGTTCTCCTCCGTTCTGTGTCTTCTTCTCCTTCTTTCCAAAACGCATTGCTTTTCCTCTCTATTCCTCACACCGCAGAACCTCCCCTTCCTCTAGGTTTTGGCGAAGGAGCTCTTGTACCATTAGGTCAATCTTATTTTGCTGATATTATGTTCTTATTTTCATATTTTTAACTCAATTAATTATTTCACGTCATCAAAAACATATACTCTACTCTAATAATTATCCACATGGTATTAAAATAAACCTTAACTTAAATATTTCAATTACTGATTTATACTTAGGCTGATATTGAAATCCTCGAATCTTACCACTACTGTCTTTCAAAGTTAGTATAAAAATGATAAAATGAAAAAAACATTACACCGTAACATCTAAAAAATAGGTGTTACAGATATTCTCTTAAAAATGTTAAAGTTTTTCTCGTCAAATATTTTTTAGATATTTAATTTTTATTATAATTTTTAGTTATTGAAATTAGGATCTTTGAGTCCGCCATAAAACTCTACTTATTGATACATATTCTAATCTATTAATTGCCTATCATACAAATATTTATAGTTTGAAATTAAATAAAGTTATTTATCCATTTTCAAATTCCATAAAAATTAGATTTGGATTAGCAGAGGAATGAAGAACATAATTACTTAAAACAAAATAAAATAAAAAACCATATGCAAAAATTATGCTATTTTATTGAGTATATACAAAAGATTGATTCTTTGATGTTACAGGCCAGTGAGTATAAACAAAAGATTTGAATTCTTTGATCACCAAGGCTGTGGGGCATCACGGAGGCTGCGTTGAAAGCGTCACTACTACGGAGGTTGACAAAACCATGCTCGCGACTGCGGATGAAGCCAAGCCGGCGGCGTCTCTGGACGAGGCCAAGCCGCCATCGGCTGCTGATGAGGCCATCCCGCCACCGCTAGCATCCTTGCCTCCTGCTGCAGTGTCTTCAGATTCTTCAACGTGTGAGAGATTTTCAGAGACTCCTTATGGGCGTCAACGTAATGTCAACGTAATACACACGTTTTCATTCTCTTCTATTTTTCTGCTCTATCTCTCTTACTCTCTTACTCTCTACACCACGCTTCAGCCACGCTAACAGTCGTACCCAGAGCACAAGTTCGAAAACCTGGTGGATCAGCAGAAACCGATCAAGAAGAAGTGGTTGGCGTGATAGACAATAATCTCCTGGTGTTTGACGGAAAGGGATTTGATGACTGATGCGTTAAAATGGACGCCGTTCTTGGCTTTCAAGAAGTGGACGAGGTAGTCAAGGGTTTTAAGGAGCCATTGAAGGGATATTCTGAAGAGACAAAGCGATGGTATAAGGAGAGCAAGAGATTAGACTGCAAGGCCCGAATGTTGTTGCATCTTCCAGAAGGTATCAAAGGCAGGCACGACGAAGGAGACCTGGGACATTCTTCAAGAAGACTACAGTAACACAGGTAAAGTTAAGAAGATCAAACTATAGTCATTCCAAAGACAATACGAACTCTTGGGCATGGGAGAGCAAAAATCGATTGTTGAGTATATGGGGAGGATACAAGTGGTGGTGAATGCCATGAGAGCATACGACAAAGTGGTGAAGGACAAGAAAATCGTGGAGAAGATTCTTAGAACGCTAATCCCACAACATGATCATATCGTCGTAGCAATTGGAGAATGCAAAGACGTGGAAAATATGAGAGTGGAAGAGTTGCAGAACTCGTTGGAGGCCCATGAACAACGTCTGTTTGAAAGAAAGAAAGCCGGAAATGAAATGGGTTCGAACCAAGCTTTACAAGTAAGAAGCAGTTTTAAACCCAGAGAACGAGGCGCTAGAAGAGGCAGATGCCGATCTCGGGGAGGCAGATCCGGAGGAAGAAATATGAATGTCTCTTATCAGGCTGTTGGAGAAGAGTACAATGACAACAAAAGAGGCGGAAAACAAACGAGAGGGAGAGGTAGAAAAAATGTCGATAAGAACGCTGGCAAACAAAGCCGTAAAGAAGAATAAGGAAGATGAAGTTAATCTTGCACAGGGATGCAGACGTAGGTGATTCTAATTTGGATCACATTCTTTTAATGAGTGTTGTTGATTCTGATAAAGAAATGCAACGATGGAAGTTAGCACAAGAAAGGTGTTGGAACAGGTGCAAGACTGAGACATGCAGTGAAGACAAATGTCAAGAAATCGAGATGCGAAAGAACGAGATTTGCAACGAAGACAAATGTCAAGAAGTGAGCAAACACATGTTGATGTCTCAAGACTCAAGCCATGTAGAAGAAGAAGACTCTTAGTACTTATCTACGGGCCGCT
This sequence comes from Vigna mungo, assembly GCA_036885675.1. Classification (NCBI taxonomy): domain Eukaryota; kingdom Viridiplantae; phylum Streptophyta; class Magnoliopsida; order Fabales; family Fabaceae; genus Vigna; species Vigna mungo. The sequence goes on along the minus strand of CP144697.1, from coordinate 17,555,371 downwards.
CTAACCACGTGACTGGCAAGAAGGAGTGGCTAATAGATCTGGATTCGAGTGTTAAAAGCAGCGTAAGGTTTGCCGATAACAATGTGATAATCGCCGAAGGCGCCGAAAGGATCCTGATTAGACGCAAGGACGGACAACCCGCGTACATGAACAATGTGTTGTACGTACCAAATATGAAGAGCAATCTGCTCAGCTTTGGGCAGTTGCTTGAGAAATGATATACTATGAACATGCATCAAAAGCATATAGAAGTATTTGATGACAGAAGACGTCTCGTGCTCAAAGCTCCACTGGCCAGAAACAGAACTTTCAAGGTGAAGCTTAGTGTTACAACTGTTCAGTGCTTATTATCTATCAATACTGAGGAAGAAGTGTGGTTATGGCATTACCGCTATGGACACCTAAATTTCAGAAGCTTGAATCAATTGAAAGATAAAGAGATGGTGAAAGGAGTTCCTGAGATTCATTCACCAAAGAAGGTGTGTGAAGGTTGTGTAGTTGGAAAGCAAACCAGGAAACAGTTCAAGAGAACAACACACAAGAAGGCAAAGCAACCTCTTGAAGTGGTTTACTCAGACGTGTGTGGACCCTTCGAGCAAGAATCAATTAGACGTAACAAGTATTTCCTTATTTTTTTTATGAATGGACCAAAAAAATTTGGATTTATTTGATTAAGGAAAAGAAGAACGTTTACTCATGCTTTGTCAAATTTTGTGTCATGGTGAAGAGACAATCTGGACTACATGTCAAGCTGCTCAGAACTGACGGTTGAGGATAGTTCAATTCTCACGAAATGAACAAGTACTGTAGTGACAATGGTATAACACATGAAGTAATAACTCCCTACACTCCACAACGGACTGGAGGAATGGATAAATAGGATGTTACTCGAGTGTATGTTAAAATGCAAAAGATTACCAAACTATTTATGGGGAGAAGTATTCTCCACAACAACGTATCTTTTGAACAGAAGTCCAACAAGAACATCGAGAATTCGAACAATGAAGATTTTAGTAAGCTCAATTTCGAAGTTCGTTTTCTATATATTTTTTTGTTCACTTTCATCCGTACAAATTTCAAAATAGGATATTTTTAATTTAAAAGTGAAAAACTAAAAAAATATTAATTAAGATTAAAAATATAATTTTTAGAGGTGCAAAATAAGAGGTTGGAGGTGCAGACCGAAACACTCCTCTTCTTTTACCTTTTTATTTTCTTGGGCCATTATTGTTAGTACGGGCCAAAATAATGCTTTGAAGGCTGTGGGTCATACTTGGCCATTGATGCATTTACGAAGTCATAGATGTGATTCTTTTTTTTTCAAGCCATTCAATAAGCATAAGGGATCTTATTCTTCCCTTTTTTTTTTAATTTTCTCTTTAATTTTGGGTTTATTGATTTAGTTTTTGCAAGCCATTCTATTTGTATTATAGCCACAAAAGTCTAGAGCATATAAGAGACAATTTTTTTCAAAAAAGAGAAGGAAAAACAATATCATTAAATATTTAGTGTATTTTTATATCATAAATTTGAACTTGAGACCACTGATTAAACAAATTAAGAGGAATTATGTAAATATAAAAAACAAGGATGATAGTGACAATAAGTGTTATTATTAGCATTTATCATATAATAAATGAGAGTTTAGAAGGAAATTTTAATTTGAGAATTTAATTGAGAAATTGCATTGTACCTGACTGACAACGAGTTCTCAACTTTGGGAATTAGGGAAACCAATTTCATGGGTATTGCAAAATATGTGCAAATTGCATTAACTTCAGCTTTGAATATTCGTCGAAACATGTAAACATTTTGTTATAAATAAATGAGAACAAAACATTTTCACTAGGCAGATAATTTAAATTGAGTTGTTTAATTTTTAAATAAATCTATATGATGATCGATGGTAATTTTAATATTAGTTTATTTGTTTAAATTATTAAAACATTTTTAATTTAAAAAATCTATATTAACTTTTTTGTTATTATTTTCTCAATTTATTTATAAAAACATACCTTTTACTACTTTTACTTCTTTTATAATCTTTTTAACTTTTACTTAATCACAGCTTATTTCTTAAGATTTAATATTAAAAAATGTATATCTTTTGATATTGTGTTTCTTTTAATATAATTTTAGTTTAAAAAATATTTAAAAAAAACACATATACATATATAAAAATATATTTATATTTTAATAGAGATAAAATGAGACAAAAAAATTATATATTTAAATACAAAAATAATTATGAATTTTACTCAAAGTCAACCCTTGACATTTAATATACTTCCACCTTTGCATAATACTGATTTTCATATGTTATTGACGTGTGTCACTTAAAATATAAAGAGATTTTATTTTATTCCATTAATTTTCCTCAGAAAAAATAGAAAGATAAATACATTAAAAAAAAGAAACAGTGTGTTTCTAATTTGGGTGTTTGAATTTAATAGGGATGAGTAGATCGTGCAAGAAGCTTCAATGTTCATCATGTCTCTCCACTAATATCCTATAAATGATATATATTTTTACTTTTTATTTTTTTTAAATATAAAAAATATTTTTATATACTCATTTTATTTTTATACTTTATATTAAATAAATGTAAATGTGTTTCATTATTACATTGTATTATGTGTAATATTATGAATACAATAAAAATATGTGTGAAAAATATTTGTTGATGGGGATGGAACCCTTATTTTATAGGATAGTTTCCTTGTCCTTTGCAATATCTATCCTTGAAGGATAGACAAGAACACCTTTAGGAAAATGATATTTTAATACTAATTTTTTATATCATTTTGACACTGCACACGTGTCAAAATGTGGTTTGATGATTTCAAATTAAAAAAGGTTGATGTAAGGACATATTTGGAAGAAAAAACCAATTTCTTTTAAATTTAAAATCGTCCAACTATATTTTGACACGTGTGTAGTGTTAAAATGATGTCAAAAAATTGGTGTTAAAATATCATTTTCCACCTTATTATTCTCACCGTTTAGTGTGTCCCATTGAACCTTAGAAATATCTAAAACCGAACAGGTCATTATTTAATATAATTTATTTGAAATTTCTTAAGATTTAAAAAACACTAGAAAGAAACATTTTATTTATCTTTTTAATTGTTGGGTAACAAGATAATTTATGTTTTGAAATTTGACGTGATACCTAATGTTCAAAAAGCTTTAAAATGAGATATTCCAAATCCTTTATATGTGTAAAAAAAATAAAAAAATAGACATTTGCTTAGTTGATCTCAAACATCGTGAAAGAGAGAGAATTTTGTTTATACAATAACATGGGGCAATTAGAATAAAATCCTGAATTTGAGGTTACGTTTATATTTAATTAATACAAATATAGTTTCAAAATATGTTGGGACAAAATTATGTAATTACTTAAATTTTAAGGTAAATTATATATATATATATATATATATATATATATATATATATATATATATATATATATATATATATATATTGTATACTTTAATACGTTAAAATATATTTTAGTAATACTTTAAAATCCATTTAAAATTCACTTATATCAAATTTAAAAAGATTATATTACACTTCCCATCATCATTGAATATCCATGATTATATATAAACAACTCTTATTTTATCCCTTATCAATTTTTCTTTTTAATTTTTCTAAAAAATTATTAAATTTGTATCCTATCACCATTCGGTCAATCACAATCACAATCCAAATGATTACTTTTAGTTTGAAGAATAAACTACCAAGTTTAATTAATCACTAAACATATTGAATAGTTATACACTGACCAACTAGTTGACCAACCACCAAACAGGTTGGTTGGTCATGCACCAGTCCAAAGACGATTAAATACTAGTTCAAAAGCAAACTAGTGTAAACCACTAAACATTGAGCTGACCATGCCAACGAGCTCGATCGACTACCAAACAAACCATCCACCAGCCTGGATAGTCAAACACTAATTGAAAAAACAGATCACTAAACTCAAATGATCATGGAACAAATTGTTAAACCTTGAATTAGATGCTTGGAATGAATAATAGATTAACTTTAAAATTGATTAACTTAATATTAAAGCATGAATAATCACAATTTGATAGTCATTAAGTCAACATTAATAAAAAACAGACATAAAAAAATCACTTAATAATTACATTTTGAGCAACATAGCAAAGTTTAAACAATTAACCTTTATCCTGCGAGGAAACAAAACCATTTATCTATATTTGGTTGTTAAAGTATGAATCTACATATTTTGAATAGGTGAGTTTTGATTTTTACAAATTATATTTACTTCACAAAATTCGCACGTTAAATAGAATTGCCCTACACATGAAGAAATACATTGAAATTTGTTAGGATTCATTTAAACAATAACAAATTAATCAATTCATTCTATATAAAAAATTAAGCTTTTCAATTCAACAAAAACATATACATAATTAAAAATAGACTAAAATTATATATAGTTTTGAAAATTGAAACCCTGAATTTGAAATGTAATACAAGAAGAAACAAAAACTTGAGAACAACAAGGAGAGAAGAAAATTCAAGAGAGATAATTGAACAATAGTATGTATATATATATATATATATATATATATATATATATATATATATATATTCTTACATTGCTATATTTAAATCAAAATAGTCGGCACAATGTGACGATTATTAGCCGGCAATTCGTTGAATTGAATTATAATAATTAATTAAGACTAATTAAGTATAATAATTGAATTGAAGAAAGCCAAGCAAATGAACGTGTTTAGTGTCAGAAATCGACAAGGTGTTAAGATTGAAATTAATACTTTAATTTGGAAAATACAGTAGAAAGAAAAAAAGAACTCTCTGCACTGCTACATTCACTGAAGACCCTTTTCTTTCTATAGCTATTATAGAAATCAACGCTTCATTAAATAAATTAGTCGAATCCGACTTTCCTTCACAATCTTAATTATCATATTAAACCGGAATTTTAGGTCTTCCTTGATTTCAGTGGAACACGTTACACGTCATATAGATAGAGACCATGTATTACTTTGCTTGCAAAATTTAACTTCAACAAAATCAAATCAATGTTTGTTTTAGCCATTGAATAATAGAAGTAGATCTTTAAGAGTTCATCAAAATTAGAATTCTCAAAATAGGTTTAACATACCGGTCAACTCCACCCACTCTTGGATTGGATTAAAAATAAATGTTTTTTTTCATATTAATTTTCAACTTAGTTTATTTAAATCGGTTCATCTAGATTGATTCTCGTGGTGAACAGGATCGGTCCATCAACCTATCTAATTTTATTTTTATTAATTTATTATTTTATAAAATTCTAAAAAAATAATATTCAACTTATTATATGTGAATTATATTGTATTTTTTTTTCTATTTTGAATTGTCTTGAGTTTAATATCATTTTAGAAATTAAATTTATTTAAATTTTTGAATTACAAATTAATTTTAAAAAATTGTAATTAAGTAAGTAAGTGAACCAAACAATTTAACTCACCAATTTGTGGTGAGTTGAATCAAGTTCGATTTTTTCTAACTCGTTAATAAATGAATCAGGTTAAATTGACTTACTAAATGATCAAACATAACGGATCCGATGGAACTGAATAATCCGTTTTGATAATACTGGATAAACATAAACATCACCAAATTGTGTAATTGAGCAGAAACCAGAAAAAAAGTTTCCTGAATTGCTTGTGGGGATTGGGATTGAATGTGTAGTTTGAGATGACGATGACGATGATGGCATCAATCTTGCCCTACAAAAGATTCCCATTGAGATTCAGAAATTGAGCATATATATAGTGAAATGATGATCATGATCATGCCAAATGCTGTCTATGTCTAATGCAGTGCAATGGTACCCTTTTTGGGCTCAAAAAAGCCCATGTGGGTCCCACTACTAATTTGTGCCCTAAATCACCACTTTCAACTGCTGTTGTACTGTTCTTCTCGATGTGACCCTCTTTGCTTAACGTTCATAACTTGCCACCTTAATTAATTACCACATATTGTGACAAATATCAAATTATATCATCAATCAAATTGGATGCGTCATTGTTTAATGAATTGATGTGATACAGTGAAATTAGAAAATAAAACTTTATAGTATAATTTTTTTGCATTGAAAATGGTCTTGGGGTGACTTAGATTAAAATTGAAAATTTTGATTTTTGATGTTTTGAACTGCTTAATGAGTCAATGAATGATACAGATTCAAAGGACTTTGGCTAATTCAACAACATAGAACTTTCTAACTGGTGAATATAATATATTGGTATTACTACATTTGTGCACATAAGCAAGCCACAACACAATAGATAGAAACCTCAAGCACATGTATATAAAATGATTGTGAAAACTTTAGAATATGTTTTAAATTATTAAGAGAAAGATTGGATTCGAGTTTTGTTAAATGAATCCGATCGGATCAGATTGGTAATGAATCAAAATAAATTAATAATTTTTTTTATCTAATTTATTGTAATTTAAAATAAAATTTATTTAATTGATTCACTTTGTCCAACTAAGGACGCACAACCACACAATAAAACTTGGTTAGTGATCTCTTAAGTGTCAATTCTTCAAGAGTATATGCTCTAGACAATTAATATATGCTTTTAATTACTTAATTAGGTGGATATTCTTAATGGAACTTATTTACAATTAATTTGTTAAATTCTAACGTGCCAAATTAAGCAATGTTTTAAATTCTTTTTTTTTTTTGTTTATACGGTTTTCTTTGCTTTTTTTTAAGATATAAATTGTATTTGGTTTTCTTGTCTCTTGTGCTTTGCTTTACATAATATGAATCCATTTGGAAAGTGGGAAGAAAAAGGATTACGATTTAAGAGTTAAAAGAAAGCAAAAAGAAGGAAAAAGGAGGATTGCTTCTTTTTGAAATTTAAATTTGATAAGAGAAGGTGGTAAGTGAACAAAATAATAAAGGTATTATAAGAAGGAAAGATACGTGGTTTTGTATAAGAAAAATAACTTTAAAGTGAACATATAAACTTGCATCTTTTTAATTTAGATTGTTTAATAATTAAATATATTTTAAATTTAATTTAATTTTACAAAACGAGTTTATAAAATAAACTTTGTATTCATTTATATATTGTAAATTATATGATCTTTATTGTGTGACACATAGATCCAATAAATAATAAACCTTACTAGGATATGCTTTAAACAATTTTGATTCTATCTTAAAAAGTGAATTTTAAATATAAATTAACTTTATAAAACTAAAGTACAAGATAAGACTTGTATATTTATATATTGTAAATTTATTTTATTTGTAGTTGATGTACGATCTGTAACATAAACTACATCATCCAATGATCAAGCAATTAAATCGTCTAATGATCAAGTAGACCGACCGTCTAATAAAAATTAAAAACCGAGTAAATTCTTTTTATTTTTTTATTAGATTCTTGTTATGAAGTAAAAAATATTTAGTATTTCATACAAAATAACAAACAACCATTTCCAATTCAAATCTTTAAAGCAATGTATTTTTGAATTTTTATTTATCTTATTCATTCCAACTTGGTGTACAACCAAACTCACACTTATATAATAATACCAACAAATCTAAAAGGATTTGAAAATTCAAAACACCAAACCAAAATATACATAATAATCAAACCCTTCCAAAAGAAAAATAGAGGAAAACTTTAGATAGGAAATGACTATTGAGAAGTGTAAAAGGACAAAGGGAAAGAAAGTGAAGTGGTCACCCTAACATAAAAGCAAGCCATGGGGAGGCCCATTTGTCGTAATTGTTTTGTACAAAACTTCTTGGCCACTTTCCAACAATAAAGCCACTTGTCCCAATTCTTTCCACGTTTACAAGTTACCCTTATAGGAGGATAAGAGTGAATGCCCTTTAGGGTCACTTTCACTTATCTCCCACTTTATCACACAATATTCATAACCATCACTTTTCTTATCAATTATCATCTCCAAAGTCTCTTATAATAATAATAAACCACAATTATTAAACCCCTTCACTGTATCATTCAAAGATAATCCTAAAACATTGCATGCCCAATACTTTAATTCAAGTAGGTGGATCCATAATCGTTGCAAGTTTTCTCCTTTCTTAATGCTTCATAATACACAACAACAATTGTATTCTAATTCAACGTGAAAGACTCAAAGTGATTTTCCTACGACCTCAGTAGTCAAACATCTGTGTTAAATTATTGAGCCATGGTGGCTAACAAATTATTTGTTTCAGATTTTAAGTGTGAGTATAAGTTTTGAGTAGAAATAAGAAAGTATAATACTTTTTGTTTCGGTAGGGTTGAGATCCCTAACCCAAAGCATTTAAAATTGTCTGTTCCATCATCTAGTTGCGCTATTCTCTCTCTTTTCCTTGTCTTAGTCGCATGGAAGGATGCCTACAGAAGACACTACAACGCTCAAGTTAGTGACTTTGCGTGATAATCTTGTAATAAACATTAGAGATCAGAATTCAAATGACCTGCCTTTTCTCTGGCACAAATATTTATAAATATTACAATGAGCTTACCATTATGTCTGACTGATTAATCACCAATAATGACATTATTCCTATTAATTGTCAATAAATGACAATTATTTTCATTAATTTCCCATTGATGGCTATTATTGCTCAGAATAATTTTCACACCGATTGGTCATTTTTTTCACTGGATGGTGAGCCGCCCAGACCTTTGATGGCCGACCGAGTGGTTCTATAGTACATTTTATAAAAGTAAAGACCCATTAATTTGTCTTAAGGATTTTGATAGAAAGTGATGTCAATTGCTTATATAATTAAATTTAAGTTTCATTGGTGTTGTATCTCTTCAATGAACCTCCTATTCAATAAATCTAATTTTATATAATATTTTACTTTTTCATTATTTTTATCAGGGGACTTAAATTTATACTTAGATTTTCAACACTGTTAATATACAAACGCTAAATTAAAAGATTAACCTAAAAAAGATAAAAGAAAAAGAAAAAAGGAAACACAAAAGATAGTCACTACAAGCTATATATATAGTGTTTGTAGGTGTGTGGTTCCATCACACTCAGACGTTGCTTTCTTCACAAATAGCTTGTGGGTTAAACTTCTCGAGGCTTCTTACGTGTGAGTGTGAAAAAATTCGTACGTGTGCCGCGTGTTACACATTTCAACTTTTAGTTGTAAGAAACTAATAATTTGAATGCTTTGATTTGTTCTACATGATTGTTTGTTCAACGCTGGTTAAAATCTCCTTCGACAAAACTATCGAAGCTTTACGTGTGTATATCTAAATTTAAACTATTGTTTTATTGAATTTATCTTTTATAACTTTTATGGTAATTTTCACATACCAGTATATAATTACTTCAATGATGTTGATTTTTTAATTTTTTTTTTAAATAATATAAAAAATAAAATTTTAATTCAACAAATAATAAAAATAGTACGATAATGACTTGTCTTTATATAAAATATAAATAAATAATAATAAAAAAATTGTTTCGAGTTGGAAGTAATTTATTTTATTATATTTTATTGTCCAACTCTCAGTTTTTATCACCATTCATCTTCAATGTGTTCGGTCAAATTAAGTTGTCTGATGTTAAAGTCAATAAAAATTTAGCAATTATAATAGTTAATACATATTAAATATAATTATTTACCTTTTTATTTTTATATTTATAATTTTTGAAATGAAATTTATATTAATCATTCACTTAATCACATCCAAGCCGGTAATCATAGTTTATTCTAAACTAATTAATGTTAGTGAATTTCATAATCCTAAGTATACAATTCAAAAACTAAAAATACTAAAAAAATATATTAAAATATAAAAATAGGAAAGATAATTCTAGAAATTACAAGTTATAAGTTAATCAAATAAACTATATACTTATCAAATTTTGACTATTTACTTCAATATTGAATTAGATATGGAAAAATGTATTCTTATGACATGTAAAAGTATGATCATACATGATAAATTATATTATTTTATAAAGATACAAGTGAAAATTCTTATATTGTATATTATTTTGTTAAGTGTATTTGAATGAGATATGAAATATAATACAAATGGCAAAATAATTACTATTATACAAACTATGATAGAAATAATAACAGGAACTAGAAAAGAGTAGAAAAATAGTTTAATTTTTCTAATATATATATATATATATATATATGAAATTTCACGTTCCAATAGTTTGTAAAATATATACATAAAAGTAGATGGATTTTATATTATAATAATGTACTACCATATAGTTAGATTAAATAGGAGTTACAACTTTCAATGTTTAAGTGAAAGACTTAGACTTTTCTTAAATCCAATTTCTATAGTTGAAATTATAAATAAACAAATGAGTGTTGAAAAAGCTTTACATATATAAGATTAGTTGATTTCAAGCTTACAATTTTTGAAAATCTTAGAACAATGAAAGAATATTCAAGTAGTATACTATCAAGACTTTTCATTTTTTACTACAGGACTAATTTTCATGGGTTTTATCACTATACTTGTATTTTTTATTTATAATTTTTAAAATTTTATATAGAAAGCACATAAAAAATATTTCTTATTCATCTATTTTCTGTATAGATTTTTGACTTAAAAATTATAAAAATATGTACATTTTTTAAACTAAGAAGTGAAAAATGAAAGTAAGAAATCGAAGCACAGACAATTTTTATTGCTGCAATTACTGAAAACATTTAATACTACAGTAAATGCAGCATCAATTATGAAAACATCTCAATGAATTTTACGCGTTCATGGAAGAAATTTCGAGAAGAGAGAATAAATTTTGAAAACAAGAAGCTAAAATTCAAACTCATTTATACTACTGCTTCAATTTCAGAAAATTATTATGCTCTCTGTCCCTATTTGTAAGATTATTTCAGAAAATTATTGTGCTCTGTGTCCTTATTTGTAAGATTATTTCAGAAAATATTTGTTGTCTTCTTATAATATCTCTTTGTAATTCAATTATATATTTAATATTGTTTTTAAACAATTTTAAATCAATTGATTTGTTTTCACCAGAAAAAATGATAAATATTTGAAATGAACAATACAGAGTTTTTTGTTTTTTGTTTTTAATTTGATTTGAAAATATAAATATTTTCAATACATAAACAAAATTGTAAGTTTAAATAGAAAAAAAGTCTACTGAATAACTGATGTAGCATAAAGAAAGCATTACATGTAAGACCTATTTTTCAATCTTAATAAAATATAATATATTTTTTTTAAGTTCTAAAAAGTTATAATTACTTTAAATAAACAAATATTATAAAACCTTTTTCCTCAAAAAATAAAATTGGTGATAAAATATTAAAATTGATGATAAACTCATTAAAAAAAATAGAATTCATGATAAGACTCTCATATAAAAACGACCTAAATACTCATTAATATCAAAATATCACTCCACTATTTTACTTTTAAATAAGATAAAAGATAATTTAACTCATTTCATTTAAGGTATGAATGAGTTGAAACACTATCATAATTAGTTACTATAACAGTAAATTTTAATGTAATTAACTTATTTAATTTTTATATATATACATATATATACTAAATTCAATTATGAAATGAGAGAGTAATTTCGTGAAGAATAAATTTAAAAGTTTATGAAATTCAACTTTCATATGGAAGCATCATATTCTTTTTGAAACTCCTAGGGTTCTAGCTTTCTAAAATGAGAACAAAAATGGCACTAAATTCTCCATACAAATCTTCATATATAGTTGATTCCAAATATTCTATTTACTTTCTACGCAAAGAAAATGAAATTATTACCTTAGTTTTCTATTTGAGTATCAACAAGTTTGAATTCAAACAGGTAAAAAGGACAAAAATCTTTATTTGTGCTCAATTGAAGAATAAGGTATAGCTGCTTTCTTCTTATTATACAATTTATGATGCGATTCCATAGAGATCTAGAGGAATAAAGTGCAATATAGTTTTATATTGTAATAACAAAAAAAATGAGTTAAAAGATGTTGATTAATTATGTGGGTAGAAACAAATTAATTAAAAGACTCAATGATCATAAGAGGTGATAGGAATTGAAATAAAAGTTAATGTGATTTTTAATTTTAGATTTTGGGAATAAAAACAATTCTCCTAAATTATAAATAGAAAGAAATGTTATATTATCATAAGTTCTTATATAATTTAAATATTATTTTTATAATAAAATGAAACTCATATGTCGACTAAACACACAAAAAGTATTGATAAAGTTGACTAACTTGATATCGCAATTAAACATGATTAAAGAGATTAATTAACTAAAAATTAATCTAGATAACTATCCACAATCAGACTCATACATATAAAAAACTCATAAAATATAAATAGTATAATTAAAAAAATAACTATATACATTCATTAATTGTCATATTTATTACCTGATATATTTGACTGATTTAAGTGTGAGAAGACCTAACTTTTATTTTGACTAAAAGAAGAGGAATACTATTAGAAATTAATTGTCATATTTATTATTTGATATATTCTCCCTAAATTATAAACAAAATGAAATGTTATAATATCATAACATCTTATATAATTCTAATATTAATTTTGTAATAAAATGAAATTCATATGTCGACCAAACATACGAAAAGTATTGATCAAGTCACTAACTTAATATCGTCATTAAAACATGATTAAATAGATTAATTAACTAAAAATTAATCTAGATAACTATGCACTATACTAGACTCATACATATAAAAAAACTCATAAAATATAAATAGTATAATTAAAAAAATAACTATATACATTCATTAATTGTCATATTTATTATCTGATGATTGATTTAAGTGTCAGATGAAGACATAACTTTTATTTTGACTAAAAGATGATGACTACTATTAGAAATTAATTATCATATTTATTATCTGGTATATTCTCCCAAAATTATAAATAGAAAGAAATGTTATAATATCATAACTTCTTATAATTTTAATATTATTTTTGTACAAAAAGTATTGATCCAGTTTACTAACTTAATATCGCGATTAAAACATGATTAAAGAGATTAATTAACTAAAACTTAATCTAGATAACTATCCATAATACGAGACTCATACATATAAAATACTCATAAAATATAAATAGTATAATTAAAAAAAGAACTATATACATTCGTTAATTGTCATATTTATTATTTGATTATTTGATTGATTTAAGTGTGACATAACTTTTATTTTGACTAAAAGAGGATGACTACTATTAGAAATTAATTGTCATGTTTATTATTTGGTATATTCTTCCTAAATTATAAATTGAAAGATATGTTATAATATCATAACTTCTTATATAATTTTAATATTATTTTTGTACAAAAAGTATTGATCAAGTTTACTAACTTAATATCGCGATTAAAACATGATTAAAGAGATTAATTAACTAAAAATTAATCTAGATAACTATCCATAGTACGAGACTCATACATATAAAAAACTCATAAAATATGAGTAGTATAATTAAAAAAAAGAACAGGATGACTACTATTAGAAATTAATTGTCATATTTATTATCTCGTATATTTTTCCTCAATTATAAATTAAAAGAAATGTTATAATATCATAGCTTCTTATACAATTTTAATATTATTTTTGTACAAAAAGTATTGATCAAGTTTACTAACTTAATATCGCGATTAAAACAAAATTAAAGAGATTAATTAACTAAAAAATAATGTAGATAACTATCCATAATACCAGACTCATACATATAAAAAAACTCATAAAATATGAATAGTATAATTACAAAAATAACTATATACATTCATTAATTGTCATATTTATTATCTGATATATTTGATAGATTTAAGTGTCAGATGAAGACATAACTTTTATTTTGACTAAAAGAGGATGACTACTATAAGAAATTAATTATCAAATTTATTATCTGGTATATTCTCCCAAAATTATAAATAGAAAGAAATGTTATAATATCATAACTTCTTGTATAATTTTAGTATTATTTTTGTACAAAAAGTATTGATCAAGTTGACTAACTTAATATCGCGATTAAAACATGATTAAAGAGATTAATTAACTAAACATTAATCTAGATAACTATCCATAATATGAGACTCATGCATATAGAAAACTCATAAAATATAAATAGTATAATTAAAAAAATAACTATATACATTCATTAATTGTCATATTTACTATTTGATATATTTGATTGATTTAAGTGTTACATGAAGACATAACTTTTATTTTGACTAAAAGAGGATGACTACTATTAGAAATTAATTGTCATATTTATTATTTGGTATATTCTCCCTAAATTATAAATTGAAAGAAATGTTATAATATCGTAACTTCTTATATAATTTTAATATTATTTTTGTACAAAAAGTATTGATCAAGCTTATTAACTTAATATCGCGATTAAAACATGATTAAAGAGATTAATTAACTAAATATTAATCTAGATAACTATCCATAATACCAGACTCATACATATAAAAAAACTCATAAAATATGAATAGTATAATTAAAAAAATAACTATATACATTCATTAATTGTCATATCTATTATATGATATATTTGATTTATTTAAGTGTGAGATGAAGACATAACTTTTATTTTGACTAAAAGAGGATGACTACTATTAGAAATTAATTGTCATATTTATTATCTGGTATATTCTCCCTAAATTATAAATAGAAAGAAATGTTATAATATCATAACTTTTTATAATTTTAATATTATTTTTGTACAAAAAGTATTGATCAAGTTTACTAACTTAATATCGCGATTAAAACATGATTAAAGAGATTAATTAACTAAAACTTAATCTAGATAACTATCCATAATACGAGACTCATACATATAAAATACTCATAAAATATAAATAGTATAATTAAAAAAAGAACTATATACATTCGTTAATTGTCATATTTATTATTTGATTATTTGATTGATTTAAGTGTGACATAACTTTTATTTTGACTAAAAGAGGATGACTACTATTAGAAATTAATTGTCATATTTATTATCTGGTATATTCTTCCTGAATTATAAATTGAAAGATTATAATATCATAACTTCTTATATAATTTTAATATTATTTTTGTACAAAAAGTATTGATCAAGTTTACTAACTTAATATCGCGATTAAAACATGATTAAAGAGATTAATTAACTAAAAATTAATCTAGATAACTATCCATAATACGAGACTCATACATATAAAAAACTCATAAAATATTAGTAGTATAATTAAAAAAAGAACTGGATGACTACTATTAGAAATTAATTGTCATATTTATTATCTGGTATATTGTTCCTAAATTATAAATTGAAAGAAATGTTATAATATCATAACTTCTTATATAATTTTAATATTATTTTTGTACAAAAAGTATTGATCAAGTTTACTAACTTAATATCGCGATTAAAACAAGATTAAAGAGATTAATTAACTCTAAACTAATCTAGATAACTATCCATAATACCAGATTCATACATATAAAAAAACTCATAAAATATGAATAGTATAATTAGAAAAATAACTATATACATTCATTAATTGTCATATTTATTATGTGATATATTTGATTGATTTAAGTGTCAGATGAAGACATAACTTTTATTTTGACTAAAAGAGGATGACTACTATAAGAAATTAATTATCATATTTATTATCCGGTATATTTTTCCAAAATTATAAATAGAAAGAAATGTTATAATATCATAACTTCTTGTATAATTTTAATATTATTTTTGTACAAAAAGTATTGATCAAGTTTACTAACTTAATATCGCGATTAAAACATGATTAAAGAGATTAATTAACTAAACATTAATCTAGATAACTGTCGTTAATAGGAAACTCATACATATAGAAAACTCATAAAATATAAATAGTATAATTGAAAAATAACTATATACATTCATTAATTGTCGTATTTATTATTTGATATATTTGATTGATTTAAGTGTGAGATGAAGACATAACTTTTATTTTGACTAAAAGAGGATGACTACTATTAGAAATTAATTGTCATATTTATTATTTGGTATAGTCTCCCTAAATTATAAATTGAAAGGAATGTTATAATATCGTAACTTCTTATATAATTTTAATATTATTTTTGTACAAAAAGTATTGATCAAGTTTACTAACTTAATATCACGATTAAAACATGATTAAAGAGATTAATTAACTAAAAATTAATCTAGATAACTATCCATAATACCAGACTCATACATATAAAAAAAACTCATAAAATATGAATAGTATAATTAAAAAAATAACTATATACATTCATTAATTGTCATATCTATTATATGATATATTTTATTGATTTAAGTGTGAGATGAAGACATAACTTTTATTTTGACTAAAAGAGGATGACTACTATTAGAAATTAATTGTCATATTTATTATCTAGTATATTCTCTCTAAATTATAAATAGAAAGAAATGTTATAATATCATAACTTCTTATATAATTTTAATATTATTTTTGTACAAAAAGTATTGATCAACTTTACTAACTTAATATCGCGATTAAAACATGATTAAAGAGATTAATTAACTAAAAATTAATCTAGATAACTATCCATAATACGAGACTCATACATATAAAAAACTCATAAAATAGAAATAGTATAATTAAAAAAATAACTATATACATTCATTTTGTCATATTTATTATCTGATATATTTGATTTATTTAAATGTGACATAACTTTTATTTTGACTAAAAGAGGATGACTACTATTAGTAATTAATTGTCATATTTATTATTTGGTATATTCTCCCTAAATTATAAATTGAAAGAAATGTTATAATATCATAACTTCTTATATAATTTTAATATTATTTTTGTACAAAAAATATTGATCAAGTTTACTAACTTAATATCGCGATTAAAACATGATTAAAGAGATTAATTAACTAAAAATTAATCTAGATAACTATCCATAATACCAGACTCATACATATAAAAAAACTCATAAAATATGAATAGTATAATTAAAAAAATAACTATTTACATTCATTAATTGTCATATTTATTATCTGATATACTTGATTGATTTAAGTGTGAGATGAAGACATAACTTTTATTTTGACTAAAATAGGATGACAACTATTAGAAATTAATTGTCATATTTATTATTTGGTATATTCTTCCTATATTATAAATTGAAAGAAATGTTATAATATCATAACTTCTTATATAATTTGAATATTATTTTTGTAGAAAAAGTATTGATCAAGTTTACTAACTTAATATCGCGATTAAAACATGATTAAAGAGATTAATTAACTAAAAATTAATCTAGATAACTATCCATATTACCATACTCATACATATAAAAAACTCATAAAATATAAATAGTATAATTAAAAAAAAACTATATACATTCATTAATTGTCATATTTATTATCTGATATATTTGATTAGTTTAAGTGTGAGACATAACTTTTATTTTGACTAAAAGAGGATGACTACTATTATAAATTAATTGTCATATTTATTATTATATTATCCCTAAATTATAAATAGAAAGAAATGTTATAATATCATAACTTCTTGTATAATTTTAATATTATTTTTGTAATAAGATGATGAAATTCATATGTCAACGAAACACACGAAAAGTAATTATCAAGTTGACTAACTTAATATCGCGATTAAAACATGAATAAAGAGATTAATTAACTAAAAATGAAGCTAGATAACTATCCACGATACCATACTCATATATATATATAAAACACTCATAAACTATAAATAGTATAATTGCAAAAGTAACTATATGAATTCATTAATTGTCATATTTATTATATGATATATTTAACTTATTTAAGTATCAAATGAAGACATAATTTTTATTTTTAGGATTGCTACTATTAAAAAAGATAAATATCTCAAAAATTAACATTCAAAATGTTTTTTAAATCTTCACTGGATATAATTAACCATGCAAGAACAAATATACTACAATTTTTAGAGTATAAAAAGAATATTATCTGTTAAATTTATTGAAAAAAGAGGTTAATATATCTAAAATTGCTTTTTTTACCTTTAAAAACAACACTCAGCTAAAAATATTTGTTCTGTCAACCCATTCGTAGGACTTTATTTTCGTGGTTTATTTCCAGTTATATCTCCGTCTTTTAAGTTTTGCCAATTAGGTCCTTAATATTGGAAAATTTAAAGAATTTGGCCCCTGCTGTTAAATCAACTTAACGGAGTTAAGTTTTTGCTTACCTGTGAGAGTGATGTGGATAATTTTGGAGACGTGGAATATAACTGGGACAAAACCATGAAAATAGAGACCTCTGAATGAATTTAACCAAGATTTTATTATAAATAAATATATTGATTTAACATTAGTATTTTTTTTAAAGCAAATAAACACCTCAAATTTAACAAATTCTATGACTATATTTAGTAAACGTACGAGGTAAAACATAGTTCACACAATCTATATTACAAGAAAACATTAATTACACTTTCAATTTTCTTAAGCTAGTTTTGTCTTTAATCTTTTCTTAAAGGTAAAATATTTAGTTAAAAATAAAGTATACATAATGCCATTATCAAAAGAAACAATATAAAATTAAAAGAGATGATAAATCATTTTTTTATTGAAATATTAACTGTATAAGACTAAAAATGATTAATATAAGATCAAACACTAATCAGTTTGTACTAAAATTAAGGATACCAAGAAGTTATGTAAAAATGTTTTTTTTTTGTCAGAAGCTATGGAAAATTTTAATCATGTTTTTAATTTATCTACAATACTTTTACAAATAAAATTTAATGAACACCTTAGAAATTTAAATAAACCATGTTTGTAGTGGAGTTTATATTTTCAAAAACATTTATCTCATTAATAAAATTTAAATTCAAAATTAATTAATAATAAGTTAAATATGTTTTTTCTGTTAATTTTCACTAAAAGTTAAATTATTTTTTTTTAAACTTTAATTAAATTTAGTTCCTTAATATATGAAATGCATTGATTTAATTTTTTTAATCAAATATTTTAAATGTATTTTTCAATTAGTACTGAAACTAAAATATATGGTGTTTTTCATCTAATGATTAACTCGAATGTTATTTTTAAAAATAATCAAAATGGTAAATAAATTTAATAAAATTTAACTAAAAAATTTAAATAAACTATCTATATGTAATAGTTTTTTTTCTTTTACTTTTTAATCACAAAAGTTGTTCTGGTTATAAGTAAATGATAAAGAGTCATAAATGTTAAGGTTGCTTTGTAAAAAGCAAGCAAATTTTTAGATAATAATATTTTAACAATATTTTTAATATTACTTATATTTTATTTTATAATTAGTTTAAAATTACTTCACAATTAATAATAATAATTATTATTATTATAAATATTAACATGAATTAATCACATTATAAAATGTAAATAATATTAAAATATTATAAAAAATTATTGTCAAACCATAACTTTTACATGACGATAAACTACTAAGCCATTTTTTTCTGTCCGAAGTTGAAAACTGTCACATTTAATGCATATTGGTGGAGATTGTTAATGCTGCTGATCTCTCTGTTAAACTATCTCTCTCATGACCCACATCTTCTTTCAAATCTGAACAATTACATAGCATTCCAGTTAAACATAAATTTGGATTAAAATTTATTTATTAACAGTTATATTATTCACATCAACTTTAATGAAATTTGCCGTTTATTGAATTAACGTATCTATAGTTCTACCTTTAATATATGTATATCCTATCCTGAGATAGATATATTTAAATACCTGACATTAATTAAAAATAAAATAAAATTATAATATTCAAATAATTGTTTGAGATTTGTGGAAAGATTGATAAGTATAATCTCTCTTTGTGTCTCAATAATAGAAGTAGTTGTCGATTTCATATTTCATTGAAAACCCAAAATATTCTCCTACGTATAGAATCTCAACAACACGAGATTAGAAAAGAAAAACAAAAAACATTATGGTACCTTATTTACACAGACTCACCTTCTCCACTAACCTTCACTACCACACAACATAGAAGCAAACAAAAAACACCTTCTTTCTCTATTTCTCAATTTCTCTTACACATAAAAGCACACTCCACCACTCACGCATTATTCTAATCTACTTTTTCTGAACTAATCCTTCACTCCACCAACACCAACACCAACACCAACCTCTTCCTAGTCACACCACCGCTTCTAAACCAAACTAAACTCCTTTGTTGCTTGTGTTTCGTGTTTGTTCTTCTTTTGTCTGCATTTGTCTCTCTTGATTTGAGCCACAGCACACCCTTTTTCATAAATATTAATATTAAAATACCAACAAAAAGAGGGTGGTGGGAGAAGAAAAGTGCCCAGGATTACACTGTACCATTACCAAAGCCACTTTTTGTCTCTTGAAATTTTTTGTAAAGCTTTTCCTTTTTGTTTTTCATTGACTTGTTGATTCAAAAGGGTTTTTTTTTTTTTCATCCTTTATCAAGCTGAAGAAATCATGGTTGCTGTGTAGTTAGTTCTCAGAAAATCCCACCCCATCATGGATCTTGAGTCTGTTATCCGTAGGAACACAATTAAGGTAAGGCCATGGCCTGAAACGCTGTGTGTGATGTGCCATGTGGCATTTTGAGCTAAAGTACTGTTGTAGGATAAGAAATATGTTTCATAATGTTTGGTTTATATATGATTATCATATCATCATGGTGATGTGATATGTGCAGGAAGAATCATGGAAGACAGTGTTAACTTTGGCTTATCAAAGCTTGGGGGTTGTGTATGGAGACTTGAGCACTTCCCCACTTTACGTTTACAAAAGCACTTTCGCAGAGGATATTCAGCATTCAGATACCAATGAAGAAATCTATGGGGTGTTGTCTTTTGTTTTCTGGACGCTCACGCTGATTCCACTGCTCAAGTATGTGTTCATTGTGCTGAGAGCTGATGACAATGGTGAGGGAGGGACCTTTGCTCTCTACTCCTTGCTCTGCCGCCACGCCCGTGTTAGCTTGTTGCCTAACACTCAGCTTGCGGATGAGGACTTAACGGAGTACACCATAGACAATGGAACTGTTCCCATCAACAAGAAAAATGTTGGTTTGGGCTTGAAGAGCTTGTTGGAGAAATACAGGGTGCTGCAAAGGGTGCTGCTTGTTCTCGCCTTGATAGGAACTTGCATGGTTATAGGGGATGGTGTGCTCACACCAGCAATTTCTGGTATTTTTGATCATGATACTGTATGAATTTGGCTGCAATCAAGGTTTTAAATTAAGGGCATATACTTGATATCGCAAGAAATTGCTGCTAAATGCAGCAATTGCGGTCACAGAAGTACAAAAATCTTGACATTATGGCTGAAATTGCAGTAACAAACCCTTTTTTTTAAAACCTTGGTTGTGAGTAGTGTACATACGAATCTTGGTAACTGACTTTTGTGTGATTTTTGGTCATTCTGCAGTTTTTTCTGCTGTGTCAGGCTTGGAGCTTTCCATGTCTAAAGAACAACACAGATGTAAGTTTCTTTATGAACACAAAAAACTGATTTCCGTTCACAAATTCTCTTGCCCTTTTATTTCTCTTCTTTCTTCTTCTCCATGAACTTTTAAGGGAGTACGGCACTTCCAGAAACCTGAAGATTTCATACAAACGTTTTCTGGGTCAATAGTCAAATGAGTGTGAGACAGCAAAAGAAGAAAGAGGGAGAGAAACAGTTTTTTAACAACAGTATCAAAATCCTTAAAATTTAGAATTTCTCAACTTTTAATGCAGTTCTAGTAATCCATACTTTGTGCTCTAAAGAAGGGTTATTTACAGCTAAGCAACAAGTCTTTGGGGATAATTGAATTCTATTGGAGAAAGTTGTCCTTTTTTCTTGTTCTCATTTTTTTAATATGCAGTAAGATTCTTTATTCAGTTACCGATTTTTTATTGCAGATACTATATATCTAGCTTACAATTGCAGATAACACTATGGTAAAACGTTTTGAATTTGTTCCGGGGAATTTTTCTTTGATGAGTAGGTCTCAAATCGGTTGGTATCCTGCACAAATCAATCTCGGGAATATGTTCCCACAACAATCTAGAAGTTTAGAATAATTCTCGTTTTGTGTACCATTTTGTAATATTTGATACTGCAGTTATCTTAGCTGGCTGTGCATTACGTTGGGATGGTAGGAATTTTTCCCCTTCAATGGCATATATGCTGTAAAGATATTAGTTCACAGTGAAAGGATTCTAGTTGGGCATCACATAGATTTGTTTAATGAGTGAATAAGATCTGATTTGAACCATCACAGGGCCTCCAATTAGTGGACAAAAATGGAGAACCAAAAGACAAGTGCATGCACAATTGTAGGTCCTCATAAATACAGATCAGAGGAAATTTCTTCGCCTTGATCAAAGCCAAGTCACTGTCTTGGTAAACTTCTATTTGAATACGCAACTGTTACTAAAATGATTAGAATAAAAATAAAAAGTACACATGAAAAGTATGGTTAAGATATGCAAAGCCTAACCCCACTAGTCATAGGTTTTATGTATAAAATAGTAGTTCCCTTGTAAAGTTGGACACTCAAGAGGTTATGATATGAAGCATTATGGTTTGGATGAGACTTCAATAAATCCCTGTAGAATAATCTAGAATAGTTGGCTGATGGTGTCTGATTGGATACAAAATTAGGTATGGCCAGTGGTCTCCATTTGACTGGTCATGAACAGTGTCTGCAATTCCACTATTAGTAATAAATAATGGTTATCTATGGCATCCCAATTAAACCTAATTCTGTCAACTTCAAAGAGTTGAAGCTGTTGAAATTCCAGAGTGAAGTCACCCAATCTTACTCTTTAATCTTGACCTCACTTTTGTCTCCTTGGATAATTTGACAACTGTATTAGTGTTCAACAAAAAAATCATTTGAATCACTATGACAACAACTTTAGTAACTAGTAATGTTTATGCATCTCAATCACTGGGTTTTTAGTGTCCTCTGTAATTGTCATCAAGTGTTTATTGGCTTTTCTTACAACAAGTAATTTTTCTAGAGGGTAATAATAACACCTGGCTTGATAGACCCACTTAATGAATTATTTACCAGGAAATTACCACTTGAAAGTTAATTAATATGCTTTTTAAAACACTAATCAGTCTCAATTCTAAGCAATCATACACACTTATAGTAATTTGATGGCTGGTGTTATTTTTTTTAAGCACAGAACCTCATAAAAACTACTCAAATCTCTTGTCACTGTATTCATGATTGTGAGTTCCTAGTGTTTATATATACATAATCTTCAACAACCATTAAAGCTAGAAAATTTCCATGTGCTGTATTTTGGCTCTTACTTCCAGTATTACATTGGAGCTAATTATTGGTTAATGGTTATGCAGATGTGGAGGTTCCAGTGGCTTGTGTAATACTGGTGTTTTTGTTTTCCCTTCAACATTATGGCACTCACCGTGTGGGATGTCTCTTTGCACCTGTTGTCTTGACCTGGCTACTTTGTATCAGTGCTATTGGTATTTATAACATCTTCCATTGGAATCCACATGTTTATCAAGCTCTCTCCCCATATTACATGTTCAAATTTCTGAAAAAGACTCAAAAGGGAGGATGGATGTCCTTGGGTGGAATTCTACTTTGTATAACAGGTATGGAGCAAATTGTTTATTAAGCTGCTGTGTGCTTGATATATTATGATATACCTTTCTGATATTATACTCTCTGTTTTCCAGGTTCAGAAGCCATGTATGCTGACTTAGGACACTTTTCACAATTGTCAATTAAGGTACATGAATGTTGCATTGATGTAGTTTTACTCTATTATTAGGTAAATTTGATTTGTATGAAGAGCTGTGACCAGAGTTTTCACTTTTTGAATTTGATTGTATTCTCTCCAAAATGAAACTATGCTTTCCATTTGCAGAAATGTAGAAAGAGTACAAGGAGTTTCTCGTTGTTTATTTGATCTTAATGACATCTAATGTTTCAAACACAATAATTATACATTTACTCATAACCTTTTGGTATATTGAGTGAGACAGAACCAACTTCTTTAATTTAAGGTCAGAAGTTAAAATGCAGCATGAACAAGATTTGAAAGAAACAAAGATTTATGTTTTGAAAAGGGCTCTTTTCCTTCATCGAGCTGTGTGTGCTTGCTGCACACAACATATTCATCCTGTGTTATATATATATATAGGTAACACCATCCAATACTAAACATGCTTGAACCTTATGGTAACCTTTCTACTAGTTTTCATTTTCATTTTTATTTCATACATAGAGGAATTCCTCTGCATTATTAAATTGAACTTTTTTTCTTGATAGTTCATAATCGAGTTTCAATGCATATAGATGCATAATTCATGGATATCAGGCTTTTTGGTAGATGGCTAGATGAATGATAATTAATAATTTTAACAAAAAGTCATTTACCTGCAGATTGCATTCACCTTTTTGGTATACCCTTCCTTAATCCTAGCATATATGGGACAAGCTGCATATCTTTCAAAGCATCATTCCCTTGAAAGTGATTATCGAATTGGGTTCTATGTATCAGTACCTGGTAAGTTCTTTGTGATCTTCTCTAAGAAACACATATTCAAAGAAATACTGGTGTTTACTATGCTGCTTAGCTTACTGTTCTTTTCCTCCTTTTCAGTAAAACTTAGATGGCCTGTTCTTGCAATAGCCATACTTCAAGCTGTGGTTGGAAGTCAAGCTGTCATCACAGGAACTTTCTCAATAATCAAGCAATGTTCTGCTTTGGGATGTTTCCCCAAAGTCAAAATCATTCACACATCATCCAAGACTCATGGCCAGATTTACATTCCTGAGATCAACTGGAGTTTGATGCTGCTTTGCCTGGCTATTACAGTTGGATTTAGAGATACTAAACGCATGGGAAATGCAGCAGGTACTCTACCTCTCCATGATTATCTTCATGATACCTATGAGTATGATAACTTAAATTTGAACATTGACTGAATTATTTCTAAATGATCATTGTTATATTTGAAATGTTTTAAGAGTAAATGATGTATGTGCTGATCTTTACATAGTCAGTTTATTGACTTTTACTAATTATGATTTCAAACTCATTAACCGTGGAATTTTGTTTACAATGACAGATCATAGAAATTAAACCGTGATTTTAAATGTTTTGTCTTGTTTGCTTTAACAGGCTTGGCTGTTATAACTGTCATGCTGGTGACCACTTGCTTAATGTCTCTAGTTATAGTCTTATGTTGGCACAAAAGCATTTTGCTGGCAATTTGCTTCATATTGTTCTTTGGCTCCATTGAAGCACTCTATTTCTCAGCATCCCTGATCAAGTTCCTTGAGGGGGCTTGGGTCCCCATTGCCCTCTCATTCATCTTTCTCATTTCCATGTATGTATGGCATTATGGCACAATAAAGAAGTATGAGTTTGATGTTGAGAACAAGGTTCCAATCAACTGGCTCCTCAGTTTAGGCCCCACTCTAGGCATTGTCAGAGTCAAGGGAATTGGCCTCATACACACTGAGCTTGTATCTGGGATCCCAGCTATTTTCTCCCACTTTGTGACCAATCTCCCTGCCTTCCACCAAGTTGTTATCTTCCTCTGCATCAAGTCTGTCCAAGTGCCACATGTGAGACCAGAAGAAAGGTTCTTGGTGGGTAGAGTTGGCCCAAAGGAGTATAGGCTTTACAGGTGCATAGCCAGGTATGGCTACCGTGACATTCACAAGGATGACATGGAGTTTGAGAAGGATCTTGTGTGCAGCATAGCAGAATTCATCAGATCAGACACCTCAGAATATGGCCTAGGATTTGGAAGTTTTGAAGAAGACACAAAGATGACAGTTGTTGGAACTTCAGCATCAAACTTAGAGGGTTCAATAAGGATGTCTGAAGATGATCAACAACAAGATTCTCATATGGAAGGCCCCTCAGAATTGATGGAAGTTAAGCCTTCTCCAGAGAAAGTGAGGAAGAGAGTGAGGTTTGTGGTGCCAGAAAGTCCACAGATTGATTTTGAAACAAGAGAAGAGTTGCTTGAGCTAATGGAAGCAAAAGAAGCTGGAATGGCATTCATTCTGAGTCACTCATATGTTAGAGCAAAAAGTGGATCAAGCTGGTTGAAAAAAGTTGTCATCAATTATGGATATGATTTCTTAAGGAGAAACTCTAGAGGACCAACATATGCTTTAAGCATACCTCATGCATCTACCTTAGAGGTAGGCATGATCTACCATGTATGAATGAGTTTTTGGCTATAGTAGTTCTTATCTCTAGTTTAGTTTTGTGACATTCCATGGTAGCTCAACCTTACACATAGTGATGATAAATGGTGGCATTTTGTATAGTGACACCCTTCTGCATGGTTCTTGACAAGTGCTGTTGACCTGTTATATTCACCTCTGGTATTGTAATTTTCTTGGTACATAAATAAGCTGTCTGTAGGGACTGGTTCTTCCAGTGTCTAGTAGGCTCTTTTTTGTCTTTTTCCTGAGCATGAATCTCTCAAGTGTAGATCATGTTCAAGATTTCAATAGTACTGTAACTACTCTTTCATGAAAAAAAGAGTTAATATCTTTGGTAGTTTGGTAGGATGTAGCTCCAAATATGACACATTTTTGTCTTACTTTCCATAACTTTCATAAATTCTAATAATAGTTCTTATTACCGATTACTGATGATGTGACATGTGTTTATGACGACATGACATGTTTGTGATACTATGTTAGAAGAAGAAGAAGAAAAATACGAGGTTTTCTATTTTATTTGGGGTGAAATATGATTTTTTGGTTGGTGAATTAAATTTGAAGGTTTAAGGGTATTTAATTGATTAAATTGCATGGTTTTAGTGTAAAACATTGACAATATGATAGTTTTAGGTAGAAAAATTCTGAGGGCAGACCAAATTAGGTTGATTTTAAAAATAGTAAGACTTAATTAGCTCATAAAAACTTAATTAGCCTAACAAGCTCGGGCTTCTTGCAGTCCATGGGCCCATTATAGAACTTAAAAAGACAACACAAAGCTAAAATGAAATAAAATTCTTTGAAAATAAGATCCAAAGAACTTATCCACAGGCAGCTACTTTTATCAAATTTTCACAATTGTTTAATAAAACATAGAGCTAAATAACAATTGTGTCCTATGTAACAACAAGGACCAACAGTGAATTGGGACTTCGTCTTTACTACCTTTCGGTCAAAATTAATCTATTAATCATGAAAACGTAACTAAAAAAGTATCATTTGGTCTTAAAAAAATCAATAAAATAATTAAATAGAGGAAGTATTCAAATTTAAGTGAAAAGTGTGTAATTATCTTTTTTTTTTGTTTTTTAACTTTGACATTATTCAAAGCTGCAGAAATGCAATTAATTTAGCTTTGTTGTAAGTGACAACCTTTTAACAATTTAATTAAAAAATATATATCTTTGATTAATTTTTTAAGGATTTATTTTGGCTGAAAATATTGTAAATAAAGCGAGTAACGAATACAAATACATTTGATAGTGTTTTTAACATTTTCTTTTCCAAAGAAAAGAAAGTGAACTCTTACCATCTTAAAGAAATTTGGGAATCTTAATAAAGATAATGTTCTTCGTTTCTTAAGTTTTTCTCTTTACTTTTTCTTTCTGTGTTTATCTATCATTTCTCAATTTCTTTGAAAACTTTTGCTTTGTATTTTTTGTCTCTCTCTCTTCTTACTACTTATCCTTTTTGACAAACAAATATGCATTGTTAGAGAGAAAATATTAGAAAGATTTAATATAAATTAATTCAAATAAATAAATTCGTCACTTTTTTTTTTTACATATAGCTTCGTAAGGTCTTCCTATATTAATAAGTTGAGTTAAATTTATATAAGATTTTTATAAGAGCCTCCATGTTACCTTTTAACCAAAACTTGTGGGTTTTATTTTTTATAAATTGCTAATTTTTTTTTTACTTATTATCATTTACACCATTTTACATTCTTACACCCTTCGTTAAACGAGTTTCTTTATATTCTTTTTTATTCAATACAAAACTTTAAATTCGTTCTTAAATTCCTAAAAAAGTCTTCCAAAGTTTGTGGGCAATTTATAAACTTTAGAAAATGTAAGAAATAGTTTCTTGTCTAAGTATCTTAGAATATATATTTATATTTATACCCAGTAACGGTAGAGTCACGTACATTTACATTTTACTTTATAAAGATAAAATAATCTTAAGAAAAGCAAACTTTTATATTTTTACAACAACAACAAAAATTATGTCAAAATATAAAAAATTTGTGTAAAAATATCATTACATATATATATATATATATATATATATATATATATATATTACAAAAGTGGGTAACGGAGTTTATAATTATGCATGTGCAGCACTAAATTCATTAAAAATGCTGATGATGATACACGAAAAGGGTTCGTTTTCATGATTGGTAATAGTTAGAAGAAGCGTAAATTGGACGATAGTTGAAAGAGAAAAGAAGTGGAGTTTCTATTTTGACCACTAAAGACAACAAAAATGAAAATCAGATTCGAAGAACTTGAAAAAGAAAATTCCTATACTGAAAGCACACACATAATCAAAAGCATCAAAGAGCCACATAGCAAGGTGAATATATGAATTCATGCAACAAAAAAGAGAAAATAAAAAAGAAAAGGGAAGTTATCTCTTGCTTAGGTGTTTGTGATTAGTTTAATAAAACTATCTCTCACACAGTATTCGGTAGTATTGGATCCATAACTTCGTCCTTGTTTTGTGTTCACTTATACTTATCGTTTAGCTTAGCATAAACGCAAGTTAGACATAAAATCAAACAAATTTAGAAGTATGTAATGGTTTGTGCATTGGTTTAATATAAGTTTGAGTAATAATACCATGACACACTTTTACATCATTTTTCTAAGTTATAATGAGTAATGTGTCTTATATGTTGCTTATGTCATATCTCTCCAATCCCAACTTTAACACCAGTGTTGGGCTTATAAGAGAGGGGATTCACTGGAAAACACAATTCTAATGAAACCTAAATTCAACAATCGACACCACTCTTAACCCAATACCTTAAGGTGATAGATTAATGAGTCTTTCTCCTTATAAGTTACTCCATTCTTTCATTTTTACTACATGTGGGACTTAGACTCTTATTTATAATTCTAATAGTCATGCATGGTTTGAAATCACATTGAGGGAACATTCTCAAACATTGAAGTTTGAACTGTGATAGTGATATATCAAATCTCGTGAAGCCCTATTCTAAATTGTCTTGAATCTTGAGCTATTATTTCAGTGAGTAATAATATAGTAATTAATAATTATAGTAAAACCATAAACAAAAACATCATTCATATCATATGACAGTTCATATCTTATAAATTTATATGACGTAGGTGATTATTTAACAATGATCAATGGTTTATTACATGATAGTTTCACAGTCTATTATAAGTCTACATGACACATTGATGATTCACATGGCATTAATAATAGTTTCAGTTTGAATCTTGAATATGTATATCCGTTAAATATTTGAAGCAAATGTAAAAAATGGTGACTCATTTGAAGTTTCCCTTGGGAGAGGAGCCAAAGTTGAAATGGGAAACTTATACTATAATACAATAAACGCAAGGTTTGTGGAACCACCTTGTCGAGTATAGTTATAAAGACACGACAATCTAAGACACAAATCCATATGATTCCATCTCACTATCAGTTCTAAATTCTGTCTCCTCTGTCTCTCTGCCATGTCTCTGTCACCACTACAAGTCTTGTTTGTTTCTCTATCTTCCTAATCCTTACTTTCTTTTCTGAAAAAGCTGAGGAATCATTTCATTTCATGTGAAGAAGAATAGAGGGTTGGTTTCTCTTCTCAAAATGCATAGCCTGTTATATTAGAGCTTCATTATGTGTCATGTGGGAGCATTTCACACTAACTGAGGCAAGGGAACAATGAGTAAGAGTTGTTCTGTGCTGCTTTTTGCTTTTGTACTTGTGCTTTGTCTCTTCTCTCCAACTTCAGCCACACCACCTCCTGCTAGTGAGTGCAACAAGCTCTTCGCTGTAAACCATGTCCTTCTTCAGTTCTTTTTTCTTCCCATTAGAGTTTTCTTGCTCATCAGTTAAATTCTGTGACATGCAGAAGTTGTTACTGGGGTTGTTTCCAATGTGGTTTCTGCTCTTCTTAAATGGCTATGGTCACTCAGTGTAAAGTCCACAACCAAACCTGGTAGAGGTAATTAATTTATACCTATAACTAGTTCTTATATTACTTTTAACTTATGCACAAGTTAATAGAAGTTAATTTCATATTTTTTAAGAACTTGTGGAGAAATTTGTCACCTCAAAACATTGGATTTATGGGTGTTTTTCTTGTACGGTATTTAACTTTGTCATTTCAACCTAATATAATATATATGGAACTTACACTTACACTTGAATCATTTCCAACAATATCCTATACACTATCTATGTAAAAAGTTTTAGTATGTGCTCGGCTATTAGAAGTCATCATCTTTAGTATTTTCAAAGTCCATGAGTTTATCACATACACACACATATATATATATATATTGGTCTTTCTTGATGGGGAATCATTTCTCAGTACAGCACAGTCGTTCCATGGTTAAATTTGAGAGTGACTACAATGTGGAAACAATATTTGATGGAAGTAAGCTTGGAATTGAGCCACACTCAGTGCAAATATCTCCAAATGGTGAATTTCTTGTATTGGATTCTGAGAACAGTAACATCTACAAGATCTCTGGTTCAATGTCCAGACGTAAGTTTTCTTTGCTGAAATAATTTAAGCTTCATTATACCCTTTTTTTCAACAAAATTCCTCTTTGGTTTTTCTTGGCTGGCTTATAGAAGATTGAAGTGCTTTGGCATTGTTGCTTTACTTTGCTTCATTCCAAAATATTAGATTCAAAATCCAGGTATTGTCCCTTAAGAATGTGTGTTGTTTGAGCTTTTTCTTGTTCATAGACTTTGCTTCATTCCCTGGACATCTTTTGATTCTACTAGGCTGTTTTATAAGGATTCTAGATGAACTTTTGTTAAGCAGAAGCTTCCTTTTTTAAGGTACAATGTACCTTTAGTCGCCCAAAACAAAGCATAATATGCCTGCACATTCTTTTACTTTCAAATGAATAAAAAAGATGTACAGAATAAAAAAAGTACAAATCTTGAAACACATTCTGGCTTCCTTACCCCACTATAGTCCTTCACCTTTTTGTTGGTTCTTCTTTCTTCATAACATCTAAATGTCACATCCATTATAACTTGATTTTTTTATTGAGTTTCTTGAAAAAAAACTACACCATCTGTTACAACAAAATAAACAAACACATACACTTTGTATATTGCCTTCTGCATTAGACTTGTTTCAGCTTGTTAACCTATCATTAGATAGACTTTCTCAGTATCCCACTGAGTACTTATCTTTTGCAGTCTGTGATATAGGACCATAAAAAGCATTCAAACTACGAACTCATTGATATTTGACAAATAACTTGAGCTTATTTCAAAATAAGCCAAACTTGTAAAAAACTTAAGTCTAGTTGATTGAAAATCTGGAAAGAAATTCTACTCTCTTTAGTAATGACATGTTGTAGCTAATTTGTGTACAAAATCCTAATGCATTTTATTATGTTTGATTCTGTCGTAATGAATGATAAATCACAGATAGCAGACCCAAATTGCTTGCTGGATCTTCAGAAGGGTATATTGGACACATAGATGGGAGGCCTAGAGAAGCTAGAATGAACCACCCTAAAGGGCTTACAGTGGATGACAGAGGGAATATTTACATAGCAGACACATTGAATATGGCCATCAGAAAAATCAGTGATGAAGGTATACACATAAGATTCCTTGGAATCTCGTGCTGCTTAAGAATGAAATGAGTGAACCAATATGCTGAAATTCTCAAAATAGAAGACCATCTATGTTTACATAGCTATATTATTCTTAACCTCCTAATGGATTCCATATTTCTATACTGTCTTGATGCGAGAAATTATGGCATTCTTCATGACTTTGTATGGTCAAAGACTGTGATTCAGACCATTTTTTGAATGACATGTGACTTAATTTTCTTAATATGTTCAACTCAATGACATGCCTTTTGTGCAGGGGTTACCACCATTGCAGGTGGAAAATGGGGCCATGCAGGAGGCCATGTTGATGGTCCAAGTGAGGATGCAAAGTTTTCAAATGACTTTGATGTGGTTTATGTTGGTAGTAGCTGCTCTCTTTTGGTGGTGGATAGAGGAAACCGTGCAATTAGAGAGATTCAACTCCATCAAGATGACTGTACTACTTATGAGGAACAGGACTATAGTTTCAACTTAGGTATGATTCCTTGTAATATGATCTCCTTTATCTATCTTTATCCTTTTACAATCTTCAAAAGTTATGCATTAACATTACAGGAATTGCGGTGCTTGTTGCTGCTGGATTCTTTGGCTATATGTTGGCATTGCTGCAATGGAGGGTGAGGGCTATGTTTTCTTCTCCTGCTGTAAGTTATTTACTTCTGCAGCATCTTTCCTGAACCATTTTATAAAGTTTAAGAACCTATAAATTTCTAAACAACATTTGGTTTCAAGGGATAACTCTTTCTTGTTAACTTCTAAATAACCACTTGTGTTCTAAAGTTGAATATTTTTCTGTATTCTTGATCACAGAAAAGAACATTATAAAGTGTAAAATTTCATTTTCAGGATCCAAGGGCCCCTTCAAGGAGCAAAGGAGCGCAATTTGCTGCACAGCAAATGCAAAGGCCTCCCCCATCTGCAACAACAAAGTCATTCAGGCCTCCTTTGATTCCAAACGAAGATGAATTTGAGAAACAAGATGAGGGCTTCTTTGTTTCTCTTGGAAGGCTATTCCTGAACTCTGGCTCATGCATGAGTGAAATTTTGGGTGGCTTGTTCACAGGGTCCAAAAGGAAACCACTGCAATACAATCAGTATCAGCAGCAGTATCAGTATGGTAACAGACATCCTAATACATGGCCCATGCAAGAGAGTTTTGTGATTCCTGATGAAGATGAACCTCCTTCCATAGAAACCAGAACACCCACAACTAGGGAAACCTACCCTATCATGACCAAAGAGCTTGAAAAACCACAGCACTTAAAGCCAAGTAGGGGTTACTTGAACAACAGGTGGGAGGGTAGTGGTGGTGGTGGTGACTATGAAGAACATCATCATCATCATCATCATCGTCAACAACAACTTCAACAACATCATCATCAACAACAACATCATCCCAAGTTGCAACAACAGCAGCAGCAACAGGTCAAACTCCAACACCAGCACCAAGTTCACACACGTTATTCTTCCACCCCTCAAGGCTATTATGAGCAAAACTGTGAGACAAATGAGATTGTGTTTGGTGCAGTTCAGGAGCATGATGGAAGGCGTGAAGCCATGGTGATAAAGGCTGTGGATTATGGGGATCCAAAGTTCAGTCACCATAATATTCGCCCCAGATTAAACTATGTGGGTTATTCCCATGGATATTGAATATTAGGGATGATTTCATTGCATCAAAGTCATTCAACTCATGAACTTTTCTAAGAATATGAAGTCACAGATCAAAATCACAAGGGAGAGAAACAGAGAGAGAGAGAGAGGACTCACTAGTCCTTGAAAGTTTCTTATGAGTGAATGTTGTAACTGAGATGAGTATCAATGTTTTCATGTAAAATTGAAAAAACTTTTTCGTGGAGGTTTTTTTCCATTATAGTGTACGTTCAAGAAATTATCATAGTGGTCAAATTTAGAAAAATATAAAATTACACTAACAAGTAAGTAGTGTTTGAAATTTTTTTGATTTTGAATGATATAAAAATATATGCAACGCCAACTTCAACTTTGATTTTGAAATCTCTAAAAAAATTCTACATTAAAAATATAATTTTAGTTTTTTTGTCTCATAAAAGTCATTAACATTAAAATTATTTTAATTTTGATTAATTTTTCTCCTAAAAAATTGTAAATGTGTAATTAAAAATTATGAGGGTACAAGAAGAAACAACCATTATTAGATGATCTATTGGGCCAAAAATGAATTATGATTATTTATGAAGTTTTTCTTCCTGCACCCTGTTATTTTTTCTTGCACCTCTAACTTTTGTTTCAGTTCCCATTTTACCCCTACAAAATATATATTAAATAAATAAATATTATATTTATCTTCATCTTTACTTCTTCGAACATTTTGAACATTGAAGCTGGGCAAAAACCTTATTTCCCCATTCCCTTTTCTCACATTTTCTCTCACCTTCAGGTTGATTGAAGATTGTTTGCATAGGTTATTACAAAATCTTCAAAGTGAGGGATTTATCAAGGTTTTTTGTTGATTTGAAGTAGTTAATAATTGATTTCTTGGTGTATTTTCAAAATTAATTTATGTAACTCGTAAATATATATATTTGAGATAAATAAACATGGGTTTGAAATTATATATATATATATATATATATATATATATATATATATATATATATATATATATATAACACTAATGAATTATAGGATGAATAAATATGAAACTACAATATATAATTGCATCCAAGCTCAATAATGATTACTTTTTAATTGTACATAGAAATAAACGAAAATGATAATAAAATACTCCACTAGTCCTATATATGAATTGAAAATAACCATCGAAATGATTAGTTTTGGATTTTGATTTGGCATGCGAGTTCATATTATTAGCTGATTTTCTTGTAATCACAGCTGTGCATGCATTATTGCTAAATGATTTTAATTTATGTTGATGATTAATGTTTGACAGAAATTTTTATTAATTAGGTTGATGATTAATCTGTGATATGTATGATTAAATTAGAACATGCAGCGTAATCAAACTAACCTACACAAGAATCTCACTAAATCATCACTACACACTATGAATCTTTGAAAACCGTATTAAATAGATGGGTTTTGTTAACAACTGTCTTTTGTAAGTTACTATTTAAGAAATTAAAAAAAAAGTTTTTTTTTTTAAAATATATATAATGTGTTTAAAGTTAGAATATAATGCTTTTTTATATATGTTAACAATTTTTAAATCATTTAATTTAACCACTATATTAAGCATTGTTTAGTGTTTGTCTAACCACGATATAAGGGTATATAACACAATCAATTTGTTATAGTGAAATTCATTTAATAATTGTAACTATTTTTATTAGAATATTGTCTATACCTATTTCCCTTGCTTTCCAAATTCATCATTTAAGTGAAATTTTTTTAAAGTAAAATATTTATTTTATCAATTTTATCTGTTTCTTTAAATTTAACCATTTTTTTTATTTAGCCATTATTTTAAACATAGTATTTTTTAATTATAAAACTACTTATTATAATTTTGTTATTTTTTATTATTATAACAAAATGAGTACATATATGTTTTCACTGTTACAATGTTAAAGAAATTAGAACAACAACAATATTAATAATTACACATACAAGTATTAATATTATTTTATTTAAAAATGTTTAAATCTGAGTTAAAGAATGAAATTGAATTGAATAATGTCAACAACTGTTTAAATATCTATCTTTATGATTAAAATAATTAATTCAATTTTTTTAAAAGATATATTTTAACTTTTTTTTATTATATCATGATCTATAAAAAAAATCTCGTTCATTCCCATCTCCATCAACTATTTCTATATATTTTGTTAGATTATAAGTCCAAAACAAATTAATTATTAATGAACAACAAACTTTTCAAGTAATTAAACCATTCTCAATATCTCATAGAACAAATAGATTAGTCAAAAGAAACAATATAGATCAAATGATATATGATTTTTCTATTGTAAAGCACTTTAAGTTTTTTTCTTTTCTTGATATAGAATAAAAAAAAGAAACAAAAATAATATATACATGTTCACAAATAAAAACTCTAATCGTTTTATATAACCTATATGGATTACTTTTTGTAAACAAAAATAATATTTTTAATTTACTCTCTCGTCAAATTAAAATATTAAAAATATATTCACAATATATATATATATATATATATATAAGAGTGAAAATTAAGCAATGAACATGAAAAAGAGGAATATCTTAACATGGAAGTTTGTTTTGGACATTATAATAATTAGTGACATTTTTTCATTTTTCCACCAACCTTCTTCTTTAGTCGCATTATATGTAATAATAGTTTTTAAGGTCCTTGTAAAATTAAAGCATATTCGTGATAAGGAAATTAAGATTATATTTGGTGCTTTATTTTGTTCATGAGTGGAAGAGTATTCTTTTGTTTCATACGTAAAACTATAGACATATACCAGTATTCCCTTTCAAACGTGATCCGACGAAGAAAACTATTCTAGTTAAAATATAGAAAAATATTAAATGAAATAAGTGTGTGAATGGTAGTACTTTAATTTTTTATCTATTCTATTATTTTATTATTTATTAGTTACTTTCTATTGTTTAAAGAAAGTATCTTGTCTTTGAAAAGATAAATTTAGTTCCTCATTAAGAAATTATAAAACATTTCCAAATAATTTTGATCAAAGTGTAATATTCTAATTTAATAGTATATTACTATTAAAATAAGACATTATATGTTTAATAATCCAAAACAATTGATAAGGTATAATAAGCTAGGAAAAAGGATAATTATTCTATTCTTGATTTTTTATCGGTAGTTTAGTTTAAAGGATATTCATTAACTTTCTTGCAACGACTCTTAACTAAGAAGAAGAGAAAAGAAAATAAGAGTTAGACCAAAGAAATAACGTGAGAATAAATAAATATATATATATATATATATATATAAATAATTAATAAATAGATCTATCACTTTTGCATGCTATTTTCAATTTTATTCTAGTTAAATTTGAAAGAAAAAAGGAAATCAAAATGAAAAGGAATTGAAAAAAAAAAAAATCTCAAGTAGTCTTCAGGGTTGAACTCGCATTTTTTAATGTCTCAAAATTAAAATATTTTAGAATTATTATTATTATTGCTATTTTGTAAAACTAATTTTATATAATGTTATATATAATAAAAGATGAATTAATAATTCAAGAATATCTTTTCTTAGCTTTTTGTCCATGGTTAATTATATCTAATGAGATGAACATCTCTTGTTATACTTTTATATATCTCTTAAATTAAAAAAATAAATATTAGAAGTATATCAGTTTTAAATATTTCCACCCTCACTTAATAACTTTTAGCAAAGATAACAAAATAATTGGCAAAACTTAGAATTTAAAATAAGAAGATATCTTTTGGTATCATAATAAAATATGATATTATAAAAAGAAAATATGTATGATAAACATTTTTTTTGTTAGTATTATATGATCATGGGATCGGTTTAGAATCATGCGTCTAAATTAGTTAAAGACATTTAAAAGATCGGTCGATTAGGCTATATGAACTGAGTCATCAATCTTATATAAACATTAGGATTAATGATGATTAACTTAAGTCAAAACACAATCATTATTAATTGGACTATGACTGACACTAATTTGAAACTCATTTTATACTTTATAAATATATGTTTAAAGTAGTGAGGTAAGTCTGTTATATTTAATACACATTTATTGCTAAGATTGTCAAATTCTTATTAACTTTGACATCGAAATATCTTTCGTAAATAATATCTCAGAGTGACCAAACGAAGTACAAAAATGAATCAAAAGAAACAATTCAACATACAAAACTTAAAAAACTTATAACTTCAATATTATACATCAAAACAATAATAATTATTATCAATATAATAATGATAACTTATTAGTATAAATCACGATAATAATAATAATTATGGTAAGTATAGTGATAATAATGATAATAACACCAAAAGTACTAGTGAACGAAACTTCGTTATTAGTAAAAAAAAATACAGTCGTCGAAAATAACAACATAATGATTAATATATTATTTAATTATAATTATAAAAGTAATAAAAAAAAACAATACAAGTGACAATAATATAAAAAGTAATAAAATTGATAATAAAAGTTTTGACAATAATAAATAGTTGGTGTATGGGGGTAATGATGATAGTGAAACAATATATATGAAAACGGTGACATCAATAATAGTAGTAATAAAGTGATGAGAAGATTAATAATAATTATTATTATGATATTGATTATAATAAAAGTAGAATGGTGTAAAAGTATCAAGGAAAACTATCATTTCATGTTATTTCTTGACCTAGTTATACCCTTGTTATCAGACAATCTCAAAAGAAAAAAAAAAAGTATGTTTATTATCATATTCATTATAAAATCATAATATTAAAACTTAAAATTCTTTTCTTTAAAGTTCTCTTTTTAAACATGTATAAATTATCGGTATAGATATTAAAATGGGGTTCAATTTGTAAACAATACAATTTATTAACTAATACAATTTATTACGGATTGAGTTAATTTTGGGTTGGTTAAGATTGAATTATTTTTAATTGTGGGTCATGCTGTATTTTGTTTACTTAATCTAGGGGTTAAATTAGATTCGGGGTTAAAAATAGGTTGTTTCCTAATTAATAATGCTTTGTTATTTTTTTTTATAAGGTTTATATGATAATTTTTTATTAAGTGGATAATTTGAATATTTAGTTTATTTATTTAAAAAATTATATATTGATACTTTAATTTTTGATTTATATTTTTATAATAATATTTAGTAAAATATACGAACTCTTTAATAATATTACTGTAAAATAATTGAATTAATTTATTTTGATTGTATAACAATAAATATATAAAATAATTTGAAATAGTAAAATATTTTTAAATAAGTCAATTCTTTAACTAATAATTTGTAGCCTGTATAATTATATTACAAAAATTTAGTTTATAAGAAAGTGAATTGATATGAATTAATTCATTTTTAACTGAATTTGTAATAAATTAATCTTTTAATTGAATTTATAATAAGTTAATCCGTCTAAGTCAAATAAATCCACTTTAATACCTAAAACTAATATTCATATCATATTAAAAATAAACACATTATTTTTATAAACTTCAATTTAAAATAGATTGAGGCTCTTTTATGAAATCTTAATTCATAACTTCTATTGCATTAGTTAACTTTAGATGAGGATATTATTACAATCATCCATTAATAAATATTTATAAGAGATAAAAAAGTATTAATGGTAAATAATTTTAAAAGTATTTATTACTATAAGTTAAATTAACTACTTTTGTTAATCATGATACATTAAATAATCTAGACATATAAATAAAATAGAGTAAGTAATAAACAATATATATTATCACCCTAAAACTAATGAGATATTATCATTCTTAATACACTTTTTAATGTAAAAAAATCTTATTAATTATTAATATAATGTATAAAACGGTGAATTGAAATTGGTGGAAAGTCGCAAGTTACATGAATTTTATATTATTTAATACCTTCCTCTCTTCATTAAGTAAGCTTTGTTTGACCAGTAAACAGAATATATTACAAACACTTTTTAAAAGTAATTATCCCAAAATATAATAATATTATCATATTATTAGGAAAATGATATTTTAACACCAATGTTTTGATACCATTTTGACACTGTACACGTGTCAAAATGTGGTTGGACGATTTTAAATTAAAAAAAAAACTTTAACTTTTTCCTTCCAAATATGTTCTTGTCTCAGTTTTTTTAATTTGAAATCGTTCAACCACATTTTGACACGTATACAATGTCAAAATAGTATAAAAAATTTGTGTTAAAATATTATTTTCCATTCTAGAATCATAATATATACAACTGAAATTGATGAAAGAGCAAAAGTCTTTATACACATGTCTAATATAAAAACAGAGCAAGTATTATCTATTAATCTATTGATTAATTAGTTAATTAATCAAAACTATAGTGATTAGAAGACGAG
This sequence comes from Vigna mungo, assembly GCA_036885675.1. NCBI lineage: Eukaryota > Viridiplantae > Streptophyta > Magnoliopsida > Fabales > Fabaceae > Vigna > Vigna mungo. Next base: position 17,515,429 of record CP144697.1, on the reverse strand, counting down.
AACCGGAATTTCCCGGTGTAAGTTACTACACACCCGTTACTGATAAAAGCGGAAATTCCGCGATTCTGTTACACTCACAGAACCGTCACACTATTTATTCATTCATTCACTCGTTAACGTAGGGAAACCAACAAAATCTAAACCCAAACCCTCTCTTTGGTAACGATGACAGTATTGTCGCCGGCGACCGCCGCCGAATCCGGCCAAGACGCTGTGCGGATCGCGGTCGCCAACCGACGCTGCATGTTCCTCTGCCTGCCGTGTTTCCCCTCCGAAGCGTCGTCGTCGACGTGGTGGCAGGATCTTCTGTCTCCGGAGAATAAGGAGCGGTGGTGGTACCGGCGATGGAAGACTGTGAAGGACTGGAAAACCTTCGTTCGCCGCTTCAAAAACTCCAGCAGGAACCACTCCAAGCGGCACGGCTCCTTCCGCTACGATCCGCTCAGCTACGCACTAAACTTCGACGACGGAACCGCTGCCGAAGACGACGTTCACTGCTACAAAGGCTTCTCCGAGCGCTTCGCCTCCGTTCCACAGCCGGAGAAACCTTCCGCGTACTCGAGCGAGGAGCACGCGCCACCGGTTTCGAAGCTCGAGAAATGAGGCAGCGCAGACGTGCGCTGAGACCGGAACGCGCCGCGTTGTTAATAGCTAGGTTTTTCCTCCTTTCATTTTTTGTTTTATTTTGTTGTATATTAAGAAAATTAGGAAAAAAAACAAAACGAGCATAATAATAATAATTTTAATTTTAACTATATTTAATTTTATATTGTTTTTCTATTATAATACTTGTTTTACATTTGTCTTGTTATGTTTAGCTAACTAGTGTGTATGCAAGTATATCTTAAGAAAAATGAAAACCTTTTTAATACGAAATATCATTGAAAATTTTCAGGCAATTGAGGTAGAACGAATTGAGTTTTATATATATATAACATTTTATTTTTGATTTGATTTCGATTTTGAATATCTTAAATTGTTCTCAATTATACAAATATATAAATTTTGGAATTGTTGACCATTGAAATTGGTGCGATACCCAAGGCAGCATATTGTGGGAATGGGAACGCTCGAAATTTGGTTTGACTTTATTCTTTGATATCATGTGATGGGAACATTCATGCATACAGAAAATTAGGTGGCAGCAGCATGGAGAACTCACACTTGAATACTTTATGTGTGTGTGAATGTTCTGTTCATTCAAAACCAGTCAATGGTAGTGTGATTGTGAGAGCTAATTATTCATTCACTTTATACCCAAAACCTGTCCTTCCCAGTTTCACTTTCTTCCTATATTCTCCCATTTTCTATCTCCATCGTTCCTTTTTATCTTCCCACTCAATATTCCATCATTTTCAAACCCTACCATCACTTTTCTCTCTCTCTCCTCTTTCTCTCTGCAGCAGAGTCAACTCAACTGAAGCCAAGATTGTAATGTTTTCCTCAAACATTTCACAACTAAATAAATAATATGAGAGTTCAAGATGAATCTACTTGGATTCGATTTGATTGATCTTTTTAAATTGAATAATCTTTTAAATTTTAACTAAAAGTCAAACTAAGTCACACCCAAATATCTCTGTTAGATGGTGTATTATTCTTCGACCATCTTTAATATATATATATATAAAGGTTAAACATTTTTTTCAAATAAAAATGAAACAGTCTTTTTCAGAAATTAAAACTGATTTATGCATTCAAATAAAAAACTGGAGAATTTAAAAATTCTTATTTTTCACTCCTAAATGTGGTTACAAAGAATATGGTTAAACTTTTGAACGTTGAACCGCACAAATACAACATTGAAAACTGTTGTTTTGGTGACATGTTATAAGGTTGAGACTGATGAATCACTTATTCACTTAACATAACAAATATATTATATGATTAACATAATTTGAAAAAATTAACTTGAATTTAAATTTTGTTATCATAATAAAACGTTAATATAAGAAAATAATAAATAAATTTAAGATAATATGATTCTATAATTTAATTTTCAAATTATCATCATAGTAGATAACTAATATTCCAATTAAAATTCTTAATAACAATCCAAATCCATAAATAAAAAAGTGAATCGTAACTTCATAAATAAGTTTAAAAGAGAATTATATGCATGTAAAAGAATAAAAAGTTGAAAAATATTAACCTGAATCATATCTCTAGATTTTCAAATGACTTGGCCAGAGATTGTTTTGAATGAAAGTTCAGGTTTCGACCAAATAGACATTGATAAAATAAAAAATAGGGACAAAAGAAACAATAATTAAAATATAAAAATATAAGAGTTAAATAATTGTGAATACGTAAAATAATGGTTTTATTTTTTAGTGACTTCGTGTTAATAGTATGAACTACTCAATAAAATATTAAAATTATGATAACAGTTGATAGGTAAGATTATACAAAATATTAATAATAATTATATTAACATTATATATATATATATATATATATATATATAAGATAACAAAAAACTAAACAAGCTTCTTAAAAGTTAAACAATAAGTAATGAAATATCTAATTAAAGCTCTACAAATCATCTTAGATGTTTATAAGAACATATCAATACCTAACTCATCTTTTATTCACATCAATATGTGATCATTATAAAAGAAAAACATCACATATAGAAAAAAAGGCAAGTTACGCTACTTTCAAAAGAAAATATCATAAACAACTTAATATATCACATATTAGTTCATCAATGATAACATTATATAACTCAAATATACGTACAAGTAGTTGAGTCTAAATTCAATTTATCCGAATACATGCTTTGACATAGAGTTTCATTATAAATGTGTACTCTTAGTGTATTTATACTCTATAAAGTCATAAACAAAGGGGTTATCACCTTACTACTCACGAGGTTAATCTTTTATGCCTAAGACTAACAATTTAGGGCAAATACCTCATACCATTTTCTTCCCCACCTCATTCCTTTATATATTTATATATGAGTTGAATGGTTAGTGATATATTGGGATATCTACTTTCTGAACTCTCATGTCAAAATATACACATCAAACAACACCACAGTCAATTTCTCTTTGGATTGATTACAATCATTCTCAATTAACCTTACAAAGCAGATATCACAATAACATTCACAAAAACATCCTTTAATCATCATAAACTATAGCGACACACATATATAAATTAAGTGTTGAAATATGTGAATCTCGCTAACGAAAGTAACTATTCGCTCGTTGAGTATCAATTCACTCAACGACTAGATAACTCGCCTAGCGAGATTGTCATTGGATGGCATATGCTTAGAAGATCAAGAAATTTATCCAACGAAAATGGACTCGCTCAACCATCATCAAGTTAGTGAGTTTCTGATTTTAGTTTTGCCTAACAAAAAGGAAAGATGTAAGTGAGTTCACCTTTTTATTCGATGTTGAAAACTTGTAAACAAAAATGTTATATTTAATTCTACATGTAAAAAACCCTTTTCTTTTTGTTTGATGTGTTATACTAGAATAAACATTGATATACCTTCTGCAATTGCCTATATTTTGTGAAAAAAGATTTCAACAAAATTTTTATCGCAGTTGGTAAGATTGACTAACTTCATTGACTACATGAATTTAGAGATCTTTTCAACTTAAAATCAAGCCAAATTCTCACAATCCTAGTATCTTATTATATTAATCTTGCTCATTTACTTTTTCCAATTAATTAACAGTGTGAATTTCAAGCCAATACCCAGAAGCAACTGTGAAAATTAGAGCTATTTGATGATATATGATTGTGGTGATAATTAAGGCTTGTTTATAGTTATTGAAATGAAATTAAAGTTATGGTGGTGGTGTGTTCAACTAAGCCAAGAGTAACAGTAAATGAAAAGTTCCCAAACCCACCATCTATGCTAGAAAATATAACATTGTTTTGATGAAGGCTTCAAAAGTAGTTAACAAGAAGAAAAAAAGGTATTCGAAAGTAATTAATAATAAAATAAGAACACCACTTATTAGAATCATCAGTCTAAGATTGAATGCAATGGAAGCAGAGAAACCTACTATTATAATTGTCAATGAATGTATTTTATAATTGTCAATGTATACTTTACAATTTTATGTATTTTATTTATATTTTATTATAAAAATAGATTTCATTAAATTAAGAAATTATGAATATAGATAAATAATTATAAAAAAAATAGATTTCAATTAAAATATAATAATTTATATTGATGAAGAAAGTTACTTTACAATATTGGCGTCTCTAGGTTTCGGATCATTTTACTAACCTTAGCTATATAAATGATAATTAACGATTAACCAAACATACTTATTTTGGAAACCACAAGAGACACTATTCCTAATAATAGCAAGTGATTGTATTTCAACTTTGTCAATCAAAATGTCATTAATTAAGGAATTTGTTTTCTGTTGTCTTACTTTTACAAAAAGTTTTGCTGCAAAATCACACTTACGTCACATTAATACTATTACATTAATACATTAATATGACACGTGATTACAAAATTTTAAATAAATAAAAATAAAAATTATTACAAACTAACACTTAACACTTACAGAAAGAAATAAAGTTAACCCTAGTCTAAAACCTAATTAAATCATTTTAAAAAATATTAAAACTTAATAAAAAAGGTCAAAATGAATAATTAAAAAATTTTAAATATGTTTTTAGCTTTTTATTTTCAATGAAAATTAAAATTAATTATTTTTCAAAAATTAGCTTAATTTAGTCTCTTAAAAATATATGAGTTTAGTGATTTTAACTAAAATTTATTTAAATTTTCAAATATATCCAATAATACATTTAAATTATTTACTCAATTTAACACATTTTTTTATATTAATTAAAAAACACTCTTGAAACATCCCATAAATTTAACGAAATTTGACTAAAATAATCTAAATCCAAACCGTTCAAACACAAGAAAACAAATTGGTCCAAAATTAAAAAAAAAATCTAATTTTTACTTAAAATTAAAAAGCTAAAATATATTTAATCCAAAACAAAACAAAGAGAAAATAAATATTTTAGTCTTATTTTTTTTTTAATTTATCAATCAACTCAGTTTTTGAAAATAAATGAATTAAAAAAAGGTTAAATATAAATATTTTAACAAATTATTGATTAAAATTTTAAAATTTATAAGATACTAAAAATTTAATCAAACTTTGGTTAATTAATAATTAAGATTTTTATAATAATTTGGCATTCTTGAAAGCTAATAACAGTAGAAAGGACGCGCTGTGCGAGTGCGTGAAGTTAGAATTGTGATCTAAGGTGGTTGACAACATGAATCGACAGCATGCACAGTTGTCCTCTGACCGCAGAATCTGGGAGCCAACCTATACTCACTTCTTCAATCACAATTCTTTTATCTACAACATATTTTATAACTCATCCCTTATTACAAAATAAAATAAAAAGAAAAACAATAGATCTAATAAATATGCTGATAAATTAAATTAAAATTAAAAAAATATAATAACTATAATTTTCAACTTCATTTGAATCTCAATCTCTTATGGTTGTATAGTTTTTCTTTCCCTTAGACTTATAAATTTCATTGGTGGATTCAAATGTCAATATTGATGTGGATCAACTATAAACTATTTTAGAAAATCTAAAATAGCATATTCGATTTATGAGGATACATTTTAGATTAGTATATACTATTCTAGGTGAGCGTGTAGAGACCTAATATTTATTTTCTTTGTTTTGGGGTTAATTAATGCATTGAGATTGAAGACATTTCATTTCACATGAGAGTACACTCTTTTGAAAGTTGACATTGCATCAATTATTTCCAACCTTTTCACAAAGTTAAATTCTTTTTTTAAAGGAAACAAGTTGAAGTTTTAAGCAAAATGTCATTCACCACAAGCAAAATGTTATTGAAATTGATAAGTTTTCTTAATTGGTTTAATTTGGTTTTGGCCTCTTCGTTGACAATATTTTAAGATCATTTATGTGTCATTATGTGATTAATCTAAAATTATTCCACAATCAATAATAATCATAAACACTAACATGAACAAATTATATAATAACACGAAAATAATTTTAAAATATTATAAAAAAATATTGTAAAATATCATTATCTTTCTTTTTAACCTATTTATTCCTTCATGCAAACATCTTTTTCTTTTCAAAGTTTGATAGTGTAGTATTCTTTAATATTTTCATTTTCTTTTTTACTATTTTTTCAAGCTTTTGTGTACAATATGATCGGACGGTCATCACATCTCTTAATCAGTGTGATAAGTTAGATTAAAATGATATCATTAGATCAATTAAAACTGAATTCAGACTTTTAAACAAAACCTTGAACTCCAACCAAGTTTAATAGAGAAACTTGACTAAAAAGAAAGATCCCAATAAAAATTACTAATGGAAACTTGAACAACAATATAAAAAAATTTAGACAAGTGGAATTAATTGATAGCATCATGAACACACTTGGAAATCCACCCAATATCATTTTGTCAGTGAACTAATTTGGGACTAATTGATTGTGATTATGATTGATATAATACAAACCTGACTTTAATTAAAAAAATGGAAACATGAAAGGTGCAAAATGGCCCCACAAGGTTGAACCATACCAAATATTTTTGAATCAAAACTCATCACAAGGAAAAAAGATTCTATGACACCAGCTTTTGTATGGATCCCACTAGCAATACTCAACTGCCAAAAAGATCTTAGCAGAAAAAGAAAACAAGAAAAGAAAAAGAAGAAAAGCTTGCATTCACATTCACATTCACATTTCACAGTTCACCCTCTCACAAAGTAACTGCAAGGCCAGATAATAAAGAAAAATGGCTTAGACAAAGCCAAAAGCCTTCAAAAGCAAAGAAAGCAAATGCACTTGCCACAAGTCATGATCAAGTAGAGACATTGATGGCAAGTGAACAATGACACAGAAATAGACAAGTCTGGTTTTGAAACAGGCTAGAATCCACAAACACTTTCAATAATCAACAACTGTAGATCTGTCCGTTGTTAATAAATCTAAGAAAGTGTCTTGGTATGTCTAGCTTTTTGCACTTTGCATAACCAAATAACCTGAGATCATCATTCACCGTGACAAATCCAATGACTTTAATTCATACTGAATGAAGTTACAGATAATTAGTAGTTGTGAACTGTATTAATTCATCAAACTAAAGGCTCGTGAGATCTGTTTGATAAAAGAAAGAGAAGTGGTATTTCTTATATGTACCATGAAATCTCGTAATACATCAATAGTATGGCACAATCAGTCATCGCAGTCAAAATTAGCACACCAAAAAAATTTTGGAAGTGGGGGGAGATAGCTTTAATCAATGGATTGAAACGAATTCAAGAGAACTAAGAAGAAAAAAAAGAAAAACTTGTGGATACCTTTCAAGCCCCTTCTGTTTCCCTCCTCCTTTGAAAATCTGTGTTTAGAAAAGATGGCACTGGCATGGCCATTTGAGCATCCAAAGAAGAGGGTAATTTCCCCTTCTTTGGCCACAACCAGATTTTTGACACAGAAAAGCTGTCACCTTTACTGACACTACTAATCTTCTTTGCTTCCACATCCCCCTCCACTGAAAACTTCCCATCATCATGGGCCATTCCTTTGGTGAGCCTTGTGTTTTGACCTTTATCAATTTCATGGTTTAAGGCCACCCTCAGGTCTGAATTGCCAACCACATATTGGTAAGACCCCATTGAGTAACACCTTCTTGCATCCAAATTACTGCTACTTGTCTCTCCCACTTCTCTCTCTCCACCCTCCACATTCAGCTTCTTGAATTTCCCAAGCCTCACAGGGAAAACCCCTTTCTCCACACTTTCTTCAACCACCACTGTTTTCTGTCTGGTACTGAATCCACTCTCCCCATTACAAGGACACCCTTCATCCTCCCTCAGATCATCAAAATCAAATATAGGATTCTCAATAGAAAATCCCTGAGTGAGAAGCGTTCCTCTGCAAAGAGGGCATGTGGAGTTTGACAGAAGCCATGTGTCTATACAACTGATGTGAAAAGCATGGCTGCACATAGGCAACAACCTCAGCTTATCCTTCTCAGAAAACTCACACAAACAAACAGCACAGTCAAAGGGCTCTTTCAACCCAACAATCTCCTTGTACTGAAACACAGGAAGAGCATCAATGAAAGCTTGATCCAAGCCAGAGTCGTGGAGATGGAAGAGCTGCTGCAGCTGCCGCTGAAGAGCATCAGATGTGGAGATTTCCGGGTGTCTGTTGGATTGAGCAGATGCAGAAGAAGATGGGTACTTTATGAGAAATCTAACAAGCAGGTGGAGGATGCCAGAGATGAAAAACAAAACAGCAAGAACAACTATGATGAAGAGAACAGCAGGACTAATTCTAGTGCCAGATGATGCTGTTGCTGCTGTTGAAGGTGGTGATTCTTTGTGGAAAGCAGCACCAGGAGGGTAAGGAGGTGGTGAAGAAGAAGAGGAAGACAGAAGGGGTGGTGGTGAGTAGCTCAAGGAACCATCTTTCTGCTGGATTTGATGCTTAACCCATGCCATCTTCAAATGGGTATGGTCCAAAACCAACAACCTAGGATACATCTTTTCTGACATCTCATCTCATCGCATCAAACCTCACAGATCACAAAGATGTTCCTCACCCAACACAATCATAGTCACATCTTGACACCTTAAACACTTCAAATGTTTTAGTTCACACTCAACCTTGGGACACAAACATACAAAGAAGTGAAGTACATGCATCTAGAAATGCACTCTCACATACAAAATAGTGATAAAGCAATAATTTTCTTTCACCCCTTTGGTTTTTCACACGATGTGTTGAACTGAAGTCACCTAACTCGCATAAGGGGTGGTGGTTCCCTTCACTACTTCACCTGACTTTTGGTTGGTTCATTTGATGTTTTGAAGGTAGAAGAAGAGGAAAAAGTGAAATGTGAAGGTTTTTGTAAATGGCTGTTTCTGTGTTGTGTTGTGATCCAAATTGGACAAGTTGGTTTGTGGTGAGAGAAGGAAAGAATCCAAAGGCTGAAAGTGGCAGCAGTTCCCGAAGTGCGAGGTAAAAGATTATAGATTGAAACACGCGAATTCTAATCCCACTGCCCAAATTCGCGCGTGCGAAATCAGAGACCGATATTAAATACTTTTAATGGTAGACATAAATTCGAAATTAGAATTATTCCTCTTTTTAAATTTTGATGATGAAAAGCTTTAAAATTAAATAAATATAATTTTTAATTTAATGGTGTTAATTTACTTTTCGAATTTAATTTAAATATCAAAATATATTAAAATTTAAGATAAAAGTATTTTTTTTATTTTACATTTAAAGTTAAAGATTAAAAATATATTTAATTCTTAAATAAATTCTTAAATATTTTAAATAAACTAAAAATATGTATTTTAAAATTAGATACATAAAACATACATAACCTTTTTTCCAAAAATGATTAAAGTTTAGTTTCACACATTTTGGAGGGACAAAATACTCGTTTTATACTGAGATTAGATTTACGAGTTTAAGTACTGTGGATTAAAAGTTTTTATAATATCAATCAATAGAAAATATTATTAATTTAATTTTTCAGACATCTTTTATGTATATTTTTTCAAATTTGACTTACCAAATATGATAAAATAATCATGTAAAATGATTTTACATAGTCTGTCTATAAAACCAAATAATTTTTAATATAGTGAAGAGTTTTTCAGTGAAAGTTATTATAAATACAAATTTTAAAATAACATTTTTTTATGAAAGTCAATAATCCAATCTTTACATAAAAATTTATCATGAAAACATAATTCAACAAACATTTGTGTTATTCGTGCATTTTAATTAATTTTAAAAACAACTCTTTGACTTTTTTTTACTCTTTTTTTTTATACATTTCTAAACAAATGAACTGATTTTTTTCAAAATATAAAAGTATATATCACTCTGAATAGTATTTAGTTCGACAAATAATAACTATACCTTGACTAGTATAATATTTTAAAATGCATTAAAGAAATCAATAACCATCGAAATAGGGTTGATTTTTTTAAAAAAAAAAAATTCAGAGTTATGGATGTAGTTTTGGGATTAATCTAAATTTGATTGTTTAACTTATTACTAGTTTGTTTAAATGTAACGATTTAGAAAAATAAAAATTATATTAAATTTAAAAAATTCTAATTCCTTTGAAAAATTAATAGAATGAATTTAACACTAAATTCAATATAAAATCTTAAATTAATGGATTTACAAGTGTTATTTCTCATATGCTATTTAATTTTTCAGTATGATTTATAAATTTATAGATGAATTTTCAATACAAATATCTAAATGTAAGAATTGAGCACATAGAACCTGAATCTAAATTAGTTTAGAATTTTCTTTTTAACTTCCTTATGTTTTGTAATGTTATATTATGAAATTCTACTAAATAACTTTTTGCTGTGTGTAATTTTATAAATTTTTGCTATATATAATTTTTTTTATACTATTCATTTTCTTTTTTATAATTTTATTGGATTACTCGATGACTCCACTCAAAATGTAAAATTGATCAGTAATTTTAAAAAATTCAATATAAATATTTAATATTAATTATAACACCAAAGAAATAACATTCATTTATTTAGATTTCAATTCTTCTAATTCTAGACCAATCCAACTCTTACCTATCTCTATCTAAATAAACAAATAAAAAGGTTCAGAAGATAAATTTCTAAATTTGAGTTTCTACCCTAAATTTCACATTGAAAGTTTCCCAACCTTAGACAAATTTCTAATTTCTAAAACTAGTTTTTCGTTTTAACCGATAAACATTAGTCGTTAATTTTTTTAATAGAAAAAATTAAATTTATAATTTCTCACTCTCTCTTTTCAAATCTTTTAAACTAATTTTATATATATTAAATATTAGTGAAAAATTAAATTTACAATCTCTCTCATATTTTTTATTTTTCCAACTTTTAACATTGTATTTATAAACTAAAATAAAACCAATACCTTAGCTTACCATACGAAGACTTTCCAACCTTTGACAAATCCAACGGCTAAAATTAGTTAACAGGAAACCTAACAAGCCATGTTTTATGAGGTTCCTAATGTCTTGCTTTGGACCACCTAATATCAAGAATAAGGTGCTCTCAATCTTTAAGTATCTAGGAATATAGTTTTAGGTTTTGCTTTTTCCTTTTTTTTCTGTAATATAAAATTAAAACACAAAAAATAAGATAAATGAGTAAACTTTTTTGTAATATAAAACACAAAAATAAGGTAAAATAAAATGAGAAAATTTTTAAGCTTTTCTTGAACCATCATTTTTTATATAGGATAATGATACTTTGACAACATTTTAACATAATTTATGTGTCATTCTGTAATAGATCCAGATGTTTATGACTATTATTATTGATTGTGGAGTAATTTTGGACCAATCATAAAATAACAAATAAATGATGTTAAAATGTTGCAAAAATATCATTATCCTTTCATATAATAAGGATAATGGGTAATTATGCAAACAAATATGAATATAAGGATCATTTTCATAATTACTATAATTTTAATCTTTTACAGGAGAGGCTTGTTAATTACTATAAGGGGTTTCTTTGTGGAAAAGGAATCATATAACTTATAATGATTATATAACCTTTAATACTTTCATTTTTACAAGTTCTTGCTTTGGTTTAATAATTATATTTCCATTAGTTTGTTAGGTTGTAAAAATATCTTACTCTAAGTTGAATTATATGGCTAATTATTGACTTTAACAAAATCTAAAAAGTGACAAGGTGGTTAACTCAATCCAACCAAAATCTAATTGTCAACTAAATGGTTTTGAATTTGGTTCATATTAATGATCCTTTTCATTATTAGGTTACATGTATTATCATTGTAAATTGAAATTGATATGCCACACTTATTTGTCTAGGCAAAACCAAATGGGAATTAACTTCAATTATATATTTGGATTAGCGTCCTCAAACTTCATATTAGACTAGTTTTTGATATAATAATCAAAGAAAAATGTGATAAAAAATATTCAACATCTTATTTTGTAATTGTCTTTTTAACATTAGTTTGAAGCAAAATATTAAACTAACGTAATCAAATTTATATAAAATTTGATTTTACATTACCAACTTTTGTAAGATAAAAGTTTATATATTATGATTTCACCATATTTTTTTATTCTAACACATTCTCCACTGAAATATAAAATATTAAATGTGTGATTAAATATTTGTAAATAGTACAACATGAACGCAATAACAATAACATAATAGTTAAAATAAACTTCAACTAGAATAAATTCTTGTAAACTTTAATATTATTTTAATAAATCGTTTAAGTGAAATTCATTATCACAAAATCGATTTATAAAATAATTGCATCACTTTTATGCATAACTGAATTTCTATTTTAAAATATTGTTGGAATCTCATATATTTACGATATAGTTGAGTTATGTTACGTGAATGAAGAATACATTTTAAGATTTTAAATAAATGGAATATATTTTAAGATTTTAAATAAACGATTATTAGTATGTTTTGACAATTCTCGAATAAATGTTTTAATGTTTAATTTTTTTTTACCTTTTTTTAATATAGGTCGGACTACTTTAATATATGTCTTTCATTTTATTGATAAAAAAATCATTTAATTATATTACGAATCAAATATTAAAATTTTAATACTATAAAATAATACTTTCTCTTCAAATGAAAATCTAAACAGATAAATCTTGAGTTATATAAAGAAGAAAGTAATAACATGTGTTAAGAAATAAATTTTTAGTTTAATTCAACCTCACAAAAACAGTTTGTATAAATTTATCTTATCTTTAGTCAATATTGAACTTTTAATATCTTATTTAATTATTGTTTTTTTCCTATCTATCTAAGTTTTGGTTAAAATGAAGATATTATGGAAAGTTTGTACGAAGATGTTGCTTAGAAGAAACGGGTTATTTGGATAAAAACAGTGGTTGTTTGAAATGTTGAAAAGTTGGGTTAAGACTTTTAAGGCAAATAGAAATGTTGATATTGGATCACTATCAATGAATAGGAGGAATAAGGATCACTAAATCTTCCATCGATCTTACCTAAATTCTACAAGCAAGTAAACTAACTATGCTTGCTATCACTATCTATGTTTCTTCCACAATGATACTAAGAATAAAGTAACCCTTCAAAACTTTATGTTTTCTATTTATTAACTCTTTTAACTTAAATTTACGTTAAATATGTGTTCAACATAAATTTATACCTGTCTCATGTAAATTTACATCAATCAAACACTTGTATAAGCTTGATATAAAAGTTTAATATTATATAAATATTATATAAAAGTTTGATATAATAGATATTTTTAAATTTGCTTCAGTTTAGCACGTTGTACATTAAATAGATGATTTTGACAAGTGGAGGAAGAATTAGGGAATAAGAAGCCAAACTTAGAAAAAAAATAATGGATTGCACTTTAAGAAAATTTAGTTGGATATTTATTACTCTTTAGAATTGAGTATCCTAATTAGCTTTGAATATGTGAGTAATCAAATCTCTTTCCTAATTTTGACTTTCTTCCACTTTTGTAAAAAATTCCTCCTTTGATACATAACATCCTAAATAGAACAAATTAAAAAAAAAAAAAATACTTATTTCAATGTAACATGAAAGTAAAAAAAAAATGCAAACTTTTTTTACTAAAGTATTTTATAAACCATAAACAATACCAATATATTTTTACAAACGAGATATTGATGCAAATGTGAGTTTTTTTAATAATAATCATGACTCGATTATAAATAAAAAAAACATTATTAGCAAACAAACTTCAACGACAAAGTAAAAACAAGATGCAAAAATAAATCCTCAAATCACTACTATTTCGTCATTGAAGATCAAACACTACAAAAAAATTATTACATAACAATAAATTTTAGAAACAAAAAATAATTAATCACTATATTGACTAATTGATTACCATTTTATAAACTAAAAAATATTAATATCTAAATATTAGCTACCATACTAAAGAATTAGTGTCTAAATTAGTCTATAATTTAAAATTAAAGACTAATTTAGAATCAATAGTAGTAAGTAACTAAAACATTAATAATTAATTTTAAAGATTTATTTAAAGTCTAAATCACAAATCAATTATAATTTTTTACTCATAATAAAGACTATTTTATATACAGATAAGTTTTAGTCTACAAAATAATACATAATTTAGTTAATATAGTGACTACATATTTTAGTCTTTAAAACTGATTATTATTCAATTATATTTGTTGTAATGAAAGCATAACTTACAAGAACATTTTTGTTATTTTCATATAATAAAAAATGAAGAAAAAAACTTATTTTGATATATATAGAAAAAAAAAATTACGTGAAAGATCTTTTTATCTAAGTAAAATAGATAATTTACATCGAACACTATAAAATCCAAAGTAAAATAATATACTTTACATTAAATAAAAGATTCCAACATAAGTTTCCTTATTTTATTTATAAAAATGCTACTTTTTTGTTTTTTACGTGAACTTTATCGCTGATAAATGTAAAATGAGATAACATAAATGTTAGAAAATAATATTCATACATTAATAAAATAATTAATTAAAATATGTCTTTTTTATATATGTGCATAAGCTGATACTTCTTCTCACTTGTTTCGCAATAAAGGTTTCAATCAAATTTCTGCAATTTATTCAGCAATACATTAAAAAATAATTATTTAAGAAGAATTCTGGAACGTTTACTAATGTAGAATTTTGCATTTTCAACACTTTTCCGGGACCGTCATTGACCAACCGTCGTAGAAAAAGTTACTGTCACACTAGTAAATAAATATATCATTTTGACTAAAACTATATTAAAATTTTAACCAAAACGGCAAAACAATGACTAATATATTTAAAATCATCATCAAAAGTTAAGGAAAAAAAAATAAGGTTATATTTAAAACAGTCAATGTGATAATTCACCACAAAATCATGACTTTTTATGTGTGTAAAAGGTCAAGCTGCCAAGCTTTCATTTGCACCGGTAAGGAATGCTGCCACCGCTAAAAACCCTATATAGTTAGTTTTTCTTTTTAATTAAGAATTATTATGAAGAGTTAATTCACGTCTAGTTTAACCTAATTTAGGAAAATTTACCTTAAGTTATATAAGTAAAGGGTTGTCTTGTTTATTTAGACAAACTTGAGTTAATAAAAAAAAATTCTCAAGTTTTTTTTCTTTCTCAAACTATTATTATCTTTGAATTGTATTATATGACGGATTTTTTCATTTATTTTGAAATCCATTTCATCCTTTTTGTTCAATTTAGCTATAAGAGTTTATTCATTTTTATGTTCGATCAAACCCTAGAGTCCCAAATTTGAAATGAAGTATATCATTTGGTAATTAGAGTTTAGTTTTCAATAAGCAAATGGTCATATGTGCATTTTGTGATTTGCATAAGTGTTTATCAATTTTGTGTGAGTGTCTTCAACGTGGTTCTATTATCCATTATTTCTTGAGTCTATCGAGGAGGAAGTCCCCATTGGGTTACACAAACACCACTAACATTTAAACCAAATAATATAAAAGATTGACACCACTCTTTATTCAAAACCTTAAGACAATGAGTTAACGGGTCTTTCATCTTTATATAGTATTCTACTTTTTCATTTCTATCAAATGTGGGACTTAAACTCACACTTGGATTCCCAACAATCTCCCCCTCAAGGGTGAGTCTCTTCCACATAGGTACACTTCCCCTCCAGCGGAAGCATTCCCAACCAATCACAACCACGAGTAACCCTTTTCAATCGTTCCAACCACCGTTTATCTTAACGGGTTGCTTACCTGAATACTCTTAGCCAAGAAGACTTTCAGTACAGGGACAATTATACTCGTCTAAGCCGGTCACCAAGACTAACCATCGACTCTGATACCACTGTTAGGTCTATCGAGGAGGAGATTACCTGTGGGTTACACAAACACCAATAACATTTGAGCCCAGCCATATAAAGGATTGTTCGATATTATGGTTTAATTATGAAGATTAATTGTTTGTGTTTTTGCGTCATATGTATAGTAGTTTCAGGATAGGTGTTTTCATTAAGCTTGCTTCAATTTAAAGTGAATGCTCTAAATGGAATCTGTTAGTAGAAAGTTTATTTAGGTTTAAACAATAGAATACAAGTGTTCATGCTTAGGACTGAATCAAATTTAGTAGAAAAGATCTTAAGTTTGGCATCATGGTTTGAAAACCAACTTTAATACAAGGCAGTGGTTGTGCACATCAGTGAACCACAATAGAAAATATAAAATAGAAATTAAATGCATATTTGATTCGGGCTTAAGCAAGGAAAATTGTGTTCATTCTTTGTAGACTAGTTTTCTTTCAGCTTTACAGGTTCCTATTTGATTCACATTTAATTTGAGCAAGCCTTCCATAGAGATTCTTTAAATGTGCTTTGTTTGCTTGTCCTCTTTGAGTTGGTTTGTCTAGCATTAAATCCTCTATACTTTGGTTCAACTTTGTACATTTTCTTCCTTTTTAAAGTTGTCTTTAAAATTCTTTGGTTTTGTCATAGAGTTTTTTTTTCCTTAACCTCATAAGTTGAATTTAGATTCGTTACATATTTCACTTTAATATTAAATTCTTGATGATTTGATTGAAAATTCTTTGAAGAGCTGAAGAGGAATTTGAGGGAGAATGCATATACTCTTGAGAGTGAAACACGAATGAATTAAGTGTAAATACTTACTGAGTGGTGAGACCCTTTTAGAATCTTTTGCCTGAACTAATAGTTCTAACCACTTTGTTTTTACGTCAAATCTTGCTTTTTTTCTTATAACTCTCATTGTAGGTATGAATTCAGCTAGGATAAAATATGTTAATGTAGTGGTGGAAAGAATTATAGCGTTGAAAAATTAATTTCAGTTGGAAAGGAAGCACAAACATGGTAGAAAATTATTGTTAAGGAACAAAACAAGTACATTTAAATGCTTTAAGTGTGAAGGTATGAACATGAAGTGTAGTGACTACATGACTTCTAAGACCATGTCATTTAACTTGTAATTCTTATCGAAATAAACTAGTTTTTCTATCTTAATTTAAACTTCTTGACTTATAAATTCAATAGTTTCCACCTAACATATAGTAAATATACACATAAAAACTTATATCAATGATAAAACTTTTAAAAATTTGTGATAATATATTTAGAATGATATATAAATTACAGTTTAATTTGTTAATTAAATATTAATACATATATTTATTTATTTCACTAGTGTCTCATAAACTAGGGTTAAATATGCTTTTAGTCCCTGAAGTTTTACTGATTTTTGGTTTTAGTCCCTGCATGAAACATTGGTGGCATTTCATCCTCTTAGTTATGAAACTATTACAATTAGTCCTTAAATTTGGATGGCGTTAAATTTTTGTCTGATGTGGCTAACGGTGAGCCAGGTGTGTGCCACGTTTTACAATCTTCTACAGAAACCCTAACCCTCCTCCACCATCTTCTCCCCAGCCGCCGCCAACTTCATGTTCGCCGACCACCATGAGCACACCGCCGAAAGGCCGCCACCACAGAAGCGACCCCAGCCCTCACCAACCACCACGAGCTCGCACCTGCGCCATACTCGCATCAGGAAAGTCCTCCGTCAATGCATATCACCGTCTCCTCGCCGCCATTGCGAGACCAGACGCAAGCCGACGCGCTACTGTTCATCATCACCATGCCGCCAATGCCTTTTCTCGCTCACCGCCGACATTCTTTTCGCACCGCAGCAGCACCACCATGGAAGCATCTCCATTCTCTCGTTCACCATCAAACCCCAATCGCAAAACGCGATCTCCTTCCTCGCATCTTCACAATCATCTTCTTCCCAGATGCACCACCACCTATAACAAAAATCAGACCTGCCAAAACCAGATTTAACACCATGCAACCATCACACACAGACCCAATTCGAAGAATCCTTCGAACCCTGAATCGCCACCGCAAAACCTGACTTTGCCACACAGTTCTTCCATTCATCTGTTCGCAGGTTTCATCCAATTTGAAAATAAAGATTCTAACCCCTCCAATTGCAACATTAGAAAAACAAAGAAGAGAACCCTAAGGAGTGCAAAACAGAGATTTGGTGCTCCTTGGGACACAGAAGCGCAAATCGAAAGCCCTAAATCGAAATCGAAATCGAAGGTTTAAGCCCCAAAATCGAAGAGTCGAGAAAACCCTAAGGAGTGCGAAACAGAGAGAGATTCTTGTTGTGGTGGTCGAAATCGCCGTGATTGAGTTGATTTTATAGTGGTTATGGAAGTTGAGGTTTGATTGTAGTCCATAGGAAAGAGCTCATGGTGGCCGGTGAGAGTTGCTGGGTGGCTGCCATGGAGGAGGTAGTGGCGCAGGAGAAGGAATTTTTCCCCTTTCCCCCAATCGAAACCCTAATTTTGGGTGGGGAAGACGTGGCAGGCAGTGTATAGACAATACGTGGCAGAGCTGTTAATTACCTCACCAAAAAATTGACGCCGTCTATTTTTAAGGACTAAACATACATGTTTCCATACTAAGAGGATGAAATGCCACCAATGTTTCATGCAGGGACTAAAACCAAAAATCAGTGAAACTTCAAGGACTAAAAGCATATTTAACCCATAAACTAAAAGATATAATGGTGAGAAGTTGAAGTAAAGTTCTTGTATTTTATGAATTGTGACTTATGTATGTACAATGAGTTATGATGAACTTTTTCAATAAATTATCCTACGCTTACTTGTAAATTTAATTTTTGTATATATAATCAAATGTCAATCTACGGTATAATATATTTAATATTATTTTTTCAAAGTAAGTGTTGAAAGCCTTTATGAATAGATTCATATGTACAACCTTTTATATTGATATTTTGATGAAATTGATTTTTTTTATTTAATAATCATAATATGTCCTTTTTATGTATATTTTTTTAAGTTAAAAATTCATTTTAATAGCTTATCTTGAATGTGCAAGTAAAAAGTCTAGAAGCTAATAGACTTTTTTTAACTATACTTGTATAATTATATATATATATATATATATATATATATATATATATATATATATATATATATATATTTGAAGAAATTAAAAAAATTACGTATATATAAGATCTGATATGCGAATTCTTTACAAACTAAAAGGATTGTATAAATACTAAGATAAATTAAAAATAAAGGATTTATAATTAAAATAAAAGGGAAAGAAGTTAATTATAAAATTTGTTTTAAGTTAAGAGAATAGTAGGATATTTATAAAAATAATACATAATTAAAACAAATTTTAAAATTAAGAAAATATATTGGTTTGTAAAAACGACAGATAAGAGAAAGAGAGGAGTACTTTCCTAATAACTGTGTCCAAATTGTCGAATTTTGTTTTCTTTTGAGAATCTTTCGTCACTTTCCTCGTTGAGAAAGAGAGGAGAACTTCACCTCAAGCTGATTTTTCTGTTTCTATAGTATGCTGTTATTAGAAATATCTTATGAAATATGAATTATGATGTTCTATAATACAAAGAATTATATTTCTTTTCTTTTTTTAGAAAAGGGTTGTCTTAATGATTTTATGAAAAATAATTTTTAAGATTATTTTCTATATTTTTCTGTCGAGACAGAAGAAAAACGTTTGTATAATTAAAAATAATATAATGCACTCATGATAACTTTATCTTTATGTAGCATAAATCTTACAAATGCTAATCCAAGTCACCACCACACTAGTTAAAGAATTCAAAGATAAATTTTTTAATTGAAATAAAAAAAATATGATTTTTTAATACACAATCACATGATTTAAAAAAAGAAAAATATATTGACTATGTTATTTTGATTTAATTTAATCTATTTTTTATTTTCATTGACAATTTCTTTTGTTTAATATAATATTAGAATTAGTTTAAAATAAAAATTTTAAAAATTTTAAATGTAAAATTCTAAAACAACTTTATAACAATATAAAATAAATATATTTAAAATTTTAGAACAAATTTAAATAAAATTTAATAAAAAATATAAATTTAAATAATAAAATTATTAATATATATATATATATATATATAGAAATATGTCTGAAAAATATTACGAGGATTAAATTAAGATTTCAACGAGATTTAAACACATGATGTTAACTTGACATGCAATATAACGTTTGACTTTGCAAATAATAGAAGAAATTATGTTTAAAAAAATTTAAAAAATAATGAAAAAAATTAACTCGTAACACTTATTTAATGGTGTTATATAATTCTAACATAAATAACCTAATTGTTAGTTATTTTTTAATAAGAATTCAATTCAGATGAATCGTAATTTTTCATTGTTTCTAAAATTTAATATCATGATCTTCCATAATGGTGAGTTTGAAAGACATGCCTATAACTATAACTTAAGGGACAATCCAAAAGAACTCCATCAAAACCAAGGTTTGAGCTTTGTGAATCCAAAGTGAAGAAAGGAATGGCAAGAGAACGGTCCTTCTACAGAGATTTTCTGCCAATTTTGGTTCTTCTTGGCAATGAATTCAATGACATGAGTTTACTCACACTCTTCAAAGTAGCCTCCCTGCAAGGATTGAACAGCTATGTCTTTGTGGCCTATGCTTATGTTGTTGCAACCACTGTGCTTCTTCCTGTCACTTTTTTCCACAGAAGGTTTGTAGCAAATCATCTACAACTATTGTTTATCTTGAACTTATGTTTGAAGGTTTTTATCAGTTACCATGTTGTCTTTTTCATGTCTCTTTGCAGATCAAGAGTGGTTCCTCCACTGAGTTTCTCCACACTATCCAAAATAGTTCTTCTTGGGGTGATAGGGTAAAGGAACTTATCTCACTCAATTTCAACATTTTCAAACCCTTTTAATATCAGTTTTGTCACTGTTGTTGTTAGTTAGTTGTGGTCCAAGGATTCTCATACAAACATTTGATGATTTTGCTGTTCTTGTTTTTTAATTTGATGGTCATGTGTTGCAGAAGTTCATCTCAGATACTGGCTTATGCAGGAATCAGCTATAGTTCTCCAGCTCTTGCTTCATCAATTGGCAATCTGGTGCCTGCTTTCACCTTCATCCTTGCCGTAATCTGCAGGTTTTCTCTCCTTGCTCTATTACTGTATTTTGCAATTTTTTTATTTGAACCACTTTATTATTTTTTCTCCCACTTGGAGTATTTTGTTATATTCTATGCATCGAAAACAACAAGAAATAATTTCAAAGTCTATGTCATTTTCACATTAAAGAAAAGAGTCTCTGTCGTATGCTTTCTTTTCTTACACGCATGTCTTAAATAAAGCCAAGCATATTTGTTTAGTGTGTGAAAATGTCATGGTGAACTTAGAACCCCACCAGTTTATTCAATATTCTCAGATTGATGACTATACAAAGACTGATTAAAGAAACCCATCTGACTGTGGACCAAGATTCCAATTACTATTCAAAGTTCTACTTCTGACACCATTGACTAGTACCAAGTTCATCATATAGGTGATCTTATTTCATCAAATCAATTGTAGGAATTAATAAGCTCAATGTGATCTTTGAAGAAAATGGTTCTGAACTGTTAGTAAGTTCATGATATTAACCACTAAGAATGAATATCTCAGTCTTCTTTCGTGGACTTATTTTGTTTTCTGTTGTCCTCTTATGACTGCAATTAAGGATGGAAAAGTTAGCTGCTAAAAGTAGGAGTAGTCAAGCTAAGGTAATGGGAAGCATAATATCAATATCAGGTGCATTTGTTCTGACTTTCTACAAAGGAACACCAATCGTCAATGCTCACAAACATCTTTCCTTGTCACTTCAAGATCAAATTAACTTTCTTAAATCAGAGGATGCTAGTTGGGCCACTGGTGGCATTCTGCTGATGTCTGACTATATTCTGACTTCAGTATGGTACATTTTAGAGGTAGGTTGAGGTAGGTTCAAGGTTTTCTAAACTAAGGTATAATTTAGAAACTAAAGTGGATAAATTATCATGGTTTATAAGATCATAAACTGTAGAATTTAGTTAATTTGCACTTTAACTTTGAAGGATCCACATTATTTTTGTAAATACATTTCTTGCTACTTCATATGGAAAGCCTTAGAATCTTAGTTCAAACATATTTTAATTCCTTTGCAGGAGGATATCTTGAGAGTGTTCCCGGATGAACTTACTCTAGTCTTGCTTTACAATGTCACTGCCACAATATTGTCTGCAACTGTAGGTTTATTTGCTGCGCCAAGTGCTAGTGCTTGGAAAATAGGTCTAAATGTTTCACTGATCTCTATTGTTTGCTCAGTAAGATATCGTGCACACTGTTGTTTCTCTTAAACCAGAAAGATACACCTTCCTTTGCTTGTGTATAAATGTTTCCATTGATGATTCTTTTTTGTGCATTTAGGGACTATTTGGAAAGTTAATGAGCAATGTAATTTATGCCTGGACATTGAATTTAAAGGGGGCTGTCTTTGTAACATCCTTCAGGCCATTTCAAATTGTGATTGCAGTTGCAATGGGGGTCTTGTTCCTTGATGATACTCTGTACATTGGAAGGTATGATGCTACATCAAACATGTGTTTGATTCTTGCTTAAAACATGAGGAAACACTTGTGCAAGTTATTATGATGAATAATGAAAATTCAGTCTAACAAAAATTGTACTTGTTGGGAATGTGCTTTACGAAAATGTGAAGAAATGAAACTCCACTAAATGGTGTGGATGTAAGTGGATCAGAAAAACCTAGGATGAAATAAGATAATAAGATTAAGTTAGCTAATGTGAAGAGCCATGATGGTGTCAATGAACTCAATTGAGATTTGAGAATGAATCTAGAATAAAATGATTAGCTGTTAGTAGATTGGTTATGAATGGCATGGAATTGGTGAGGAATCCTTCCTCAAATATCTTTGTTACTTATCTTATCACTCCCCAAATATCCCAATCTGAGAATGGAACAATGCAGGGCACGTTCTTTGTGTAAACTGCTAAATTAATAGAAACATTGAATAGATAAAACAGATCCTCAAATTCTAACTAGCCTCTTCATTTGGCAATTTCCTTGATGATTTGTGATTTTCTACTGACAAAAGGCCATTTCAATGAGATACTATCAGTAAAATTCATTATGAGATACTATCAGTTCTTTCTAATAGTGACAACATTGACATATACATAGTACAATTTAATAACAGTTTGTCGATATGTTCATTTGTGTACATTTTTTCTGTCTGCATTTTGCAGCGTAGTTGGAGCCATAATAGTATCGATTGGCCTTTATGTTGTGTTGTGGGGCAAGGCAACAGAAGAGATTGAGGAAGTTGTTGGTGGCTTGGAATCACTAACTGCTGAGAATGTTCCTCTCTTGCAAAACCAGAGAACTGAAACATCAGAAAAGAATGTTTAAAACAAAAATACAAACTCTTCCCACTTTTATAACATCATAGAAAAACCATATAAAAAACCCCATTTTCTTGCATAGAACAGCAAGAGTACATAGTTCCATTGTTCCCCAAGATGATTCTAAGCTGCTTATACCTAAGTGAAGTAAATGGAAGATTTTCATTGTTAACACAGCTTGCTGTTACTTATGATGTACATAGTGTGGTCTGTCATAGAATCGAACCTACACTGTTCTTTACACAGAGGAGTTGTAACTTTTATTCAAGTGGTTTAATGGAAAAACATGTCAGATAACTACATGTATGTATACATGTAACATGAATGTATTTAAACATGGTGTGGTATAATTGACAGGTAACTACACTCCCTAAACACATGGGTCAAGTGTTAGATCAATTTTGTGTGTATGGAGAAAAACTATTCGTAAATATCAATCCTCGAATGGATTTTAGTCCTTCAAGAACATCATAAAAAGGGAATGACTTTTTTTTCCCAATGATCATATCTGGAACTGGAGTTACTTTGTGTGGTGTATCAAAAGGCTGGTGGAAGTAGCTCAGTAAAGATTGCAAAGGTTGATATATATTGAAAGTAATAACCTACTATAGTAGTGGTAAAATTGGCTAATAATTGAAACTATTTACTTGGTGTCTAAATATGCTTCGAGCATACTTGTTCAATGCCGTGTTTTGCTGATGCAGAATCAAAGAAATGAAAAAGTGCAAGACAGCAACTTAGCACAAGAATGAGTTAGTTGAGTATCCAAATGGTTTACTCAATATAGTTGTGCCACGGTGGTCCTCCACACTTGAAAGTGTTGCTCACTAATATTAGTCCAATTTATCTATAAAATATAATCATATATAAGGTCAAGTTATAAAAGGTTAAATCGAGTTACACCAGTATAAGATAAGAAGAGGTCGAGTTGGCCCAACTTATGCATAATCGGATCAAGTTGGATCCAAGCAATGCAAGGTTGGATTGGGTTAAATCCACGATAAGTTAGACTAGACCACATCAAAGTCAAACTAGAAGGAACCTAAGTTGGGTTAGGTCCAACTTCAAGTTAGATTGAGTCTAAATTGGCTTGAAAGGGACTTAGGTCTAATTGAAACGGGTTAGGTTCACATTAGGTAAAGTCTTGTTAAATCTATGTCAAGTTGAGTCAAACATCGAATTAATTTAATCAGAAAAATTTACCTAAAATTGAGTTTAGTAAAAACAAGTCTCTTTTAAACTAAATTAGATTAGATCAAGCAAACGACTAATATAAATATAAATATAATATATGCTTTTGAATGTTATATGAATTAGATTTTGTCTAATTAAATTGAATTAAAAAAAATCTAATTCTATATAACCTAATTAAAATATATCTATATTTTAAATTCAATCTATTTTAATTGATTTGGATTAGATCCATTTGAATTTGAATTTTAAAAAATACAATCACCCTTTAACATAGTGATTAAGTGTTTGCTTCCTTTTTAGATATATCATTACGCATATCCCAATCCTTTTGTGAAAATTTAAAATATTGTGAGTGGCTTCAGAAAATTTGTCCATAGTTATATTTAAAACATTATCAGTGGCTTCAGAAAATGGCTACAGTTGTATCCTCTAGCTTTATGTTGAAATTGCATTTTTTATTCTAAAATGTCCCTTCGAAGTTGCAACCTAGGCATCTCTATCACCAACTCCCTTCTTTATTTATGGTATCTCTAATTGTGTCCAATATTTTGTTAGGCAAACGTCAAGAGTTTAGAAACCAGTCCCTATCACATTCTTCTTCATTTATACATAATTTAAGTTCCTTGCAGTTTTGATATGCCTTTACACAATTATAGCATGGTAGCATGGGTGACTAACTATTTCATTCATTTCTCAACATAAAAATTAATCTTTACTTATTTTTATTTTTGTTTTATTTTTATCTCTATTGAAAAATAAGTATAGTTGTATATATATTTTTAATATTTCAAATATTAATTAAATAGTTTTTTACAAAAGTAAAAATCACAATATAGAAAATATCATATTAGTAAGTATTTTAATAAATGTGTGTAGAAAATTTGTCTCTAAGTGGACAAATAGATAGATGAATACTTAAGGAAATATCAAATGATATGCTCAAATACATACAACTTACACAAAAACATTTTTTAAAACCAATGATTTTCAAGGAATTTTGTCATTATCATGGATTAAAATCTTTAATCTAAACTTACTCTGGATCCTAGAAACCGCAACATATAATTGATCATGGCTAAATACTGGTTAATGCAAATTCAGATCATTTGTTTCCAAATATTGTCTTTGAGATTTGTTTACAGTCATAACATAAGATAACATGATGGGAGAAATCATAGATAATTTAAATTACGTTATGATTTATAAGAATCATTTCAACATGTGTGTTCTAATCTCGATTCTTAACAAAGCATACATTGGCATACATTGATGATTCTGATAGCAAGTTTCAAGGTTTTTCTTCTTCATTTTTACCATGTCAAATTTTTTTGTCATCTAATAAATGACCTTGTAGACATTAACTATAATAAAAAAACAATATGTAAATTATATTGGACAAAAGAAAAACATTGTGTATTTAACAATAATTTTGTCATTTAAAACCAAACAACATAACTCAAGCACAAAATACAAACTTATGTCATAATACACGATTATGAACAAAGATGAAACAACTTAATGACAAAAAACAAAATTTCAAACCAACAAATTTCTTTATACAAACGCAAACAACAAAGTTCAACCATAAAATACAAACTTGTCTCATAACAAATGATCATGACCAAAGATAGAATAACTAAAATGATAACAAACCAAACTTCAAACTAATAAACTTCGTCATACAAAATGTCTCGTCATAATACATAATCATAAATGTAGATGAGATAATTTAGATGACAAAAAAAAAGCAAACAAATTTCAAACTAACAATAATCATAAATCATGACAAAAACGAAAAAGAAAGTTCTTGAAAAAGAAAATCAGAACAAAAGATGTATACATATCCAATGAAAAAATACGGAGATGAAAAATCATGTATTTGAAAAAAATTCTACCATAACTATGTTGTAAAAACTAATATACAAAGAGACGAAGAAGATACTTAGAAAAAAATACTTAGCTAGAAAATTTGCTTTTTTTTTTAAATAAACACAAAAATTATAATGAGTTCAACAAAAGTATAAGTATAAGAAGTTAGAGATATGAAGATATGATGAATAAAAAGTAAAAAATAGGAAGACATGATGAATAAAAAGTGGAAAATATGAAGAAGAAAGAGTGAAAAATCAACCTTAATAAATACATTATCATTTCTTTGTTATCCCTCCAATAATGACCATCTTAGAAATACAAAAGATGACATAAAAGAGTATATTATTGCTACTTTTATTTTAATTACGTTTGTTTTTATTTTTTAATATAACTATTATAATAGTAGAAATTATATTTTAATAATTATTAAGATATAAACTTATGTTAAAATTTTAAATTAAATTAGATTATTATTAAATTTTAAATCTAGAAATGAATTTTAAAAAATTTATGAAAAACATTTTAAAATCTGTACAAATTTTAAAATCTGTACAAATTTCAAAATCTATAAGAAAGCTGCAGGATGTCTTTAATAAGAAATAGAAAAACTTAGAGGAGTGCAGGTGACTTTATGAGAAAAGAGAAAAAATTAAAAAATATTAATTAAGGTTAAAATTGGAATATTTGGAGGTGCAGATGAGAGGTTAGAGGTCTAGGGTGAAACACCTGAAAAGAAAAAACAAGCCTAAAATAATAAAAAACAATAGAAAAAAAATGGCCCCTAGGTCCAAAACCTTTAGAAGATGAAGGTTGGACTTGAGCAAGAAGAATTAAATTAGCAAAAAAAATATACAAAACATGGATCTTGATATTCCATTATTAGAATTATTACACGCTCGAGTTTTATAGTTCCTCCATCAGGGCAATTTTGACCTCTGGACAATCTTGACTCAAGAAAATGAATTCATCTCATCATCCGTCTCATCGTCCCCCTCATCATCCATAGGTGGCACCGCCGCCTCATCATCCACTGGAGGCACCGCAAGGTTGGCAAGCGCCGCAAGGTCCGCATCTTCAATAAGCGTCTTCCAGAACTGCCGCCGTCTCCTTCGCATCTGATTCCATTCAATTTTTTAAATTAAATTAGATTATTATTAAATTTTAAATCTAGAAATAAATTTTAAAAAATTTATGAAAAACATTTTAAAATTTGTACACATTTCAAAATCTGTACAAATTTTATAATCTATAAGAAAGATGCACGGTGACTTTAATAAGAAAGAGAAAAACTTAGAGGGATGCAGAGTGACTTTATAAAGAAAGAAAAAATTAAAAAAATATTAATTAAGGTTAAAATTGAAATTTTTAAAAGTGCAGATGAGAGATTGAAGGTGTAGGGTGAAACACCAAAAAAAAAGCAAGCCTGAAATAATAAAAAACAATAGAAAAAAATGGCCCCTGGAAAGGCCCAAAAAGTTTAGAAGATGAAGCTTGGACTTGAGCAGTATAAAAAGAATTAAATTAGAAAAAAATATACAAAAATGGATTTTGATATTCCATTAATAGAATTATTGCACACTCGAATTCTACAATTCCTCCATACATTGAAGGAAGATACCTTTGGTTATAAAGAAAATGAAATCATCTCATCATCCGTCTCATAATTAGCCTCATCATCCACATTAGTCACTGCCGCCTCATCATCCAAGGCACCGCAGCCTTGGCAGACACCACAAGGTTGGCAGGTCTGTTGTGTTTAAACAATAAAATATATATATATATATATATATATATATATATATATATATATATATAAATAAATGATCCTTAAACTATAAGAGAACTAAAATAATTTTTAAAAAGCCTGTTGCGTTTAAACAGTAAATTTGAAAGATAATACCAATTGAAGTGTTTCAATGAAAAAAAAAACAAGCCTAAAATAATAAAAAACAATAAAAAAAATACTCCTGACCAGGCCCAAAACCTTTAGAAGATGAAAGGTTGAACTTCAGCAGTATGAAGAATTAAATTAGTAAAAAATATACAAAAGATGGATCTTGATATTTTATTACTAAAATTATTGCACGCTCGAGTTATACAGTTTCATCGTGAAGGCAATTTTGGCCACACCCACACGGAGACATTGAACATAGCTTTCGCTATTAAGAAAATGAAATCGTCTCATCACAAGCCTCGTCGTCACTGCCACCTCATCATCTACATGCACCATAAGGTTGGCATGCCTGTTGCGTTTAAACAGTAAAAGATATATATACATAAATGATTCTTAAGAGAACTAAAATAATTTTTAAAAAGCCTGTTGCGTTTTTAAAGAGTGAATTTGAAAGATAATATCATATTTTTTCAAAGTATTTTTTTTAAATTAAAACTAGTTTGAAAGAGAACAAAAATTATAAATCTTAGTTATTTTTTTCGACTGATTTAAATATATCGAGTGCTAAAAATTAAAAGCTGCACATTTTGACCCATGAACTGAGAATAATTTTTGTTTACATATGAAAGAAAAGTATTTTTAAATTTTCCAATTTCAACCCAATCTTGAAGCTAAGATCGTAGGCAAAATCTATAACCATGATTATGACATGAAGGATACACATCAACCACAATTTAATAATTGCATTAACATTTTAAAAAAAGTAAAATATCTTTTTTTTTATCACTTTCCCCTTTTTTCTTTATTAGAAAGAAAAGAATTTTAAAAAAAATGGGGAAGGAAGGTCCCTATCTATGCCTTATTCTTTTCCTACTAAAAGAATATAACAAATTACAAAATAATATCTATTTCTTCTTTTATATCCACACCAAATTTTTCTCTTTTGTCTTATCAAATAATTGTGAGAGTGTGAAGTGCGATAACACCTTTACTCTTTAATGATACGATGGTGTGACTAGAAGAAAGAGAGAAAAGAAATAGAAAAAGGAAATTAATATGAAGGGAAAGAGGAAAAGTTAATGATAAATATGGTAAATATTGTAAAAAATTAAAGATAAAGGAAGAAAAATAGATGAAAAAGAAAGATTATTAGGTTGAGGAAGGAAAAGATGAAAAAAAGAAGATGAATAAGTGAGATATCTATTAGATAGATTGCCGCTTTGAAATATATATATATATATATATATATATATATATATATATATATAAAATAGAATTTAGAAAATGAAATAAGTAAATATTTTATTCTTCTTAAAACACTAAATGAATAATAATTTTAAGGTTTTATTTATTCTTTATTTCAATATTTTCCAATCATTTCTACTTTCAAATAATTTTTTTCCAAAAAGAATCTCATCTAGATATGTAGACAAAATACCCAAACATATTACTTTATCATTTTCTTTCCTTTTTTTTTATGTATTGTCTCCATTTGGTGAGCTGATATTTCCCAATCATATTCCAAAAATACGAGTCCCCATAAACCTACTTTAGCATTTCACATTCTATATCCAATTTAATAATTAAGAAAGAAGCTATTAAACAGTGAAATTATAAAGCAAAACTTTATCTTGACTTTGTGCTTTCCACTGATGTTGTGGAGCTATCTTGACCCCTTTTAGAAAGTGGCCCAAAAAGTAAAATAATATTAGTTAATGTACTAAACTATAAAAAAAATAAATTAATCTGATGAGTGTACCTCAATTAACCACTCATACTGGATTGTGATAAAGTATCTAAGATCCTGGAACAATGAATAATTTAATTAAAACTAATAAATAACTGTCATGTAATTATATGTCTATATAGCCTTATTCCAATATATAATTTTAACATATTTATTTATAATTTTAGAAAAATAATGTTGGGCACCAAATAAACATTATAATTCATAATAAAAATAAATGATAAAAAAACATATATATATATATATATATATATATATATATATTCCTTCAAGTATTTTTCTTATGAAATTAAAATTAAAAATAATATTAAAGTCTCTTGTATATTAATTATTCATTTAAAAAATATAGGTAGTTAAAATGATTTCTCTTAATTCAATAAACAAATGGCAAGAAAATATATCAATTTCAATTTTCAAGTTTTTTAGGACTTGCTTTAAATATATGTAAGACATAATTAATATCATAAACTGAATTAATCAAATTTTAAACATTTCCATGAATTAGTTAACCAAGTGCCACAAAAAGTTCTGAAGAAATTATAACGTATAAAGTACAAATTGTCCTCGTTAATAGCTAGATTTCGTGTGTGTGTGTCTCAAAGACTGAAACGATGGATAGAAGATACTGTTACAAGGATTTGCTTCCTCTGATTGTTCTTGTTGCAAATGAATGCAATAACACAGCTTTGTTCACTCTCTTCAAAGCAGCCACTCTGCAAGGGATGAGTAGCTATGTCTTTGTCTCCTATGCCTATTCCTTGGCCTTTCTTGTTCTTCTTCCTATTACTTTTCTCTACAGAAGGTTTGATGCAAATCTTACACAGACTATGTTTCTCAGCTCCTAACACTGAACTCAAACTTCAATGACTCCTTCTCATGTCTCTTTGCAGATCAAGAGTGGTTCCTCCTCTCAGCTTTTCAATCCTATCGAAAATTGCTCTTCTGGGACTCATAGGGTGTGTAAAGGGCACCACCAAGTTTAAGGCTTTTTAGATTTAGTTTTCTGACCTACCCCTTTTATCTTTCTTTCACTCTGTTGTGCTAACTTTTGGATTCTGATGCAGGTGTTCATCTCAGATTCTGGGGTATGTTGGGATCAGTTATAGTTCTCCCACACTTTCCTCTGCAATCAGCAACCTCACTCCTGCCTTCACCTTCATACTTGCTGTCATTTGCAGGTTCATTTTCATATCTTGAATAGTATTTCACAGTTTCTTTTTTTGTAATTTGATTAACTTTCATTCAATTGGATCATCTGGGATGATAAATTTGTTAGCTTTTAAAGTAATTAGTTTATAGAATTATACCTTTTGAATAGTCTATGGTTGTGAAAACGAAAGATGAAAATAAAATATTTCATGTTATATGGCAGAAGTACAACTCCTGGCAGATCTGTTCCATTATTGTGAATGAGAATCCCACAGCTTTCCAACACTGACTTTACCCTTTTGGTAATTCCTATGATAATTTATATTAGAGAGTGGAACCAGTTTTGTTTTGGTGAAACCAACCTTAAACTCATTTTCTCTTTCAAAAAGTTTCTACTTTTACAACCTACCACTTTTCTACCAATGTGCAAGTTTTATAAGCTTATAATCAAGAAAGGAAAATATTGGTTGCAATCAATTTTGATTTTACTTACAGACACATTCTTTTGTTTTTCCTTGTCAATTTACCACCACAAATTAAGGATGGAAAAGATAGTCATAAGAAGTAGAACTACCCAAGCTAAGATTTGGGGCAGCATTATATCGATATCTGGTGCATTTATTGTGACTTTCTGCAAAGGTCAATCGATCATCATTGCTGATAATTCCCCTTCAATTCAACTTTCACAACCAAATGGGTTTCTTGCTTCAGTAGATACAAATTGGACCTTTGGTGGTCTTCTGCTGACAGCTTGCAATATACTGCTTACTATATGGTTTGTTTTACAGGTATGGAAATGAGTAGATCATCCATTTGATCCTTGAAGTGTTACTTTCTCACCTAAACGGTTCTTAAAGTAAAACACAGGACAAATTTTAGATGCAGTGTTGTAGGTGTTATTGATGTTATTTTCCATTCAGAGTTGGAGTTTCATTTCACTAATATGCATGGTAAAGAATTTCCTTAAATGACATTGTGTGTTATTGAGATGAAACTCCAAATCTATCTGGATAACAACACCTGTTTTTGGATCTAAGTTTTGTACTAAAACAAATTACATAAATTGTTTCAGAACAGAAGTGTGAGAAACCATTGTAAGTGGTTTACTTGTATGGATGTAATCATTATGGTAGTACTCATAATTTCAAATTCTGATATTCAATTTTACAGGTTGAAATCTTGAAGGAGTTCCCGGATGAACTAACTATGGTGTTCTTTTACAACTTGTATGCAGCCATTGTAGCTTCAATTGTAGGTTTAATTGGGGAGAAAAATTCAAGTGCCTGGAAAATAAGACCAGACATATCCCTGATCTCTATTGTTTGCACTGTAAGACAACCCTGAAAAATGATCCTGCACTTTACAGTGTAATATAATATATTGATGATGATGCATTTTGTAATTAGGGAATATTTAACAAGTTCATGAGTAGTGCAATATATGCCTGGGGAATACACCTAAAGGGGCCTGTATATGTAGCAATGTTCAAGCCTCTCTCAATTGTTATTGCAGTTGCCATGGGTGTTATGTTCCTTGGTGATACTCTATATGTTGGAAGGTTAGTATTGCAATTTTCACATTTGATTCTTCTTTAGAACACAGTGAACTAATTAGGAAAATGCATATGAATAAAGCAATTGCTATTCCCTATCATGTAAAAATGGATTGGAAAAACACTAGAGCTAATAGTGTTGGTGGTGTAAATTGGTTAATCTTTATAAAAGGGAATTATACTCTCCTAAGAAAATTAATTCACTGTCATATAACTCGCTCTGTTTCTTACTTATCTGGACAATGATCCCTAACTAAAAGTTTATGACTTCCAATGAAGCCAAGCTAGTCCTTTAGTCCAGAACTGGTACATCAATAGAGATATCATGTTATTTTTAGAATATGTAGGGTATGCTTGGACAAGCTTCTGTGTGAGCATTTCTAAGAAAAAAAGTTAAGAAGAAAAAATGAAATAAGTTTATTTATATAAGTTAAAATAAGTTTATGTATAAGTTAATTTGTAAAAGGATTAAATATGTTTTTAGTTTCTAATTTTTTATGTAAAATTGAAATTCGTACTTGTCTCAAACTTTGATATAGTTTGGTCTTCAAACTTTACAAATGAATAGATATAATTCTCTTAACTCAATAGTGTTAAATTTTTTTTAACGTGTCAAACAATGTTTAAGGGCTTGTCTTTGAGTTATTTACACGGTTTGACATGTTTCAGTTCAAATGTTACCTAAGAACATTGTGTAACAAATAGAAAAACTTTAGTATCATTAGGTTAAGAGGATTATATCTATTCATTTTTAAAGTTTGGATATCAAAATATATCAAAGTTTGAAATAGTGACGAATTCCAATTCCGTGTCCAAATTTACATATTACAAACATATTTAATAACCTTTGTAAAAACTTCCTCCAATGTTGTCTCTAAATTATGATATTTATCTTGTGCATAAGGAAATGTTGTTTATGGAGAAACTTATTTTAACTTTTGTTCTTATTTTTCTCTCCTAGGAGAATTATTTATAGAGAAACTTGTCCAAATATATCAGTCGTGTGACCTTGTTTTCTTATTCATCCTTCATCTGGAGCCAGTCACTTAATTTGGTCACTTGTTTGTTATTTTCCAGTTCTACACTTATCAAGATTCCATTTTAATCAGTACTTAATATCATCAAAACCCTCTTAAAGTTCCAAACTTTCACTTAATAGTTTGAAGTTCTACTGCTTCTGATGCAGTTTTGACAGAAAAGAAACTAAGCAATTTGAGTGATATAGTATGATGGCCTCATCATTGTTCTTGCATTTTGCAGTTTGATTGGAGGCACAGTAATATCAATTGGGTTTTATACTGTGATGTGGGGCAAATCAACTGAACAGAAGGAAGAGGAGGAAGATGTTGGTAGCCAAGAATCACCAATCACTGAGAATGTTCCTCTCTTGCAAAGCTATGCAACTCTAAATTCTACAAAGAAAATAGATGCAAGAGTATAATAGAAAGACAGAATCACCACCTACTGAGAAATTTGAGTGGCTTCTCCTGTAAATTCCATCTGCAAAATTTAAAAAAAGTAGTACAAAATTTTGGAGTTTTGTGTTATTTTAGTATGAAAATAGTATTATGTTTAGGATCTCTATCATTTCACGTTAAAAGATAATCAATGGCAGTAAATAACAATATTTTGTTCTATTATTATATTTTAAAAGAGTTGGATGAAATAATAAACTTAAGATCTTTTTGAAAAAAATACTTTATTGTAAAAGTCTAAAACTTCTTTTGTAATTCTTAATTTTATTTCAGTTTTTCTACAAATTAATTCGTCATGCCACCCATAAATCATATTTCTAAACCACGCCATCATTACTCTTTTCTATCTTCATTGGCTTAGATGATGACGGAATAGATTAAAACAACTTTGATTGACTTATTTTATCATCTTGATTTAATTAAAACAATTACTGGTTGAATTTGTTGAAATAGATAAGTTTTAAATTTTACATAATAAGTAAAACTTACTTAAAAATACGGATTTATCGTTCAATTTTTTTTTATATTAAAATTGTACTTTCAAACATTTTTTACTTCTTTTTATTATATTGTAATCAGAGTTTATTTTTTTTTAAATTTATTTTATTAAAACAATGTCTATAAACATTATTATACCTTTTTTTTCTTTCTTTTATAACAATTGTATTAATACATTATTTCAGTGTAAATTTTTCTTATAATTTTTTTAAATTCGTGTTCTCAGATACTTTAAGGCTCTATAAAATAATTAAGAATATAAATAGTTTTTAAAAATTGAACTCAATTACTTTTTTTATTAAAAGATCTAATTATAAATAGAAAATCAATTAATTGAATTTTATTTCATGAAAGTTATATTTATTTTTAAAATTGTTATTATTTTATTTTATTTTTACTATTTTTAAGTTTTTGATTGATCTATTAATTTGTTTGGAGATTAGAGGTACTCTTAGAGGTTTAGGTATAGAGTACTATCATCTTTTATTATTTTCTTGAGTCACTCTAATACTTTTTTGCATGCATGTATTGTTTTATGGTCACATGTGACTCAAAAGAGTTTAAGATAAAGTTGTGTCTATTTGTGATTAATAAAATATGTTCAAATCATTAATATAAAATTTCTTTTAATAGGTTGAACATTTTATGGGAGTTAGAGCCTTTGGAGCATAGTTGAGTCAAAAGATTAGTCTAAGTAAGAGAAGTTAATTAATTTTCTATTGGTATTTTTGGTCTTGTGAGAAAAATTATGACCTTTTACTTACTTGATTAAGGAATTTTTACCATGATGAATAATAAGTTAGATAATTAGTGAATTAATTTATTTTTCCTAATTTCATATTATAAAATATTTTACAATTATGAGTAATAATTATGATAATTTTTTCAAAACTTAAAACTATT
Source organism: Vigna mungo (assembly GCA_036885675.1). Classification (NCBI taxonomy): domain Eukaryota; kingdom Viridiplantae; phylum Streptophyta; class Magnoliopsida; order Fabales; family Fabaceae; genus Vigna; species Vigna mungo. The sequence goes on along the minus strand of CP144697.1, from coordinate 17,479,740 downwards.
TGAATCGGAATAGATTTATTTGGAACAGAATTGATATGGAAATAACTTTTCAATTGAGAATTAAAACTTTTTTAGTTGCAGAGAAATCGTTTGGGTGACAGTTTGCTCCTAAAGCAAGAATATCCCGTTAAACGATATTGCTATGAACCCTAACTTTTATTTTCACTCTTTAAATTATATATAAATTGTTTCTTACTTTATTTTATTCATAATGAAATGATTGATTTTAATGAGTTGGCTGTGGTATTATTATATATGAAATGATTGATTTTGGTTTAATAGATAATATTAATTATATTTTATCTATATCTAAATAACGTGCTTTAATTAATTTGAATAATGATGGTAAGTTGGTTACATGTTTCCTTTCTTAAAATATACTCATTTGATTTGAATTATGACATACGGACCGGTTATTCCAAACGGTCAAATTATATCTCGTATCAAATATTCGATCGAACGGTCAAATATTATCTCGTATCTCGGCCAGACCGAACGGTCAAATATTATCTCGTATCAAATAATATCTTAACAGAGACGGTCAAATATTATCTCGTATCAAATAATATCTCAACAGAGATATTTCTGGTGAGTTTGTTTATATTTCATACAGTGATTTTATATCGATCCAAAGCCTATAAATAAATACCAAAAGGCTCCATACAAGGTAGGTCAGTGCTTTCGGTCCCAGTAAATTCCTACCGAAACATTTTGGCGCCCACCATGGGGCCAAGCAGCAAACCCAAATGGCGACCACGAGGAACATGAAGGAACAACAAAACACCAAGAAGTTTCAGCAACAACATCAGTCATCATCCCTACATAAAGTCTCCTCAACGAGATAAGTATTTTTCAAAAATACGAAAATCTTAAATATATGATATTTTATTCAGATATTAAAAAATATGTTTCACAATGATTATATGATATAATCAAAATATATATCCATGATATAATATATCATATTATATTCTCATAACCGAAACATTTTATTACATATGATATATTATATATAATATAATCTGTCATATATTATGAAGCCTAAGATATATATATATATATATATATATATATATATATATATATATATATATTACGTATCCGACGAACTTTGGGGAGGACAGGAAATTGACGAAACATGTAGAAGATTACATCTAATTTGTTTAATCCACAATATTGTAAAAAGGACGATACAGGAGGTGGACCGATGATACGCTGGCCAGCCTACTTGCCTGAATCCTGACAAACTAAAGCTTGGAACCGTAGCATATTCACCATTAGAGACTGCCACAATAAAATTGGAAAGCCAGATCATCTTCATCTGGAGAAGCAAGGGAAACCGGATCAGGGCATCCAGTGAAAGTTGACGTCTGTCATGTCATCTTAGATAAAGCAATGACGGTCCGGTGTGGCCTTCGCGCCAATCGCCACATCGTCCGGTCTAAGTACCGAATCGTCCGGCAGTAATGAAACCCTCTCTAACGTCGTTTCAAAGCTGGCCTTATCAAGCAACAAATGTATCTCATTAAAATAAACAATATCTTAATATCTAATTATTGTAGATATTACAACAATTATTCTCAGATGCACAAAATAGAGATATAAAGCGGTCTCCATATATCTCTGATATTATATCTCTTGCAGATTGTTAAAGTGGTTACAATCTTAACCGATCAGTCTCAATATATCTCTGATATTATATCTCTTGCAGATTATTGAAGCAGTTACAAATCTTAACCGATCGATCTCAATCATATCTATGATATTATATCTCTTGCAGATTACTCAAGCGATTACTCAAGCGGTTACATCTTAACCGACCAGTTTCAATTATATCCTCAATATCATATATTTTGCAGATTACTAAAGCTGTTAAATCTCAACCGACCGGTCTCAATATATCTTTCTGATATTATATCTCTTGCAGATTGCTAAAGCAGTTACAATCTCAACCGACCGGTCTCAATATATCTTTCTGATATTATATCTCTTGCAGATTGCTAAAGCAATTACTAAAACGAAGCAATCACAAATCTCTAAAGAAGTTACATGCTCATCCAGTTAACATCAAGAAACACCTTGCGGGATGGTCACTCCCGTCGTCCAGCGATCCTCGACGTTAAACACCTTGCAGGATGGTCACTCCTGTCGTCCAGCAAACCTGGACGTTAAACAGGACTATAACGTCCGCCAAATACATCGAGACCCACCGAGTCTCGGTCCAACAAATACATCAAGACCCACGAGTCTTGGTTCTATACGGCCTATAACGCCCGTTAATTACATCGAGACCCTCCGAGTCTCGGTCCAACAAATACATCAAGACCCACGCGTCTTGGTTCTATACGGCCTATAACGCCCGTTAATTACATCGAGACCCTCCGAGTCTCGGTCCAACAAATACATCAAGACCCACGAGTCTTGGTTCTATACGACCTATAACGCCCGTTAATTACATCGAGACCCTCCGAGTCTCGGTCCAACAAATACATCAAGACCCACGCGCCTTGGTTCTATACGGCCTATAACGCCCGTTAATTACATCGAGACCCTCCGAGTCTCGGTCCAACAAATACATCAAGACCCACGTGTCTTGGTTCTATACGGCCTATAACGCCCGTTAATTACATCGAGACCCTCCGAGTCTCGGTCCAACAAATACATCAAGACCCACGAGTCTTGGTTCTATACGGCCTATAACGCCCGTTAATTACATCGACACCCTCCGAGTCTCGGTCCAACAAATACATCAAGACCCACGAGTCTTGGTTCTATACGGCCTATAACGCCCGTTAATTACATCGAGACCCTCCGAGTCTCGGTCCAACAAATACATCAAGACCCACGCATCTTGGTTCTATACGGCCTATAACGCCCGTTAATTACATCGAGACCCTCCGAGTCTCGGTCCAACAAATACATCAAGACCCACGCATCTTGGTTTTATACGGCCTATAACGTCCGCCAAATACATCGAGACCCTCCGAGTCTCGGTCCAACAAATACATCAAGACCCACGAGTCTTGGTTCTATACGGCCCATGACGCCCGTTAATTACATCGAGACCCTCTGAGTCTCGGTCGTTATTGATCCTATCAAGCTTATTTGTTTCAAGAGCGACCATCAACATTAAAGACAAAGCATTTCAACACCGTTCGGCCATTATCCTTCCCAACACTCTTTAAAGTCCTGCAGTCACGCCAAGCTAAAGCTTCATCCCTCCTTTGGACTTGGGGGGCATGATGTACGGTAGTATGTCTCACACGACCGATTACTCCAAACGGTCAAATTATATCTCGTATCAAATATTCGACCGAACGGTCAAATATTATCTCGTATCTCGGCCAGACCGAACGGTCAAATATTATCTCGTATCAAATAATATCTCAACAGAGACGGTCAAATATTATCTCGTATCAAATAATATCTCAACAGAGATATTTCTGGTGAGTTTGTTTATATTTCATACGGTTTATATTCTATTCTGTTATATTGATTTTTATATCGATCCAAAGCCTATAAATAAAGACCAAAAGGCTCCAAACAAGGTACGCACAATCTAACCTACAATACACTGATTCCCACATCCACACTCTCATACTTGATTGAGTTTCACACTCTCTCCGTTCCAAGCATCCACTTGCTGAGAACAGAGAGTTTCCTATACCGACATCTAACTTGATCGTCGGAGTACCATTACAAGTACCACCCCCCTCCTGGGCAAAGATCGAAGGACGTACGGACTGAAGGACGAACGGTCTGAAGGACGGATGACGGAGGCAACTGAAGATTTCACATAAGAAGGAAGCAGAAACGCAGCATCGAGATCAGTGCTTTCGGTCCCAGTAAATTCCTACCGAAACAATGACTTTTAGCCAAATTATGGCATTAGAATATTTAAATTGTTTCCTATAGCTTGATGTGTAGCAATTTAAAATTACAATAAAGACTATTTTATTGTTCTTGTTAAACATGCTGGTGTATTCTTTAATATAGAATATGATTAATTCTTTATATCACATGTGTAAACCTAATCTCAATAATAATGGTAGATGGAATAAAATATGAAAGATTAAAAAAATATTTTAATTGATAAAAATATATGATGACCAATTTATCTTTATGTAGAAATATATATGACTAAATTTAAATATAGGTACGGAAAATTATATCAAAATAAAGTCAAATTTATTATTTATAATAAGAAAATTAAAATTGAAAAATTATTTATTATTATTATTGTTATTTTATATCTAGAACCCGTATTAGGTTTGTGGTCAGTTTTATTTCCATGATATTAATGGCAAAAGAAAATATGGTTGCTCCATTCATAATTCTACTATTTTTATGATTTGATTTTTCATATTCTCATGTTAAACGTTTTAAATTTTCGAAACGTTTTGCTTTGTTACCATATTTATGACTTTTATAATTGATTGTCTATTTCTTTCAGTTAATTTATTTGTGGCTATTATGGTAACTACATTTTTTAGCCAAAAGATTTGAATAATATATATATATATATATATATAAGGCTTAAAACGCTAATTTTTTTTAATCTGAATTAATTAGTGTTTTTTTCTTACCACTATATTTTCAAATTATATAAAAATATGTTAAAAATATTCTTAATATATTAAAATTAGAATAACTTTCATTAGGAGAGACTCTCTGGAGTCAAACAATTTATTGCATTGGACTACAGTTTCTTTTGGTTGTTGTTAAACATTAGCAAAAAGAATCAACAAGAAAAAAATATCTTATTAATAATTATATTAAAAATAATAGAAATACCTTTTTTTCGTCTAAAAAAAATTATTTTTCATTTCTCAATCGTCTGAGGACACTAATTAAAGTCGTGTATTATTTACTGATACATTTAGGTTTTTTTCTAAGTTTAAAGATATAATTACAATTTTTTTTTTTACATAATGATATAAGTATATTAACTTTTTTATGTATTTAGTCAAATTTAACGGGTTTTCTCTATTCACTTTTTGTATAAAACAATTCTTTTAACGCTTTGTATTTAATTTAATATAAAATTTCGTGTTTATTCATCTAATACACCTCTTTTAAGAAAAATAATAATAATAATAATAATAATCATCGTTGATGGTACGTATTTAAATTTGATTTGTTGCCTTTCTTTTTATTCATAAGGAAAAATCTATACACTATTAAATTTGATTGGGTGTTGATAACATTATCTATATAACACTTTCGTATAATTAAAGAAAAAACTAAACATGTCTCTATCGAAACCTGATTACTTTCAACTATATAACAATGAATAGTCTAACACCTATGTTGTTAATTAATGAGACAATGAACTATTGGAACGATTTATGGGAACTTTTTCTTAAACTTTGAAGATCAATAAATCTTTATTTTGTTTAATGTTAAAGAAAGTCTTTTGTTTGACTATTATAATGATCTTTTTAATATTAAAAAATGTTCTCAATTTGTTTTACTATTCAAAATAGATTAATATATATTTTTATTAAACTTATGATGACGTAAATAATATTTATTGTTCATGTCTCTTTTTATGATAAATTATCTTTAATTAGTATTCACTATCATATTATGTATCATTAATGTAAGGCTGTTAAAAAAGCACTAGTAAAAACATGTGTGTGTGTTTTTGTTATATAATAATAAAAAATCATTATTAAAATTTTAATGTAAATATAAATATTTTTTATAATATTATTGTGAATAGTTTTTATTTATTTTTTAGGTAAATTTATAATTAAAAAATTATTAAGTTTAAAAAAAATCGGTGAATTAAAGAAATAAAATTTGAAGAGAAAAATTATTAAAATAATTATTTCAATTTAAAAAAATTTATTTAAAGGGTAAAATTGAAAAAGAGACATAAAAGAGAGCAAACTCTTTTATACATAGATATAAATTATATTAACTTACTTAAAAAAAAATGGAATTGAAGAATTTAAAAGGAATAAAATTGAAAAACTTATTATAATCAGATTTGCTTCCTTAATAGTATGGGTTAATTTTCAAATTAATTGATTTAATCCCGTTATAACGTTAGTTAAATATCATGATTGAATTAATATTTGTTAATTAAAGTATAGTGACAAGTCAATCTATAATTAAAATATAATAAGAAAAGTAACCTATATTTTTCTTACTCTTTGGAGAGATTTATTTTAAAATTAAAGAGAGAAGATGCTAAGAATGGACACGTGGAGGAATAATCAAGAATGGACACGTGGAGGGAGACAAAGGCAAGCGTGTAAGCACCAGATGTACATTTAATTTTATTTTTCATTTGATATAAATTATAAGATGAAATAGTAATTAAAGAATAAATAAATAAATAAATTTAATTTATAATTAATTATTTAAATAGAGATTGTTTTATTCTGAAATGGTGTCTCCGCAGCCAGTGACGGAATCCTTGTTGACTTTGACTCATTCATTTGCTCCCTTCGCAGCCCAACATGGCATATTTTGTTTTTTTCTGTCTATTGGAAACTCTTTTATCAAACACTTTTAATAAATATAAATTTGATGAATCTCAATAAACTTTTTAACTAAAATTACTAAATATATTTAAAATATATTTTAAAAGAGTATATTAATGATATTAGGGAAATATTTGGAGAATAGAAGAATGTTAATAATGGATTTTAATTATTTTAGCACACTTTTGCAATGGATTCTTTTTCATTGTCCAATAAAATATATTAAAATTATAATAAAATAAAAATCCTATTTAAAACAATATATTATATAGCATATTAATAGCACTCTCTTGCTGAAAGTAGTGAGAGAGTTGAATGGTGGGAGATTAAAAATGTTAATATCACTTTTTTTTAATACAGTATTTCTATAGTTATTTTTCTATAATAGTTTAAAACTTATTAAAAGCTGTAATGTTGTAAAGTGATGTCTAACAAAATTAAAGTTCAATATGTGAATAGCCTCAATAATATAAATTGAAAGATAATTTCTATGAACATTCGTTAAAATATCTTGACTTATATAAAAGTAAAAAATAGTCTTACTTTTGTAGATAGAAAAACATTATGGCTGAAATTGATAGAAAAATAGTTAAGTTAATGTTACTTGATGTAACCTTTATTAGCTTTAATCGATAAATTATTGTGATTGTATTGATCTAATTAGTTAGCAAACATCCTTAATTTATATCGATTTAAAATAATTTCAGTTGATATTAATTAAAAATGATTTATTTAATTTTAATTAAAAAATTAGTTAAAAAACATAATTAATGTTAATTTTTTTATTAATGTGATTTAAGAAGTAATGTCAACAAATAAAAATAATGTTAATAATCGATAAATAATTATAATGAATTTTAATCTATAATAAATCTCGTTTATATTAATATAAAAACAGAGACAATGATATAATCATGATATCAATAATTATGTTAATGTTAATTTATTTGAAATGTGTGTGTGTCTTTAACTGTTGCATAATTAATTTTTGATGTGATACAAAATTTGATGATGTGGTTGTTATGAATAGTAAGTTAAGGTTTGGTATGAATGTTGGAAATTGGTGGTGAAGTTTACATAGTAATGAGTTAAAAATCTAAGGATTATATAGTTAAAATAGAGATTTTAATAGTCAAAGTTGTAATAGATGGGTGGAATTGGTAATATGATACTTTCAGGTTTGTTAAGGGAGCATTTGAAATTTGTTAGGAGTATGGTTGGGAAGAAATCTGATTTAGAAATAAGGGTAGTTCAATTTTGGTGTTTTAGGTTGTGTTAGAGTGCAAAAATTCAGGTTTGGAGTAATGAGATTTTGAATTAGAGAGTCTGGACTAAAGTGGACAGTTTGGGATCTGTAATGGAGTTATTTAGGACTTGTCTAAGCTTTTATTTTGCTCTTTTGGTGTAGGAAGTGGTAAAAGTGAATTTACGTAGTCTAAAATGGCTAGTTTTGGGTTTAGAGTGGTCAATTTGAGTTAGAGGTGTTTTCTGAGGTGTCTCAGTACCTAAGGGGTTGTAGGAACCATTTAAACTTGTGTAGAGGGTAACCAAGGTCAAATTAGGTGAGTTTTAGAATCTGGTGTCGCGCCCGAGCGCCCTTTGAGCATTATTGTACTAGTTTTGGGTTTTCAGGTTTTAGGATCTCAAATTCGGGGTTCTGGATATCAGTTTTGTACATTCTTTAGGTCGTTTTGGAGGTTTTGGACCCTTCCAGAGTTGTTGGTGAGGGTTTCAAAGTTGTTTTCCTTTCCTAATGTGGGTATCAAGATGCTATGAAGAAAATTATGTTATTTTGTGATTTTTGATGACTTGTGAGTGTGTTTCTAGTTCTTTAATGTATGATAAAAAAATCTTGTGTATTGGTATACTATGTGAATATGAAGTGATCTCAATGATTTCAAGGTTTGGAAGGTTGGTTCCAAGGTGGAACTTCTTGGTGTGGTCCAAGTGCGTTAGAATGAATACATGTAGCTCAACTTTGGGGGTTTTCCTGACACTCTAATGATCATACATTCTCACATAGAGAAGTTTGACGCATGTGGTGAGAGTAGCAGGTCTTAGTCTAAGTGCTTCTAGTATGGCCTATGACGTGGTATAGACTAACCTTGTGATGTGTGGTAGAATGAAACCTAATTGACAAGGGCTTTGCAAAGCAATAGTGACCACCACAAGTGCATAACTCGCCATAGCTCAACATCCATTCTAAGTCCGGACCTCCAGTTCAGGTCATTGCATGTTAGGATGTTTGGTTTGATTTATATTACACCTGATTCATGTATGAAACGTTTTAAGTTTATGATGACTTGTTTTTACATCTAGCTTACCCTTGTTTTTGTGTTGTTTGTCTATGTGTTAGTTTCTCTTTTGCGATCATCACATAAATGGTGTGAGCTTAGAGAGACGTTTTTTTTCAATTGTTCCAGCGAGAGGTGAGGAATAAGATGAATTGTTTGATGGTTCTACAAGATGTAAATCTCTGGCTTTTGTGGTAGGTTTGTTTCATCTATATGTTCTATTATCATATGTGTAATATTTTATTTTAGTAGTTTTATACAATTAAAACTGATGTTATAAAGAGTATGCAAAATTTAAATTTTTTAATTTTAAATAATTAGTTTACTCGTACAAATTCTTATAATTTTTATTTTTTAAAATTGTTTATTCAAATTATAAAATATTTTTAATTTTCTGTAAAAATAAATTATTCTATAAAGTTTTCTTATTCAAACGTTATTGGGATTTCCTTTTATTTTAACAAGAAATTTTTTACTATTTTATCAAGAAAAATTCATAAACACCTAAATATTAATTAACACGTGATATATATTTAGAAATAAAACAATAATTATATATTTATCATATACATATTAGGATGAAAAAATATATTTTAAAAAATATATATGTTCAGTGAATATATTCTTATATTATTTTACTTCACCAAATCTTATACGAGTTCCAAAGTCATAAGTTATTAGTTTATTCTATTGATTGGATTATTCAATGAGTATAATTAGAGTATACACGATCCCTCTCTACTATTTCGATTTCATGGTGTTATGTATACGCATATTTTGATTAGAGTTACTTTTTAAAATCATGTCTTTAAATGGTAAAACAAAATACTATATGTACAAAATAAACTAATTCCACTCATGAATAAGTTTTTCTTCATATAATTTGTACCAAAAGTCTCTTGTTTTATTCTCTTTTTTCAATATCAATTATAACGATAAACTTACGTGCATAAAATAATTTCACTTTCCCCTTATAACATAGACAGAGTTGAAAACAATATGTAAAAGAAAAAAAAAATCCCCAATTAGAATATTATTAAATGATAACTTTTTCATAAGCAAGCATGGTACTCAAAATTAAAAATTAGTCAATCATACATTTGGACATATCCTATCAAAATCATATTTTTAAACGTGAATTGCTAAATAAAAATAATGCACGTGATCTTTCAAAATTCTACTAGAAACATAACTTTTATATTAGATAATTTAATACCTTAAATTGAAAGACAAAACATGTAGACTCAAATTTCTTATGTCAACTTGAATGCCTTAATTTCAATCACAATTAACAATTAAACACTAATAGGTATACACAACAATCAACAACAATATCTATTTAGAAAACAATTTTAGAAAATTACACAATCACCTCAAGCAATTAAACTCAATTTTCCAAACTTCATAAACAATAAAAATCATCATGAGAAATTGTTTATTCAATATGTCCATTTGATTTCAACATTCCCTTATAATATCTCAAATCAACCTTAATCACTCTTGGAATAAACCCAAATCGAAAATAATGGCCTTGCTGAAAATGGGAGCGAGCTTTAGTGGCAATAGTTAGAGCCAAGGCAAGACACAACAAAAATGAATAAATATAGTTTTCTTAACTTAAATCTATTAACTTTTTTTTACATGTTAAAGGACTCTTGAGGATGATATTTGAATTAGAATGCATCAAACATAATGAAAAACTCATACACCAATCTAAAATGTCACTTGACACATCAAAATAATTAAACAAAATTGAATTAGAAGTTTTTAAAATTTAAAAATCAAATTACATCAAAGTTTTAAATATGTACAAACTTTAATTTCAAAATTTAGGGAGTAAAACATATTTAATCTTAATATTTTTATTTGAATTAATCGGAGTTATCAAATTAATGAATTTGGTGACCCCTTTTGTAATGCTTGCGTGTGATTTCCGTAGATGTCGAGTTGACTGTTCGTGCAAGTGTTCCTAGCCTTCGTTCTTGACTTCAACATTCTTTGGTTTTGTTTCTACTATAAAAGCTTGTTTCTTTTTATCACTATTCCACAATTACACGTTTTCACGATTATTTTTTTGTCTTAATACTAAGAATATTTTTAATAATTTTAAAATAAAATTTTCAAGTTATATTTCAAATGTTACATTAATTAGAGATAACATTAAGTTACATCATATCAATATAAAGATAGTTTTATAAAATTAACTTAATATTCACTTCTTAGGAAATAAAAAAAGTACAGTACACATGGCTTGAGGTGAAGTTTATCATTAATTTTATTTTTACACATTTTTTTATAATTAAAAAAATGCTCTCACATAAACAGTTTTTTCTAGTATAAATATAATTTTTTTAGAATTATATTGAGCAAGAAAGATAGAAATGTTTAAACAAAATTAATAGTGTGTTTGGATTAATGTTTATACGAAATTTAATGCACCAAAACCCGGGTGAGAAAAAATTGATAAAAATTTCATCAAACAATCATTATTGCTAATGCAATTATGATCTTTGCTACTCTAATCAACCATTAAATAATTCCCCACTAATCTTTATCATGTGTTTTTCTTTTTTGTTAGGGAACTTGTTCATTTAAAATTAAACTATAAACATAACATTATTAATTTGACATGGTGTACTGGACATGGACATCAAATAATTGCATAAAATACTGCCAACAACTCCTTATTTTCCTCGAGGTTTTAAAAAACAAAATTATAAATATAGTTCATATGTTATTTTCATTTATTTTATTTTTTCTATAAAAAAATACATTTTATTCGTTAGTTTGTCTGTTAGCGTAGGGTTTTTGTTGACCATATAAGAATTAAATCGAAAATGATTTTGTCATATAAAAATAAAGACCAAAATGTTAGAATTTTCTTATGCAGCCATTAAAATGAAAAGTAAACAGAAGAAAAGTGGCAGTAAATATATGACCAAATGTAATGTCTTGGAACATTTCAAAAGCAAGAATAAAGACATAATTTATTTTTTCGTGCACGAATTAATAAAAGATGGAGTATTTGTTTGATAAAAGAATAAATGAAAATGGCATTAATGCTAGCATTACTTTTACGTTTAACCATTTTTAACAATCATTTTCATTTTTACCATAAAAGAGAGAAAAAGAATACTAAAACCTGATGAAGCATGAACAGAGAAAGAAAATGAGAGGAAATAAGAAAGAAATGTAAGAGAAAGATGGCATAATTATTTTTTGTTACATGACAACCTTTTGGAACATTTTCCACACAAAAAGACAAGCAGATAGTTGTTTTTCGATGACCACGTTAGGGTTTTGAATAATGCAAAATTGAAAGCAAAATTTCTAAGCCAAGGGCCTATAAATGCAAATGCATCCTTAAAAAACTATACACATTCATATATCAAACTTCATTAATTATATCTTCGTTTTAGCAAACATGTGGTCTGTGATAACAGATCCCATCAGAAACCTTTTTGCAACTGTTCTTCACCAGTTCATCCACAAAGACTTCCATGAAGCAGTGGCCAAAATGACCATAATAGATGCTTTTCTCTTCATTGTACACACACAATTCCTTCTACGTCATATTATCATAACATGAATAGTTGTTATTACATTAGTGATAGGATTATGACATCATTTTCAGAGCATTAATTATGAGAGCTTTAATTATGTTGTGATCATCACGAAATGAGTCTGTTTTATGCAGATTGTTCATTCCATTGACAAGCTGGGGATATGGCCTCGTTTGCCTGTTTTCTTAGGGCTATTGTATCTGGCTATCAGACGTCACCTTCACCAAGAGTACAACCTCTTCAACGTTGGAACAACACCAACTGGGATTAGGTTCAACCATTCAGATTTTCCATACAGAACAGCTGATGGAAAATATAATGATCCTTTCAACGAAGTTGCTGGCAGCCAAGGCACTTTCTTTGGCAGAAACATGCTCCCTGTTGATCAGAAGAAAAAGGTCTACAATCATATATATAGATATATAAAGCTAGTTATAATTTCATAAAATCTCAGTGTTTTTACTGCTATAGTTTGTTGACTTGTTCTTACATGATTTTGTTCCTTTGATGATGGTGAATTTTGAAGGCATAGTTTTTTGTATGTGCAGCTATTGAAGCCTGATCCAATGGTGGTAGCAACAAAACTACTAGCCAGACGGACATTCAAGGACACAGGGAAGCAATTCAACGTGATTGCAGCTTCTTGGATTCAGTTCATGATTCACGATTGGATCGATCATCTTGAGGATACCAAACAGGTCAGTCAATTTCTAAAACCTATTTCAATATTACTTTAAATGTAATATATAAAACAATAAAACTATGTATTTATGTGATAACTTTACATAATGATGATTTTTAATGTGATAATGAAGAAGATATTTAATTTAATTTGTTCATGGAATTTTGATACATATCTATTTATTATGTGCAGATTGAACTGAGTGCACCAAAAGAAGTTGCAGGCCAATGCCCTCTAAAATCTTTCAAATTCTTCAAAACTAAGGAAATTCCCACTGGATTCTATGAGATCAAAACCGGATCATCGAACATTCGAACACCATGGTGGTAAGATTTCTACTGCAGTTTACCTCAGCCAAAAGTTAAAGGTTAATGTTCATAAGTTTATTATTCATACTTCTTATACTGAGTTTATGACTAACATAATTTCAGAAAAATTAGTTTTTAAATGAGGAGCATATCTCACCTATATATTATAAAAGTTTTCGATATGTACTAAGCAATGATACTGACAGAAAATTATAATTTGAAAAGGAAAGAAAAGATAACTAAGATGAAAAAAAAGGGGAATTTAAATTTAAAAAATGCAACTTCTGTGATTGTTTGGTTTTTGGGGTGCACACATAGATGCATGTAGAATATTCAATGCCTGGGGGCCGATAACGATCACATGTATATGTAACAAAATGGCGGCGAAAGATTTGTCATGATTATAATAATATTATTTTTAATAAAAGTAGTATGACACATATTACATTCATTTGACCAAAATGTTCTTAAAAAAGTGATTTTTTGTAGTTTTTTAAAAAAGAATAAAATTAAAAGTAAAGAAAGGTAGTGTTAAATAAATGTAAAAAAATTATATAAGTAAAAAGTATATTTTTCATAAATATATTTTGATCTGTTTTAAAATGATAAGGTATAATATTAGACTTTGTTAAACTGCCTTCTTTAGCATATTGGACTAATGTAAAAGTTAAAAGTAGCTGATATGAAAGTTATAGGTATAGTCTCTGAGAGAAGATGTTTAAGTTGCATGGATTTGGTTGGTGAAATAGGGATGCAAGTGCTGTGTATGGAAGCAATGGAGAAGTTTTACAGAAAGTGAGGACTTTCAAAGATGGAAAGCTGAAGATATCAAAGGATGGAAACCTTCTGCATAACGAAAATGGAACAGCAGTTGCTGGTGACATCCGCAACAGTTGGGCTGGTGTTTCAACTCTCCAATCCCTTTTCATTCAAGAACACAATGCAGTTTGTGATTCTCTCAAGGTATAATAATCATATATTTCATCATGGAAAAAACAATATTAACCAATTAAAATTTAAAAACAATCTCATTTATGAAAAGAAAATACTAACTGCATAACCTGTTTTTCATTGCACTCTTTCAGAAATATTACCCTCATTTGAATGATGAAGAACTTTATCGCCATGCAAGATTGGTGACTTCAGCTGTGATTGCAAAGGTTCACACCATTGATTGGACTGTCGAGCTTCTTAAAACTGATACTCTACATGCAGGAATGCGTGCCAACTGGTAAGCCTCTCCACACCACACAATTTTCTGACACAGTTTACATTAAACAATTTATCTACGGCTTTTTTTCTTTCATTTATATTCAAAATGTAAAATGAAGTGTTATTTATTTCTTCTTCTTTTTTTTAATTATTTTTTATTTTTCAGGTATGGACTATTGGGGAAGAAGTTTAAGGATACATTTGGACATGTTGGTGGGTCCATCTTGGGAGGATTTGTTGGTATGAAGAAGCCAGAAAACCATGGTGTCACATACTCTTTAACAGAAGAATTTACGAGTGTCTATAGAATGCACCCACTCCTACCTGATAACCTGCATCTGAGAGACCTATCTGCAACTCCTGGGCCAAACAAATCTCTACCAGTAATCAAAGAGTATGATAATAAAATCTTACCTAAACCTTTCTTTTCCCGAAGACATTACTACATCTGTTTCTATTTATAATTTATAAGAATTCTTAAACTAATTCACACCACTTAACTTGATATTGAATTCTTCAATAACTTATGTTCTTATTTTTTAGATTGATACATTTCTCTTTCCATTTAGGATGTGTTTAATAGCTATAAAGTTAGATTATCTCAATAATTTGAAGCATTTTATCATTATCTTTTACCAAAATTTCTCTTTCCTTTTGGTATTGTAGAATCCCTATGAAAAACTTGATTGGACTACCTGGAGAGAAGACATTATCAGAAATAGGAGTTGCAAGACAGCTTGTGTCAATGGGTCACCAAGCTTGTGGGGCATTAGAGCTTTGGAATTATCCAGAGTGGCTAAGAGACCTTGTACCACAGAACATGGATGGCACAGAAAGGTCTGAACATGTGGACCTAGCTGCTCTTGAAAGTAAGATATATACATACATATATATATGTAAAAGTTTAAGTAGAGTTTTAATCTTAAGATCTATCCTATATCTAGTTATTAACCCTAAAATTATGATGCAGTTTACAGGGATAGGGAAAGGAATGTGGCTAGATACAACCAGTTTAGGAGGTCATTACTGTTAATACCTATCTCAAAGTGGGAAGATCTAACTGATGATAAGGAAGCGATTAAAGTATTGGAAGAGGTATATGGAGATGATGTTGAAGAAGTTGATCTACTTGTAGGTCTAATGGCAGAGAAGAAAATAAAGGGTTTTGCAATCAGTGAGACAGCTTTTGTAATATTCCTCCTAATGGCAAGCAGGTAAAAGGAATAACATTAAAATACCAATATTCTAAAGGATTCATTGTGTGTTTTTGGAGATTGTTTTGTGAAGTGATTTTGAAAGGGAATGAATGAAACATTTATTGTGGAATTGCAGGAGGCTGGAAGCTGATAGGTTCTTCACAAGCAACTATAATGAAGAAACATACACTAAAAAGGGACTTGAATGGGTGAACACAACTGAGAGTTTGAAAGATGTGATTGATCGTCACTATCCTGAAATGACACACAAATGGTTGAACTCTTCTAGTGCTTTCTCTGTTTGGGATTCACTTCCAAACTCACCCAATCATGTTCCTCTTTACCTTCGTGTTCCTCATTAATCTGTAATTTCGATATTTATGTGTTTTGTTTGGATCTATCTTTTGTTAAGTTTGAATAAATATGTATATTTTTATCTTGTAAAACACTATGTTTCGATCTATATGTATTCAGTGTACTACGAAGAAGAAGAATGCGAGAGAAAAGGGTCTGTGAAGAAGGAAATGAACAGTGTAGGTTAAAACTGAAATGCTCAGAGAAAACCTCGGTTCATCAAATAAGTGATACAATCTCGGTTCATCCAAAAACCATATCCTTCTCCATTTTTCTAACATATGTTAAGAATAATATAATCATCAATGAGATTAATAAATCCTATGTAAGAATAATATAATTAATAACTTGTACTGTGAGGATTTTAAGATTTTCTGATACTGGGTGGCTCAACATTGACATAAATTGCTCATGTTGTATGTTACTCAGATAAATATTTTATAAACTTAAGTATACATTTTATTGCGTAATTATTATTGTTATTATTGTAATATTATGATTTATTATTTTTTATATTTTATCTAAATTTTGAAAATTTCCACATTTTAAACATCTGTTGAATTTTATAAATTTTATAAAATTGAATTACTTTTAAAAATTATGTCATTTTGAGTTTTTTTTTTATATTTTTATGAAATATCAACGCTTCATTGAAAAATTTAATGAATGAAAATAAATTCATACAAAAAATTTTAGAGATAAAAATAATTTAAAAACACTAAGATTTAACGGTATAAAAGTGAAATATAATGTAGATGTCCATTCAATTTTTTTTGAGAAATTAAGATAGTGTTTGAATTGGAGAGTGAATATGAGAGACGTTGAATGAATGAATTTGAGAAAATGAAATGAAAATTGTAGTATTGTTTGGATTAAGAAATTTAAAAGAATTGATAAAGGGATTGGAAAGAAAAGTTTACGAATAATATGATGAATATGATAGATTTAAAAGATGTTTTAATTGATAAAAGTAAATGATTATCAATTTATCTTGGTGTAGAAATGTGATATAAATTTAAATATAAGTAGTAGTAATTATATTAAAACGAAATTGAATTTATTATTTATAATAGGAAAATTAAAATTAAAAAATTATTATTATTAAAAATTAATGGAATAGAACAGAAAACCCGACAAAATAAAAACTATATAAATAATACAATAAAAAAACAGTAATTTAGTAATATGAAGGGAGTCAGAATCGATTCTTCACACAAAGGGAACGATTCTTGAACTCCTTATGATGTTGTATATCGAGATGACAACGGGTCGGGTCGAGTTGGGTATAGTATTATTTATCCATAACCTGACTCGACAAAAAAAAAATTCATTTGTTACTCGATCCATTACTAGCATGGATATTCGTTTAAAAAGTATCTGCGAGTATTTTAAGATCTGCGGATGCCTGTTGATATCCGCAAATACACGTAAATATTTTTAAAAAAATATTTTTATAAATTATTAAAATAAAATTACAAAAAATATATAAAATATAATATAAATTAAATTAAATATAAATTAAATTTTAATTTTAATTAAATTTAATTATAAAATATAAATTAATGTTAATTTTGATTAAATTTAACCTAATAAAGTATAAATCAAATTTTTATTTTTATATTTTACAAGTAACGGATATCCGCGAGTACAGATATTATAATATCCACATCCACCCGTTTATAAGCGGATATTAAAATATCCGCTGTCTGCAATCCACATATAGTAAATATCCATAAATACCAACTATAAAATCCGCGTAGGCAATTGCATGTGCATTGAACAAGTGAAGGGTAATTTCGTTTTTTGTACATTCCTACTTATCTCCCTATCAATGTCAGAATGCAAATAAGAAAAGACAATGTAATGAGTTGTTAAAATTAGGATACCATCAGCTGAAACAAACAACTATATACTCACAAATCAATCCATTTACATAGTACATATGTGGAAACTAACACACCTTAAGAAAAGACAACACCCCCTAAGAAAAGGCAAATGTAATGAGTTGTTAAAATAATAAAGAATTCATATAAGAAAATTTTTATTCATTATTTTATTTATAAATTAATTTTAATTCAAAATAAAATAATTTTTGTTTCATATAAGAAAATCTTTTGAAATTAAAATAGAAAATTTGAGTTACTAACTTTAACAAAAACCCAAATAAATTCATTATGAATACAAATAATAACATCCAAATTTTTAATATTCCTAATACTATTATAAGAATCATCATATATTTAATAGAATAGTTAAAAAGAAACTGATACAATTATCCAAATAGTAAAATATATATAAGATAGGAAAGTCTAACACATTTTTTTATATTTAAAGAACTAAAGTGCAACATGAAATTTGTTAAAAGAGCATATATACATACATATATTTTCATATAAATATATACAAATCTGACTAAAATAAAATTCTAATCTAATCCTATATTCTATCTCTATCTTCTAAAACCTGATCAAAAGAAAGTTCCTTATTTGCTCACATAATAAAAATGATCATTGCAAACAGAAGAACAAATAAACAAATAATTAATAGAAAGCAAATGATAAGCTAATTTTATCAAAAAATACACATATGATCATTTACAAACAATTTATAATTAATCATCAATAATTAACAATTCATAAATATCAAATTATTTACTCTATACTTGATCATCCGAATACATGTATTGATACCAAATTTTTGGGGCCCTACACCTAAAGATGGTGCAACAACTCATCCACACCAACTACCACACTCTGAGGTTAATTTATCAATTTATGCCCAATAAATGACCATCAGACTAAGGACATCATGCTACTCTTTACGACATAACTACCCTTCTTTACTTTAGATTAAAAGTTATTAAGAGTATTAGATTAACCCATAATACTGAGCGTCATATATCAATACATACATTATACATAATCATCTTAATGATTTCTCCTTAAAACTCTTATAGCATCATATACAATTTCACACTCACGAACCCATCTCATACCAAATTTAAATCAAATTCATATGTATCTGAGATACTTGATCTATATGCATTCAATACTTATCCAAATGATCAAATCAATTAGTATTATTGACACGATAATTGATTTGAAAATAGGTTTATAACTCAGAGTGAGTACCAATTTGCTCACTTGTGCAAGAATTTAGTTCATCTAATCAAACCAATTATCCTTAAACGCAACCAACAAATTTCATATGCTATGAACCAAATTTTAGTGAACTAAGTGACTAACTAAGTCCTAATTGAAATGAATACAAATTCCAAACACTTGGTTCCCTCTTTAGAATATTACTTATCCAAACCTCTATTTTTCACTAGAAACAGTCATTACTCTAACCTATTGTCAAACCAAAGTTCAACAGCTAATTGATTCACTAAATCATCAAGAATCAAGCACAATTCAGCAAGCATTTGACAACAAGAATTCACCATATCAACCACCAATTTCAATATGTCGCATAATACACTATCATAGAACTTAAAGCAGATGTTCATAACTGATTTCATATAATTCTACCATACCAAAACAAATTATCAAACCACTTAAAGCTTTAGAAAGAGCATCTAGCTTCCCTTACCTATGAGAAGTTTAGCTAACTTAAAAGGTCTAAACCACTTTTCCACTCAAGTAACTCTATCTGCATCTAGAAACCACAAAAATGTGATCAAAGTATGTGATTAGAACTACTAATCAACAAAGGACCTAAGACTCAAGCTATACATGCGACAATGTCATATTACATGCATTGGAAAGCAGAGAAAACAGAGAAAAAAAAATAGAAATCAACTTATTTTTTCACGAGAAATTGATTGATTGTAAAGGAAGATCTTGTCGCCATGATCACGAAGGCACTCTCTGATCTTTAAACATATGGTTCAACAACTAGAATTCTTAGAAAGAAGGAAAGAATACTCAGAAAATGATTTCTAAAAAGATGATAAATGTTTTAAGTAATAAGACTCTTTAATAAATTTCTATTTATACTCTTTTTAATATTAAAATAACATTATCTCATTATTTAAAATATTTTCTCAACTCTTAAAACTTTATTTTTTAAAATTTTTACAAATTTTATTTATTTGTTTTATTTGAGTCTCTTGAAAGAAATTAGGGTTAGTTTTATTTTTTTAGTTTCAAAATTTTGAAATGTTTTATATATCTACTTTTGTTTAATATCTAGAAACGTTTGTGGTCAGTTTTATTTCCATGATAAGAAAATATGGTTGCTTCATTAATAATTGTACTATTTTTGTTTGTATATATGGATCTGTCAAATCACTTTTTGTCATATATTCTTTTTATTTACATTTCCGACTTTTTATGATTTGATTTTTCATAAAATTTTGAAACTGTTTTGATTTAAACATCTACGTCTTTTATAATTGGTCGTATTTTGCGATAATTTACAACTTTTTTACAATGTTACATATCAACGTAAAAGGGTAACGTGGAAAAGGGTTTAGAGTTCATAATTTGTGGATTCCAAAATTACTCCTTTTATTTATCTTCCTCCATTCTCTCATATTTCTCATTTTCCTTCTTTCACCATTTTTATTCTCCCTCCATCAACGAGTAAGGTGTTTCCTTAGTATAAGGTTTGGGCTTTTTATAGTGTCAAGGTTGGTAGCATCATGAAGAGAAAGTGCAAAGAGAACAAGTGTCTCGTTCTCGCTTCTCTATGCCGGCATTTTGCCCTTTCTCCCTCTCTCAATTTTTGTTTGCGTTATTTTCCCTTCTCTCTTGCGATTTCTCCTTGCTTTCTCATTCATCTAGTGCGAGTTCGCCCATATATGTTGAAACCTTTATTTGATTATGGGTGTTTAGTACAAAAATTGATTATGTTTAATAGGCTTGAGTGTTAGTGCCTAAAAAAAAGAATCACATCACACCTCAATTATACTACTATTTTATCTTGGATTATGGTCAGTTTATAGAGAAATAAAAAAAAAGAATGAAATATGAAACTTGAAACAATAAATTGAAAGTAAACTCATTTAGAAAGATTAGAAAAATGTTGTTTTTGGAAAATTAACTGCATATACTAAAGTGGTCTAAAAATACACTTTTGAATCTACATTCCAACGAAATAAGAATCAACTCATTTGGAGTTCGATGAAGAAAGTTATGAGCAAAACAACTAGAAAAGGTCAGAGGTGGCAGAAATATATAAAACGTTAACTTTAAGGAATTAACTGCACCTACTCAGATGTCCAAAAATCACAAATTAGTAGTCATTGGAAAGAGTTTTGACTTTATTTTCTAATAAAAAAAAGGCTTAATACCTCCATTGGTCATCGTATTTGTTTGAAAATCTTAGTTCGTTCCTCAAGTTTTAAACTGTCTCAATTGGGTCATAATTTTTGTAAAAATGCACACATTTTACCCCAACCGTTAACTGATCTCAAATGACGTTAAGTTTAGCTGACGTGGTATGCTGACGTGTTGGCTTAATCCCTTCTTGGTCCTCGTATTTGTGTGAAAATCTCAGTTCGGTCCTCAAGTTTTGAACTGTCTCAATTGGGTCATAATTTTTGTAAAAATGCATACATTTTATCTCAATCGATAACTGATCTCACTGTGCAACAATTATCTTCTGCTATCAGTGGAATAAATAGCTTAAAGGCTGGTGATGAACCTATAGTTACCAAGTTGGTTCATTTGCAGAAAAGGCTGTGAAACTGATTGCACTGGTTACGTGAGTTTTTCGGTGACTTTATTTTTTGAGCCGACGAGATAATTTGTGTAAAATCCCTAAAATCCCTAATTCAAATAAACTAAATAATAAGCATTGTGCCACGTGAAACACTGCTTATTTTAAAAAATAATTCATATAATTAAATAATACACGTCAGCATGTCCTCTGGCTACCACGTCAGCTAAACTTAACGCCATTTGAGATCAGTTAACGATTGGGGTAAAATGTGTGCATTTTTACAAAAATTATGACCCAATTGAGACAGTTCAAAACTTGAGGACCGAACTGAGATTTTCACACAAATACGAGGACCAAGAAGGGATTAAGCCAACACGTCAGCATACCACGTCAGTTAAACTTAATGCTGTTTGAGATCAATTAATGGTTGGGGTAAAATGTGTGCATTTTTACAAAAATTATAACCCAATTGAGACAGTTCAAAAGTTGAGGACCGAACTGAGATTTTCACACAAATACAAGGACCAAGAAGGGATTAAGCCAACACGTCAGCATACCACGTCAGCTAAACCTTAATGTCGTTTGAGATCAGTTAACGGTAGGGGTAAAATGTGTTCATTTTTACAAAAATTATGACCCAATTGAGACAGTTCAAAACTTGAGGACTGAACTGAGATTTTCACACAAATACGAAGACCAACGAAAGTATTAAGCCTAAAAAAAAGAATCACATCATTTATAGGTGTGTGTGAAAAGTTATGATTAAAATAGTCAACAAAGATCAAAGTTGACAACATGTTATCTCACTCAGATTGCCTCTGCTGAGTGACGTCTCCATATCTGGATCCTATAGTAGAAGTTTGTGTACAAAACCTAAATTTGTTGTGCAAAGAAGGGGAAAAGCCCAAACCTTGAAGAAAGGACACAACTTACCCGTTGATGAAGAGCGGGACAGAGGCGGAAAGACGAAATGCAACGTTGGTCAAAATCGTAAGAGGGAAAGAAGGGGAAAATGGCTCCAACAAAAACCGAGAGAGCAAGAAGGAGGAAAATGACGAAGAAAAAAGTGAGAATCGTGCTTATTGGACCAACTTCGTCGATGATGGGGAGAGGAAGAACGAGACAAAGAGAGAGAGAGGGTGAGAACTTCGATGGAGAGACCCGTGAGAACAATGATGAAGAGAGAGAGTAAGAGCAATGAGTTTTTCTCAAATGAAATCACGAAACCCTTTTTTTCTTCCTAAAATGCCCTCAACGACACATTACATCTATTTAAAAAAACTTTCAAAAGGACTAATCAATACACGCTACATGACATTGTAAAAAAAGTTGACAAAAAATTGGTTGTTAAAGAAAGTTTTCCAAATTTATTAGATTGATTTCTTCCTATTAATTTATTTGTGCCTATTATCTTACTACTTTTTTTAGCCAAAAGATTTCAATTTAATATATATAAAAAAATCTTAACACGCTAAAATTTTTCAATCTGAATTATTTCTTATTATTCTTTTTTTCTTACCAGTATACTTTCAAATTATATAAAAATATGCTAAAAATATTTTTAATATAAATTTAGTATAAATTTTCGCGTTTATTCATAATAATAATCGTGATGGCACGTATTTAAATTTGATTGGCTGCATATTGATAACATTATCTATATAATACATTACTAAATTTGATTGGCTGCATATTGATAACGTTATCTATATAACACTGTACAATTAAAGAAAAACTAAACATGTCTCTATCGAAACACCTATGTTTATAATCAATGCACAATGAACTATTGGAACGATTTCATGGGAATTTTTCTTAAATTTTGAAGATCAATAAACCTTTATTTTAATTAAAAATGATTTAGTTAATTTAAATTAAAAAATTATTTAAAAAACATAATTAATGTTAATTTTTATATTAATGTGATTTAATAAGTAAGTCAACAAATAAAAATAATTTTAATAATCCACAAATAATTATAATGAATTTTAATCTAAAACTAACCTTGTTTATATCAATTTAAAAAGGAGAGTTGAGTCAATCATATCTTACTTGAGGTCGAGTAAAAAGAAGAAGAAAGAGTATGTAAAATTTAAATCTTTTTTTTACTCTTATAAATTCTTATAGTTTTTAGTTTTTAAATTATTTATTCAACTTATAAAATATTTTTAATTTTCTGTATAAATAAATTATTTTATAAAGTTTTCTTATGCAAACATTATTGGGATTTCATTTTATTTTAACAAAAACTTTTTTTATTATTTTATCAAGAAAAATTCATAAACACATGATATATATTTAAAAGTAAAACAATAATTATATATTTATCATATACGTATTATGATGAAAAAGTATATTTAAAAAAATATATATTGTTCCGGTTATGGATCGAACCAACTCCAAACCTTCACAATTTGCTTCCTACACATCCGTTCAGCCTCCAATCCTCTTCTGATCTTGGCCTCGGTTCTTCTCTAAACACGTCCGTTCACGCCTCCAATCTTCTTCTGATCTAAGCCTCGGTTCTCTAAACATGTCCGGTCGGGTATCTGCTAAAAGTGCTCCGACGCTTAAGTGAGTATACTTATCAAACGATAGAGATAGAGAGAGAAAGTGAGAGCTGAAGTAAATGCGCAGTAAATGTAACCAGCTACATCCTACCTTTAACTTCTATTTATAGATTTTGGTATGGGCCTGTGATTAACAAAACCTTAATCACGACCCAATTGCCAGCCCAATATCCTTAATCGTATTTTACCTTAATTGAGTCTTAATGGTGTCCTCCGATCTCGGCCTGACGGTTTAATGTCCTGATTTGAGTAGGATTTGTTCCATAGGCTCGTACCTCTATATTCTTAAGGCGACTTGGCGGACAGACCCTAGATCCGCACCAAACGCATCCGCCTCGGACACGTTGGACCGGACGTCTTTCATATAACGCCGTCCTTCAATCTGTTCCATAGTCTTTCATAGAAAAATAAATTATTCTATAAAGTTTTCTTATGCAAACATTAATGGGATTTCATTTTATTTTAACAAAAACTTTTTTTATTATTTTATCAAGAAAAATTCATAAACACCTGATATATATAATTAAAAGTAAAACAATAATTTTATATTTATCATATACGTATTATGATGAAAAAGTATATTTGAAAAATATATATGTACAGTTAATATCTTCTTATATTATTTTACTTCATCAAATCTTATATAAGTTCAAAAGTCATAAGTTATTAGTTTATTCTATTGATCTCTCTATACTATTTCGATTTCATGTGTTTATGCTGGATTAGGATAAGGATGAATCTTATGTTCAAATGAGATTTTTTTTTTTCTCCAGGTCAAGTAATTCAATTATGAAATAGGTGTCTTTATTTCGAAATTAAACCTCTATTTATAGAGTTCAAGAGAATCTGATCAATTAATTTACCTCTTAATGATCATTAATACCAATCTTAATCACTCATGAATAGCAGTTATCACATTAATTGCACTATAATTTTGCTCAACTGTTTCCCGCTGTAGAACTCTTTTTCACACCTCGGCCGTTCGGTCCATTCAACTCAACACACAGTCATGTCTGATCGGTCGAGTCCAACCCTATAGTAACATTATGTATATGCATATTTTGGGTAGAGTTGCTTTCTAAAATTATGTCTTTAAATGGTAAAACGAAATACTATATGTATAAAATAAACTAATTCCACTCATGCATAAGTTTTTCTTCATATAATTTGCACCAAAAGTCTCTTGTTTTATTCTCTTTTTTCAATATCAATTATAACGATAAACTTACGTGCATAAAATAATTTCACTTTCCCATTAAATATAACATAGACAAAGTTGAAAACAACATGTAAAAGAAAAAAATCCCCAATTAGAATATTATTAAATGACAACTTTTCATTAGAAAGCATGGTACTCAAAATTAAAAATTAGTCAATACATTTGGACATCATATCAAAATCAAATTTTTTAAACGTGAATTGCTAAATAAAAATAATGCACTTGATCTTTTAAAATTGTACTAAAAACATAACTTATATATATATATATATATATATATATATATATATATATATATATGTGTGTGTGTGTGTGTGTTGAGTCTCTCGATGAGGAGGTTCATCGGGGAGATACAAACATTAATGACATCTGAGCTCAACTATATAAAGGATTGACATCACTCTCTATCCAAAACCTTAAAGCAATGAGTTAATGAGTCTTTCACCTTTATATACTGTTCTACTTCCTTATTTTTATCCAATGTGAGACTTAAACTCACACATGGATTCCCAACAGTATGTATGTATATATACATAAACATACACACACGATTGTACTAGAAACATAACTTCTTTATAAAAGGTGCTTGTTGGTTATTTTTTGTGTACCTTGGTTCTTTTGGGTCAATTTCGTGGTTGTTTGATAAGTTATATAGAAATAAAGTATTTATAAATCATCTTTACTTTTTCATTAAGTAAACATAAATTTTTTAGTAAACCAAAATAAATATAAATGTCATTTTTATATAAAAATAGGAAACTAATTTATGATATTGGATTGAATTATATTTTGGTGAAAAGTGATAATTAATTCTATTGAAACCTTGTGAATTGAATATTTCTTTCCGACATAACCTATTTCAGATATAAAATGATATTAATCACTTATAAAAAAAAATACTGATATATGTTTTATCGTTGGCGCAAGTATATTTCTCGAAAAAAATTATATTAAAAACACTCCCGGGTGAGAAAAAATTGATAAAAATTTCATCAAACAATCATTATTGCTAATGCAACTATGATCTTTGCTAATCTAATCAACGACTAATTAATACCCCACTAATCTTTATCATGTGGTTTTTTTTGTCGGGCAATTTGTTCATGTAAAATGAAATTATAAACATAACCTTATCAATTTGAAGTGGTGTACGTTGCCATCGAATAAATGGATAAAATACTGCCAACTACTCCTTTTTCCTCGTGGTTTTAAAAAAACAAAATTATAAATATAGTTCATATGTTATTTTCATTTGTTTTATTTTTTATATAAAAATATATTTTATTCATTAGTTTCTCTGTTAGCGTAGGGTTTTTGTTGACCATATAAGAATTAAATCGAAAACGATTTGTCAAATAAAAATAAAGACTAAAATGTTCAGAATTTTCTTATGCAGCCATTAAAATCAGAAGTAAACAGAAGAAAAGTGGCAGTAAATATATGACCAAAATGTGATGTCTTGGAAGTTTTCAAAAGCAAGAATAAAGACATAATTTATATTTTCGAGCACGAATTAATAAACGATGGAGTATTTGTTTGATAAAAAGAATAAATGAAATGGCATTAATGCATGCATTACTTTTTTCGTTTAACCATTTTTAACAATTATGCTCATTTACCATAAAAGAGAGAAAAAGAATACTAGAACCTGATGAATGGGAAAGAAAATGAAAGGAAATAAAAAAGAAATGAAAGAAAAAGATGGTATGTAAGTAATCATAATTATTTTTTGTTACATGACAACCTTTTGGAACATTTTCCACACAAAAAGACAAGCAGATAGTTGTTTTTCCATGTTAGGGTTTTGAATAATGCAAAATTGAAAGTAAAATTTCTAAGCCAAGGGCCTATAAATAGAAATGCAAACTTAGAAAAATATACACATTCATATATCAAACTCATTAATTATATCTTCGTTTTAGCAAACATGTGGTCTGAGATAACGGATCCCATCAGAAACCTTTTTGCAAATGTTGTTCACCAGTTCATTCACAAAGACTTCCAGGAAGCAGTGGCCAAAATGACCATAATAGATGCTTTTCTCTTCATTGTATACACATGAATAGTTGTTATTACATTATTGATTGTATTATGACATCATTTTCAAAGCATTAATTATCAGAGCTTTAATTAAGTTGTGATCATCATGAAATGAGTCTGTTTTATGCAGATTGTTCATTCCATTGACAAGCTGGGGATATGGCCTCGTTTGCCTGTTTTCTTAGGGCTATTGTATCTGGCTATCAGACGTCACCTGCACCAAGAGTACAACCTCTTCAACGTTGGAACAACACCGACTGGGATTAGGTTCAACCATTCAGATTTTCCATACAGAACAGCTGATGGAAAATATAATGATCCTTTCAACGAAGTTGCTGGCAGCCAAGGCACTTTCTTTGGCAGAAACATGCTTCCTGTTGATCAGAAGAAAAAGGTCAACAATCATATATATATATAAAGCTAGTTATAATTTCATAAAATATCAGTGTTTTTACTGCTATAGTTTGTTGACTTGTTCTTATATGATTTTGTTCCTTTGATGATGGTGAATTTTGAAGGCATAGTTTTGTGTGTGTGCAGCTATTGAAGCCTGATCCAATGGTGGTAGCAACAAAACTGCTAGCCAGAAGGACATTCAAGGACACAGGGAAGCAATTCAACGTGATTGCAGCTTCTTGGATTCAGTTCATGATTCACGATTGGATGGATCATCTTGAGGATACCAAACAGGTCAATAAATTTCTAAAACCATGATAATGTTTTTTAATGTGATAATGAAGAAGATATTTAATTTAATATGTTCATGGAATTTTGATACATATCTATATATATATATATATATATATATGCAGATTGAACTGAGTGCACCAAAAGAAGTTGCAGGCCAATGCCCTCTAAAATCTTTCAAATTCTTCAAAACTAAGGAAATTCCCACTGGATTCTATGAGATCAAAACCGGATCATCGAACATTCGAACACCATGGTGGTAAGATTTCTACTGCAGTTTACCTCAGCCAAAAGTTAAAGGTTAATGTTCATAAGTTTATTATTCATACTTCTTATACTGAGTTTATGACTAACATAATTTCAGAAAAATTAGTTTTTAAATGAGGAGCATATCTCACCTATATATTATAAAAGTTTTCGATATGTACTAAGCAATGATACTGACAGAAAATTATAATTTGAAAAGGAAAGAAAAGATAACTAAGATGAAAAAAAAGGGGAATTTAAATTTAAAAAATGCAACTTCTGTGATTGTTTGGTTTTTGGGGTGCACACATAGATGCATGTAGAATATTCAATGCCTGGGGGCCGATAACGATCACATGTATATGTAACAAAATGGCGGCGAAAGATTTGTCATGATTATAATAATATTATTTTTAATAAAAGTAGTATGACACATATTACATTCATTTGACCAAAATGTTCTTAAAAAAGTGATTTTTTGTAGTTTTTTAAAAAAGAATAAAATTAAAAGTAAAGAAAGGTAGTGTTAAATAAATGTAAAAAAATTATATAAGTAAAAAGTATATTTTTCATAAATATATTTTGATCTGTTTTAAAATGATAAGGTATAATATTAGACTTTGTTAAACTGCCTTCTTTAGCATATTGGACTAATGTAAAAGTTAAAAGTAGCTGATATGAAAGTTATAGGTATAGTCTCTGAGAGAAGATGTTTAAGTTGCATGGATTTGGTTGGTGAAATAGGGATGCAAGTGCTGTGTATGGAAGCAATGGAGAAGTTTTACAGAAAGTGAGGACTTTCAAAGATGGAAAGCTGAAGATATCAAAGGATGGAAACCTTCTGCATAACGAAAATGGAACAGCAGTTGCTGGTGACATCCGCAACAGTTGGGCTGGTGTTTCAACTCTCCAATCCCTTTTCATTCAAGAACACAATGCAGTTTGTGATTCTCTCAAGGTATAATAATCATATATTTCATCATGGAAAAAACAATATTAACCAATTAAAATTTAAAAACAATCTCATTTATGAAAAGAAAATACTAACTGCATAACCTGTTTTTCATTGCACTCTTTCAGAAATATTACCCTCATTTGAATGATGAAGAACTTTATCGCCATGCAAGATTGGTGACTTCAGCTGTGATTGCAAAGGTTCACACCATTGATTGGACTGTCGAGCTTCTTAAAACTGATACTCTACATGCAGGAATGCGTGCCAACTGGTAAGCCTCTCCACACCACACAATTTTCTGACACAGTTTACATTAAACAATTTATCTACGGCTTTTTTTCTTTCATTTATATTCAAAATGTAAAATGAAGTGTTATTTATTTCTTCTTCTTTTTTTTAATTATTTTTTATTTTTCAGGTATGGACTATTGGGGAAGAAGTTTAAGGATACATTTGGACATGTTGGTGGGTCCATCTTGGGAGGATTTGTTGGTATGAAGAAGCCAGAAAACCATGGTGTCACATACTCTTTAACAGAAGAATTTACGAGTGTCTATAGAATGCACCCACTCCTACCTGATAACCTGCATCTGAGAGACCTATCTGCAACTCCTGGGCCAAACAAATCTCTACCAGTAATCAAAGAGTATGATAATAAAATCTTACCTAAACCTTTCTTTTCCCGAAGACATTACTACATCTGTTTCTATTTATAATTTATAAGAATTCTTAAACTAATTCACACCACTTAACTTGATATTGAATTCTTCAATAACTTATGTTCTTATTTTTTAGATTGATACATTTCTCTTTCCATTTAGGATGTGTTTAATAGCTATAAAGTTAGATTATCTCAATAATTTGAAGCATTTTATCATTATCTTTTACCAAAATTTCTCTTTCCTTTTGGTATTGTAGAATCCCTATGAAAAACTTGATTGGACTACCTGGAGAGAAGACATTATCAGAAATAGGAGTTGCAAGACAGCTTGTGTCAATGGGTCACCAAGCTTGTGGGGCATTAGAGCTTTGGAATTATCCAGAGTGGCTAAGAGACCTTGTACCACAGAACATGGATGGCACAGAAAGGTCTGAACATGTGGACCTAGCTGCTCTTGAAAGTAAGATATATACATACATATATATATGTAAAAGTTTAAGTAGAGTTTTAATCTTAAGATCTATCCTATATCTAGTTATTAACCCTAAAATTATGATGCAGTTTACAGGGATAGGGAAAGGAATGTGGCTAGATACAACCAGTTTAGGAGGTCATTACTGTTAATACCTATCTCAAAGTGGGAAGATCTAACTGATGATAAGGAAGCGATTAAAGTATTGGAAGAGGTATATGGAGATGATGTTGAAGAAGTTGATCTACTTGTAGGTCTAATGGCAGAGAAGAAAATAAAGGGTTTTGCAATCAGTGAGACAGCTTTTGTAATATTCCTCCTAATGGCAAGCAGGTAAAAGGAATAACATTAAAATACCAATATTCTAAAGGATTCATTGTGTGTTTTTGGAGATTGTTTTGTGAAGTGATTTTGAAAGGGAATGAATGAAACATTTATTGTGGAATTGCAGGAGGCTGGAAGCTGATAGGTTCTTCACAAGCAACTATAATGAAGAAACATACACTAAAAAGGGACTTGAATGGGTGAACACAACTGAGAGTTTGAAAGATGTGATTGATCGTCACTATCCTGAAATGACACACAAATGGTTGAACTCTTCTAGTGCTTTCTCTGTTTGGGATTCACTTCCAAACTCACCCAATCATGTTCCTCTTTACCTTCGTGTTCCTCATTAATCTGTAATTTCGATATTTATGTGTTTTGTTTGGATCTATCTTTTGTTAAGTTTGAATAAATATGTATATTTTTATCTTGTAAAACACTATGTTTCGATCTATATGTATTCAGTGTACTACGAAGAAGAAGAATGCGAGAGAAAAGGGTCTGTGAAGAAGGAAATGAACAGTGTAGGTTAAAACTGAAATGCTCAGAGAAAACCTCGGTTCATCAAATAAGTGATACAATCTCGGTTCATCCAAAAACCATATCCTTCTCCATTTTTCTAACATATGTTAAGAATAATATAATCATCAATGAGATTAATAAATCCTATGTAAGAATAATATAATTAATAACTTGTACTGTGAGGATTTTAAGATTTTCTGATACTGGGTGGCTCAACATTGACATAAATTGCTCATGTTGTATGTTACTCAGATAAATATTTTATAAACTTAAGTATACATTTTATTGCGTAATTATTATTGTTATTATTGTAATATTATGATTTATTATTTTTTATATTTTATCTAAATTTTGAAAATTTCCACATTTTAAACATCTGTTGAATTTTATAAATTTTATAAAATTGAATTACTTTTAAAAATTATGTCATTTTGAGTTTTTTTTTTATATTTTTATGAAATATCAACGCTTCATTGAAAAATTTAATGAATGAAAATAAATTCATACAAAAAATTTTAGAGATAAAAATAATTTAAAAACACTAAGATTTAACGGTATAAAAGTGAAATATAATGTAGATGTCCATTCAATTTTTTTTGAGAAATTAAGATAGTGTTTGAATTGGAGAGTGAATATGAGAGACGTTGAATGAATGAATTTGAGAAAATGAAATGAAAATTGTAGTATTGTTTGGATTAAGAAATTTAAAAGAATTGATAAAGGGATTGGAAAGAAAAGTTTACGAATAATATGATGAATATGATAGATTTAAAAGATGTTTTAATTGATAAAAGTAAATGATTATCAATTTATCTTGGTGTAGAAATGTGATATAAATTTAAATATAAGTAGTAGTAATTATATTAAAACGAAATTGAATTTATTATTTATAATAGGAAAATTAAAATTAAAAAATTATTATTATTAAAAATTAATGGAATAGAACAGAAAACCCGACAAAATAAAAACTATATAAATAATACAATAAAAAAACAGTAATTTAGTAATATGAAGGGAGTCAGAATCGATTCTTCACACAAAGGGAACGATTCTTGAACTCCTTATGATGTTGTATATCGAGATGACAACGGGTCGGGTCGAGTTGGGTATAGTATTATTTATCCATAACCCGACTCGACAAAAAAAAAATTCATTTGTTACTCGATCCATTACTAGCATGGATATTCGTTTAAAAAGTATCTGCGAGTATTTTAAGATCTGCGGATGCCTGTTGATATCCGCAAATACACGTAAATATTTTTAAAAAAATATTTTTATAAATTATTAAAATAAAATTACAAAAAATATATAAAATATAATATAAATTAAATTAAATATAAATTAAATTTTAATTTTAATTAAATTTAATTATAAAATATAAATTAATGTTAATTTTGATTAAATTTAACCTAATAAAGTATAAATCAAATTTTTATTTTTATATTTTACAAGTAACGGATATCCGCGAGTACAGATATTATAATATCCACATCCACCCGTTTATAAGCGGATATTAAAATATCCGCTGTCTGCAATCCACATATAGTAAATATCCATAAATACCAACTATAAAATCCGCGTAGGCAATTGCATGTGCATTGAACAAGTGAAGGGTAATTTCGTTTTTTGTACATTCCTACTTATCTCCCTATCAATGTCAGAATGCAAATAAGAAAAGACAATGTAATGAGTTGTTAAAATTAGGATACCATCAGCTGAAACAAACAACTATATACTCACAAATCAATCCATTTACATAGTACATATGTGGAAACTAACACACCTTAAGAAAAGACAACACCCCCTAAGAAAAGGCAAATGTAATGAGTTGTTAAAATAATAAAGAATTCATATAAGAAAATTTTTATTCATTATTTTATTTATAAATTAATTTTAATTCAAAATAAAATAATTTTTGTTTCATATAAGAAAATCTTTTGAAATTAAAATAGAAAATTTGAGTTACTAACTTTAACAAAAACCCAAATAAATTCATTATGAATACAAATAATAACATCCAAATTTTTAATATTCCTAATACTATTATAAGAATCATCATATATTTAATAGAATAGTTAAAAAGAAACTGATACAATTATCCAAATAGTAAAATATATATAAGATAGGAAAGTCTAACACATTTTTTTATATTTAAAGAACTAAAGTGCAACATGAAATTTGTTAAAAGAGCATATATACATACATATATTTTCATATAAATATATACAAATCTGACTAAAATAAAATTCTAATCTAATCCTATATTCTATCTCTATCTTCTAAAACCTGATCAAAAGAAAGTTCCTTATTTGCTCACATAATAAAAATGATCATTGCAAACAGAAGAACAAATAAACAAATAATTAATAGAAAGCAAATGATAAGCTAATTTTATCAAAAAATACACATATGATCATTTACAAACAATTTATAATTAATCATCAATAATTAACAATTCATAAATATCAAATTATTTACTCTATACTTGATCATCCGAATACATGTATTGATACCAAATTTTTGGGGCCCTACACCTAAAGATGGTGCAACAACTCATCCACACCAACTACCACACTCTGAGGTTAATTTATCAATTTATGCCCAATAAATGACCATCAGACTAAGGACATCATGCTACTCTTTACGACATAACTACCCTTCTTTACTTTAGATTAAAAGTTATTAAGAGTATTAGATTAACCCATAATACTGAGCGTCATATATCAATACATACATTATACATAATCATCTTAATGATTTCTCCTTAAAACTCTTATAGCATCATATACAATTTCACACTCACGAACCCATCTCATACCAAATTTAAATCAAATTCATATGTATCTGAGATACTTGATCTATATGCATTCAATACTTATCCAAATGATCAAATCAATTAGTATTATTGACACGATAATTGATTTGAAAATAGGTTTATAACTCAGAGTGAGTACCAATTTGCTCACTTGTGCAAGAATTTAGTTCATCTAATCAAACCAATTATCCTTAAACGCAACCAACAAATTTCATATGCTATGAACCAAATTTTAGTGAACTAAGTGACTAACTAAGTCCTAATTGAAATGAATACAAATTCCAAACACTTGGTTCCCTCTTTAGAATATTACTTATCCAAACCTCTATTTTTCACTAGAAACAGTCATTACTCTAACCTATTGTCAAACCAAAGTTCAACAGCTAATTGATTCACTAAATCATCAAGAATCAAGCACAATTCAGCAAGCATTTGACAACAAGAATTCACCATATCAACCACCAATTTCAATATGTCGCATAATACACTATCATAGAACTTAAAGCAGATGTTCATAACTGATTTCATATAATTCTACCATACCAAAACAAATTATCAAACCACTTAAAGCTTTAGAAAGAGCATCTAGCTTCCCTTACCTATGAGAAGTTTAGCTAACTTAAAAGGTCTAAACCACTTTTCCACTCAAGTAACTCTATCTGCATCTAGAAACCACAAAAATGTGATCAAAGTATGTGATTAGAACTACTAATCAACAAAGGACCTAAGACTCAAGCTATACATGCGACAATGTCATATTACATGCATTGGAAAGCAGAGAAAACAGAGAAAAAAAAATAGAAATCAACTTATTTTTTCACGAGAAATTGATTGATTGTAAAGGAAGATCTTGTCGCCATGATCACGAAGGCACTCTCTGATCTTTAAACATATGGTTCAACAACTAGAATTCTTAGAAAGAAGGAAAGAATACTCAGAAAATGATTTCTAAAAAGATGATAAATGTTTTAAGTAATAAGACTCTTTAATAAATTTCTATTTATACTCTTTTTAATATTAAAATAACATTATCTCATTATTTAAAATATTTTCTCAACTCTTAAAACTTTATTTTTTAAAATTTTTACAAATTTTATTTATTTGTTTTATTTGAGTCTCTTGAAAGAAATTAGGGTTAGTTTTATTTTTTTAGTTTCAAAATTTTGAAATGTTTTATATATCTACTTTTGTTTAATATCTAGAAACGTTTGTGGTCAGTTTTATTTCCATGATAAGAAAATATGGTTGCTTCATTAATAATTGTACTATTTTTGTTTGTATATATGGATCTGTCAAATCACTTTTTGTCATATATTCTTTTTATTTACATTTCCGACTTTTTATGATTTGATTTTTCATAAAATTTTGAAACTGTTTTGATTTAAACATCTACGTCTTTTATAATTGGTCGTATTTTGCGATAATTTACAACTTTTTTACAATGTTACATATCAACGTAAAAGGGTAACGTGGAAAAGGGTTTAGAGTTCATAATTTGTGGATTCCAAAATTACTCCTTTTATTTATCTTCCTCCATTCTCTCATATTTCTCATTTTCCTTCTTTCACCATTTTTATTCTCCCTCCATCAACGAGTAAGGTGTTTCCTTAGTATAAGGTTTGGGCTTTTTATAGTGTCAAGGTTGGTAGCATCATGAAGAGAAAGTGCAAAGAGAACAAGTGTCTCGTTCTCGCTTCTCTATGCCGGCATTTTGCCCTTTCTCCCTCTCTCAATTTTTGTTTGCGTTATTTTCCCTTCTCTCTTGCGATTTCTCCTTGCTTTCTCATTCATCTAGTGCGAGTTCGCCCATATATGTTGAAACCTTTATTTGATTATGGGTGTTTAGTACAAAAATTGATTATGTTTAATAGGCTTGAGTGTTAGTGCCTAAAAAAAAGAATCACATCACACCTCAATTATACTACTATTTTATCTTGGATTATGGTCAGTTTATAGAGAAATAAAAAAAAAGAATGAAATATGAAACTTGAAACAATAAATTGAAAGTAAACTCATTTAGAAAGATTAGAAAAATGTTGTTTTTGGAAAATTAACTGCATATACTAAAGTGGTCTAAAAATACACTTTTGAATCTACATTCCAACGAAATAAGAATCAACTCATTTGGAGTTCGATGAAGAAAGTTATGAGCAAAACAACTAGAAAAGGTCAGAGGTGGCAGAAATATATAAAACGTTAACTTTAAGGAATTAACTGCACCTACTCAGATGTCCAAAAATCACAAATTAGTAGTCATTGGAAAGAGTTTTGACTTTATTTTCTAATAAAAAAAAGGCTTAATACCTCCATTGGTCATCGTATTTGTTTGAAAATCTTAGTTCGTTCCTCAAGTTTTAAACTGTCTCAATTGGGTCATAATTTTTGTAAAAATGCACACATTTTACCCCAACCGTTAACTGATCTCAAATGACGTTAAGTTTAGCTGACGTGGTATGCTGACGTGTTGGCTTAATCCCTTCTTGGTCCTCGTATTTGTGTGAAAATCTCAGTTCGGTCCTCAAGTTTTGAACTGTCTCAATTGGGTCATAATTTTTGTAAAAATGCATACATTTTATCTCAATCGATAACTGATCTCACTGTGCAACAATTATCTTCTGCTATCAGTGGAATAAATAGCTTAAAGGCTGGTGATGAACCTATAGTTACCAAGTTGGTTCATTTGCAGAAAAGGCTGTGAAACTGATTGCACTGGTTACGTGAGTTTTTCGGTGACTTTATTTTTTGAGCCGACGAGATAATTTGTGTAAAATCCCTAAAATCCCTAATTCAAATAAACTAAATAATAAGCATTGTGCCACGTGAAACACTGCTTATTTTAAAAAATAATTCATATAATTAAATAATACACGTCAGCATGTCCTCTGGCTACCACGTCAGCTAAACTTAACGCCATTTGAGATCAGTTAACGATTGGGGTAAAATGTGTGCATTTTTACAAAAATTATGACCCAATTGAGACAGTTCAAAACTTGAGGACCGAACTGAGATTTTCACACAAATACGAGGACCAAGAAGGGATTAAGCCAACACGTCAGCATACCACGTCAGTTAAACTTAATGCTGTTTGAGATCAATTAATGGTTGGGGTAAAATGTGTGCATTTTTACAAAAATTATAACCCAATTGAGACAGTTCAAAAGTTGAGGACCGAACTGAGATTTTCACACAAATACAAGGACCAAGAAGGGATTAAGCCAACACGTCAGCATACCACGTCAGCTAAACCTTAATGTCGTTTGAGATCAGTTAACGGTAGGGGTAAAATGTGTTCATTTTTACAAAAATTATGACCCAATTGAGACAGTTCAAAACTTGAGGACTGAACTGAGATTTTCACACAAATACGAAGACCAACGAAAGTATTAAGCCTAAAAAAAAGAATCACATCATTTATAGGTGTGTGTGAAAAGTTATGATTAAAATAGTCAACAAAGATCAAAGTTGACAACATGTTATCTCACTCAGATTGCCTCTGCTGAGTGACGTCTCCATATCTGGATCCTATAGTAGAAGTTTGTGTACAAAACCTAAATTTGTTGTGCAAAGAAGGGGAAAAGCCCAAACCTTGAAGAAAGGACACAACTTACCCGTTGATGAAGAGCGGGACAGAGGCGGAAAGACGAAATGCAACGTTGGTCAAAATCGTAAGAGGGAAAGAAGGGGAAAATGGCTCCAACAAAAACCGAGAGAGCAAGAAGGAGGAAAATGACGAAGAAAAAAGTGAGAATCGTGCTTATTGGACCAACTTCGTCGATGATGGGGAGAGGAAGAACGAGACAAAGAGAGAGAGAGGGTGAGAACTTCGATGGAGAGACCCGTGAGAACAATGATGAAGAGAGAGAGTAAGAGCAATGAGTTTTTCTCAAATGAAATCACGAAACCCTTTTTTTCTTCCTAAAATGCCCTCAACGACACATTACATCTATTTAAAAAAACTTTCAAAAGGACTAATCAATACACGCTACATGACATTGTAAAAAAAGTTGACAAAAAATTGGTTGTTAAAGAAAGTTTTCCAAATTTATTAGATTGATTTCTTCCTATTAATTTATTTGTGCCTATTATCTTACTACTTTTTTTAGCCAAAAGATTTCAATTTAATATATATAAAAAAATCTTAACACGCTAAAATTTTTCAATCTGAATTATTTCTTATTATTCTTTTTTTCTTACCAGTATACTTTCAAATTATATAAAAATATGCTAAAAATATTTTTAATATAAATTTAGTATAAATTTTCGCGTTTATTCATAATAATAATCGTGATGGCACGTATTTAAATTTGATTGGCTG
Organism: Vigna mungo; assembly: GCA_036885675.1. Lineage (NCBI taxonomy): Eukaryota > Viridiplantae > Streptophyta > Magnoliopsida > Fabales > Fabaceae > Vigna > Vigna mungo. The sequence goes on along the minus strand of CP144697.1, from coordinate 17,441,144 downwards.
CATATTGATAACATTATCTATATAATACATTACTAAATTTGATTGGCTGCATATTGATAACGTTATCTATATAACACTGTACAATTAAAGAAAAACTAAACATGTCTCTATCGAAACACCTATGTTTATAATCAATGCACAATGAACTATTGGAACGATTTCATGGGAATTTTTCTTAAATTTTGAAGATCAATAAACCTTTATTTTAATTAAAAATGATTTAGTTAATTTAAATTAAAAAATTATTTAAAAAACATAATTAATGTTAATTTTTATATTAATGTGATTTAATAAGTAAGTCAACAAATAAAAATAATTTTAATAATCCACAAATAATTATAATGAATTTTAATCTAAAACTAACCTTGTTTATATCAATTTAAAAAGGAGAGTTGAGTCAATCATATCTTACTTGAGGTCGAGTAAAAAGAAGAAGAAAGAGTATGTAAAATTTAAATCTTTTTTTTACTCTTATAAATTCTTATAGTTTTTAGTTTTTAAATTATTTATTCAACTTATAAAATATTTTTAATTTTCTGTATAAATAAATTATTTTATAAAGTTTTCTTATGCAAACATTATTGGGATTTCATTTTATTTTAACAAAAACTTTTTTTATTATTTTATCAAGAAAAATTCATAAACACATGATATATATTTAAAAGTAAAACAATAATTATATATTTATCATATACGTATTATGATGAAAAAGTATATTTAAAAAAATATATATTGTTCCGGTTATGGATCGAACCAACTCCAAACCTTCACAATTTGCTTCCTACACATCCGTTCAGCCTCCAATCCTCTTCTGATCTTGGCCTCGGTTCTTCTCTAAACACGTCCGTTCACGCCTCCAATCTTCTTCTGATCTAAGCCTCGGTTCTCTAAACATGTCCGGTCGGGTATCTGCTAAAAGTGCTCCGACGCTTAAGTGAGTATACTTATCAAACGATAGAGATAGAGAGAGAAAGTGAGAGCTGAAGTAAATGCGCAGTAAATGTAACCAGCTACATCCTACCTTTAACTTCTATTTATAGATTTTGGTATGGGCCTGTGATTAACAAAACCTTAATCACGACCCAATTGCCAGCCCAATATCCTTAATCGTATTTTACCTTAATTGAGTCTTAATGGTGTCCTCCGATCTCGGCCTGACGGTTTAATGTCCTGATTTGAGTAGGATTTGTTCCATAGGCTCGTACCTCTATATTCTTAAGGCGACTTGGCGGACAGACCCTAGATCCGCACCAAACGCATCCGCCTCGGACACGTTGGACCGGACGTCTTTCATATAACGCCGTCCTTCAATCTGTTCCATAGTCTTTCATAGAAAAATAAATTATTCTATAAAGTTTTCTTATGCAAACATTAATGGGATTTCATTTTATTTTAACAAAAACTTTTTTTATTATTTTATCAAGAAAAATTCATAAACACCTGATATATATAATTAAAAGTAAAACAATAATTTTATATTTATCATATACGTATTATGATGAAAAAGTATATTTGAAAAATATATATGTACAGTTAATATCTTCTTATATTATTTTACTTCATCAAATCTTATATAAGTTCAAAAGTCATAAGTTATTAGTTTATTCTATTGATCTCTCTATACTATTTCGATTTCATGTGTTTATGCTGGATTAGGATAAGGATGAATCTTATGTTCAAATGAGATTTTTTTTTTTCTCCAGGTCAAGTAATTCAATTATGAAATAGGTGTCTTTATTTCGAAATTAAACCTCTATTTATAGAGTTCAAGAGAATCTGATCAATTAATTTACCTCTTAATGATCATTAATACCAATCTTAATCACTCATGAATAGCAGTTATCACATTAATTGCACTATAATTTTGCTCAACTGTTTCCCGCTGTAGAACTCTTTTTCACACCTCGGCCGTTCGGTCCATTCAACTCAACACACAGTCATGTCTGATCGGTCGAGTCCAACCCTATAGTAACATTATGTATATGCATATTTTGGGTAGAGTTGCTTTCTAAAATTATGTCTTTAAATGGTAAAACGAAATACTATATGTATAAAATAAACTAATTCCACTCATGCATAAGTTTTTCTTCATATAATTTGCACCAAAAGTCTCTTGTTTTATTCTCTTTTTTCAATATCAATTATAACGATAAACTTACGTGCATAAAATAATTTCACTTTCCCATTAAATATAACATAGACAAAGTTGAAAACAACATGTAAAAGAAAAAAATCCCCAATTAGAATATTATTAAATGACAACTTTTCATTAGAAAGCATGGTACTCAAAATTAAAAATTAGTCAATACATTTGGACATCATATCAAAATCAAATTTTTTAAACGTGAATTGCTAAATAAAAATAATGCACTTGATCTTTTAAAATTGTACTAAAAACATAACTTATATATATATATATATATATATATATATATATATATATGTGTGTGTGTGTGTGTGTTGAGTCTCTCGATGAGGAGGTTCATCGGGGAGATACAAACATTAATGACATCTGAGCTCAACTATATAAAGGATTGACATCACTCTCTATCCAAAACCTTAAAGCAATGAGTTAATGAGTCTTTCACCTTTATATACTGTTCTACTTCCTTATTTTTATCCAATGTGAGACTTAAACTCACACATGGATTCCCAACAGTATGTATGTATATATACATAAACATACACACACGATTGTACTAGAAACATAACTTCTTTATAAAAGGTGCTTGTTGGTTATTTTTTGTGTACCTTGGTTCTTTTGGGTCAATTTCGTGGTTGTTTGATAAGTTATATAGAAATAAAGTATTTATAAATCATCTTTACTTTTTCATTAAGTAAACATAAATTTTTTAGTAAACCAAAATAAATATAAATGTCATTTTTATATAAAAATAGGAAACTAATTTATGATATTGGATTGAATTATATTTTGGTGAAAAGTGATAATTAATTCTATTGAAACCTTGTGAATTGAATATTTCTTTCCGACATAACCTATTTCAGATATAAAATGATATTAATCACTTATAAAAAAAAATACTGATATATGTTTTATCGTTGGCGCAAGTATATTTCTCGAAAAAAATTATATTAAAAACACTCCCGGGTGAGAAAAAATTGATAAAAATTTCATCAAACAATCATTATTGCTAATGCAACTATGATCTTTGCTAATCTAATCAACGACTAATTAATACCCCACTAATCTTTATCATGTGGTTTTTTTTGTCGGGCAATTTGTTCATGTAAAATGAAATTATAAACATAACCTTATCAATTTGAAGTGGTGTACGTTGCCATCGAATAAATGGATAAAATACTGCCAACTACTCCTTTTTCCTCGTGGTTTTAAAAAAACAAAATTATAAATATAGTTCATATGTTATTTTCATTTGTTTTATTTTTTATATAAAAATATATTTTATTCATTAGTTTCTCTGTTAGCGTAGGGTTTTTGTTGACCATATAAGAATTAAATCGAAAACGATTTGTCAAATAAAAATAAAGACTAAAATGTTCAGAATTTTCTTATGCAGCCATTAAAATCAGAAGTAAACAGAAGAAAAGTGGCAGTAAATATATGACCAAAATGTGATGTCTTGGAAGTTTTCAAAAGCAAGAATAAAGACATAATTTATATTTTCGAGCACGAATTAATAAACGATGGAGTATTTGTTTGATAAAAAGAATAAATGAAATGGCATTAATGCATGCATTACTTTTTTCGTTTAACCATTTTTAACAATTATGCTCATTTACCATAAAAGAGAGAAAAAGAATACTAGAACCTGATGAATGGGAAAGAAAATGAAAGGAAATAAAAAAGAAATGAAAGAAAAAGATGGTATGTAAGTAATCATAATTATTTTTTGTTACATGACAACCTTTTGGAACATTTTCCACACAAAAAGACAAGCAGATAGTTGTTTTTCCATGTTAGGGTTTTGAATAATGCAAAATTGAAAGTAAAATTTCTAAGCCAAGGGCCTATAAATAGAAATGCAAACTTAGAAAAATATACACATTCATATATCAAACTCATTAATTATATCTTCGTTTTAGCAAACATGTGGTCTGAGATAACGGATCCCATCAGAAACCTTTTTGCAAATGTTGTTCACCAGTTCATTCACAAAGACTTCCAGGAAGCAGTGGCCAAAATGACCATAATAGATGCTTTTCTCTTCATTGTATACACATGAATAGTTGTTATTACATTATTGATTGTATTATGACATCATTTTCAAAGCATTAATTATCAGAGCTTTAATTAAGTTGTGATCATCATGAAATGAGTCTGTTTTATGCAGATTGTTCATTCCATTGACAAGCTGGGGATATGGCCTCGTTTGCCTGTTTTCTTAGGGCTATTGTATCTGGCTATCAGACGTCACCTGCACCAAGAGTACAACCTCTTCAACGTTGGAACAACACCGACTGGGATTAGGTTCAACCATTCAGATTTTCCATACAGAACAGCTGATGGAAAATATAATGATCCTTTCAACGAAGTTGCTGGCAGCCAAGGCACTTTCTTTGGCAGAAACATGCTTCCTGTTGATCAGAAGAAAAAGGTCAACAATCATATATATATATAAAGCTAGTTATAATTTCATAAAATATCAGTGTTTTTACTGCTATAGTTTGTTGACTTGTTCTTATATGATTTTGTTCCTTTGATGATGGTGAATTTTGAAGGCATAGTTTTGTGTGTGTGCAGCTATTGAAGCCTGATCCAATGGTGGTAGCAACAAAACTGCTAGCCAGAAGGACATTCAAGGACACAGGGAAGCAATTCAACGTGATTGCAGCTTCTTGGATTCAGTTCATGATTCACGATTGGATGGATCATCTTGAGGATACCAAACAGGTCAATAAATTTCTAAAACCATGATAATGTTTTTTAATGTGATAATGAAGAAGATATTTAATTTAATATGTTCATGGAATTTTGATACATATCTATATATATATATATATATATATATGCAGATTGAACTGAGTGCACCAAAAGAAGTTGCAGGCCAATGCCCTCTAAAATCTTTCAAATTCTTCAAAACTAAGGAAATTCCCACTGGATTCTATGAGATCAAAACCGGATCATCGAACATTCGAACACCATGGTGGTAAGATTTCTACTGCAGTTTACCTCAGCCAAAAGTTAAAGGTTAATGTTCATAAGTTTATTATTCATACTTCTTATACTGAGTTTATGACTAACATAATTTCAGAAAAATTAGTTTTTAAATGAGGAGCATATCTCACCTATATATTATAAAAGTTTTCGATATGTACTAAGCAATGATACTGACAGAAAATTATAATTTGAAAAGGAAAGAAAAGATAACTAAGATGAAAAAAAAGGGGAATTTAAATTTAAAAAATGCAACTTCTGTGATTGTTTGGTTTTTGGGGTGCACACATAGATGCATGTAGAATATTCAATGCCTGGGGGCCGATAACGATCACATGTATATGTAACAAAATGGCGGCGAAAGATTTGTCATGATTATAATAATATTATTTTTAATAAAAGTAGTATGACACATATTACATTCATTTGACCAAAATGTTCTTAAAAAAGTGATTTTTTGTAGTTTTTTAAAAAAGAATAAAATTAAAAGTAAAGAAAGGTAGTGTTAAATAAATGTAAAAAAATTATATAAGTAAAAAGTATATTTTTCATAAATATATTTTGATCTGTTTTAAAATGATAAGGTATAATATTAGACTTTGTTAAACTGCCTTCTTTAGCATATTGGACTAATGTAAAAGTTAAAAGTAGCTGATATGAAAGTTATAGGTATAGTCTCTGAGAGAAGATGTTTAAGTTGCATGGATTTGGTTGGTGAAATAGGGATGCAAGTGCTGTGTATGGAAGCAATGGAGAAGTTTTACAGAAAGTGAGGACTTTCAAAGATGGAAAGCTGAAGATATCAAAGGATGGAAACCTTCTGCATAACGAAAATGGAACAGCAGTTGCTGGTGACATCCGCAACAGTTGGGCTGGTGTTTCAACTCTCCAATCCCTTTTCATTCAAGAACACAATGCAGTTTGTGATTCTCTCAAGGTATAATAATCATATATTTCATCATGGAAAAAACAATATTAACCAATTAAAATTTAAAAACAATCTCATTTATGAAAAGAAAATACTAACTGCATAACCTGTTTTTCATTGCACTCTTTCAGAAATATTACCCTCATTTGAATGATGAAGAACTTTATCGCCATGCAAGATTGGTGACTTCAGCTGTGATTGCAAAGGTTCACACCATTGATTGGACTGTCGAGCTTCTTAAAACTGATACTCTACATGCAGGAATGCGTGCCAACTGGTAAGCCTCTCCACACCACACAATTTTCTGACACAGTTTACATTAAACAATTTATCTACGGCTTTTTTTCTTTCATTTATATTCAAAATGTAAAATGAAGTGTTATTTATTTCTTCTTCTTTTTTTTAATTATTTTTTATTTTTCAGGTATGGACTATTGGGGAAGAAGTTTAAGGATACATTTGGACATGTTGGTGGGTCCATCTTGGGAGGATTTGTTGGTATGAAGAAGCCAGAAAATCATGGTGTCCCATACTCTTTAACAGAAGAATTTGCGAGTGTCTATAGAATGCATCCACTCCTACCTGATAACCTGCATCTTAGAGACCTATCTGCAACTCCTGGGCCAAACAAATCTCTACCAGTAATCAAAGAGTATGATAATAAAATCCTAGTTTATAAGAATTCTTAAACTAATTCATACCACTTAAATTGATATTGAATTCTTGAATAACTTATATTGTTTTTAAGAATTGTTCTTATTTGTTTGATCGATACATTTCTCTTCCCATTTAGGGTGTGTTTAATAGCTATAAAGTTAGATTATCTCAATAATTTGAAGCATTTTATCATTATATTTTACCAAAATTTCTCTTTCCTTTTGGTATTGGTAGAATTCCTATGAAAAACCTGATTGGACTACCAGGAGAAAAGACATTATCAGAAATAGGAGTTGCAAGACAGCTTGTGTCAATGGGTCACCAAGCTTGTGGGGCATTAGAGCTTTGGAATTATCCACAGTGGCTAAGAGACCTCGTACCACAGAACATGGATGGCACAGAAAGGTCTGAACATGTGGACCTGGCTGCTCTTGAAAGTAAGATATATACATACATACATATATACATATATATATATATATATATATATATATATATATATATATATATGTATGTATGTATGTATGTATGTATGTATGTATGTATGTAAAAGTTTATGTATAATTTTAATATTAAGATATAAACGTTATCTAGTTATTAACCCTAAATTTATGATGCAGTTTACAGGGATAGAGAAAGGAATGTGGCTAGATACAACCAGTTTAGGAGGTCATTACTGTTGATACCTATCTCAAAGTGGGAAGATCTAACTGATGATAAGGAAGCAATTAAAGTATTGGAAGAGGTATATGGAGATGATGTTGAAGAAGTTGATCTACTTGTAGGTCTCATGGCAGAGAAGAAAATAAAGGGTTTTGCAATCAGTGAGACAGCTTTTGTGATATTCCTCCTCATGGCATGCAGGTAAAAGGAATAACATTAAAATACCAATATGTCTGTTATAAAATGTTACTTTGTTCTAAAGGATTCATTGGGTGTTTTTAAGTGATTTTGAAAGGGAGATTAATTATAACAATGAATGAAACTGTTTTTGTGGAATTGCAGGAGGCTGGAAGCTGATAGGTTCTTTACAAGCAACTATAATGAAGAAACATACACTAAAAAGGGACTTGAATGGGTGAACACAACTGAGAGTTTGAAAGATGTGATTGATCGTCACTATCCTGAAATGACACACAAATGGTTGAACTCTTCTAGTGCTTTCTCTGTTTGGGATTCACTTCCAAACTCACCCAATCATGTTCCTCTTTACCTTCGTGTTCCTCATTAATATGTAATTTCGATATTTATGTCTTTTATTTGGATCTATCTTTTGTTAAGTTTGAATTAATATGTCTATTTGTATCTTGTAAAACACTATGTTTCGATCTATATGTATTCAGTCTTAAATGTATTTAAGTTTGAGTGAATACTATAGTTTGTTTGTATCTTAAAATTTTCAAGGAAAAAATAAAAGTGTATGTAGTTATGTATTTTTAAAGCATGTTTGTTAAATTCTAGTCTATCTTAAACTTTGTAATTTGATTAAATAATATTCTTTGTCGATTATTTTTGTTTAGATAACTAGATACATATTTTTAAATGGAACTATTCTAGTCTATTATATAACTATGAAAACAAACCCTTAGGGAAAATCCATAAATGCACATTTTGAAAATATGACAGATGTGATCTTATTTAGTTTTTTTGTTATTACTGAGTGCTACTCTTAGAAAATTTTCAATACTGTCCACTGTGTATGGTTGACACCTGTTTTAGACCATGATATTTTTGTTATTTGTACTATATTTATTTGAAAAGATAACTATGAAAATAAAACCCTTAGGGAAAATCCATAAATTTCCCCTATGATAATTTGACAGTTGTTACTTTATTTGTTTTTTTTTTTTGTCGTTTATTACCCTTATGAAAATTCCAAAATTTTCCATTGTGCATGATTAACACTTGTTTAAATCATGACTTTTTTTTGTCTTGCACTGTACTGATTTGACATTTATCAGCTTTTGAAAATTTGAACACATAAGATGTTATTTTATTCAACCCTCTTCACAGCTCAGTTTGGAGGAGTCGTCTAAGAGTTTAGTTGCTGTATTAAATAGTGTAAATCAGTTTTAACATGAAAACTTGGAGTCTGGATAATTTATTGGTGCAGTATTGTGTTTTAAAGCTTGAAACTGAGTTATTAGACTATGGATAGTTTGGGTGTAACGAGTTGTTAGATAATGGATCGTTTAGAGATGTAATTGAATTGTTAGTGTTAAAAATACATAGCGAATAATGTTTAAATTATAGACAAAATCAAGGGATGTGAATTAGTTTATTGATTGTTAGACAGTCTGGGACGTTAGATCATCTAGGACATTAGATTGTCTAGGACGTTAAATCGTCAGGAGTATTAGATTGTTTGGAGTGTTAGATAGTCTTTGATGTTAGACCGTTTGAGGTGTTAGATCGTTTAAGATGTTAGACTGTGAGGTGTGTTAGATAATCTGAGATGTTAGTTGTCTAGGATGTTACAAATGTCTAGATTTTATAAGGTATGGGGTGTTAGACCTGTCTAAGGTGTTAGACACGTCTGAGGTGTTAGGATGTTAGATAGTCTAAGGTGTAAGACCATCTAGGGTGTTAAATGTATCTAAGGTGTTAAAGGGTCTAGAGTGTTAGATGTGTCTAGCAAAACTGACAATTTGGGGTGTCAGATATGTCTCAGACGTTAGATCGTTTGGGATGTTAAAACATGTGGCATGTTAAATGATATGGGGTGTTAGACACGTTTGAGGTGTTAGACGATCTTGGTGTTAGATCCTCTGGAATATTAGACCATTTATGATGTTAGACACGCCTAGTGTATTAGACTATCTAAAATGTTAGATCATCTTGGGTGTTAGATTGTTTAGGGTGTTAAACTATCTGGAGTGTTAAAAGATATGAGGTGTTAGACTGTTTTGAGTGTAAGATCTTCTAAGGTCTAAAACCCTAAATAATTGCAATTATATAATTTCTTCTTTCACCTATAATATATATCTCGGATATAAGTATTTCTTCTTTAAATCTTGTATTTTCTGTTGGATGCATATTATATGAAAGGTTTACCACAGTTACCAAAAATATTATGGTCCCCGTTTGTTAGATGATGGTGTGAAAACTTGAAATAATAATAATCTTACCAATTAAAATTAGAAAACACTTAATGCAAAAAAAATTTGTAAACAGTTTTGGACTGTGTATATATTATCTCATATTAGCAAAATTTACAGTGGCTAAATCACGGGTTACATTTATTTTCTGAATTATATTTTTTTTTAAGCTTTAGATATGGAATAGGTTAGAAAACAAACTTTCTAAAGTTAAAATTTACTTTTACGTGTACTATCATTTTTTCTTCTAAGATTCACGGTTGCATTAATTTTTTTAGTTTGTCACTTGTTTAAGTGTCTGAAAACTTGATTTTTTTCTAAGTTTGGATGGCCAAGTGTAGTGAATGTTCAGACGAAGACATGGATGGAAACAGAATTTTAATCCGTGACAACACAATCACTTTCTTCATTATTGAGTAAAACAAAGATTCTGAAATTATCATCTCTTCATTATTGAATAAAACAACCTATCTTTTCCCCCACACACAGTATGTCTCCTCCTTTACAGCGTAGAATCAGATATATTGTTTTGGCTTCATGTCAAAATTTCTTCAAGGCTATGGAAAAGTAGTATCCATAGGTCTATTCTTTTGGAAACATCCAACATCAAAGCCATCACAGGCTGCTCAGAAAAGCATAAAAGATTGTCTTTTCCTTAATGAAAAAAAAAAAACGAAAAATTTAGAGAAACGAGAGAGAGAGTGAGATTGAATCTGGACTTCTGAGTTGGACGAAGAAGGAAGTAACAGTGGACATTAAACCCAGAACTTACAGATCTTTGATGGATTAGAGGTACGGAGCTAAACCTTTAAGTTGAAATTGTTGGAGGGTCGGTTGTCCTTACTTACTCTGTTCCTTTGGATCATCAAAATCTTCTTTGAAAACTCAATTCACTTTAATGGATTGTTGACCTGCAAAAGATACTCTAACGCTCAAGTCAAATATGTTTCATAAAGAGGTCTCTATTGTATTAGGACAGGTCGAGGTTTTTTTTACCTGGACATTAACCCTACATTTATAGGGCTTATAGCAATCAAGCTCGTTAATTAATCATCAATGAAAGACAATCTGACTCATTAATATCTACTAATATACCTGCTAACTGCTCATAAATGACCATTATTGATCGGTATATTTCATATAGTACATAAGTCCTCCAAGCCCAAACAAACTCTTTATTGGAAGAGGTGCACAGAGATTATTAATTATGAGCTTAAGAGAGGCCGCTCACGTTGTGTTAGGGAGTCTATTTTCAATGCGCTTTAAGTTTTCATTCCTTTCTGTACCAAGCGGCGGGCTCTAGTAGTTCTCTTTGGAACTGTTCCCTAGACTAAGCAGAAAATGCTAGGAGTTCTCTTTTGAACTTTTTCCTAGGTTGAGTAGTAGACGCTAGGAGTTCTCTTTGGAACTTTTTCCTCTGCAAGAAATTTTCACTCCAAAAAATATGCGTTAAACAAAATAAGGTAAACGGTTCAATATTTTATAATATATTTTTATAATGAAAAGGTATTGGAACCTGGCAAAGCTGAACATATGTCCGAGCGGGAAGGGACTGAACCCTTTGAGTAGTTGACGCTAGGAGTCCTTTTTAGAACTTTTTCCTATGTTGATCAGAGACACTAAAAGTTCTTTCCTATGTTGTGCAGAGACACTAGAAATTCTATTTGGAACTTTTTCTCTAGGCTGAGTGGCGACTGATAGGAGTTCTTTTTTTAGAACTTTTTTCTATGTTGAAGGCACTAGAAGTTCTAATGGAACTTTTTCTCTAGGCAGAGCGGCGATTGATAGGAGTTCTTTTTTAGAACTTTTCCTATGTTGAGCGAAGGCACTAGAAGTTCTATTGGAACTTTTTCTCTAGGCTGGGCGGTGACGGATAGGAGTTCTTTTTTAGAACTTTTTCCTATGTTGAGCAGTAAACGCTAAGAGTTCTCTTTGGAACTTTTTCCTGTACAAGATATTTTCATTCACAAAAATATGCTTTAAACAAAATATTCAATCTTTTATTTTTATAAGAACCTGACAAAGTTGGACTTTGGTGGTCCAATTGACCAAGTGGTAAGGGATTGGACCTTCCTGTGGTGGATATTTTTACTCACAAAAATATGTGTTAAATAAAATATTCAACATTTTATTTTTATAATGAGAAGGCATTAGAACCTCATAAGGTTGAACGTTGGTGGTTCAATTGACCAAGCGGTAAAGGATTGAACCTTCCTGTACAAGATATGCATTAAATAAAATATTCAACATTTTATTTTTATAATGAAATGACATTAGAATCTGATAAGGTTGAACGTTAATGGTCCAATCGATTAAGCGATAAGAGATTGAACCTTCCTGTATATTTTTACTCAAAAAATGTGTTAAATAAAATATTCAACAATTTCTTTTTATAATGAGAAACCATTAGAATATGATAAGGTCGTTGATGGTCCAACTAACCAAGATAAGGGATTGAATAAAATGTGTTTCTAGTCATATATGATTGTTGCAAGACGATGTCTTTCTTTAGTTCATGGCTACGCTTGCTGACTTTGGTTGGGAGGCATGAAAATAACCGAAGGTTTGGTAATAGAACCATTTATGCCATGTTATCTAGCTTTGTATTTTATTTATTTGGCCATAATTCATTATGCTTGTAGTTATTTTAAATCATTTTGACTCTGCCACATGTCGTAGCCCACTAAGTTTTGTTGCTAGCATGCTCTCTGTTAGGTACAATTATATAGTATAAGTATTAATAAAAAAATAAGACTGAACTAAGACTGTTTTTCTTTCTTTTTATCAAACGGTGCAAAGGTTTATTGGTTTTGATGTATCTGCATAGTTGGCTTCAAAGAGCATCTTGCAATTTTTATTTTTTTTTTATATTTTCTTTGATTAAAACTGCACGGTTTTTTTTAGAGGCATGGGCTTGTTTATACAATGATTTTTAAAATAATAACAGATAGGCGTGCATTATCATATGAGTGGAATTTTTTTAATACATTATTCCCTTGGCCAGAACTTTTGGCATGAAGGTGATGATTATTCCTACAAAGTATTCTTTAATTAGTATAAGGGTTATTTCTAAACAATTATTTTAATGAATACGTGTAGAATCAAGTGTGTGTTTCTATACAATGGTGGAAGTTGTTTTCCTTACATTAATTTGATAAAACATGTGTTTCAAAATGGCTGAAGGAAATTCACAGTTGTATATTGTGAGTGGACTAGGAATGATTTTTTTGTGCAGCAATCTGCCCATGCAAAATGAATGAGACTTGCACCCCATTAAACAACCTTTTCCCTTTCTACAACATAGTTAAAAGGTCGAATTTTAGAAATTTATTGTGACCAGTACAGAGGTCCAAACATTTCAAGTTACTAGTCATTTAAAAAAATTGAGTCTACATTCCAATCCAAAAAGAATAATCTCCTTTGGAGTTAGGTGTAGAGAGCTATAAATAAAACAAGTACCAAAGGTCGGAATTGGCAGACAATGAAAAACGTTAAACTTTAAAGAATTTAAATGCATCTGATCAGATGTTTAAAAATTACGAGAGTGAGTAGTCATTGAAAAGAATTTTTAGTCTAGAATCCAACAAAATAAAAATAAATTCATTTGGAGTTCTGTAAAAAAAGTTATGAAATAAAACATTGAACAAAGTTCGAAGTTGACAACACTTTGTCTTGAACGTGTTTTTGGATTTTAGTGCAAATTGACATGTGGTTAGTTTATTTGAGATTTGATAGAATAGTCTTGATGATTCTCTAGTTTTATCGTGAATAACCGGGAGAGATTTATGTTTTATCTCGGTAGTTAAAAGGATAATTCCTTTTACCTGTGTAAGACGATAGGTGGATTCAAGTCCTGACATTTTCCTCTTTCGAGGGAATACAGATGTCTCGTTATAGGTTTCTGTCTCGTACTGAGTATTGTGCTTGGTGAATGGATGTTACTTACCAATGTTTTTACTCATAAGACCTTGAAGAAAAAGGGAGATATGTCTGAAGCTGCATGTGGAGGACGACTTTATCCACGGTCAATATGAGGGACCGGTTTTGATATATGTCTATCAAATGTAATTGTAGGATAAAACCGAGATAGGTCCAATAGCTAAGTGTGAAGGACCGGTGTCCATTAGTTGTGTGTGAAGGACAAAAACCGATAAGTCTAATATCTAAGTAAGAGGAATGGAAAATGGAGGGGGACTCGTGTTCATTTATTGTTATACGATACAATATCAGGGGATAACACTTAATTAATGTTATTATTTGATGTTTGAAGTGTGAAAATAAGTTTATTTATAATTTATGTTTCTCTATACTTGGTTAGCTCACCCTATTTATATATCTACAATGATCGTATAACTCGTGTCGTTATAAGGAGTAGATAATGTTTCAGGTAAAGCTGAAAATGTTTAGTGCGGGGATGCGTTGGAAAAACTCTATGGGACTTTTAAAATATGTATTTTAAATTGTGAAATGTGTGTTTTGTAATTCTAAACAGTTTTAAAGATTCGGTCTATATTTCAATAATTATTCTTGAAAAATTTCATGTTATTATTATGTAATAATATTAAAAGTTATGACTTTAAATGTCATCGAATATTATGGAATAAATTTTGTGACACTCTAAAAAAGGGTGTTACATAAGGTGTTAGACGTGTCTGAGTTGTTAGACCTAGACTGTCTTGGGTGTTATACCTTCTGGGGTGTTAGACTATTTGGGTTGTTAGACCGCCTAGGGTGTTAGACACGTCTGGAATGTTAGACCATCATGGGTGTTAGATGCGTTTAGGGTGTTAGATCGTTTGGGGTGTTAAACGCATTTGGAGTGTTAGACTGTCTAGGGTGTTGTACTATTTGAAAGTATTAAATTGTCCAGGGTATTAGACGTGTCAAGATTTTTAGACCGTCTGGGATGTTAGACCATCTTGGGTGTTAGATGCGTCTATGGTGTTAGACGATCTAGAGTGCTAGAGGGTCTAGTGTGTTGGATCGTCTAGGTGTTAAACACGTCTGGGTGTTAGACGCTTGATCGTCTAAGGGGTACAAGACTTAAACAACAAGATCATTTCATTTTCAATATCTATCTTTAATCGATTCATTCTTTAAATCTTCAAAACTTCTCTAAACATCATCATCATTATCAAAATTCTTTATTAAATCCTCTTCTTCTTTTTCTAGTAGTTAGACAATAGGTCGCCTGGGGTGTAACAAAGTTGTTAGACGATGTGGATGGATCGCCTTAGGGTTAGGCTGAGTTGTTAGACGATGGATTGTGTGTTATAAAATGTTTTATAATTTACTCGTGGCCTCTTAAAATGGGGTGTTAAAGAAGGCGTAGAGAGCTTAGCCTTGGAGAAGCTTAGCTGAAAGAGTTCATAGAGCTTGGTTGAAGGAGTTTAGCCATTGAGATTTGGGCTAAAGGAGGTCAACCCTAAGAGATCGGCTGAAGGACCTCGTCCTTTGAGGAGCTCTACCTTGGAGGAGCTTGGCTGAAGGAGTTCAGATAACTTGGTTGAAAGAGCTCGGCCTAGAGGAGCTCGATCTCAGGGAGCTCAGCTTATGTGAGCTCAGCCTAGTGGAAGATCAGCTTGGAGGAGCTCGGCGTGGAAGCTCAACACGGAAGTTTGGCCTGGATAAGCTCCATCTGAGGCTGCTCGACCTACAGAGCTTGATCTGGAGGACCTCAGCTTAGGAAGAACTCGACTTTGGGGGAAAGTTGGGCCAAGTGGGAGAGCTCGGTTGTAAGGGAGAGCTGACCTTGATGGAGAGCTCCTGGAGGAGAATTTAGCCTTGATGTAGAGCTTAGCTTGGAGAGCTCGAGCTAGAGAGCTTTGCTTGAAGAGCTCGGCTTGGAGAGCTTAACCTACAGAGCTCGGCCTATAGAGCTTAACCTACAGAGCTCAGCCTGGAGTGCTCAACTTGAAGAGCTCAGCCTAGAGAGGTCGGCCTAGAAGAGGTTGCCTTAGAAGAGTTCTGCTTAGATATCTCGACCCTGAGAGCTCGATTAAAGGAGCTCAAACTGGACAATCGGGCTTGGGGAATTCAACCTAGGTGAACTCAGCCTGTGGGAACTTGGCTTGAAGGAGCTCGGCTTGCAAAACGTTGGCTTAAAAGAAGCTCGGCCTAGGAGAGCTCAGTTGATGGAGTTTGGTTGGGATAGCCTAATTTCAGAACTCGACCAAGAAAAATTCAGCTCAAGAAAACTCGATTTGAAAAAACTTGAATTACTAAAACTCATGGACAACTCAACCTACAAAAACTCAGTTTGTCATAATTCGATCTAATTGAACTTATCTAAAAGAGCTAATACTAAAAAAGTCAGTATATAATTAAACTTATTAAAAGAACTAGTCATGAAAAAGTCAACCAAACATACATACAATACAATTATTTTGATAATGACAACTATAAGAATACAACTTAGTTTTTATAATATCTAATTACTTACCAATTTCACTACTTTATTATTTTTATATACAAAATAAAAACGATCGTTAACAAAAAAAAAAAATGCATGTGAGTGGGCTCACATAAACAAAGAAGAGAAAGAGATAGAAGCTTATTTGGGAGGAACAATCTTCCTTTCTTTCATTTGTTTTCTTTCGGCAATTGTGACTCCAGTACGTGACACAATTATCAAAGTTGTCATGGGCATAACATAAAGCACCAACACTCAAAATCAGAAACCATACATAACTTTTCATCCTTACACTCCGAATCCTCTCCAATTTTTTATCTTCTTCTTCTACGATCACGAGAACACAGATCCAGGATCCACTTCATTTTCACTCTTCATAGACCCAACCATCAATGTTCGTCTTCTCGGCACCGTCTAACCCTTGCCGCCCTTGCCTTCGCCCGTTCGCTTCTCCTCTCGGCGCCCCTTCATAGAGTCGCCGCGCACCCCCTCCGTTTCCGGCGTCGATGAGGACAATTCGCCTCCGATCTCAGGTAAGCCCGATCCTCTCCTCACCTTGCTCTGTATCCCCTGTTTTAATCCCTTTATCTTTATAGTTTGGTCTCTGTCAGATTCACTGCATAGAATTTTGTTTGATAATAGTTCGAATTTGGTGTGTTCCGGAACTTGTGTTTTTGGGTAGATGTGATTTTAGTTTGTACCTGTTTTTATGAATTCTGTGAGTTTTATGTGGAATCGAAGGAAGCCTTTCTAGAATGTTGGTGAGAAGACCTGTTTCCAATGGGAGGAAGGACGTTTTTGGTTGTTGGAGTGAGGTTCTGGAAAATCATTGATTGATTGTGTAACTGGTTTCATTGATGAAGTTTATTTTTGCTCATTATGGATTGTAGTGGTTGGATTAATGTAATATAATTTTGTGTTTTGCTCTATTCTTTTTATTCGTTGGTAGCATGTTTGTGATTGTTTGATTGTGAATTTTCTGGGCTTGTTTCGAGTTCATGTTCTTGCGTTTTCTGAGTTCATTTTGTGGTGGTGTGACGACCTCGGTATATATTGGATCCTCGATTGCATCTGCTGTTTCGATTCTTTTCATGTACTCTTTTGATGCTACATAGCTGCATGCAGTGGTTCAGAATATGGTTGTCTAGTTACTTTTGTTTTGATATATACACCAGGGTGGGATTTCGTGCTTCTTATCATAATCTTAGTCGTTTTGTGTTTTTATGATGCTAATGAAGGGTTGTACATGTATTTGTGTGCCTATGACTGAAACGATTGAAATGATAGTGATGTTGTGAAATATATAAATGATATTAAATTCTATATATGTGATAAATGTTGTAATTTGTGTAAGTTATATGATATAAATTGATTATATATTTAATTTCAATATTAAGAAAGTCACTCAAGAAATATGGGAAAGAAATTGTTGATAGTTTTTTATTTTGATCCAAATTATAGTAACACATTCTATACTAAGATTTTGGTCAATTAACAAATTATAAAATTTAATAAAGCTCATTTGTTAAGTTTGTTTAATTATCATTTATAAGATGCATGAGACGATAAATAGATATCAATAACTCGTATATTTCTCCATGAACATTAAATGATGATAAATATCTTATTTTTTCTTTTATAATTTTTTTATTACATGTATTACTATAAGATTTTGTCATTGGAAAATTTCACCAACTTGACTACCAATATTTTGTTACAAAAATCTTTCTATGACAACAAAAGCAAAATCAATAGAGTTCATTATACATGGTCTATGACCATCTAACAAATTTTTTTATAACCATCTAATTATAAAACTGAGATAAAGTTTTCATTTAAATTTATGAATAAAATAATAATTTAATATGATATTAAAAATATGATACCTATTATTTTACATGGTGGTGAATACGATATAAATAATATCATTAGAATTAAATTTGGATATTCTAGAACTGTCAGATTCTCTTGTGACAAAATAAATTTCAGTTACTGATTTGGTCGTTATATAAATAAATTTTATTATAGTTGCTATTTTGACAATTTTTTTTATTGTAACAAAGATTATATTATTTATATCATATTCATAAAATAAAAGGTATCATCTTTCCAAGATCAAATCAAAATACTATTATATTTATAAATTTAAATGAAAACTTTACTTCAGTATTTTTTTAGTAGTTCACTAGATTTATAATTAGATGGTTGTGAAAAGAAATTGTTAGATGGCCATAATCCATGTATAGTAAATTTTATTAATTTTGCTTTTGTTGTCATTGAAATATTTTCATAACAGAGTCTTGATGCCTAGTTTGTGCAATCTTCTAATTTACCAAATTCTCTAGTAGTATAATATAATTAAAAAAAACTATGTAAGCAAAAATAAAGATATTCATTATAATTGAATGTTCATACGAAATGAATGAGTTATTGATCTTTATTTATAGTCTTGCATGAGCTAATTAAATAAACTTAATAAATAGAAGTCATTAAATTTGGTAATGTGTTACAAAATTTCATCCTGGAATGTGTTATTATAGTTTTATCGAAATAAAAGAATAATTATCAACATAATTTTTTTTCACATTTCATTGATTTTTTTAATATTTAAATTGAATAGTATATATGTTAATAATGTATCATAATAGTATCATTTTCATTTTAAAATTCTAAGACATAATGTTAATAAAGACCCTAATCAACTGTAAGCCTAATTCATTCATAATGTAAGACATATGACTTGTTCTTTATCAAAAACGAAACAATATTGTTGAAAATTTTTAATTAATTCATGAAAGTTTTATATCCATGAAAACTAGTTCTACTAGTAATATAATAAATGAAATTACAAAATATCTTAAACTTAATTTAGAATACAGTTGGCGTTATTAAATTTATACCATTGAAAAATACAATTAAATTATTACTGCATTTAATCAAATATACAAATTTTTGAACATTAATACTAAGACTATGTCAAGTCCAAAAATAATTCCAGTTAGACTCTCAAGTGAATTGTACCATCACATAACACCTAAACACACTAATTGAAAAAGTTGAAATGCACATTAGAAAAATAAATTAAAAATTGGTTTAGACTAATTAAAAGAATTATAGTAAAATTAAAAAAATCAAAAACTAAAAATTATTCCAGAATTAAGAATTCTGTAATAAATTTGATTAAATGGAATTATTAATGTTAATATTCAATAATTAGTGTATTTGATTAAATACAATTATAATTATAATTTTATTTTTCATGAATTTAATAATGCACCATGTTTTATAATTTAAGTCTTAGATATTTTGTAATTTCAATTATTATGTACGAAAATTGCTTTTTAAGAATATAATTTTAACACACTTCCAATAATTAATTAAATGTTTTCAGTAATATTGTTTTAATTTTTGAAAAAGAACTAGAAGTATGTAGCTCAAGCTTTACAAGCATGGATTATGTTTATGATTGTTAGGGTCTTTATTAGCATTTATGTTATGTTTAAGTATTTAAAAAAATGTACTTAAAATTATTTATTCTTTAAAGTTAAATTGACTATATATATATATATATATATATATATATATATATATATATATATATATATATATATATATATATATATATATATATATATATATATATATATATATTCAATTTGAATATTAAGAAAGTTATAGTAACATTAATCTAGAATAAAATTTTGTTCAACTAACAAATTACAAAATTTAATAAAGCTGATTTGTTAAGTTTTTAAAAGATACATGAGATTATAAATAAAGATTAATAAAGCTGGTTTGTTTAATCAACAAATTACAAGCTGATTTGTTTAATTAACAAATTACAAGCTAATTTGTTCAATTAACAAATTACAAAATTTAATAAAGCTTTAATCAGTTAAAAAATTAATCTAATTGATTTTTATAGAGAATCGGACCTAATCTATTAAGAAATTAACTTAATTATCTTATATATATATATATATATATATATATATATATATATATATATTATAACTTGTTTCAATTACAAAGTACATTCTATTTTTCTGACCAAAAGTGAAAAAAAACACAAGAAAACTTTAAAGAGGTTGTCTTGAGACATTGTTGGAGTATCAACCAAACATTTTGAAGAATCTGAAAGATTTAGAAGGTTCCAAGAAGAAAGGAAGAAAGTGGTTACAAGTTTCCAAGAGGACTGCGGTGGTTTTCATATGTGAGATCTGCACATAGTGTTGTATCCAGATTTTGTTTTTTTGGTATAAATTTCGTAGTTGTCTTAGCTAAGGAGGCAAGGTTGTGAGAGAGAGTGTTGGTTGAACCTCTTTTGTTTGTAATTCTTTGTATTAAAGTGTGTAAGGATACATTTGAAAGTTTTTTTTTTGTATTCTTGACCTTTGTAATATTATAGAATTTTTTCGATTCAGGTTGTTGAAGAAGAATTAGATATAGATTCAAATTAAGAGTCCAACCAATATAAAATTATTATATGATCTTATTTAAATTTCTGCATTTTCTTTTATTGATTAAAATATTTTATAAACAAGTTTCAAGAACTTAAGTTTTTCAAAGAAATGTTAAAAGCTATTTTAAATCCAATTTATCTCTTCTTGAATTTAGATGGACATGAATGTTAATAAAGTTTCTAATAAATCATAAACATACTTCATGCAACGTGGAAAACGTATGCTTTTTTTTTAAACAATATTATTAAAAACTTTTAATTAATTCATGAAAATATGCTAAATTTATATTCATGAAAATCAGTCAATGTACATAACAATTGAAACTATAAAATATGAGATTTAATTTAGAACACAAGGAACATTATTAAATTCATGCCATATATTTCCTACCCACAACTCTATATATATTAGTAACATAAAAAACTTGTAACTCGTCACATAGTCTCTATTTTGGTGTGCTTTTCATTGTTAATAGCACTTCTTTTGGATCTAGTTTAGTTTTAGTTTTTCATTTTTACGAAATTTGTTACTTTTAGAGAGTAGATTTCCTAGTTTTTTACAAATTTATGTTAATAGAGTATTTTTAGCTATAATTTTAGTTTAATTCTAATTTCCATTAATTTCATGCTTAGTAAATAATAAAATAGATTTAATTCTTAATTCTGGAGCAAATTTTAGTTTGTGATATTTGTTAATTTTACTCTAATTATTTTTATTAGTCTTAGTGAATATTTAATTTAATTTTCTAATGTGCATTTCAGATCTTTCAATTAGTGTTTTTAGGTGCTGTTATGTGATGGTACAATTCACTTGTGAGTGTAGCTTGGATTATTTTTGGTGTAGTGACATTATGTGCAGTGAGCAACGTGGCAACACATGAGAAGTTGCTGCCAAGGCCACTTGAAACCTGTTAATCCTGGAGCCGTGACTTGTTATCAGTTGTGAAAAAGTCCATTGGACAGATTTGCAAAGTTGTGTTGACCTGGAACAGCCTGTGAAGAAGTTGAGCTGACTGGTTGACTCGCCACCTAGAGAACCTGGAAACACATTTGCAAAGGCTGGAACAGATTGAACATGATGTTGACCTGTAACTAGCAGTTAACGTGACTAGCTATGGACTATTCCAATTAATAGGTTTCTTCCTAGGCTAGAGTATAAAAGACTAAAATCAGAAAACTTAAAAGAGTTTGTTTACAATTCAGTTCACACAGTTTTGGAATTTTTTTAGTTAACTATGTTATTTTAGTTTCTAGGTTAGGTTAGAATTAGGATTTTCAATTCACTCATTTCTTTTATTAAATTCTTTGTTCCATTAATTAATTAGGATCATTATAAACATGTCTTCTTCCAGATGCTTTCCACTGCTCCACCGCCACAGTTCTCACACACTGCAACGCACCGATCACACTCCCACTCAATCTATACTGCAAACTCACTACGGTCACACTTATCTGATTTTAAAGATATATTTATGGATTACGTCTTTCATTTATCCATTTTTAACAATTATCTTCATTTTTCTATAAAAGAGAGAAAAAGAATGTTCAAACCTGATGAATCATGAACCGAGAAAGAAAACTAGAGGAAATGAGAAAGATATGCAGGACAAAGATGTTTGGAAGTAATCAAAATTCTTTTTGTTATATGATGAAATTCTGTAACATTCTCCACACAAAAAGACAAGAAAATAGTTGTTTTTCGATGACCACGTGTGGTGAGTTCAGCCTCATGCCAGATGCAAAAATGAAAATAAAACTTCTCAGCCAAAGCCTTTAAATACAAACGCAAACTTAGAAAAATATACACATTCATATATCAAACTCATTAATTATATCTTCGTTTTCGTTTTAGCAAACATGTGGTCTGTGATAACGGATCCCGTCAGAAACCTTTTTGCAAATGTTGTTCACCAGTTCGTCCACAAAGACTTCCATGAAGCTGTGGCCAAAATGACCATAATAGATGCTTTTCTCTTCATTGTATACACACAATTCCTTCTACATCGTATTATCATAACATGAATAGTTGTTATTACATTAGTGATAGTATTATGACATCATTTTCAGAGCATTAATTATGAGAGCTTTAATTATGTTGTGATCATCACGAAATGAGTCTGTTTTATGCAGATTGTTCATTCCATTGACAAGCTGGGGATATGGCCTCGTTTACCTGTTTTCTTAGGGTTATTGTATCTGGCTATCAGACGTCACCTTCACCAAGAGTACAACCTCTTCAACGTTGAAACAAAACCAACGAAGGTTAGGTTCAACCATTCAGATTTTCCATACAGAACAGCGGATGGAAAATATAATGATCCTTTCAATGAAGTTGCTGGCAGCCAAGGCGCTTTCTTTGGCAGAAATATGCTCCCTGTTGATCAGAAGAAAAAGGTCCACAATCATACATATATAATGCTAGTTATAATTTCATAAAATATCAGCTTTCTACTACTAGATGAACTTATAGTTTGTTGACTTGTTCTTGTATGATTTTGCTCCTTTGATGATTGTGAATTTTGAAGGCATAGTTTGTGTGTGTGCAGTTATTGAAGCCTGATCCAATGGTGGTAGCCACAAAACTACTAGCCAGGAGGACATACAAGGACACAGGGAAGCAATTCAACGTGATTGCAGCTTCTTGGATTCAGTTTATGCTTCACGATTGGATCGATCATCTTGAGGATACCAAACAGGTCCTTAATCTATGACACTGTAACCAATTTCTAAAACTTATTTCAATATTACTTTAAAAAAATTTATATTTGTCTACTAAAAATATCTGCACATAATGAGCTTTTTTATTTAGATATGCAGTAGAAGATATTTAATTTGTTCACGGAATTGTGATACATATATGTAGATTGAACTCACTGCACCAAAAGAAGTTGCAAGCCAATGCCCTCTAAAATCTTTCAAATTCTTCAAGACTAAGGAAATTCGCAGTGAATTCTATGAGATCAAATCCGGATCATTAAACATTCAAACATCTTTGTGGTAAGATTTCTACTGCACTTTGCCTGAGCAAAAGTTAAAAGTTAATGTTGATAAGTTTATCATTCATACTTCTTATGACTAACTTAATTTCAGAAAAATTAGCTTTTAAAATGCGGATTATATCTCACCTATATATTGTAATAGATTTCGAAAGAAATGGAAAAAGGTTATTTGACATCAATTTGTCCTTTCGGAATGTACTTAGCAATGATACTGACAGAAAACTTATAATTTGAAAAGTAGAATTTAAATTTAAAGACTGCAACTTGTGTAATGGTTTGGCTTTTGGGTGCCCACGTACATGCATGCACATATTCAATGTAAGGGGACACGATGATGATCACAGGTATCTGTACAAAATAAGAAATATTAATAAAACTTTGGACTTCAAAGGGTCGGCGAAAGTTCTGTGATTTGGTTATACTTAGGTTGTCTTACACTGTGTCAATATCTTTGGTGGGGTGGTTTTGACAGTAATCGCTTATATTGTGACTCAAGTGTACTTTTTGAGTTTATGAACACACCGAGTTGCTTAAAAAAAAAAAGGACATTTCCATTGAGTGAGGATTTGGTTGGTGAAATAGGGATGCAAGTGTTGTGTATGGAAGCAGTGGAGAAGTTTTACAGAAAGTGAGGACTTTCAAAGATGGAAAGCTGAAGATATCAAAGGATGGAAACCTTCTGCATAACGAAAATGGAACAGCAGTTGCTGGTGAGGTCCGCAACAGTTGGGCTGGTGTTTCAACTCTGCAGTCCCTTTTCATTCAAGAACACAATGCAGTTTGTGATTCTCTCAAGGTATAATAATCATATATTTCATCATGGAAAAAACAATATTAACCAATTAAAATTTAAAAACAATCTCATTAATGAAAAGAAAATACTAACTGCATAACCTGTTTTTCATTGCACTCTTTCAGAAATATTACCCTCATTTGAATGATGAAGAACTTTATCGCCATGCAAGATTGGTAACTTCAGCTGTGATTGCAAAGGTTCACACCATTGATTGGACTGTCGAGCTTCTTAAAACTGATACTCTACATGCAGGAATGCGTGCCAACTGGTAAGCCTCTCGACACCACACAATTTTCTGACACGGTTTACATTAAACAATTTATCTACTGCTTTTTTTTCATTTATATTCAAAATGTAAAATGAAGTGTTATTTATTTCTTCTTTTTTTTGAAATTATTTTTTATTTTTCAGGTATGGACTATTGGGGAAGAAGTTTAAGGATACATTTGGACATGTTGGTGGGTCCATCTTGGGAGGATTTGTTGGTATGAAGAAGCCAGAAAATCATGGTGTCCCATACTCTTTAACAGAAGAATTTGCGAGTGTCTATAGAATGCATCCACTCCTACCTGATAACCTGCATCTGAGAGACCTATCTGCAACTCCTGGGCCAAACAAATCTCTACCAGTAATCAAAGAGTATGATAATAAAATCCTAGTTTATAAGAATTCTTAAACTAATTCATACCACTTAAATTGATATTGAATTCTTGAATAACTTATATTGTTTTTAAGAATTGTTCTTATTTGTTTGATCGATACATTTCTCTTCCCATTTAGGGTGTGTTTAATAGCTATAAAGTTAGATTATCTCAATAATTTGAAGCATTTTATCATTATATTTTACCAAAATTTCTCTTTCCTTTTGGTATTGGTAGAATTCCTATGAAAAACCTGATTGGACTACCAGGAGAAAAGACATTATCAGAAATAGGAGTTGCAAGACAACTTGTGTCAATGGGTCACCAAGCTTGTGGAGCATTAGAGCTTTGGAATTATCCACAGTGGCTAAGAGACCTTGTACCACAGAACGTGGATGGCACAGAAAGGTCTGAACATGTGGACCTAGCGTCTCTTGAAAGTAAGATATATACATACATATATATATGTAAAAGTTTAAGTAGAGTTTTAATCTTAAGATATATCCTATATATCTAGTTATTAACCCTAAA
Organism: Vigna mungo; assembly: GCA_036885675.1. Lineage (NCBI taxonomy): Eukaryota > Viridiplantae > Streptophyta > Magnoliopsida > Fabales > Fabaceae > Vigna > Vigna mungo. The sequence continues at coordinate 17,415,483 of CP144697.1, read as the reverse complement.
ATTATGATGCAGTTTACAGGGATAGGGAAAGGAATGTGGCTAGATACAACCAGTTTAGGAGGTCATTACTGTTAATACCTATCTCAAAGTGGGAAGATCTAACTGATGATAAGGAAGCAATTAAAGTATTGGAAGAGGTATATGGAGATGATGTTGAAGAAGTTGATCTACTTGTAGGTCTCATGGCAGAGAAGAAAATAAAGGGTTTTGCAATCAGTGAGACAGCTTTTGTAATATTCCTCCTCATGGCAAGCAGGTAAAAGGAATAACATTAAAATACCAATATTCTAAAGGATTCATTGTGTGCTTTTGGACATTGTTTTGTGAAGTGATTTTGAAAGAGAGATTAATTTATTGTGGAATTGCAGGAGGCTGGAAGCTGATAGGTTCTTCACAAGCAACTATAATGAAGAAACATACACTAAAAAGGGACTTGAATGGGTGAACACAACTGAGAGTTTGAAAGATGTGATTGATCGTCACTATCCTGAAATGACACACAAATGGTTGAACTCTTCTAGTGCTTTCTCTGTTTGGGATTCACTTCCAAATTCACCCAATCATGTTCCTCTTTACCTTCGTGTTCCTCATTAATATGTAATTTCGATATTTATGTGTTTTATTTGGATCTATCTTTTGTTAAGTTTGAATTAATATGTCTATTTGTATCTTGTAAAACACTATGTTTCGATCTATATGTATTCAGTCTTAAATGTATTTGAGTTTGAGTGAATACTATAGTTTGTTTGTATCTTAAAGTTTTCAAGGAAAAAAATAAAAGTGTATGGAGTTATGTATTTTAAAGTATGTTTATTTATTTCCCTTGTTAAATTCCAGTCTATCTAAAACTTCTTGAAATTTGATTAAATAATATTCTTTGTCGATTATTTTTGTTTAGTTAACTAGGTTTCATATTTTTTAAATGGAATTATTTTTATTAATTTACAATTTTATTACGCATTCAAAGAAGAAACATAAAAATATTATTACTTTATTTTATTACCTCAAATGTATACATGATTCATTATTAATTATACATAGTCATTAAACTTTTATAAACAAGTTGTATGTTAAATACGAAAATACTAATGTAGAAAGAAAAGACCCACTTAGTATTACAAGAAATTCTAAATAAAAGTTTTAATCTAAACTTTAAAATCAACTTATGGGTATTAAGGAGATGTAAATAATTTAAATTTAAATTTCTTTTTAAAGGAATAAAAAATAAATAAAATTATTATATTATTTATGACGTAATTTATTTTGGTGATTTTAGTGGACAAATTGTTTATTCTAATGTTTGATTAAAAAAAGTTTAATGAAAGATTCTAACTTTACTGAATTTAAAAGGTTTACTTTAAAAGACTTTTAAGGATAAAAAAGGAGATGAATTCATTTATAGAAAATTAAAAAAAAAAAAAAACAACATAAACAAGCATACTGTAAGTTGAAAATAAAGATGGAAAGACAATAAAAATGAAAGGGAGAACAAAGGAGGTCATGCCACTTGGGATACTAAGTGTTAGTGTAAAATGTTAAGTGGAAAGACAATAGAAATGAGAGGGAGAATAAAGGAGGTCATGCAACTTGAGATACTAAGTGTTAGTGTAAAATGTTAAGTATATTGATTGAGAGACGTAGCAAGTGATAAATATTGATATTTTTCAAGAAATTTGTATAATACTTGACAACTCTTACAATTCATAACTTAATTAGATACAAAGATCACATAAACACAATAGAAACTCTTTTTTATAGCTAGTGTGCAATAGAAAATTAACATAGAATATTTACAATTGTCAATACTAGATTTCATCTACTTTATTCTCACGCATTCACAAATATCTCAATTCCAATTTCATGTCAAAATCAACTCATAACTTTACTCAAGTCTTAAGATTACTATGAATCGTGTTCTATCCTTAGATATAAGCTTCATTAGATATTTAATTTTAGTGATAGGTTTAAAAGACATTTTCCAACATCTTAAGAACTACAATCAAGCAATGGGTGATCAAATCACAAAAAGCATTAAGCATAAAAATCAAATACTAACAAAGAAATGGAAAAACATATGTATTTAACATCATAAAATACGCAAGATTTAATTTGTTACATCTAATCTCAAAAATAGACTTAATTCTCCATGGTGGAGAACCTAGAGTTTATAAAATGAAGAGATAGGAAAGAAATAGAAACCAAAGAGAAGATGTAAGCTTTCTTCCAAGGTTCTTAGTAGTTGCTTCATGCTCCAATTGCACCTCTCATTCGCTTCTCCATCTCCAAACTGCAATTCATCTTCCTCTTCAACTCCAAAAGGGAAAAAATCACCATGGTTGAAAGAGGAGACCTAAGGAGAATAGGGAAAGCTTTCCAACACCTCAAACAACCTCCAAGAACCTCTCTCAGATGCCCTAGGTGATTCTATTTGTGTAGAATGAGGAATCCCCCTATACCCTCAACAATGTCATTACTCAACATCATATCAATATTGTCGAGTGCAACCAAATAAACTACAAAACAATCTTCTTTGTAGAAGCGTTGCCTAGCGTTGAGCTCCCCTACAACACTAGTTGCTTGTTGATTGTGCAATGTTGGGCGCGATTTTGGTGACGCTTGACACATGCATTTATTTTCTTCTCATTAATCTTTTCTTGTCCAAAAAACATGTTTCCTTGAGTTCAAGTATGTTTTCATTTACCATAAATGTTTCTTATTCACTTAATATAGATATTAGAGGCAAAATAAGATAAACATGAGGATAAAGCAAAGTAAAAACTAAGAAGCGTTGACTTTATTCACTACAACAAACTCAAGAACTTTTACTTTTTTTTTTCTTTTTTTGGTTATATACCTAATAATGACTCCTTGAGATACATCATCACCTGTTAATAACTCATCATCTCTTCTTAAATCATTTTTTTCACAGTCCTTCATATTCACAATAGTCTTTCTAATCGTTTGATCTTGTTTATTAAAACTTAGTCGAAATGGTGAACTGTTAAAAATAAGTTTAGAAAAACAATTAAAACTTCCACAATGAAATTATCTAAACATCATACACATTCCAAAATTTGATTCCAAGAACATTCATTTCGTAGTCTTATGAATGAAATATCTATTTAGATATAGTTTGGACTAAGTAAAGATTAGGTGTAGTTTTTTGTGATATATAAATATTGTGTTTTAATTCATTAAACTGATAGTTGATTTTTCTTTTGAACAAAGATTGGTATATGAAGTGATATATATTATTTTTTAACTATTTATTGTAATTATGATTGACTACCTCTTGAATTTATATAAATTGAAATTTCTGTTTAAAAAAAATACACATATAATATCGGTTCATAAAATATCAATGTATTATATCTAATCCAAAAGATATATTACATCGACTGTTATATATGGATTAACATTATAGATAGTGAAACCTTATTATTGTAATAATGTACACAAAATTAATATTCTTACATCATTCATATTTATATCATAATTTTAATTGATGTAATAATTTATAAATAACCAATATAAAATGTACTTTCTCTAATAATAACTAATAAGTAAATGAGTTTTTATATTCAACTTTTTCATTTATATATAATGTAAAACTTAAACGTAAATTTAAATTTCTAACAATTACAAATTTGAAAAAAAAAATACATTTAACTCATTTTTTAAATAGTAGTTAGTTGAATAATGGAAAAGACTTCTAAAACATAATTGATATTATAGTTGAAGGTAAAAAATTAATCCTCATTTTATCAAACACTTCTAAATATGGGAGGTAATTTATTGAGGTGTTAGAATTATCGTGAAAGAACAAGGAAAATGAATTATAGGTTATCTACTACAACTTTAATTTTCGAAATGGAATTATGAAAAATTTATTTGGACATGTATTTAAATAAAGAAAAAAAACTCAACAATAAAAGTTTATTTTTAGATCGAATATTACATTCATTAATTTTTTTATATGTGGGAGAAATGGATTAATTAGCTTAATTCTTGACAATAAATGTCTTAAGAATTGTTATTGGGATAATAGTTTATGTTAGTGTATAATTTTTGTTATTTAGTCCACTATTTTTAAAAACAAATTTATTAATATTATGCATGCATATTTATTTTTATTTATTTATTGTGTAAAATGCAATTATAATATTGTCTATAGAGTAGTATCAAGTTCGGTCAAGAAAAAGAGGAACAAAACAATTATACAAGCATGGAAAGTGTAAAAACATAAAAAGTATGGGAATAATTTTGGCCATTGAACTAGATCTAGGTGTTTTAAAATAATTTTTTTTTAATTTTTCTCTCATTTTTCTACAATATTTCCGGCCAAAGCTAGCATGGGTGACTAAATATAGCAATACCCTTTTTGTGTTTATTATTTTATTTTTATTTTTGTGAATATAAAAAAACAAAAAATAAAAGAGTTACTAAAGACATAACAAGAAGAGAAAATACTTTCACTCATAAAAATAGTTCTTCATTTTTTATTTTATTTTATACTTTTTGCACTTGTAAAACATTAGTATCCATGTCCTTTATTTTTTTTGTAATATCATGGTTCAAATAATAATCATAGTTTAAATTGAAACTTGATCTAAATTAAAATTTCAATCATGTTTATAGAGTAGCTTCAAGTTTGGCCAAGAGAGAGAGGAACAAGACAATTATACAAGCATGGAAAGTATAAAAACATAAAAAGTATTAAAATATTCTTGGCCATTGATCTAGATCTAGATTGTTAAAATAACTTTTCTAATTTTTTTCTCATTTTTCTACAATATTTTCGACCAAGGCCAGCATATAGACAAGCAAAATCAGATGTACACTTAAAAAAATTTAACATAAAAACCAACATAGAAAAAGTGAGTGTTTCAGAACAATGTAAAGGAACAAAACAAAGGAGTTCAAGATGGAGTTCACCCAAGTTTCCTTGTGAAAACTTTAATTAAATTAAATCAATTAAAGAAGAAAATTTTTCTAATATTATATTGTTTGTGAAAAAAAAAATATATATATATATATATATATATATATATATATATAAATTTAAGTTTAAATATTTAATAAAAACTAATAATTCAATTATTAAAATTAATTGGTGAAACAAATTAAGGTTAAATATGTTTTTAGTCCTTATACTTTGGGCGATTTTGGTTTTAGTCCATTTTCAAACTAAGGGTACAATTTAGTCCTTCAATTTTGTTTTAGTCTTTTTTATCAAATTTTTTTAACTTTATGTGTTGTTTCAAGCACGTTTCATTATAGTATTGGATTCTTTACCCTGTTTGACATATTTTTGTTTCAATGTTAAAAAAAAAATTGGTAAAAATGACTAAAACCAGAGTTTTCTAAAGTTGAAGGACTTTATTTTTTATTTAATTGAAATTAAAAAGTTAAAAAAGTTAACATTATAATTTAAAATAATTAGTATTTTATTTTATGGTTCTATAAAAAAATTACAAAAAGTGAAAATCATAAAAATAAAATTCAATATAAGAGTAGTTTAAATTGAAAAAAAAAATCAATTTCCAAATACAAATAAACATTGAATTTGATTTATAATCTTATATCAACTCCTTTAAATAAAATAATTTGCCCAAATAATCTACCAGCAATGTAACACCAAACAAAAATAAAATAAAAATGATATAAAATAAAATAAAAATGATATTTTACACCACTGTGACACAACAAAATACGACTTCTTTTTTTACTCTAATGACACATGAATCCAAAATTACCTAAACATATTGTGCCAAATATTTATGTAAATAATAGAAGTTTCTTTTTTCATATGTTATCATTTAGTTCTTTGGAAATTGAATTCTGAATTGTGATTGAAAAGAAAATAGTAAAAAAAAAAGAATTTGGTTCCTTTAAATTGAATTATGAATTGGTTTTTTCTTTTCTTTTTTCCTTTAAAAAAGGAGGAAAACATTTCTTGAAATAAAAATTAGTAAAAAATAAGCATAATTTTACTACTTAAAAAATATACATTAGCACTATGTGTAAATATTTTGGAATAATATCATTTTTAAATAATTTTTGTATTCATGTGTATTATTTGGGTGAAAAATCACACAATACCATCCCAATAACTCAAGCTAAACTAAAAATAACTCCAAGTTAGATACTCCTAGAACCACTGGGATGCATTGGTCATGCTGTCCTAGAATTTAGTCTCCATTGTAAGCATCTTCAAATATATTTTCTATAGATAATCAGATTGAAATAAGAGAATATAACAATAAACCATCAATCTTTCTAATGAAATGTAATTGTAAACATAATCATAAATTGATAAATCTATAATCAAATACGTACCTGGTTTGTTGCAGCATTAAAAATCTTTTCTTCAAACCTTTGAGCAATCTTATGAAGTTCATGTAATGTTTCTTGATCAGAAATAGAAATATGTCCTTTTAAGATGTCCGTTCTATAGAAAAAAAAAAAAGTGATTTAATAACTAAATAATACCAATGATAGAAAACTTATGGTCAATAGACAATCCTAAATTGCTATAAGCTTGTTAAAATGGAAAAAAATACCTTATTGAAATCATACACATGTGCAGAACAAAAAACAAATATAGTATAATGGATAATGGAGTGGAGATTGATTTGATAATTTGCATACTAAGTACAAATATGATGATTGAATGACTGAAAATAAAGAAAAAAAACAAGAATACACAATTCCATAAAGAGTTACTTGGAGCATAAAAAGAAAAGAAAATACTTTTGCTCATAAAAATAATTCTTATTTTTTATTTTATTTTATACTTCTTGGACTTGTAAAACGCTACTATCCATGTTCTTTATTTTTTTTGTAATATCATAGTACAGATAGTAATTATAGTTTAGATTGAAATTGGGTCGTCTAAATTAAATTTTCAATCATGTCTATAGAGTAGCATCAAGTTCAGCCGAGAAGGAGGAACAAGACAATTATACAAGCATGGGAAGTGCAAGAACATAAAAAGTATGAGAATAATCTTGGTCATCGATCTAGATCTAGATGTTTTAAAATAACCTTTTTAATTTTTCTCTCATTTTTCTATAGTATTTTTGGCCAAGGCTAGTATGGGTGGCTAATTATAGCAATTCTCTTTCTTTTTAAATGACTTTTGAAACATATGAACTTTCATTATTTGAACTTTTGAATACTTGCCTTATAAGTGGAATAGTTATCAAGTGCTTAAAGACGTCTTCATTAACGTCTTTGATTTCTCTCATGACTGCCTTCCATGCTTGAGGGTGTGTTGATGATGTTGCCTTCCATAATAATCGTTTTAGATTTTTCCCACAAATTTCAAAGTACCTTTGGTCCACACAAGGCAAAAGTTGTTGTAAAGCTGACAAATATCAAAGTAATCAATCAAAGTACGAGACTTAAATGTACATCTTACAAAGCTGTAAGGCAAAAGTTAGTATGAAAGTAATGAATGAAAGGCTCACATTTATTTACTTTTTTTTTTATCTAACATAAATGTACATCTTGAACAAGTTCCACCACCACTAAGATCATCAATCAACCAATATAAAAACCAAGTTCATGTTTCCTTATTCTCCACTTCCACAGTAGTGTATGCCAAGGGATACATTTGGTCATTATGATCTCTTCCAACAACAGTTAATGGCTCACCTCCATATTTGTCTTTCAAGAAACATCCATCCAAATGTATAATAGGCCAACATGATACCAAGTTGTCCTTACACGCCTTCAAACACATATACAGTCTCTTAAATATTAGGTTGTCCTCATTAGTTCTACATTAAGTTTCATAGTTGATCCAGGATTTGACCTCAATAACTCATGTGCATAATCATATAGTCTTTTATATTGTTCTTTGAAACACCCATTAATGTTCTTGTATGACATTGCTTTTGCCCTAAATGTTGTAGACCTAGACACATCAATGTTCCATTTTTTAGAAAATTTGTTTTAGAGGTTATTGAGATTAAAGTTTGGATTTTCTTTGATGCTCTTCTTTAACCTGTCACTTAACCATTTAGAAGTAACTAAGTCGATATTGAATTCTCTAGTGCATGTATGGTTGTTTACAATCTTTCTTAATTGTCATGTACTTTGAACAGCCTTATATATACCATAAGCGCACCATGGACATTTCCCTTTTGCCCCCATAACATTTCACACATTCTTCTCTTATCATTTTTAAAAATCTTACATTTCCTGTCATTCTCTACACCATAACTTCTGATTGCTTCAGTGAAGTCTTTTTTTTCAGGAAAGTATGTCCCCACTTCCCATTTATATTCTTCCATAGTTTTGGGCATTGAGAAAACCCCAAAATTTCCATTTAATAAAATACTGTCACAAATATCAGATTCTCACTCATTGTTAGATAAACCCCTAGCTTGTACATGCTTCCATGAAGTAGAAGACTCACTTGGTCTACCCACTTCAACTTGGACACTACCTTCGCAATGGTCATCTTGTGGTTGTTCATCTCCATGCACACTAACATCCACAAGATCATCTTCATTGAAAAAATCATCTTGGGACCCTATCCAACTACTAATATAAAACTCATCCTCACCATCCCCTTCAACGACAACATCATCATCTCCCTCACCCTCGTCTTCCACAACAACCTCATCCTCACCCTTCCCTTCAACAACAAAATCATTCACTCTCTCACACTCCCCTTCCATACCAACCTCATCCTCACCCTCTCTCTCAACTTCAGGTTGACCAACTTCACCTTCCACAACAGCCTCGTCCTCACTAACTTCACCTTCACAAACCTCACAAACTTCATCTTCACCATCCTCACCAACTTGAGGTTCACCCTCTTCAGCAACTTCAACTTGAGCATCCTGACCAACTTCATGTTTACCCTCTTCACCAACTTCAGCTTCAGTATCCTGACCAACTTGGGCTTCACTATCCTGACAATCTTGGGGTTGACCAAAGTATTCTAACATATGAATATATTGAGGGTCTGACACCATGCGTGGAACATACAAGTGACCTTGACCATTCAATAAGGCAATGTTGACCAGATGGCATGCACATTTGTCATCACTTAGCAGTTTCAACCTTCCTTTTAACACAAAACCACCACCCATTGAATACCACAACTCTTTAACATTCCTATAATTTATCTCCTTTAGTATGGACAAAATTTCAAAGTAACTCCATTTGTCTGGATCAATGAGAAAGATGTATTGGTTTCACCTCCATTGTATCTAAGTGACCCATCATTCACAAACTTACCTCCATAATAAAACACCACTTCGATATTAGAATTGGACATGTCAAGTATTGTCAAGTATTATATGCCTATATAAAAGTTATTGTTAGACTACATGCACTAGACCATGTCATACAATTTTAAGATATCAGACAAAGAAGAATGTTAGCTATTCAGTTAACAGTTAGCCAGATAAAGAGAAAAACCTTAAAAGAAGGATAAGATTAAGTTTTTTGAATTAATATTTATACACTATTGTATTTTAATTCATTAAAGTATTAGTTGATTTTTCTTTTAAACAAGTTTAGGTATCTAAAATGATATATACTATTTTTCTAATTATTTATTATATTTATGATTTATTACCTCTTGAGTTTATATAAATTGAAATTTTTGTTTAAAAAAATATACATATATTACATCAATTAATATATGAATCAATATTATATCTAATCAAACTTTTCTGTAATAATGTATTTTACATCGGTTGAACACAAAATTAATGTTTCACACTTTTTACATTGTTGGTATTTATATCATAATTTTAATTGATGAAATAGTCATAAATAATCAATATAAAATATAGTAACTAATGAGTAAGTGAGTTTTTATACTTAACATTCTCATTTATTTCTCATTTATATATTATTTAAAACTTAAATTTAAATTTTCAAACAATTACAAATTTGAAAAAAAATTACATTTAACTCATTTTTTAAATAGTAGCTATTTGAATAATGGGAAAGACTTTTAAACACATCATTGATATTATAATTGAAGGTAAGAAATCAATCCTCGTTTTATCAAACACTTCTAAATATGGGAGGTAATTTATTGAGGTGTTAGAATTATCGTAAATGAACAAGGAAATGGAATTGTAGGTTATCTAGTACAACTTTTTGAGATGGAATTATGAAAATTTTTATTTTTGGACATGTATTTAAATAAAGAAAAAAAAACTCAAAACTATAAGTTTATTTTTAGATCGAATATCACATTCATTTATTTTTTATATGTGGGAGAAGTGGATTAATTAGCTTAATTCTTGACAATAAATATCTTAAGAATTGTTATTCGTATAATAGTTTATGTTATTTAGTCCACTATTTATAAAAAAAAATAATTATTAATATTATTCATGCATATTTATTTTGTAAAATGCAAAAGAAATAACACTACAAATAATTGAATAAGAAAAATCTGAGTACCTGTGGAAGGGTGCGAAGAGTCGGAAAGAAAAAGAACGCACTCCTCTTTCTTCTTATCTTCTTCTTCTTCGATTTGCAATCTGTGGAGTCTGCGTGAGTTTGAGAGAGAGATCGGAGTTAGGTTAATCGGAATCGAAGAGCGTTTCAATGTCGGAAGGGTTCGCGATCGAACTGTACTTGGATCCGGCGTTGGAGAATCAGGTGCTCAAGGCATGGAACGTTCTTGCGCGCCGACAAATCACCACTCACCTCATCGAGATGGAATCGCGCCCTCACATAACGCTCTTCTCCACCCCCTTCCTAGAACCTTCCAAGCTCGAATCGCTTCTCAGAACCTTCGCATCCAAGCATGATCCTCTCTCTCTCTCCTTCTCCTCCGTCGGCACCTTCCCTAACCACGCCGACAACCTGCTCTTCCTGGCTCCCACGCCCTCCCTCTCCCTCCTCCAATTCCAGTCCCAACTCTGCGACGCCATCAGAAAAGAAGGTATTGAGATCTCCGACGACTTCGCCTTCAATTCCTGGATACCTTACTGCTCGGTCGCACACCACGTCCCCAAAAACAGAATGCCCGAGGCTTTCTCCCTCTTGCGGGAACTCAAGCTGCCGGTTTCCGGTTACGCTACGGACATCGCGCTCGTCCAGTTCTCTCCGGTTCGCGAACTCTTCTCCTTTGTGCTCGGTAATAATGTAGACTCCTGACCTAAGGTTATGCCTAAGTACACCGCAGTTGCTAGTTTTTTTTTTTTTTTAATTTGTTAATGTTAAGTTAGTAATATTGTATTAGATGATTAACTGCGTTTGATTGTTTTCGAAGTGAGAATGGTTTGGGAGGGTTTTGGTTCCTCCTGAAATTCTCTTGCTGTAATGATTTATGGTGTTATGGAACACCAAATTCGATAGATGGAACTTTGTGAATTTATCTCTGTTGTTTGCTCCCTTGTTGATTTGGTTTTGGTGAGTTTTTATTTTTCTTTGTCTGAGGAATAGTTTAATGTTGATGGTGAATTTCAAATGGGTTGGTAATGTGTCTGAGGTTGAATGCTGAATTGTTAGAAATGTGCTGGAACAATGAACGAAGTTGGAAGATCTGGAGAAGTTGGTAGAGATTTTGGTAGGACTGAGACGCTGTAAAATAGAGGGTTAGGACCTGTGAAAGGTAGTATAACAGCTTACAGTGGAGAATTTTGGATATGCTCTTCATAGAGGTTTTAAATTGTGGTCATGGTTGCAGTTTTGTTGTAAGGTTGGATATTTGGGGAAATGGCGGACAGATGCAGCTAGAGTTATGGTGTCGTCTAGTACTGAATCTGAGAAATAGAACATTTTTGATGGATGGAACATGGTGGTGTTCTTCTCTTGGTATTAACTGGTTGCTCCCTGGTATCCATGTACCAAGAAAGAATGTAGGGTTGGTTTGACTAGACTTTTCATTCTTCTGTGCCTGCATAATGCCTTATTTGAGTGATCTGTTTGGTATAGTTTGATTATTAAGGTTGGGTAAAACTGAAGTTGGATGGAAGTAGTTGTTAGGCCTGAGTGATACCATTTTATAGTTTCTGATTCCTTTTGTCGTATATATATTCTGGTATATAAATTCGTAGCCCGATGTTACTTAAATTCATGAATTCACCATAATTCAATAGTTAACGTAATTTACTTGGACACCTTACAAACATTTTTTTAATGAATTTTTGGCTTTTATGCTCAACCAAATTTTGTAAAGTAGAGGCATATTTACCTTAGTTCACTAGAAAATTTAGTTTTCAATAAGGATGAATATTTTTCTGCACTTAAATATACCATTTGGTTTTTTTTCTTTATCTTTTGAGCTGATGAGAACAAGCTATGAGTTAAATCTTCATGGATTCCTACAGTAAAGTGGCGGATAAACTAAGTTCTAGTTTAGTGTTTTATTTGTTTATGTGAGCCCTATTTATTAGTTTTCAAACAAGTATTCATTAAAGTGCGACCTTCATTAATGCTTCGTTTGGATTAAAATGAGAGTGGAAAGGATGATAAACGAGGAGCGAGAAAGGAGTGGGATTGTAAATGAATGAGTAGAAAATTTATATTATCTGTGATTGATGTGATTAAAAAAAAATATTTTTAGTTTGTATTTTAATTTTAATAATATTATATTAATTATTTACAAATTCATTTGTTGGAGAAATATTTCATCGACTAGAAGAACGTTAAATGTTGTTCTAATTCGTGTATCTTGAGCTTAAATGGAAGACATCCAACCATGTATTAAAAAATGAATAGTAAATTCTGCAGTGGCCATCATACATCGAACCAAGAACTCTACTCCAACAACAACAGTCTTTTACAGTAATCCATCAAATAAAGAAATACATAGCTCTCTACTCTTGTTAAAAGTATTCACAATCAAATGCCTAAAGAAACAGAACTCAAATTTTCATGCCTTAAACTCTTTCATAAGTCCTAACATGACATAAAATAATAAAACTTAATAGTCTTAAATAAGACCTTCGATTATAAAAATAAAAATAAAATATTTTTCTATCTTAGAAGTATATATTTTTATCATCAACCAAATAAAGGATTAATAAGAGTATAAGTTTGATAAGACCCTTGTATAAGAGTAAATATTGGGGAACCCACCAAAATCAAATTTAAACCTCAGAATGATTTAAAAAGAGAAATAAAACAAATTAAATAAGGTCAATCGAACAAAAGTTCTCATAAATTTAAAAAGAAAAATTAAAAGTGTAAACAGAAAGTCTGAAGTGCTCCTCTATATAGATGAAGCTTTGTCATTTTAGTTCCTAAACGAAAGAAAAATAAGAATAGATCTCTATTACTTAATTGTTATTACCATTTAATCACCTACACGTATGTTAAATTATCACTCAAAAGTCTCATGGTTTATGTACTTTGGACGAAATTAAGTGACACAATCGCACCTTCACCTGCATTTGCTTGGATTAATTACTCATTTAATTTCTATAATTGAACAAATTATATCTCTTAGTTTATATACTTAAAAAATAAATCACCAGTTTTTATCTTTATTATATTATGTTAATTTTAATGTCTTTTAATTTTTTTTTTTAAACCGTAGAAGCTAAAAAATATTAAAAATATTGAATAAACATAAACCAAAAACCGATATTTGAGTATAGAAAGTAAAAAGAAAAAATTGTATAATTATAAAACTAAATGAATAATTAAATTTTAAATGAGTGTTAGGAATCAAGTAAATTATAAGCTAAGTTAAACCTATAAAATTAAGCTAAGAACACGTTTAGACAAGTTTTAGCATATGAGCTTCGATTAGAGAAAAATAACAAAATCAGCTAAAAGAATTATATGAAAAAATTTCTACAAGTAAAGCATCAGTTTATTCTAGTTTAATGGAGAAACTTGATTCAGCCACAAACTACAAACTAGTATTAAAGAAAAGAGTTCAGGAATCTACATTGTTGCCGAGCACAAAGGAAAAGAGTTCGCTAACCGGAGAGAACTGCACGAGCGCGATGTCCGTAGCGTAACCGGAAACCGGCAGCTTGAGTTCCCGCAAGAGAGAGAAAGCCTCGGGCATTCTGCTTTTGGGGACGTGGTGTGCGACCGAGCAGTAAGGTATCCAGGAATCGAAGGCGAAGTCGTCGGGGATCTCAATACCTTCTTTCCTGATGGCGTCGCAGAGGTTGGACTGGAATTGGAGGAGGGAGAGGGAGGGCGTGGGCGCCAGGAAGAGCAGGTTGTCGGCGTGGTTGGGGAAGGTGCCGACGGAGGAGAAGGAGAGAAAAAGAGGATCGTGCTTGGATGCGAACGATCTGAGAAGCGATTCGAGCTTGGAAGGTTCTAGAAAGGGTGCGGAGAAGAGCGTTATGTGAGGGCGCGACTTCATCTCGATGAGGTGAGTGGTGATTTGTCGGCGCGCGAGAACGTTCCACGCCTTCAGTATCTGATTCTCCAACGCCGGATCGAAGTACAGTTCGATCGCGAACCCTTCCGACATTGAAACACTCTTCGATTCCACTTCACCTAATTCAAAACCAGATTTCACCACAGATTGCAAATCCAAGAAGAAGAAGAACAACAAGAGAAAGAACTTCTTTATAACGAGCGTTTTGGGAGAAGAACGTTGCGATTACGTTTGTGTTAGGTTTGAACGCGTGAAACTGTACCACCATTTATATCATGGCTGAATCCAAAAAAAAAAAAAAAAAAAAAAAAAAGTGGTTATTACGTTGAAGATGGATTATGGTGTGGTAGCGTACGAAACAAGGAAGAAAAAAGACTTAATTTTTTGCCAATAAAATGTTTATTGTTTTCGTCTTTTTCTTTTTCTACAATTATTAATTTCATTTCTTAAATTTTGTACTCGTAATAAAAGCATATAAAATATTTATTTCAAGAATTAAAATAAAAAATTGGATTTAAATTATACATTGTCTTACATAGAAATTAATTAGCCCACTCTGTATCTGTATATCCTCTGCTAACACAGCTAGCTTCCAGAATCAAAATCGCTGCAACTTCAACCAGATTTCAGAACTACACTATCATCATTATTGTATACCAAAAAGAAAAGAATCTATAAAACAAAATCTATGGTTTTTGTATGCATCTATGATGAAAAGTTTGAACTAAATAGAATTAAGATGAAAAGCAGAAGCTTTTCTTAGCACAGCAAGAAGCAACTCACTCCACATATCAACAGGGCCAGGCATGCACCAATGAGTGCAATCATTGTAACCCTTCATCCATTTGTTCCCCCAATGCTCTCCAGGATGCCCATCTGCTCTCATAAGCATGGCTCTTGAAACATCCACCACCTCAAACCTTCCACCTTTTTCCCTTGCTCTCTCAAACTCCTCCATCTGAACATTCCTCACTTCCCATTCAAACTTCCCAAAATCCACCTCACTCTCACTCATCGGACCTGTCCTATTGCAGTACCCTCCGGTGTTCCAATACCCATTCTCAAAGTGCGCTGCTGCAAATGTCCTCATCACCGTCACCATCCTCCTCCTCCTGCACTCCTTGCACTCACTGATATACCTAAACGCTGTTCTCATTGCTTTTCTCAAAGGGAAGTCCACGTTGTACCTTGTCACGTTCGGCTCGTCGCAGTACACACACCCTACTTCTTTTCCACCTTCGTGCAGACGCATCCCTCTGAAAAACCAGTGCCCGCATGAGATCACTGCGTAATCTAAGTACGGAAGCTCTTTGGCCCAGTCGCTGTCTACCTTGTCCAGCTGCATGTCGAACACGCTCGTGCCCGTGCCGTTTACCATTCTCTCCTCGCCCACTACCAGGAACCTGCTCCACAGCATCATCAGACTGAAGTTGTGGATGGGGAAATACCATTTTCGGAACCTGTCTTCTGAGTCCTTGTACATGTCCTTTGGAGCTTCTTCCTGCAATGTTTTCAACAAAACTCTCACACCCTCTTGTACGATTTGTCATTTCAGATTTTTCTTCTATCTACATCTAAATTTCTATGCTTCAAAAATTTGAACTTTTAGTTTTCTTAGAACTGTTACTTTCTTTTTCAAGTTTGTAACAATGTTAATTAACTGGTACTGTCACTGTAACATATATACATACATACATATTATTCAATATTGCTAATGATGTGATATAATTAAAGGAGAAAATAAAGAGTGAGAATGTATTAAAAGAGAAGGTTGATGAAGAAAAAAAAATAAGCGTCATGGGAAGAATATGCAATTGCAAGTTTTCAACTATCGATGTCATGCTACGTACTGATATAAGTGGCAAAAATAATTTCATGTAAGTCTCAAAAAATCACAATTAAAGTATAATGGTACAAAATTATATAGAAATCCTTTCAAATAACTTTTATTTCTATACCATCAATCACGTCGATCAATTACTAGTCTATTTTTTTTCGCATAGTATGCTAATATTATAATATATGAGCATTTTGTAGAAAATAAAATTGTTTTTCTAAATTAATTTTTAAAAGTAGTTTTTTGAAAAGTTTAGCATTTATATTTTGTAGTAAGAGACACTGAAGCATATTTGATGTTCCCTCTAATTCCGTTTAGAAGAATCACATTCTGCAAAGCAAAGAATTTGAGAACACCGAAAGCCTAAAATTGTGCTACTCAAGTATGCAACGTGTAAAGGAACGATTCACTAAGTAATGGAACTCATATACCTTCAAATTCAATCACAGAATTTAGTTTTATTTACTTGGATATAAAAATAAATTATTAATTTAATACTATTTTTTAAAAACTTGCTACTTTCTAAGAAAACCTTCCAAATAGTTGGGCAAAGTTATCAATAACAACAGAACAAAGTCTTAAATTTCGGAGAATTTAGTGTAATTACTAAGAGACAAACCTGTGACAAGAGGCATAGAAGCGATTCGACGTGGTTTCTAGCGACAGAGTCACCAATGAAAGCCATTGTTTTGCCATGAACAATCTGAAAGAAGGTGTTGGGATCAAACCTTGGAAGCTCACATTCATCAGGTTTCCATCTCCAATTCAGAAAATCAGTGTCCTTTCTGCCATGCCTGAAACAGTTTTTGCCATCAGGGATTGAAGGGCAGCTTGAATTGGTGTAATAGGTTGATGAACCTCCCAATGCTTGCACCCAGTGACCCTTAAAAAGGTCACATGGTTTCTGTTCTGCCACAAAACAAACAAAAAAAAAGAACACAAATTTATGTGATGGGACAAAATGAGACCCACATAATCAAATTATAACAGATAAAGGGTGGTGACCAAAATCCATGATCATGACCAAGGCTTTAAATTACAGTTGTGATCCCATGTTTGATTTTTGAGAAAAATGAAAACTTTAAAGAGATCACGGTTGTGGGTCATAAGAACTGTAAGAAAAGCTTGATGGTGGGACGAAATCATGGTTGTGGACCCTTTTTTTAAACCTGAACATGATTATGATGATGAGTGGGATAATGTTGGGGACATACCCGTTGGTGGGTTGGATAATGACGATGATGATGATGGTGATGATGATGATGATGATGATGATGATAATGTCTGTGTTGTGATGATGGGATGTTCTTGGTTTTGTGAGAAATTTTCAAAGAGGTGAATGCCTTGTTGGGGTATGAGGTTTGAAGGGTTGGGATAGTTGAGGAAGAACAGACAGAAAATTGAAGCCACTAAGAGAGAGGAGAAGACAAAAGGCAGACCCAGAAACCTCTCTCTTTTGCTATGATTATGATGGTGCTTGTCATGAAACATCGTACTGGATGTCTTCATGGTTTTCTCCAACATCCCTCTGACACTTTACAGAGAAAGAGAAAGGAGAGAAAATGGTGGGGTCAGGTTCAACGTGAGAGAAGAAAAGCATGAGACACCAAAATCATAATCATAATAATAAGAGAGAAAATTTTGGTGTTGTACATACTTTGTGTAGTTGTGACTGTTACATATAACAGAAAGAAAAAAAGGTTGTAATGTAACTACAATGGTGAAACTTAAGTTACTAGAATGTTTTTCTATGTTTATACCTGATCTGGAAAAACCAATATAGAAAATTATTACAAAGTTGTTTTTTTTGGTCTCCTTTTATTAGTTTTCCTCCAAAAATTTCTATTTTATAGTCTAACAGCTATATTTTTTTGTCTTCAATTCAATGCTGTTTTAAAAAATAATTCAATTAAAACATTAATTAGGAAAAGAATTATATTAATTGTCATTAACTTCTGATTATCATATAATATATATATATATATGAAGACCGTTTTGAATCATTAATTACTTTGAAAATAATTTTTCTAAGATTGATTCTAACAGAACAAAAGTATAAAAATAAAAATCCTTAAATTGACAACTTGTATATTAATGTATTAAAATTCATTAATTACTCAATAAATTGTATTTATGTTTGGGATATTATTATATGGGGTAACAGAATAATTTTAACAGTTTATTAAGTAAATAAATAGAGCTTATGATTTTTTAGATTTTTGAGGTGAGAAAGCAAATAAGTTTGCACATATGATGATGAGTGATGAGAGTTGATGGTGACCCTGATAAGGATGGTGCAGAAAAGAAAGGTATTAGAAAAGGTGTTTGTTAGAATTTGAATAAGTGTTTGTGGAAGAGCAGAATGCTTGTGAAAGAGAAAGCATGGCATGCAATGAAAAGTAGTACTTTTTTTATGTCAGAAGATAACATGAAGGTTGGAATGTGACAGATGTCAAGGTACAAATTAAGCACTGCATGTGATCCTGTTGGAACTGTGGACCATTCTCATTAACACAAACCCTAATTTTTCGCCACAATTTTACACTCTTTTTGCTATTGTCATGGACAGTGTAATGTAAGGTCTAAGACCACTTCAGAGACTCCACTTTCTCGCATGCCTTGTGACAGATATGGTGGATCAAAAGTTTGACCCTTCTTTTCTGGAACATCGATGGTCAAAACTCAATCACAAAATTCACACTGGTAAAAAGTCAATAGTCACAAAGATAGGGTAAAAGGGATGATGGAATAAACTTGGTAATGGTAGAAAATAGAATATTGCAGACATGTATAAATCAATTAGAATTTAAGTAAAGAATAAAAGTATAAAAGAGCAAAGGGGTTTTATTTTGAGAATCACGGTTAAATAAAAAAAGTAAATGTTACAGATTTAATCATCATAATTACGTATTATGCGATGGAATAATAATGTGAAGGTTTATTCTTTTGTGGGAATGGGTTGTAGAAAATTAGTATACAATAGTACAACTTATTAAATGCATTCATATAATAAAACAGTGGTAAAAAATCATTTCATGAGAACGGGTTGAATTGACGGTGAAGATGAGAGTTATTGTCGGTCCATTTATTTAAATCAACGAACGTAATTTCATCACTAAAACATATTATGTGTGAAGATATATTTTATTGCATGTATTTTTTTTAAATGTTTCCTTTTATCAGTTTCTAATAAGAAATAAAAGATTCATTTATAAGTGCAGAATAAATGTCAGCATTCAAGACCATATTTAGTCGGATAAAAAAATATTTTTTATGTTCAATATAAAAGGACTACACAACCTTAACTATTTTCATTAAAAAAAAGGGAGTGATGATAAGGTTTAATTTGTTTTATTGTAAGAAAAAAAAACTAATTCTCAAAGTCTTGAACCAAAAACAAGCACAGAAATCACAGAAATATGAAACTTAAATTTACATAAATACTTTGATCATATTCCATAGCCTAAAATGAATTTGGTCAAAATGTAATTAAACCAAAAATCAAAACAAACACGTTTGGCAGCGAAGATCTGTAGAGCTTAGTTTTGAGAGTAAACAGATCCTGGTGCATAGCCAACCTTCTTTCCTTTTTTTTCTTGTTTTTTGAGAAAATTGAATGAAGGTGTCATTCTTCAGAGAAACAGAAAACAGACCTTTTACGATTTGGTATATTATTAGGGAAGGAACTAATGGTCACCAACTTGTAGCTAATTCAAAACAAAGAAATTAAATGAAGTGCAACCATCAGAAATATATCAATCTCCAATTGGTTATTCAAACGTAAGTTACTGATTATATATCATTGTTTCGAAGTGCTCATACCAAACGTATTGAAACAGACTCTGTAAATTTTCAACCAAATTGTTGACCCAATGCACTGAAATATCGAATTGTATGGACAACATCCAAAATCACGATTTACAACAACTTTCATACAGCTACGAGCATGCCACTGAATGGTAATACTGGTCTCGTATCTCCTACTGTCCAGAGAACATTTGTGTTCATAAAATAAACACTTATCTTTAAGTAACTATGCGACTAAGATAAAAGAAGTATACACTTTACAAACAATAAATTCTTGCTGGAAGGAGGGCGGATCATTTCTTTTGCAGGCATATACGATGCCTGGCTTTGCTGACTTAGTGCAATTCATTTTTTTAAAGGGTAACTACTGTAACAAGAATTAACGAATCACGAATTTATGTTGCAGCTAAAAACATCAAGGCATTGCCCATACAATAAAAGGAAGAATTCAAAGAAACTCTATAAACAAATTCTAGTTATAATACCAAAAGAAAAGACGCAAGGGAAGGGCGATAACAAATAGAGGGACGAGACACATAGGCCATGGTGGCTAACCTGTGCATATATCAATAACCAGAATGTGATAAGTGACAAAATTCGAAAGTCAAGACTACAGCAATAACTATATATGTAACAAAAGTTGAAAAAAAAAATGATTTAAAGAAGACAAACTGGCCTCAAGCCTAAGCCAGTTCATACATCCAATCCTCTCCTTCCAAATGCTCGAGAATGGATTGGGGTCGGTGCTGTTGCAGAACAGTCACAGTCAAACACTTGACGCCAATTTCTCTGATTCTAAGCGGCGGCATTATCACACCTGCTGTTTCAGTTAGATATCTACACAGGAAACACTTATCTGCAAGCGACAATCTGGGAGCAGATTCATACAAAACAACTGCATCAGAGGATCTGGATCGCTTTATCAAGTCAGAAATGAAGCGGCACATCAGCAGCAAGGGTACCATCTCTGCTCATTGTCCATGGCTCAACACTCAAATATCTCCAATTTATCAGACAATTTTCCTTAATAGCTGCACCAGAACAGAAACAAATTCAATACATTACAAATTAAGGAAATTGCATAGCAAAAATACATCAGTATAACGAACAATTACACAGATATTTGGCACATGCATAGATAACTATTCTTTTCAACAAAATATGCTAAGATTCAAAAATACAAAAGTATACCACATTTAAAAACGCCAAATACAAGGCAAACTCATGGACAAAGAGAGCTAATAGGGCTCGCAGAAACATGAAATAACATCCAATTTCAGCCAAGAAAATAATAGCAAAAAGATTAAGGGGGCCAGAAGGCATAAAAGTGGCTAACCTCTTGAACATTTGTGTTGAAGAACCATGACACTATTGCCGTGAGTGTTGCTTATAACCGAATCTTTCAGCATCCCAACCACCATCAGGCTCTTTTCTTTTCAATGCAGCAGCACCTGCCATCTGAAACATCTTCAAGTGGTCCTCGATTGAGGCTTGTGGGTTCGGGACAGACATTTGCCGCAATCCTGAAGGCAATCTTTCGTCCCTCCGTTCTGTATCTGCTACACCAGGGCCTGAATTCAGATCCAGACTTTGACTTCCCCATTTTCTGCTGTCAGGTATCACATTACTAGTACCACCTGGAAGACTCATAACATATGGACGAGAATATGTGGATGAAACGACACCACCAGGCCCAACTGGCTGTGTAGGCATGGTAGGAAAACATAGCCCGCCCACATTGGACGAATCCATAAATGCCGTTGAACCAGAAAAGGAGTTTGAGGATAATGGAAAATTGGTTTCAAATGGAAATCCAGGATATGGAAAAGCTGTAGTGGATGGATAAGCAACAGCCGGGGAGGATGAAAGTACTGATCCCCTGTAGATTTCAGGACCGAAAGGAGTGCTACCTGTTGGACCCATTATTCGTTGTGCCCCAGCACCAGTAACATAACTCTGCTCCCCTCTACCAGATAGAAGTGGCGGGACAGTAATTGCAGAATAGGAATTGCCCGGAGGAAACCATGCAGAATAATTTCCATATTCAGCATTGTTTGTTCTCGTGCTATGAACAGCACTTGGAAACGGCACAGAATTTTTCATCTGCTGCTGACTACGTGTAGGGACTTCACTGCCAACTTCTTCAAGGCCAGGCCCGTTATTTAAGTCAAAGTCTCTTGAGACACTTCCACCATTAGACAACCCACTAGACAATGACGGCTTGCTTGGTAAAGCAGGGATATCCAGTTTGCTTATAGAGAAAGTACCAATTTCAGGAGTCTCATCAACTCTGTTTAAATCAAGATCAAGTCCCACACTACGATCATGTGGTCCAGAATCTAAAGAACCATGTGAACCAACATCTTCAAAACATCTTTCATCTGCCACATTCAAGTCAAAATCTAAGGGGGCGCGATTTTGTTTAATAGAAGTGACATCAACAGAACTAATATCATTAGTAGAGGACTGCATCTCAGCATTTTTCCTAGGTTCAGCTGGTCGAAATGCACTGGTGGCTGCAGATCCTTTCCATCCAAGCTCCCCCTTGATCCTCAATGGGTTTTCTGGTGGAATAACGGGCCCTTTAGCAGCAGAAGCAACGGTAATTGAAGGGTGGAAGCCACCAGAGATGGACGAAATAGGAAAAGGCAATGGGCAAGGAACATGAACTGCAGATGATGTGATAGGATCATCCTGTCTGGCAATCTCCCCTTGGCTTACATCATCAACAGGAAAGCCTTCATTTAAATCAAAGTCAAGTTTTACAGCTGCATCAGCACCAGCTGCAGAGCATGCATGCCTCTCTCCCGATACTTCAGACAGACTTGCATCTAGCTTTTGCTCACATGATTTGGACACTTCACTCTCTGTCCTAGGCATTGCTTGTAAATCAGGCTGAACTGATGAACCAGAACACGGACCAATGGTTTCTTTTTTGCCCATATTAACTTCAGCACATTCATTAGAATCATCTGGAGCAGAAGAATCCTGCTCCGTTGGTCTTACATCAGGCTCAATCACAACTGACTTCATGTCATCAGCACTTTCATCCTTGGGTACAATTAAAGCATTGCTAGAAGCAGGTGACTCCTTTTTTAAATATGCAGACTCACAGTTTTCAGCAATTGGAGAGGCCTTTTCCACTAGTATTCCAGTACCAGTTGCTTTCTCCACACTAATCTGGTTCTCATTATCCACATCTGAAGTTAACTCCGGCTGCTTTTCACCAGATTCGTTTTCTGACTCAACATTTGTAACAGGTTTTGAAACCAACATTTTCTCATCCTCAATGATCTCCTCATTCATGTGATCAACCTTCTGATCATCATCCAATGAGTAGGCCCTTGGCATTAATTTAGAGTCTGAAACTCCAGTGTCTGCATTACTCTCCTTTTTAGCTGTCAGTATAGTGACAGAAGCATTTTCTTTGGTTTCGGGCCGTATGCATGGACCTTCAACATTTTGTGACAAATTTGTAGGGGAGACATGTATGTTAGTGTCATGGGAAGATGAAATGGTTTCACCATCCCCTGAAAAATCACGTGACAGAGTCATGGCAGGATGCCTCAACTCATTTTTTATCTGCAATGAATCAACTGTATTCAAAGGATGCTCTCCTGTAGCCCTACCATTCAACTCTGAAAGGGTGCGAACAGCTGCTTCACCAGAATGCTTTAACTTCAAATCATTGCCTGAGCACATTTCATCTGCTGCAGGAGACTTTCTCTCGGGGGATGCCACAGGTGACGCATTTTCTGATCTGGATATTTCCCCAGCAGCCACAGTAGCTAGTAGGTTCATCCCATCATCTCCATGGGAAACGGATGAACTTGCTTCAGAAAACTTTACACAACTTTCAACTAATGCATTCATGGGGCTTAAAGAAGCATCATAAGTCTGCCCTGATCTGGAAACAAACCCAGATGGCAAACTAGTTGGCTTTGATGTTTCCAATACCTTATCACTATCTTCATTTGCCCTGCTTCGCTCATCAACTATTGGAGTACCCTTACCTTCATCACCAATCAAAGCATCATTAGCATCACAAGCCTCATTCATCATATTTGACACATGGGTCAGCAAACACTCCGCCTTAGTTTTCACTCTTCTGTCCTGATTATCATTCCGGTCTGCAGGAGATGAAGCTTTGCTGCTCGTTGTAGCTGGTTCTTCAAAAGAGCCCCCGCTAGCTCCCCTTGATGGACTGCGACCAGTGTTTGGCAACCTAAGAATCAATCGCTGGTTATTCCCTTGATCGGCAATGGCCTGGTCAACTGATTTTTCGTGGGATGCTCGAGTTGGTGATACTTTCTCAGAAGGTGAATTTCTGGTTGAATGTTTAGCAGAGTTGTGCTCCTTTTGACCTACTGCAGCACCAGCCCCATGTACACCATTGCTTGACTTGCGAATTCGAGATGTACAACCATGAATTTTACTTCCACTCATTGACACTGCAGTGGAGCTCTTTGCATCTTCCTTGCAAGA
Source organism: Vigna mungo (assembly GCA_036885675.1). NCBI lineage: Eukaryota > Viridiplantae > Streptophyta > Magnoliopsida > Fabales > Fabaceae > Vigna > Vigna mungo. The sequence goes on along the minus strand of CP144697.1, from coordinate 17,391,019 downwards.
ACCAATAGTCTTAGCATGTTCACTAGAACAAGTTACACTGTTATTTTGAGATTGACTGGAACTGCTGCTCCTCTCCTCTTTGATAGGTGTCAAAGGTAGATCTGACGTTGCAGCTCCAACAAAGAATTTACTGTTTTGATCTTTTGAGTTCACGCCTGCTGGGGTAGTCAATGATTTAGTAGAGCCAGGAGATGAAGACTTCGACAAAGCTTCTCCAGAACTTAACTTAGATTGGGAACTTTTAGATAATGAGGGTTGAATTACAGAGCTCTTCACGACGTTATCAGAGGACCCACCTGTTTTCCTATTTCCAACATGAGGAGACTCAGAATTTGCTGGCTTTGCTGGCCAAGAAACAGCACGGTTTGAACCAGACTTTGAATCATTCATGTTCATTTCAGCTTCCACACGCCTCTTCCATGTGTCCACTAAACTCCGGGCTTTCCTCTGAATTTCAGCATTCTTGTGCGTGCGTAAATGATTGACAGACTTTCCAACATTACAGGTCTGCAGTGCATGAAGGTTCACAGGAAGCTTATCCAATGCACGCAGTAAAGCTAATAAAAAATCATCAACAGACTTGTCACTTTCTTTGGGATTTCCATCACCAATTTTGCCCTTGTGGACCTCCTGCAGCCATTCGTCCAATACAGGTAAACCCCTAAGCTGTACAAACCAGCCCAGACAGTCATACCGGTCTGTAAGTGCAATTACATCAACAAGCATTATCCGCCCAGGTAAATCAATTTTTTTGTCAGCACTGTCAGGCTGCATAAGCTGTACCAGTTTTTCAACTCCTTCAAAGTCCACAAGCCCACCTTTATCAGTTATTTTAGCAATCTCAGACTTTAACATGCTCTCCGGTCTAAACTGACCAGAATCTCCATCTTCTATCTTAAACAACCGCTCCTTTTTAGATGAATCAGAACCCTGATCACCCCGCTCTCTCTTTTTACCCTTACCCTGTGCACCAAACGAAGAACTATTTTGTATGTTGTCAGAACCAGATTTCAAAGACTGTGTTGATGCTGGACCATTCAAGGGTTTTGGAGAACGGCCTCCTGACTGCACAGCCCCATGCATTTCTAGTTTTGTCTTGTCTAATAGCTGGTTAACTTCTTCCTGTTGTTCCTGAATTCATTCATCAACAGACCAAAAATGTATAAATAAAATCATTATATACAAAATTACGACAAAATGATATTTATAAGAAAACTAACATTAAGGTAGTCCTTATCAGTTAGCCACCATAAACAGTTGTTCTCAATGTCATAAACTCGTCGACAGACAAATGCGGATATCCCTGAAGGAAGTTCAACACCTTTACGAAGAAATGCGACTTTACACGGATGGAGTAATGATGCAGCAGGTGTTTCATCCTTGTGAAAGGAGTAAAAAACTTCGTTCGGTGCAGCTTCCAGCACAATTCCTTTAGCAAGTTTTAAATCAGCAGGTCGATAAAGCCAATGTACTTCTAAACTTGGACTTTCTTGTTTATCATAAGATAGCTTGCGAATTATTCCAATAAAAGGAGGGGAGTCCCTAGGTGGCTTGAAGAGTGCACAATCACCAGCACGAATCTTGCGTCCATCCTACAATGATTATGTACAGTGTTTAAATAACCAAAATCTACAAATATTCAAGTAAAAGACAGTGGTATTTTATAGAAATATATTATAATTGTAGATGCAATTAAAACTAAGAGAAGAAAGAATCCCAATGCATAAACAATGTCAGATAACACAACAAAGATTTAGTTATCAAATGCAGACAGCAACAATTACAACCCAAAAGAGGTTCAAAAATAGGAATTGTTGCCAGAATCATATACATGGATAAAAATTTATAAACAGATACCATGCATACAATTTACCATGCATTCAATAACATAGTAGAGCAGTGAATGTTGGTAATTAAAAATAACATTGCAAACAATAAATAAAACCATCACAATAAACGTAGAACCCAAGCTTAAAAAAAATAAAAACCAGCAAAAACAGTTAACATTTTCCCCAAATCAGTAACCACATACCTAGACCACAACAACATCTTCCTAATTTCCATCATTCACACACAAGTATTCTCTAATATCAAAAAAAGAAAACAAATAAATAAAAACTCACAACTAATATAGATTAAGATCGAGAAAAACAAGGACACACAACAGATAAAAACCTTTATAATAAACAAAACCAAAAATTTAGGTCAAACCAGAAAATCACGAACACAAAAGAGATTACCAAGTTTCTTCAATTAAAATCACAACTACACTTTTTAATTAAAAAAATTGACATAATCGAACAGCCAAAAAGTGCCTGGAGAAAAAATTGATCCAAAACGCAGTGAAAGATTGATAACGGTTTAGATTTATATATATATTTATATATACTTTGCATATAAATTGAGACGGTGAAGAATCGATGGCTACAGTGGTCGCGTTAGCAGGTACAGGCCACATGTGCCGATTGTGTTTCCACTGGTCACCACCACACCCATGCATAATCCTCCATCTTCCGTGTCGATCCCAGCTTCGCCCCTGAAAAGAAACATCAATTCGAAACCGAAATCGCACTCCTCGTCTTCGAAACCCTAGATTTGGAACCACAGCTGAAGGGGGAAACCCTAGATCAAGAACGGCATCGCAGATCTCCTCCTCCAATCCGCCTTCGGCGAGGTAGTAAAAGGGGATTTAAGGAATCGGTTACGTGCGTTCCCAATGATCGGCTACAGAAAAGGGAAGGGTTCTTCTTCGTGTAACAGATCGAGCCATCGCTCTGGAAACTAGGGAAATCCAGAGATTTTGTGCGAAGAAATAGCGAGATGAGACAGAGAGTGAAAGACAGAGAAATCGCGAGAAGAGAGAGAAAGGGTTGGATGAAGAGGGTGTTGCGCTTCACTCACGCGAAACGGTGAGATTTTGTTGAAAGAAAATTTGGGAGAAAATTTTTAGAGAGGATGAGAGAGAAAAGAAGAAGAAGAAAATACGAGAAAGGAAGAAAAATAAAATTAATAACTATAAAATGGAAATTATATATTTTGATTGATTGATGTCTACGATTCCACACAGTCTAAAACGACGACCTGATATGCTAAACGACATCGTTTGGTGCTTCCGTTACGGACACATGCGTATCTCTATCTCCTTTCAAATTCTGTTTGATTTTTGTAAAATAATGTAATGTAATACGTAATATAATTCATTATAATAAAAACTACTTATAAAATAAAAATCATTAATTTTTATAATTATTAATTATAAAAGTTGTTTTATAATTTAATAAAAAATATTACAGGAAAAAAAGTACACTCACTTGCATTACTGTGTTTTTACTAATTAATAAATAATAATAATTAAATAGGATAATAATTTACTAAAATAAATAATTTATAATATTTATTATTCATTACAAACATAAATTAAATTAATTTCTGATACAGTGAATTGATTATTCTTTACAAATTAGTTTTATTTTCTAATTATAAAATATTCATATTTTATTTTTATTTTTACCTTTTTACAAGTAAATACAAAAATTTAAAAATGGGTAAAGTATTACATCTACAACAAAGTTATAAATAACGGAAAATAATTTGTATACTTTTAGTGTTTTATAAAAGGAATTTATTTTAATATCTAATATTACTTTTTCAGATAAATAAATAAAATAGTGAATATATGTATGTTTGAAGGATTGGTTTAATGCTATCCACTTAATTTTTTTTATAATGATCTTTAGACAACATTTGAATATTGATTACGTGTCCATATGTGATTGGTCAAAAACTACTTCACAATAATGTTTATGATTATTATTAATGATTGTGGAGTAATTTTTGATCAATCACAGATTGACACGTAATCAATGGTCAAATGGTATGAAAAAAATGTTGTCTAAATATCATTATCCTAATTTTTTTTTATATATAGGGGACTTATGTTTATATATTTATTTATAATAATAAATATCAAATTTTAAGTATATGATCATAATTAAGTTACTAAAATATAGCAATATTTAAATTTATAAACTAAAATGGAAGCATGGTATAATATCTTGCTCTTACAAAGATGGATAATGGCTTTTGTTTGTAATTAACATTGCAGCTACTTATTTGCATGACATGGGAGTCTTTGTTTGATGTATATGGAGTAGCAAATGATGGTCATCTTCAATTATCTTTGGATTATTCTTTTTTTAATAATAGATTACTGTAATTAATTAATTAATTGATTGATTGATTTCCTATTATTAATAGGAGGGTTTGTTTAATGAAATATTTTTAGAAATATAGATGTTGAAACATTTATTCTCATGTGTTAAAAGAAATTTAGATTCTCGGTCATCTTTTCTTTCTTAAAAATAATTATCTATATGCAGTTTTTGTTCTCATGTAAATGAGTTACTATCCTTAGCAAATATGGGAAGTTATTTTATTACAGATCTTATTATACTTTTACTTTCTTTTTTTAGTTTAATTGTTTTAAAATTTAGAAAACATTTATTGAAATATAAACACTGAACAAAACATATTTTAAATATGTTTAAAAAATATTAGTTATTTTATATTTATCATGGTATTAATAGGAGTTTTAATATCAGGCAAATCATTCCAGTGACAAAAATATTGATTGTTTCTCAAACAACTTAATATATGTACTATAATGTTTGCAATATATGTCTGCACTGAATGTGTGTGTGAGTATATATATAACAAAATAATATTTTTTAAAAAGCATAGGATTTATATGATTTTATATAAATTTGTCAAAAGGGAAGAAAATAAACAAAATATAAAATTTTAAGCTTAAATTGTCGAAATATGTTACCTAATTTACTCTCTATAAAATATACTAATAGTAATTATTATAAAACACAAACAAAAATATGGATAAATTAACGTAAATTAAACTTAAAAATACATACGCATTCATATTTACAATATCAATACGTTTATATCATAAGTTATTATAAAAAATTAGCAGTTATTGTTATGAATTATTATACAAAAAAAATCACAGAGATGAGTGGAAAAAAATATACACACAAATAAAATATATTAACATTACACTGTTTCTTTAAAAATGAAAAAAAAATACATATATAATCAATTATGAATAACATCTTACTGAATCATAGTTAATATTTGATTAATAAATTATAATTAAATAAAAATGTTAAAATGATGAATAAAATAAATTATTATAAATGGTAATGAGTGTAAAATAATTTATTTTAATATATTATTCTAAAATGTTGTTTTGTTTTATTTATTAAATTTTATAATAACTTTTATTTTTATTCTAATTTATATTTTAAAATTATGTTTATATTAAATTGTTTTTTAAAAAAAATATTTTTTAAATATATTCTAAAAATTATTTTATAAATCAATCACGTGTATTACAAATTTTTCATTCTTTTTTCTTAATCCAAATAACTCCACTCTTCATTCTATTTTCCTTCCTATTTTTCCTTTATTACTCTTCATTTCATTTTCCTTTTTTACTCTTCATTCCATTCAAACAATTAAAGAATAAGTAAGACTTTGTTGTAGTATCAAATTACATTCCTAAAGAGCAAGCAAAATAAGAAACAAAGTGAGTCAATCAAAACTATGATTTTTTGTGTAAGTAGTTTAATTTCTATAAAGAATTGTATTTTTTTTTTCTCCTTGGTTTGTAAAAAGAAACATATGGTGTAGGGTTTCATATATTTAAAGATTTATTTGGACTCTTGTTAGATTTTTGGAACTTCCAATGAAGGGTTTTGCTAGTAAGAATGTTTGTTTAGATAAAGATAATTAATCATCGCAGTTAATCAATAGATTTTTTTGTTTAGATTTGTAAAAATTGTTATAGTTGGAATTTTTTTATCTGTAATCTTTTGATTTTTAAAACTTATATGATATTAAAAATATGCATGGAGACGATTAACAATATAGTTGGTATGTTAAATAAATTTAAGTAAGTTTTAGGTGTTATTTTTGTTGTGAAGTTTCTTATAAGTTGAAGAATGTTACTCTTAGGTGCAATATCATTTGAGTGGTATGTAAAGATTACTTTCAATACTTGTCATCGCTAAAGTAATAATGTGAAAGTTTATGCTTTGAGAATTTCTTTACAGAAGCTATAACATGTACCTATATTAGTGAAATAATCAAATTACATGAGATACCTTTTAGCGTAGTATAAGATAAAGATTTTCTCTTTCTTATAGATTCTAACACGCGCTTCAAGAAGTCTTGGACACTAAAATGTGATTGTGTTTAACATATCACCTACAAAATGATGAACAAGTAGAAAGATCAATTCAATTTGTAAAGAATTTGCTTATAACTCGTGTCTTAGATCTTTGAGGTGGTTGAGATAGATTTTTTTCATTGGTGTATAATAAAAGTTATTTGGAAAACAATTATATGACTCGTTATGAAGCATTATATGGAAAAAGGTGCAAAGTGTATTTGTGTTGGTTTTAGGAAGGATGAAGTTTGCTTCTTGGATTTGGATTATTGAATCAAACCAATAAAAAAAGGTAAAACACAATTCAAGAGATATTAAAAGCTTCTCTAAATAGACCAAAATCTTATGTAGATAAAAAAAAAATATTACTCTTGAAATTCTATGTTGATGAACATGTTTTACTTAAAGTTACACTATTCACCAGTGTAGGAAGAGTTATCAAATCAAGAAAGCAATTTCCATAATTGTGATGACTCTATCATATTCTCAAGAGAATCACTTTTGTAGCATGTAAAATTGATTTACCATGTCTTTTTATCAACTTCCACAATATATTTCATGTTTCACAACTTAACAAGTATGTGTCTAATCTTAAATTTATTATGGAATTTGATTAAATGCAAGTGAAGTATAATTTATCTTTTGAAGTCAAGGATGTGAGCATTGTAAATTTTTGTGTGAAATCTTGAATATGATTATTCCACTTGGAAGATAAAAGAATATATGTGTTAATCTTATTCTTTCCTCTTTTTTTTTCTTGGTAAGCAAAATTGTGCATAATTAAGAGTAATATAAGTCTCATATGTCTAAGTCCATTTACCTTCTTAACTCTTTCTTTCTTCTATTAATTTCTCACCAAGTTTTTCTCTCTCTTTCTTTCTATAGAAGTATCATCTTCCATCTCTTTAAGTTTCTCATTCTTATTCTCATCCTTTTCAAGATCAAATCTTACCTAACAAATTGAAATTCATGCAACAAATTTAGACTTGAGAATAATTCGATGAAAGTAATAATTTAATTCACTTAGTGATTCAATTCCACTCAACAACTTTGTCATGTTTTGTAATGTTATATTTAATTAGACATATTAAGGATTTTTTTTTTAAATGTTGATAAATGAATATGAAAAACTCTTATCATATGTAAAAGTGGAATTTGTTTAAGTATGATACCTTGAATGAAATGGTGCGAAAAATAGGCATAATACATAAGAATATATTGTTGAATTATGTATTTAAGATTGTTGAAATTTCTTGCTTAGTAGTGTCTCATAAAAGTGATAAGACGAAGCTTAGTATTAAACAAATGGACTCTCAAATAGTTTCTTACAAAAGATGTATTTGATGAAGCTCGTAAAATACAACTTCAAAAGGATATAATGACAAAAATTTACAGAGAAAATTATATGATCTATAAAGGGTCTTTTGAATTTTATTTTGTAGTTTTTCTCTTTTGATTAAATATAAAAAATAATAATTCATATCATGAAGATTAAATGTAGTAATAGTGGGTATTAAATATTAGATGTTGGGGATTAACGAAGAAAGTACAATCTTGCATAATTCATCTTATAAAAGCATTTGTAATATATTGATAGATATGAATTTAATAGAATTTCAATTTAACGGTGGCATCATCCTATGACTTCTCACTCACCTTTTGATATCTTTTGAGTGTGATGTAAATATTTTTTTTTTGTATTGAATATCATAGTAATCTCTCTTAGCTTCAGTTGAATATCATGGTAATCTCTTTAACTTCATTTATATATATAAGAATTTAACACGAAAGAAAATTGAAAGAAAGTTTTAAGGTAAAAAAATAGAGAAAAAAAAAGAAAGAGTTAAAGTATAGAGATAAAGATAAAATGTTTCATCAATAGTAAAAAAGACGATGTCATGCTATGATGAAAGAAAGAGATATTAAGAAAAATAAAATTAGCGAAGAAAAAGAAATAAAAGAGGAGGTATTGAGAGAAAAATAAAATAAAAAGGAAGGATTGAGAGAAAAGGAAAATAAAGAGTTGAGAGAAAAAAATATTCAATAAAAATAGAAGAAAAGATAAATAAGAAAGAAGTGAGAAAAAATCGACCAACAAAGAAGAAGAAAAAATGATAATAAATTTCTCTTTAAGAGTTTTTTTGTGTTATGTATTAGAAGAATCTCAATTTTGATCTTAGCGAATAACATGGGATAATTATTTTCATATCTTATTATTCACATTCTCTTCTTTCTTTGATTATGACATTAACATTTTTTTTCCAAACTGAATATCATAAAAATCTCTTTAGTTTTTCATCCGAAGTAAAAAAAAATTTAGAGAAAAAGAATAAAGAAAGAAAAATGATAAAGAAGGCTACATTTATTATCTTTGAATTATCTTTTAAAAAATCTCTTTTAGAAAATAATTCATCAAAGTCATAGTTTTCTTTAAGTTTCCTACACAAACATCTTTCTCATTTTTATAAGAAAGGGATATTCTGACCTTTTAATTTAAAATAAGAACTTTGGTTAAATATATCATGCTATATATTAAATTAATAATTTAATATGATAAAAAAATTTAAAAAATTTAGTAAAAATTATTTATTACCTCTTTGTTTCCGAAAACCTCTATAAAAAAAATTAAATAGTGAAATCTAGCATAATATTTTCGAGAATCATACTTTAAGGATATCATTAGTCTATGTTGAGTCCATCCTCTAACATGTAACAATGCAATTCTTTATATACATATATATGCATCGTACAAATATTAAAATGATAGAAATTATGATTTTAGAAATTATTTAGGAAACGTTTCTCTAAATACAAATTATGATTTTAGAAATTATGATTTTTTTTTCTAAATAATCAAATCAAACTAAACTAAAATAATTGTTATATTTATGGTTAAATATAATTTTGGTTCCTTAATTTTAGTGAAAATTAAAATTATTATCTTTTTAAAACTTTGATCAAATTTAATTTTTGAATTTTTGAAATAAATATGTTTGGTTCTTTTAACAAAGTTTGTTAAGTTTATTTGAATTATTTATACTGATATTTTTTTTAATTGAGAAACACATCTGAAATTTCAATTAAATTTAATAATAAATTTAAACAATGAAGATGAAAGATAAAATTAATCTAAATTTTTTTAAAAAAAAAAACTAGTTCTAATTTTCAAATAATGAAAAACATATTCACTTGTTATTTATATTGATTTTAGTTAATGGTTTTTAATGTTATATGTTATTTAAAGTTTGTAATTGTTTTAAATGGTTATTTCTATTGTAGTTCTTATATGTAAGATGTGACGTACTTCTTTTAAATTCTTAGCAAGTGGTACATTGTACTTTTCTTAGTGAAAAGAAAGTGTAGTGTTGCTAGAAATATTGTTAAATGTGGATTGGTGCACAGTTTACTATTACGTATTAAAAGAGATTTGTTCATGTTATTAAACATATCTTGAATAAAATTTAATGAAAAACAATAATTTTTTCTTATAAATATTAGAAAATAGAATTTAAAGTTAATAAAGCATGATAGTTGTATTTTAAGTTTAAAATGTTGATTTGAAAGTAATAATTTTATTTTTCATTTTTATAAAAATTATAATTTTAAAAATTTAAATATTTTATTTTCTTGCTAGATGATTTAGGTAATTATCTTCGTAATTCCCACTTCAATCATATAGCTTAGAAAATAGTCATTAACAAACCTAACTTAGCTAATATCAAAATATGTTGCGTTTGACTTTCTAATAATAATTTAAAAGACACTAAACAAATTTAAATTTACTTATAATAAAAATTCGTAGGTAATCATAAAAATTTATGGAAATTAAAAATTATCCACAAATTACCGATGACTTAAAATTTATATGTAATAGTGACATTGATAAATTTTGATGGATTTTTTATCCATGGGAAATATCAATTTATAGGTAATATGGTTAATTTCCCATTATTCAAATTTCATGGGTTTCCACGACTTTACGTTTTATAAATAATGTTAATGGACCAATATTCCTGATAAAGATTCAATTTAAGTAAATTTTAAATAATTTTTACACTTATTTTTTTTTATATTGTGATTAATTTACCATTTAGTTTGTTTTGTAGTTTTTGATATCAAAGTCAAAGTGGAAAAAAAAATGAAATTCAAGTAGTTACGACAAAAATGACACTAGTGTAAATGAGGAGCAGAGTTAGAGATTAAACTACACAAGCAAGTTTATTGCAAAGAGAAATCTCAATCATCAAATCCAAGACTAAGTCATGAAGACTCGTTTTCAAAGAAGTTACTTCAAGGACTGGAGCACTAGAGTACGAGGCTTAAGCCACAAGAACAAATCTTTACGAGAAGGAAACCTCAAGCACCTATCTTTGGAAATATTTGAAATGTAACTTTTACATCTTGAGTCCAAAATGTGCAACTTAAGCCCTAAGAAATACTATTTGAAAAAAATATGGAATAAAATCTCTATGGCTCAAACGTCAAAGTTGAAGCTAAGCACTGCCCTAGATAGTTTATAAACACATACCTCATGTCCTTGTTCTAGTCATTGAGTGGAGGATATGTAGTAATTAAGTAGGAATGAGTTTACGAGGAGAGATAGAGAGATGTTTTCATTATAAATTTTGTGTTTAGATGTTGTTGAGATTGCACTGCAATATTTTATGAGTAGCTAAACTATCTCATTTTGAGGATACATGTAATCAATTTTAACTCTTTGTACTTCTATTTCTTGGATATTTATTTATACTTTCATTCAATTTGTTTGTGAATTAATTTGTGTTTGTTGTTGGATAAACTGATCACTCCACTTATTTCACTAGCTTAGGATTAAGTAAGAATTGGTTCCAAGTCGTGGTCCAATTAATTCTTCTTCTGCTTTTATATGTTAAGAACAGATCTAAGGCTCTAGCTGGTTATAGAGTCTTGAGCTTAATGCAAGTGATTCATTCAAATTGTCACTGAAGAATCATACTGAAGTTTGATGATCTTAAGCTCTAGGTGTCAAGAATGAATCTATAGTTGCATTTAAAGACCAATCCCAGGGTAATGAATGATTTTCGAAAATACAAAGACAAAATCAATAGTGGTGTAGTAGAAGAGGATAAGATGAAATTCATTCAAAACCTCTACTTCACTCAATCTATATAATATATACTACTATCAATATTTTCTAAATACAAAAACCAAAAAACAAACTACCAATATGTTTGTTAAGTCTTTGGGGATATGATAACCCCCATTCGGCTATAATACAAATGACTTTATGTACTTGTCACTAGGTTACACAACTGGATAAATATTAAAACTTTATATTGTGTAATGTTGGAGATTTGGGGACTTTAGCCTAATGAACATAAAATTACAACCCAAGTTTACCCTTATCAAGTTTTTGTTGTTGTCGAGGATTTAGTTCAAATATTTGGTAGTTTTGACAATTCTTTTTGTAAATATGTAGATATCTTGTGAATATTGGGTTTGTCTAATTGTAAAGTTTCATTTTTTTTTCACTTTTGTATAGGTTTAGTTTTCATTTTCTGCTTTGCTCTCAACCAGATATGAAATAAGAGCTAAGTTTTAAAGATATATATATATATATATATATATATATATATATATATATATATATATATTTGTGTTCTTGTTTGGAACATTTGTATGTTCTTTGGTGTTGAAAGGAAAAATTTTCAAAAAAATATGCTCTTTAATTAAAATTTGACAATTGTTACTTGTTTGATGTATAAATATTTCCACAGTTATCTAATTGAGTTAATTATTTTTTGGTTATATTCTTGATTCAATGATCTTAAATTTAAATGTAATAAAATATTTTTTGGAGTTTTGTGGAAGATGTAGTTTAATTTCAAAAATACAAAATAAATTGTAGAGGACAACTATGACCTTTGTTAATTGTTTGATGCATAATTTTTGACACAATTATCTAATTTGGTTAATTCTTTTTCAATTACATTCATGATTCAATGATCTTTAATTTGAATGTAGAACATATTCTTTGAAATTTTGTGGAAGGTGCAATGTTGAAAAAACCAAATAGATGGCAGAAGTATTGATTTATGATTTTAAGTGCGTTTCAAATTTTTAAATTATAAAATTAAATGTTGTGAGTCTAGTTTTAAGTATTGAATTTAAAAGAAAAAGATTGAATGAAAGCTCGAAAGAATCTTAATTATTTGTTGTAATTAACAAAGGCAGGAGCATATCAAACACCAATTTTAGTGATGAGCAAAAAATTAGTAGGAAACTTTGAACCTTTTCTTTATTGTTTTATTTTGCATAAAATTTGATCTTTAAACAATCTAGAAAGGAAAAGCAAAATCAAGACTAAGAAAGATTAAAATAAAATTCTTCTTCAACATGTGACATGACTGGTCAAACAGACAAAGAAGATGACAAAATAATAATTTGAGGTTGTTAGGGTGGACCTTGCGCTTTACGAAGATTGTTTCATGCATCTAAGACTTGAAAATTTTATAGATTTTTCATTTTCCATGTAGCAAGAGGAGTAAAAACTAAACTTGAATTTCTTAACCTTATTCTTCACATTTATTTTCAGAAAAAAGATCATGAAGATTCTTGAGCTTACCTATGGATTGTGCAACAAGGGAATTGAACTAAGGAGGCTTGAATTCCTTACTCATACTTAAAAGACATAACTAGCCAGTACTAAAACTAGCTAAACAAGTCAATGATATGAATCAGAAACATAGTTTGTCGATATTGAAGTTGGTCAATCAGTCAAAGAACTGAAGCCATAATAGAAAATAATGCTATTGCATCTAAATTTGAAAATGAGAAGTTATTTGACAAGGTGGTTCGATGTGGGAGTAAAAAAAATTTCTAACGGAGAAGAAGATTGAAACCACAAAATATAGAATTCTTTTAAGTTTTTACACATTTAAATTTCTATCTTGAATTTCATTTTTTAAGTTTTGTTTCTATTTTTACTTATTGCATAGGCATAAAACTTTTGGGATAGCTATTTTGAAGCAACTAATATCTTTTAGGAATTGCAAAGCAAACTCTTTCTAGATTTTTGGTTGGAACAAGTAGAGAAAAAAAAATCTTTTTGAACTTTACAAGTCTTATCAAGAAGCATTGCAACTAGACTGTAACTAGTAAGATGAGAAAGCCAAACACTCAAAGTGAGATGAATAAAACTTTTCTATTGAGTAATTTTATTTATTTTGTGTTTAGTTTTGATTTCTATTAAGCATGAATGAAAAAAGATCAAAACAAATTCTTAGTTGAATACTTTTAGCCTAAAGTCAAACAAGTCTATACTAATAATTATTTGATTTTGATGCATAAATTTTAAAATGAGCTATTTTATTACTTATAATCTTAATTACTTGATTCTAGATCATGGAAATGAAAATTAGATAACTAACAAAATTTTTTATAGACCATATTAAAAATACAAATTATATATATATATTATTAAAGCCAAGAACTATTTATGTTAATATATATTTTTGTTCTAAAGACCTATGTTTGTCCAAAAAAAGAGAAAGATTGAAGATATAAAATGTGTATAAAATTTTGTTAAGTGTGAAAATAATGGTATCCTTTACTGAAACAAAAAAACCTAGAAAGGAACAATGATTAAATTTTGTAATGTATTGTAAGAGTGCAATGGCAGAGCAGTTTATGGTTAGGAAGATGCTTTTTAACAGACAAACCAAAACAACCATATTGTAGTACAATCAAAATCCAATAAATGTCACAAAGGAGTAGGTCCACATACAACATTTGAAATGCCCCATGCATCATCATCATCATCCTCATCATGCATTGCAAGCTACTGATCATGATAGTGATAACTCACACACATCAGGAACATGCACCATTCACCCAGCTGGGTAATTCTGTCATTTCCTTTTTCAAATTTAACTTCCCTAGGATACTTCCACTAGCTAAATTCTATAATGAAAACCTTAATAAGGTTTTAAATCTTTTGTAAATTTAGGTTTTTAAACTAATTTTTTATTAAAAAATTATTCAGTAATTAAAATATTTTTTATGCTCGTTTAACTAGTCTGTTATTTTACTTTTTCTACCAATGGGTTAAAAAAAGTATTTATTTATATAACTATCTGTCATTTTACTTTTTTTTTGTCTATGATTAATATATTTCAATGTGTCCATCAACTTGTTTTTAGAGAAGAAATAACAAAACACATTAATCAATAAGTTGTTGAAAAAATTAAAATTAAAGTCTCGTTATTTCATTCATTACAAAATTCAAATTACCCTTACTTACATAAAAATAAAAAATATCTTTAGTAATAAATATAATAATGTATTTTTAATACGATTTTAATTGAAAATTTCTAAATTTTTTTAGTCACTCAAAATTTAGTTAAATCATGCTTGAAGTATGACAATTATTAGAATTTAGAAATTTATATAAATATATTCTTTATCTTTCTCACATGATACATTAATATTTACTGGAATATATTTAGTGAGACATATCTTAGTTTTTAAATTTATCAAACTAATATTATATCTTCTAAATATTAGTGAGAGAAAGTTGAACCCATAATTTTTCTTAACCATTAACCTTATATATGTTGTTGATAGAATCACATACTACTAATAATACAAAATTCATTAAGAAATTAATGTTTCGTATAAATAAATATTCCTTTTGGGTTTCAATTGACTGTGCTACAATAAGTTTTTCAATTTTAAAAATATAATGTTAGTAATATTAAGATAAATACTCATTAACTTTCTTTTCATATATCTTTCATTGAGATGAAATGCATTCATTTAATTTCATTGATAACTATTTAAATTACAGACTCTACATCATTATTCATGCAATATGAGTTTCAATTTTATAAATGAATGTGATATACCCTATCCATTTGAAAAAATATTTTCCACAAATAATATGTATCAACCAAGTCTATTATCTTAATTGACATGAAGTGCATTTATTTTCGATTGATAATAATGTAAGTTACAAACTTCCCATCATTAATCATGCAATATTTGGAGTCTCAAATTTATAAGTGAGACCTTATCCATTTGAGAAAATATTTTCCATAATTTGATAACATGTACCAATCAAGTCTATTATTTTAAATTTGATAAATATTCTCCAACATTTAACATTGGTTTTTGAAATACACGAAATAAAGGTAGGAACAAAGCATCATAGTTAAGTATGTTCTTAAAAAACAACGTAAAATTGTTTCAATTAAAATTTGAGAAAATTTAGAATACACTTACAATAAGTAGGTGTTAACAAATTGGGACAAATAATTTTTTCAAATTTTTCAATGGGATACTTTAAGATTTAATACAAATGATTAATGTTTAACTATTTATATTAAATCTCAAATGAAAACTATAGATTGTTCAATGTGTTCGTGAATAAAATGCTTAATTTAAAATAAAATTAGTTCAATAAAAACAAATAATATCATGCAAAAATTTTACAATATATCTTGCTTTTATTGGGGTATGAAGCATAGACCTTCAAATAGTTGGCAAAATCTGAGTGGGTTGGAACATAAGAAAAAAATTCACTTGCAAAATACTATTTGACACTCAAGTTAGATAGTTTGAATTTTTATAAATAAAAAAGAAAATATGAAAGAGTGTTTTTTAAAAACAAATGATATCAATAAAAGTAATAGTTTACCATATATATGATAATTAAGAGAGTAATCAATGTGATACATTACTTAATTAACCAAATTATGTAAATATATGGTATTAAAAAATATCATATCATAATTACACTAACAACATTTGGTCAAATATATTATGTTAATAAATGAATATTTATGTCAACACATATATTTTGAAATATTATATAATCACTTTAGATCAACGATGCTTAATAGACCTTATTGAACGTGTTACTTAACATATTTACTGAGGCGATATAGGTATCTTATTCTTAAAATTAATCAAGCTACAATTTTCCCTTTAATCTCCCTACATTATATTTTACAAATTTCCTATAATTTAGTCTTTGCAATTTTAAACAAACCATGACTAAAGTCACTCTTAATCTAAAATAATAAATTAGTCTGTACAATGTTTACTATTCCTAAATTCTAAACATCTATAATAACATCAGTTATTTGTATTAAATTGATTTTAATATTATTTTTAATATTTCAAATTAAACATCTAAATAACACATTTAAAAGTTAAAAAAAAAAAATTCAATATCAACCCTCACCAACAACAATATAGTAGAGACATGATTGAAATCTCAAAAACAACCACTATTTCAATTTAAAAAAAGAAAATGTTGGTCTAGAACACTAACCCCAAAGACAAATGTTCAACTCCAAATGCAAATACTTCAATCCGAACAATCATAAACGTGTACCACCTCCAATAAATCACAAAAAATAACTTCAAACAAGTCTAAAAATCACCTTATTATCATATACCAAAAAGAAAAAAATACAATCTAAATGTGAAAAAACCCAAGAAAGAAAAGTACTAATTCAAAATTTAAATAATTTTACATAATTTAAGATAAAAAGATTTGAAAAATGACATCTTTCACCTCATATTCTTTAGTAAGAAAAAGGTGAGAAAAGTCACATAATTAACTCCTTTTGATCAGTGGATGAAGTTTGTTATCTCATGTAATAGTTTTTGTACAGAGAATGAGAAAATGGAAGTGATGACAATATGATTAAATGTAATGGTACCATGACATATTATTACATTCATTTAACACTGAGCACAATAGTAAAATAATCATAAAAGTGTAAATTTGTATATTTTATTTTAGAAAAAAGAGAGTAAAAAATAAAAAAGTATAATGTGAAATGAATGTAAAAATTTTAAGTGTGTGAAAGAATATTTTTCTATTTTTTTATTATTTATTTAGTTTCTTTTTATGGTGTATGATGTGTGAGAATGGAGGTAATTTAGAAAAGGTATTGGAGAGAAGAGTGTTTGGTGGTCACATGGTTTGTCTTTTCTTTGTTTGGTGTTTATGATACGTTTGACAGAGTTGTTTGTGTTTTGAGGCTTTTGAGAAAACCCATAAGGAAGAGAAACCGTCCAAAACCCCACAAACTCATTCATTCATTCATTATGTTCTTCTTTTCTTTATTAAATATCTTTTTCCAACTTTCAAATCAAAAACCCACTACTCTTTCTCTTGATTAAGACATCATATTATTATTATTATTATCATCTTTTTATTCTTAATCATCTTTTAAACTCTCCCTAACCTTAAATCACATATAATAACAATTTTCTTACATTCTTTATAATATTATATAATGTATGAAAAAATTTTGGATGGTAGTTAGGAAAAAAAAAAGAGTGGATGATGGCCACATCTTCATGTCATGTGCGTTACCTGTTATGATGCTGACTCATGTCAATGATAGTCCATTCATTTTAACATGGAAAAAACAATTTCATCTCATTCTATTTCATAAGTAATATATATATATATATATATATATATATATATATATATATATATATATATATATATATATATATAAACCTTTTCTAAAGATTAAATTACCTCAGATTATACATTAGGAAGCAGATGAGTAATTTATTTTCATCATAGAATATGTAATCAAATACAACACGAAAGTCTCTTATTTTATTTATTTTTTAAATAAGAAGAAAATTGTTACCCTTTTGTATTTTTTCTTTTCCAAATCTAATCAAAATAATATATCAATTTTATTGGATTTCGATATTCAACCAATGAAGCATGAAAATGTTTTCGTAGGGGTTTGAATCTATATTTTGGTTTTATACTTTGAATATAACCTTAAATTCCTCGACATCCAAAAGTTATATATATGTTCAAGAAATGTTTTATTTTAATTTACTGTGATATTTAAAAAAAATAAAAATATATATGTTAAAATATTGGAAACTCCCTTGATATATTGAAAGGTTTTTGAAGTATAAGCATGTGATTGGTCATTATCAACAGTCATTTTCGTTGCAATAAACTTATGGTATAATGCAAACTTTGGGTCACAATCTGCTAGTTTCATGTGATGTATCATGGCCAGCATTTTCAGAATTTCAAACTCTCATCAGATTAATTAATCAAAAATCTAATAAGACAAAAGGGAGAGAGAAAATCCTGGATGCTTCCTTTCAAATTACACGTCTCTTTCTCTCTCTTCTTACAATTTTTTATTTTATTTTTTTCGTTGAATTTATCTTGTGCCAAACAAAAACGTGAACATCACAAATTTTACATCCTTAATTAGTCAAATAATTCACATCAAAATTTAGTTGTTGCTCACTGTCTCAAGTAATCTGCAAAATTCTTTCTTCATTTGCTTCCTTAGGGATTAAGAGTCAAACCATCAAACACAAACATTCAACTTAACTAAATTCTACCAAATCCACTTATAATATAAGATTTCTATTTATATTTTATAAACGGTAGAAACAACACTTAGATTAAGTTGTTAAAAAAGTATAAAAAGAAAACACAGTACAAAAATTTTAAATTTTTTTACGATAAAACTTAATCTAACTTCAAATTCTAATATCTTGAATTTGAACCTTATCGATAAAAAGAAAAAATCTAGTTAAAAAGAAGAGATGATATTAAAAGTGATGATCCAAATTCTTCCACAAGCATGGAGAGAAGTGATAAAAAAAATATTATACACAGTTTTCTGCTTTTGATGCCTTCTTCCTTTACCAAATACATATATTGAAGCATGTCTCTTTCACCAACTTGTTTTTTGTTTTAGGATGTTCCTAAAGTCAGTTGCTGCCCCCTTCAGGAGCGGTGGCTGATGGGTTTGGGCCCTGTTGGTGGGCCACCCAAGGAGTTCATTTGCCACTTGTCTCTTTGTGTGATGGCCCACAGGCCCAGATGGTCTTCTTCCACCTCTTTCTTTTTCTGCTTTTTCTTTTGCCTTTTTCTCACCATTCCTCAGACTTATGAGCACATATGTTACATGATATTGCACAATCATGATAATGTGGTTTTGTCACTTTTTGGAATGTGTCCCATACGCTATAGTCTTCCCACTTACCATCTTCTGTATTGGATGCTCACTGTGGGGTCTAAAAAGTGAGAGAGTAAAGCTTGGAGAGTGACTCAAAACCAACCAAAATCAAAAACCATAGCATAATAATAATAGTAATAATGGTGTTGATAATGGCCACTTTGGTGGGGATCTTGATGGAATTGATAAGATAAGATACACGAATGTGTGTCACTGCCACTACGGCTCAATCATTGTAATGAACAAAGGAGGAAGCAGTGAAAAACTTTCCTTTGGGTGAAACACCTTTCAAGGAACTCTCTTCAAACAAAGGTCAGTGTCAAGATCCGTTTTTTATCGTCAAAACCTGTTTTTTTTATCGTCAAAAGTTGTTCATTTCACCTCTTGCTTTTAGAATTGTTAATTTCCTCATGAAATTGGTAGGTTTTGGTATTTAACCATCATGGTTTTGATGGTAAAGCAATATAGGGTTTTGTTCACTTTGACACACAGTTCTATGAATCTGGGATAAAGGAGTGGTTATATATCAGCTTGTGTTCTGGGATTATGTAAGGTAAGATGCTGTGGTTTTTCATTTGGCAGGTTTTGCTTTGTTGCTAATTTTCTGTTTTAGTAAAATCCATCAAGACAATGAATTGAAGAATGATATTCATGCACTGGTTTGGTGCTAGTTTCTTGATCTAATCAAGAGATTGACTTCATTTATAGTATGCTATTACGCAAAAATAGACATGAGGATTCAATAACTCTTCACCAAATGCTTAAATTTTCAACCATGTTACATTATATTGGTTCACTGGTTAGGTGTATAATTTATGTTGTTTGAAAGCTTTAATCTGCTGAATAGACAATGTCAGAAGTTTTCCAACACTCCAAAGTCTGATAGATTCTGTTGTGCTGTGTTGTGTCTCTTCGGTCTTTGTGCTGTTGTTGAGATTAGGTTTTTGTTTTGTTGAATATTGAATATGCAGTTAAGGTTGTAATGGGTACGTCAAAATGACTTCATATTTGTTTCTTTCTCATTTTATTTAGCAAAATACTCGATCTAAGACTTTAATTTCTGAAGTCCATGCACCTTTTTAAATTCACATGTCTACTTCATCGAATTTGTCGAACAAATAGTCATTAACATCTTTGCTTAAAGTCCAATTTCAATTTGTAAATAAAGTCAGCATTCAACAAAGTTTTATTCTCTATGTTCACATTACTTTATTCTATGAGCATTTCAAAATCCCTCCAAACACGATCAACCTGGTACATAGTTTGTTTGACTGTGCATCATATTTTCTGGTGTATCTGAAACAACACTGCAATGAACTTTGACCACTGAGTCAAGTCAGAAACCATCAGCTTCCTATGAAGCACTGTTGGTCTGACTACATAGCCTTTTTCTACTTTGAATTTGGTGACAACTATTTGTTGCTTTGGCTTTAAACTTCAAATTGAAATTAGTTTTGGAAAAATTGAACATAATCCAAACAGGAACTGGAAAAAAAACATGAAAATTTTCATCTGGGGTTGATTCTCAAATATTACTGTATAAATGAAAAACAAAGGACAGTGTGTGACCAGTGTACTTTTGTAAAAGAGAGAGTTGCAGGCATCGTATAGAGAGGGACAGTAGTCTGCATGCTGTTTTTTGTAGGCACCTGCTCAGAATCACGCAAAAGAGCTGCACGGATCTTTTTCATTGTTGACGTGAAAGAAATGTACCTCACAATGTACTGATTCTCATATAAAAAGGGTGAAAAACTGATTGCAAGTGAAAATAGAGGGAAGTACCAGTTAATGGTGGGTGCATATAACTGTTGGAGTAGAGGTGAAAATGTGACTAAAAAACATCACATTGAATTAAGATGAACATATGAGCAATTTATAAATAGCTTAAACTCATACTTCAAATGTGTTTGGTTAAGCAGCTATATGAAATTTACCTTCTCTTAGAAATACAGCTTTAATCACCAAATTGGGAAATTGTTTTTAATCTTGTTTGCTGTTTTCAAAGATTTTACAGGAAACAGATAAAAACTTAATGTCTTGTGGTTTTAAGGAATGATATTTTGACAAATTCCAGGTACTTCACAATCTTACTATAATAATAGTTAGATATGTGTCAGGAAAACAGTCTTTAAACTTTATTATTATATTAATGTAAGAGGGTTGTTAATTGATTGAACACAGAAAAGAAATTTTCACAGCCTCATTTTCATATGATTTCTGTCAAGGTTTTGAAGGCATTATTTGTACTTAAGGCTTTGTTCACGTGAGGATAAATTACTGTAGTTGCGTATATGCGTAATTCATTGTTCGCTAATACGTAACTACAATAATTTATCCTCGTGTTAACACAGTCTAAGTGAGATGAGAGACGAGTGTGTAAGTGACAATGGAATTCATGAATAGTTTGTTATTCAACACTTTCTTTTTCCTTGTTTCCAATCACATCATCATTCTTATTTTTTTCTTCTTTTTTGTCTGTTTCTATCACATATTTATTTATAGAGGAAAGTTGGATCATTTTGTTGATCTGGAATTACTGATGGTGATAATAAATCTACTTCTATATACTGATGTAGTAAATTTTTTTACTTAACCCAAAAGTCTATGCAAAAACAGGTTTTGTCATGGGATGATGCAACTGCTGTTGTTCCCTTATACTGTATTTTCAGTGCTGACAGGTTCAGAACTTTTGGATGTAGTTTTCTGAAAACTGTAACACTATGGAACTGTAGTACCTAACACCTTATTGTAAATTTTTTCCTAAAATGTGTTTCTGTCTTTGATTTAACCTGAATTGGTTCACTGTGTTTTGTAGATAAATGAAGTAAACCAGTGGAACATGAATAGAAACTTTTGGTGGAAAAAAAGAAGAGATACTCTGCAGAGATTTTGCCTAGTAACTAAAAATTCTCAAAATTTGATTGCATGAATAGAACCTTTTAGTGCATGCTTAAGTTAAATCTGAAGGGAGAAAAATATATGAATAACAGAAGTTACAAAGCATAATATGTGAATAAGTGATTTTAGAAAAACCATTATTTCTGAATTTCCATAATCATAGCAGAAAAATATAATACTGGTTTGGAATTCAGAAACTTTGAAGGGAATTGAAACTAACTAGTAACTAGTGGTGGTAGGTAAGATTATTACCATGGTTTTCAAGTCTCAGTATTTGTAATCATGTTACCGACCACAAAGAGCAGAGAACAGTGGTGTTGGCAGCAAAAGTCACTTTCAATTAGTGCTAAATCCCAAGGTTGATGTGCAGAAAAAGACTTCTCAAGGGATGGATAACTAGACAAATCTGACTCAAACAGCATCTCATCAAGTTTCAATGTCATCTTCCTCAATTTTTGTACACTTTCCCATTTTGTTAATGGACATATTTTGATATACTTCTTATAGAGTAATTTTAGAAAAGAAAAGGATAAAAAGGAAACTTATGAATTTGGAGAAACAATTTTATATCATTTTTATGAATGATTTTAAATTCATATGTAAATTATGTCTATTTCACAAATGGTACTTTCACAACTTTTTTTTTTTACCGAAATTTTAATATGATATAGATGGTGTTAAAATGTTATTAAAGTATTATTATTCTTATTTTATTAAAAACTTTAATTTATTACAATTAAGAAAGTATTTTTTTTTTATAAATGTGATACAAATACATCAACATAAGTAGCAATGTTTCTTCTGATGATGCTACAGAAGTTATCGTGGTTCACTTTTGATCTATATAGATAAAGAAAACTAGTTTTTTTTTTTCTCTGATTTAAGTAGAATGTTAGTTTGATTACCCTAATTAGAGGTGAATTTCAAAATGAGTGTAATAGTTCATTTGTATAATTTGCATCTTAAATTAATTTTAAATATTTTTAAATATGATTTGTAAAGATAAATTTTATATAATTGGCTTATATGACAACGAAAATGACTGAATTTCATATTGTGTGAATGAGTTAAGGAATAAAAAATGTTTTTCATCCTTATAAATTTTTAAATCTTTGTTTTTCGTTTCTCTAAAATTTTTAGAGTCTTTTAGTTCTCCAAATTATAGATGTGTTATTGTTATTTTAGGATTTCAAATTCATTAATGACATTTATGATAAAATATATTGTTCGATCTTTTAAAAAAATTTGTAGTACATTTTAGGTCTTCAAAATTATAAATGTATTATTTTTTATCTTTAAAATTTTTTTAGTATTTTTTAGATTTTCAAGAGTATATTAAATGAAAAGTTATGTAAAGTAAATAATGGATTATGTTAAAAAGATAACAGATTATATTAAATGAATAATTAATTACATTAAGTTTATAAATATATAATCAATCAAGTAAATAATTTTGTTAAAGCAAATAATTAAATAAATATTAAAGGTCATTAACAAATTTTGGTTCTATCAATAAAATAACACACTTAAAAATAAGAAAGATATAAAATACTGAAATTTAAAAAAGGACTAAAATCAAACATGTTTAAATTTATAATAATGGATTTCAACTCTAACAAAATCAACAACACATGTGTGATTCCAGTTAAATAGGAGTTAAGGTTTACATGGTAATATAGATTGAAATATTATTGGTTATATTTACTAATAAACTTTGTTTAAAAGAATAAAATATAAAATGTCCAAAATTTTAATCGTTACTTTCCTAATCAATAACTATTTTTAAATTTGAAATATAATTAAATTACGGATAATTTGAAATTAAGAGATTAAAATTATGTAAAATATAAAAAACTAAAATCATGAATAATTAAAATTATGAAAAACTTTAGCCAAAAAAATTAGGAAACAAAATAACTTATAATTTAAATATAACCCATACCCTCCTTGAAAATCACTTTTTCAGTAGCGAGCACATCAAAATTTTAAAATTCCAAGTCATTCTCTTTGTTCCCAAACTGTACCCAGTGAAACACCGAACACAGTAGTAGAACAAGTTTCACCGTCGTCGTCGTCGTCCACCGAAGACGTTCCCCGGCCACCGTTAGGTATTTTCCGCCACCATTCTTTTCGTATTGAATTTGTATTTCATGTCGTGATAATTCTTGACTCAACCTTCTGCTAATAGTTTCTGCTCATAACTTGTTTGATAAAAGGTCTGAACTGTAGAATTGTAGTCATTACGAGTATCAATGCTTGATGATGATTCCCAAATATGTTTGACGCCGTGTTTTTAGTGACACATGAAGCCTTGAGTGTTGTATTGCTATGATAATTGTTGTAACTAAATACACCTGTAGCTGACAGTTCTTTATAAAAGAGGTGATTGAATGAGAAAAAAAGAATTGAATTAGAATATCTTCTGGTTCTATCAATCTTGATTGAATCTTTTCTGCAATATGTTTGTATTCTTCCGTGTTTACTAGAATACGGTTTTATACAACATTTGACTCAGATTTTTTTTTCTCAGCACTTGCTTGGTTATTCTCTAAAATTTTTATAAATCCCATCGTCCATAAACCAGATTCCGTTGTTGCTGTTGTTCTAGATATTAAAGAGAGAAACTATTAGGAGACTTATTTAATTATTCATGCGGTTGAATTCCTCTTTTCCTTTTTACAAGAATAAATAATGTAAAAAAAAATGGTTGAGGAATTCTAAGGCCATTGTTAACTATCCTGTATAAACAGTGAAAATAATGGCATATACCACTCGGTTGACTGTGTATCCATTGAGTCTTAAGTGCATTCGGGTAGAAAGTATCTAATTTTTTTTATCAGCAAAATAGAAATTAACTAATGTTGACAGCTGGTAGAAGTTGGTAATTAGAAGGGAGGCTAAGGTAGTAGGTCGGTAGCTTTCTCTTCTCTAATAAATGCCTATAATTGATCTTTTTTCTGGTTTCTGTCGTGAGTCGTGTCGTGACCATCTCATCATGGGCAACTATTACTGTTGTCTAAGCTACTTTCCTCATTGTCGGCCTCCATTCTCAACATCCCTGGTATATTGTTGTCCGCGTTTGATAATAAACTTTTGAATTGTGGTTGTTACAATCAAAGTTTTCAGAATGGCAGGAAGAATATTGTAAGAAAAGAAGGCGGTAAAGAGATATGTAGAGCACAATTTCCATGTCCTGCTACTCCAACAAAGGGTGTTCGGTTTCCTAAAATAAGTTATATATACAAGCTCGATTCACCAAAGTAATTCACTACCAGATCTAATAAATGTATCGTGTGACCACCATAGTTTACTGAAGTAGCCAAGAAAGCCTTTTATTTTTTACTCTTCTCCTGCTATCTTTGTTCTATTTCTTTCTCTCTATTAAGGTTTGATAAAATTGACCAGTAAAGAGATAAGATAGAGAAGAGGGGACTTTCTTATAATCATCATTCTAATAGGAAGTAAGGCTGAAAAGAAACCGTATGTAAGTAACAAAAGCAGAAAAAAAAGTGAAGACCACCTTTCTAGAATTTGTTTTTCTGCTCAGATACTTGTAGGTTGGATCCAATTGCTGGTGCATTGAACAAAAAGCCGCCAAGGTTGTTTTCTCCTGGGTTTATTCAACTTCATTCATCTTATAGTTTTGGGTATTTGACAATATGACAATCACCTTTTTGCTCAAAGGTTGTTGCTAATTAGATGTTATAACTGAACTAAGTCTAAGTTGCTAAGACCACATGATAGAGTGTAAGAAAAAGCAGAAACTAACTTGTAGGATTTTCAATATTCAAGCAAGATAATAATTATTTTATATTAAATACAGTTGTGTTTTGCTGAACATTAACTGAAATTAGTCAAATTGTCTCGTGTCCGATGCTCATTGTTATCTATGGCAATAAGTAGCAATAGGGTATGTTTTACTAATAAAAAAGTGAGTCCAAGTAATTTACCGAGGCTGACTTGAAACTTGATAGCACAAAATACAAAAATTAGATTGCAACTAACTCTTTTTGACAATATCCTGAAAGATTCCATTTTAGTGGATAAGTGAAATTGTGATAGAAGGAAATTCTGGATGATTTTCTCCATTACTCTTTGAAACTGCTAAATGATATAGAATGCTTTGGTTGATTTTCCTTGTATCATTCAGTGTAATTGATTGAGCTTGGATGATGATATTTGAAATGATTATGGTAGATTAATAGATCTTGGTTTCTTATTGCATAGAGAGTTTTGTGTAGACTTGTACAATCTCCTTATATCATTCATGTAATGCTTACAACCACAAGTTATTTGAATTTCAAAATTAATCTATTTGGTGGATAGAAACACTTAGCAGAGACAGCAGTATGATGGTTTTGAGAAACTCTTTCAACTGTCAAGGTTCTTGCTTATAACGCAAGAAACACGAAGACAAAAATATATTGACACTGAGATGAAGTGCGATGTATAAACCTTTAATAACCAAGTTGGTTTCCTCAGGTTTCTCCTCTTTGAATTGGTCACAATTGTTTAGGAAATATTGAGTCTCAAAATGGTGATTCTTTCCACGTTGCCACCAAACTATTCAGGTTTTTTCTGGCTACATCGGTTTCTTCTAACTCGTGCTTTTTTTTCTTATTCCTTGTTTACCTTTATATTTCTTGATATATTGCAGTTTTCTTTCACCGAGGTGCTCCTTTTTTGCCATCAAAGTTTCCATCGAGAGTTGCTTGTCACAGAGATGTTTCTCTAACACCCCAGACGGTTATTATTACTTATCTCTCTCATCTAGTTTAAATCTCCTTCAATGTATGTGTTTGTGCATGTGTTGCTAGTGGTAACTATCGTTTTAGGTTACATGCTTTTCTGTTTGCAGACTTTTAGCATACAACTGAGGGAAAAACATGCAAACCATAGTTGCAACAAATTTTTTATCCATGCTGCAAGGAATGATCATCATATAAGCTATGATGATGGCTTGCCTGAAGAGCCCTTTTTGCTATCATTGATCAAGGATGTCATATGGTATTTGTTAGACTTTAACCTGTCATTAAACTGCATAAACATAACGAAATACTGTCTTTACCTGCATGAACTGAAACTAATTTTACTTTAATTAAAGTCTCAGAATAAATGTTTCACTGATTTTATGATAATGATTACAGGAAATACAAAGACCATATATATGTAAGAATGAAGAAAATCATCCAGAAAAAGACAAAATCATAACAAATTGTAATAAACATGATTAATTATTTGGTAATATAAAGACTAGTAGAATTCACTTTTGAATGTTATTGAAAACATACAACCTATTGGCTAGTAACTGTCTCTTTGTTTCCAGGGGGCTAAAATATTTATTTGTATTTTTGGCTGAGCAACCTAGCCAGCTGAAATACGTGGAATGGCCAAGTTTTAGCAATACGGTACGCCAATTAGTGCATTATTTGCGGTTTTTCCATAGTGCTTCCACACTGCATCCATATGTTTCTATTTCGTTTTATAATGTGTGAAATGTATTGAGTGATTACATGCTTATATTAATCCTTTGCAGCTTAGGACAGCGATTCTGACTCTTATCCTGGTTGCGTTGCTTATTGTTGCATTATCATCAGTTGATTCGGCTCTCTGCTATCTTCTGGCACTAGCTCTTAGGAAAAAACCATAACCTTGTGGTGTTGCCAATGTTATCATAATATATAAGCATTTGATCTGATGCTTGTAATCTATGTAGGGTCTATCCTTGTTACCATGTAAATCTTAACTCCTATTTTGAACTGGAATGGATTATGTTATTCAGGAACCTTTTATTAAAGCCATTGCTTTGTATCTCAGTGAAAGAAATAGTTGCATAGCATAGAATATTGTTAATTCCATGGATGGAAACTAGATATGAAATTAGATATTTGAGTGTAAAAATAGGATCACACATGTATAAGCTTTTATTCACTCACATTAATTTAATATCTATACAATTAATTTAGGATAAAATGTTCCATAGAAAATTATGAGTGTTTTTCTTTTCTAAAACTTTTAAAATATCCAACAATATATTTTCAGTAGTTTTTTTAAGTTGAATGAAATATTTTTGAGTATTAAAAAAATAAAACAAAATTACAACTTTATTTTGATAAGAATCTAAATTAAATTTCAGTCTTATACTAAATAAAAAAAGTAAAAAATTGTAGTCGTAAGTTTTTCAAACAAAAGACGGATGATATATAATTGTCGTCTTAAAGAAAAATAGAAGTATAGAAAAAATTTCTAGTCATGAAGGCAGAGGCGGTGATAAGGGTAAGTCTCATTATTTTTCAAAGTTTACAATATATTCATTAAGAAATCATCATCGTCATTAACCCTCAATTATTGGCTTTTTAACAATAGTTTTGAGTCAACCATCATTAAAAAATTATATTTTTATTTATAAAATCTTCATCGCAACATTAACTTTAAAATCATTATTAAAATGAGCCATGAAATATATATTCTATTAGTTTATTTCTTTACTATGTTTTGTTCTTTTAACTTATTTAGTTTTTTTTAAGATAATAATTATCATATTTGATAGTTTATTCTTGTAAAATTTTTAAGGATAAAAAAATAATATAGTTTTATATTTTAAAATATATTCAAATGCATAATAGTTAACCTTAATTATGCTAAAAACCCAACATATTGTATTCGGTATCTTAGATCCCATCTTCTGGCACTGCATGGGAAAACCAAAAAGTGCCATCTGAATGACATTAATAGTGTGATTTTTTTAACATTGACATCAATTATGATAATTAATTACTCAAATCTTAAGATCTTAATTTATATTTCTTTGAGATCGATATGTGTGCTATGGGTAATAAAATAAATAAAAAAAAAATAAACGAAAGATGCACCATCAATCTACATGTGTTAGCTGTCCCTTAATATCTTTATCCTTTGCATCAATTTGTGTGCAATATTATTTCATATTTCTTGCTGAAAATGAAAGAGTCATTAGTAGAATATATTAAATCACAATCATTTTGAGTCCCTTAAATATAATATTACAAAATTAAACAATCAAAGGTGAAAAGAATATCTAACCATTAGTAGACATGATGATTATACATGAAGTTGTACATAAAATTACTTCTTATGAAGACCAGGAAACAGTTCTAAGTTTGGCATGAAGGAGATGGATTACTAACATAATCTCAACCAAACATTTCCTTGTTATCTACCCATTACATGTGACCTTTCTCACTCTAAAGTAATTTAATGGAGACCAAATCTTACGAATTACAGAAACTAGTTAAAAAATACATGCACAAAATCAGTTTAAACGAAATTTGTTTACTTTATCGTGTCACTTGTTATTAAAATATTATTAAATTATGTATTAGTGTATAGTTCCGTGTTTAAAATATATATATTTAGTGTAAAAAGATTTTACAAAATATTAAAAACAAAGTAAATTTATAACATAAATAAATATAAATTTTATTTACAAAATAATTTTATAAGATTAAATTAAGTTTAAAGTTATTTTCAGATATTGATCAAGTTAATCCACTTGAATTCATCACAATTTTGACTAAGAGGTTGTAACTTGAACATGTTTAAAGAAATGAAGAACTTTGAGAGATAGAAGCCATGAAGGATTCCAGAAATAAATTGTAACATAATTCTTGAAAGGCAGTGACAGGATTGAAATGTTATTGAAAATTTAGAATTGTGTGCATTATGATTAGCGACAGAATGTGGGTGGTGGAGTGTTGAGTGAGATGCTGAAGCTGGTCAAGCATCACCTCTTAGACAACATTGTCTGGTGATGAGGGTGCATTCATGTTCATAGTTCAATAGTATTTTCTAACCTTTCCTGCATTTGGCTCGTACCATGTTACCTTTGTCCCACATATCTAATTAATGTCACTGGATTGAGGTTAATCACACATGTGGGTTATGTTTCAAGACAGAGAGTGTGGTTCCTTTTCATCCCCCAGTCAACATCTTTCTTAACATGG
The DNA here is from genome assembly GCA_036885675.1 of Vigna mungo. NCBI lineage: Eukaryota > Viridiplantae > Streptophyta > Magnoliopsida > Fabales > Fabaceae > Vigna > Vigna mungo. The sequence goes on along the minus strand of CP144697.1, from coordinate 17,360,885 downwards.
ATAATTTGGGATTCAGAATCACTTTCCTAATTTTACTTTAAAAAGGTCTCTCTGTTTTTTTTAATCATCTAAAAAAAACACTTTTAATTCATTTTAAAAGGTTAAGAGGATTTGATATGTAATACTCCAGCAACTTACAGGGTATTGACTGTCCCCAAACATCAACACGAGGCTTTCACCTATCCCTAAATTATTTCAGGCTAAGCACGTTTAATCATGGAGTTCTTATGGGTTAGGCTACCGAAAAGTAAATGCATTTGTTGATATAAGTAGTCAAATTAATTCCTTTAAGCTATCCTTTAACCGTATAGTCTCATACCTATACAGTCTCTAGATCCCTCTCATTCCGGTGTATATTCGATTCGTCCATGTTCCCCTTCCACTGGAAGTCTGCCAGGAACCGCTCCTTGTCTATGCCTCTTGCATCGTCGATCACTCCCCGTCCTCGTCAGTATCCGATTGTCACATGATACAATGCAATCCACAGTAAAAATCTTTGTATATATATAACTTATAATATAGAAATAATAATAAAAATATTAATACATTTAAGTATAATAAATACTTACAATAAACAACATTTTTAATAAATCGTCTTCCACTTTATTATTCTATATATTTAACTGTTTAATAGATTTTTTAACAGTCTGTTGCGAATGATATATGCATTATAAAACTAGAATCATATTAAAAAAACTGAAGAAAAACATGAACCAAAGTATTATTTGTGTCTTAAAAAAAATTTGTATAGGTAAATAAAAAGACAAGGAAACACTAGGAGGTGAATAGTGTTTTTAGAGTGTATATGAGTGTTTAAAAGATTAGTGAATAGTATACTATCATAGGATGATGTTTCGTAAGATTTTGTAAAAGATTTAAAGAAGAGGAAACAATGAGATACAACGTTTAAAAACTTCTTGCAATGGGGCGTCTAATAACTTGTAAAACAAATGTATAAAGATTTTAAGATGTTTACACCCTAGGTTTTATGACGAGAGAGAATGAAAATGTTGTTAAATTGAAAGATAATATATCTCAATATAAGAAGAAGGGATGAATTAGTTTGAAAATACATTTTAAAGTTCTTAAAAATTTCCAAGTGTATAATGTTGTTTTTAAAGAATTTTTTTAACAATGATTTGACAAGATAATAGACAAGAATAAAGAAAGAACATAATACAATATTTATACTAGTTTGACTTTTCAAGAGTCTACATCCAGTCTTCTTCCAACAACCTTAGTTGGAAGAAAATTCACTAACACTAAATGTCAAGATTTACATAATACAAGATCCACTCAATGTACTCTCACTTTCTCAAACACAACAAAATACAACCCTAAAGATAGGCTACACACACTCCCTTTAGGAGTCTTACCTACACAACTAAGGCTAAACTAATACAGAAAGAATTCAAAAAAGACAGAACTTGATGCACTAGCAATGCAAATTTTACAAAGAAAACATATGCAGATCCTTGGTTGATCCTTTTCTCACTCTTGGAACCTTAGAACCCATAATCTCTTCAATCAATTGTTGATGCCTCCAAGAACACACACACACACAAAGGCACAAAATCGATTATTTTAATCAATTACGTTATTTACTTAATCGATTAAAATTTACACATTGTTTTAATCAATTAGGTGTTTTTCTTAATCAATTAAAACAGAGAACAATCTGCTTGGTGTGCTTCAAAAAATTTTAATAAATTAGATTATTTTCTTTATAATAATGGCACAACAAACGTTTATATCTTTAAATGTTAGTGCTAGATGTTTAAATCCATTCATGTTGAGTGAATAAGGCCTAAAACAAATTAAAAATTTAGTATCTGGTATAAATAACCAATTACATAAGTGGTATAATCCATTAGATTTAGTCAGAACTCTTAGAAAGCTTAACTAGAGCAAATAACTCTGTTATAATCAATTACATAAGTTACATAATTGATTAAAACAAGTAATATATAATATGTTATATAAGTAACATAATCTATTAAGAAAGACAAATGGATGACTAATAAGGCTAAGTGTAAATATAATTGATTACATAGGTTCAATAATCGATTAAAACAGAAAGTAAGGTCTAATCCATTATACATGAAGCCTAATCTGTTAAGATTGTTTGAAGAAGCTGTTATAGGCATAAGTGTTGAATTAATCGATTATACATGTGTAATAATTTGTTAAAACAAAGGCAAAAGCATAATAGATTATGTTGATAATATAATCGATTAAACTGCGTCTGAATTTGAATTTCCATATAAACCTTACTTGAGACCTGTTTCATTAACATTCTAATTTTCATATACTAACAAATTTGTTGAATTTTGATTATATGTGCTCTCAAGAATCATTCTTGGAGAAATCAAGCTTCATTGGTGACCACACAACAAGATTTCATTCAAGACCATTTGGACTTTACTGTTTCTGATTCTTCAGCACTTTAGGAGTGTGATTTGATCAGGTCCTTTAGAAATTTGTGTACTTGGATACTTGTGCGAGAATAGCCAGGGTTGAGAGTTGGGATTTCTCTTGCGTGTTGTAAGAGGTTGAGTGATTCATCTATTGTGTTTGCTATTTCCGATTTGAGTGGTGTGAGGAGTGCAATTCAAAGGTTCATTGTATTCTTGTAAATCAAATTGTTATTAGTGGATTTCCCTTCAATTAAGGTTGTTGAAGGAAAACTGGATGTAGGCTTGTGATTAGCCAAACTAGTATAAATTGTTGACTTGATCTTTCTTTCATTGTTCTTTACTTAGTTGATTCATTTACCTTTGATTATTGATTTTAAGATTCAAGAACTCATAAAGATATGAAAAAGATTTTGAAAAAGGATAAATCCAATTCACCCCTCTTGGATTGAGATATAAGGCCTCTCATTTCTAACTGATGTCATCTACATATATTTGCACAAACAATAAGTGATTCACAGATTATTTGATGAAAAGTGTAGAATCAACTTTACTCCTTTGAAAGCTATTCTTTAACAGAAATTCACTTAGTCTTTCATACCATGACCAAGGAGTTTGTTTTAACCCATACAACACTTTCTTTAACTTGAAGAAGTGGTCAAGATTCTCAAAACCTTGGAACTCAGGAGGTTGTTCTACAAAGAACTCTTCCTTGATATATCCATTTAAGAATGCACTTTTTACGTCCATTTGGAACAATTTGAAATCAAGCATAGATGCAATAATAAGCAGAATTCTAATAGTTTTAAGTCTAGTCACTGGTGCATAGGTTTTATCATAATCAATTCTCTCTTCTTGATTATACTTTTTTGCAACCAGTTTTGCCTTATTCTTTATAATAGCACTAGGATCATCCATCTTATTCCTGAATAACCATTTTGTTCTAATTACTTAATGAGCACAGCTTCTTGGAACAAGTTTCCATGCATTGTTCCTCTTGAACTGATTTAATTCCTCTTACATTGCTAGGTATCAATTCTTATCATGTAGAGCTTCAGTTATAGTTTTTGGTTCCACTTATGACACAAATGCTACATTCATGCATAATTGACCCAGTTGTTTCCTTGTAAATACCTTCTATAAATATCTCCTATTACATTCTTCGATATATCTCTTAATTAGTATTGTCCAGTCTTTAGGTAGGTTATATATACTATCTTTTTCAGTTTCATCTTGTGTTTATTCCTCTTGAACATCTTCTACTTCTCTTGTCATATCCGCACATGATCCATTTACATTTAAATTACTTCTTGGATAGAGTGCATTAGTCAAACTATAAATACATTCATCAAAAGCAACATGAACATATTCTTCTAATGTTAATATGGGTTTATTATAAACTCTATAAGTTTTGTTTATTAAATAATAATCAAGAAAAATTTCTTAATCCACTTTAGAATCAAATGTACGAATATTACTTTTACCATCATTTAACACAACATTTATAGTCAAACAACTAAGTAAATCCCAATAATATACATATATATATATATAATTTAAATGGAAAAAAATTATTAACACCCTTTTAGTTGACATTGAAAGAGAAAAAAAAAATAAATAAATAAAGAAAATAATAGTAACAGATATTATAATATATCAATATATACGGTGACATGTCTTTATCTATTTTAATGACTTGAGGTTTCCATCATAATAGATTGTACGTTTACGATTTGATGGCCAACACTTAGGACCAGAAATAAAAATGAAGTGTTTGTGATTTGCAGTCACTTTCATACCCTCGAGACCATGTGTTCCACATATGAAAAACTCATATATATGATTTATAATAGTAATCTTTTCAAAAAATCTTAAATATTAACTTGATTTCAATATATATATATATAAGCCAATATAGGGGTCAATAATTGAAACAGGAAAATAATACGTCATTGTTATGTTATAAATTTAAAATATTAATAAAATTTGAAAAACAAAATGATGAAAGTTAAACAATAAAATGTGCAACATATACATAATCTATGTGAAATTGAGATGGATACGTGAAAATTTAGATTTAATCTTTCTTATCATTGTCGTGTCCAAAACGAATCAAATTACGATAAACGTATTAATTATATATAGATTTACAATTGAGATTTTTCTAAGAAAATACTCATTTTTCCTTTTATAAATAATTGCATGCATCAAAATTGAGTGAATGAAAGTATAATACTTAGCAATAAACAAAGACTGAAAACCTAATTTCTTAATATGAATTTAAGTGAATTTGGTTGGAAAGTCATTATCTTACAATAAAAGAAAATATATTTTGAGCATGAAAGAGAAGAATTAAATTATGCAGTGGATTGATGTGGACAGCCATAACCAGGGTAGCTGATCACATGGGAGTTTTTTTGTAAGGATTCTAACATCACATGACTGTGCTGAACTCAACCACCCAGACAACAAATCCCATATTATTCTCTCTTTCTTCACCATTTTCACTTTCTTGTAACCTTTTCTCCATCAACTATGCTTGCATGCCAATCAAATAAACACTTCCAGCCCCAGATGTGTCTTCTTTCTCACCACCTTTCACTCACACGTATCAAAAGAACTCAAGACATTGAGTATATGGTACCTAGTGTTAAGGTTGTTCATAGGATGCAGACAACTTTGTCTCGGTCTAATACGGGATTCAGAGTCGATAAAACAATATGTTCAACAAACAACAAATATCGTTAAAATAAGTTTTAATTTTAACTCTCATATCATATTAAGATATAAAGTATAACTCAATCTCACAAAACAGTAGACGTAAAACTTCCAACAATATCTTTTTCTTTATGAAAAAAAAAATCATTTTATATTTTTTATGTTTCTTTTTATCAATTTATCCTTATATTAATTAAGATACCTTGTTTTGTTGATATGATATATTAATCGCTAACTTACAAAATCATATAACTACAATTGAGATATATAAGAATATATATACATTTTCAAAAAATAAATACTATTGTATATAATATTATTTTATAGACGAAAAAAGTTGTATCATTCATATAAAACTGTTTTAAGTTATAAGTTTTAAAGATATTTAACGTAAAACTATATTCAAACTATTTAAAACATATATCAAATTCATGGTTAAAATATTTGGGTCTGATTTCTTGAATTGGTGAAATTGTTATAGAAACTGTTGGGAAAAAAACATCCCTTTCTGGAGTACTTGTTTCTAAAAAGGTAATGTTCTTCTTTGTCTCCTTAAATGATGAAGTTGTGACCAAGTTGCACCATCAAAATCTTATTTCGTATATGTGAAAGAAAAATAACAATTTGTCAATGTTTTTTGGATTTGGTTTGTTGCTGCTGCGTGTTTTTAGCTATTAATTTGGATATGGTACAATTGTTGTTTTGGATATTATATATGGTAGAAAGTTATTAATTACTTAACTTATTATCACGGTGACGATAAATAAAGAAAAAAAAATGGATGGTTTGGCTAAAAAAAATTCCATTAATTGTAAATGTATGGTCACAACATTAGGATATTTTTCTTAATAAAATTATATCATTATAAATTTTGATATTTAAATTTGATCTTATTTCAAATTTTTTAATTATCTGTCATCACATAAATGTTGTTATAGTAAAAAATCGAATTCAATATCTCCACCATATGATGTTTGGAAAAAATATATATTTATAAAAATTAAAAAATACATATGATGAAAGAAATAATGAAAAAATATATTTAAGAGATTAAAAATGATATATTTAGAAATATTGGTGGTGTTTGTAGATATGTTCTTTTTCATTTTAGTATCTATAAATATTAATTCTTTTATTTTACTTTATACAAATGTGTTATTTTTTATTTCGATATTCATTCAAGTGTTTGACGAAAATCAACAAAAGTTATGTGGTAAGACATTGTTTAGTATTATGGGATAAAGTCAACACGCGGAAAAAAAAGTCTAATAGTAAATAATATATATTACTTATTTACCTTAAAACATTAGAAAAAAAATATAACTCAAACATTTAAGGAATAAAAATAACGAGTATTTTTTAATGATTAAAAAATAAAATATAAGAAATATAGTTGTTTAAAAATATTGAGACTATTTTAATATTAATTTTTTAAAATATAAATAGTTTTATTATAAACATGTTTCATTATCTTAAAATATATTATTTTTCTAGAAACTATTTCTTAGTTCTTTGATTTCTTTTTAAGATTTTTTTATTTATGCTCGTTTGATTGAAGAACTGCGATCTTAAGATTTATCTTTGCAGCGAGTTTTTCAATTTGAACTGATCGATTTTTTTTGTTTGCATGAGTTGAGTTTCAGTATTTTTTTTCTTGTTTTTTTTTTGTTATTTGTTACATGTGAGTATTATTTCACTTGCATGTGTCTTTTTAATCATCTATATGAGTTTCTGTTCATCAGTGATCATAATGGTATGTCTTGATCATTTTTATGATGTTTCTATGTATAGATAGAGTGTCCTAAAAATTGGGAAGGAGTTTTGTTGGTTAAAGTCTTGTGAGTTGTTGGTCAAGTAAGGGAAGCTAGTTGTTTTAGTGTCCATGATTTTGATAATTTGATGTTTTGCACGTTGAATAATTTGATTGGTGTGTATGATTGTTATAAATTGAATGAACAGTTCATGATTTTTATGTTTCTTTTTGTGAAAGAGATAATTTAGAATCAATTAAGCAAATTGGTACGAGTTTTCATGTTTAAAACTGTTTTGAATCAATCTACTAAAAAAGTACCAATTTGAGTAACTAATCAAGTCAAAGCTCACTTGAAATCACAAAATCCATTTGGTGTCAATTGATATGACGTTGAGCGGTATTAAAGTGACTTTGAGCGCCAGTTTGTGTTGCAGGTCTAGGAGTATTTGAACTCTAGGGCGCTAAGTCATAGATTGTACAATTAAGTGCCACTTTTTGTGAACGTTTTGGTGTTTAGCGGCCGCAAGATATCGTTGAGCATCATCTTTGTACTACAAGTCTAGAGCCTTTTAGCTTTAGGATGCCGAGTGCAGAAAGTGTTGTTGAGTGCAAACTTTTGCGAGAAGAATGACGTTAAGCATTAGTACTGTCGGCGAACGCCGCTCTTTGCAAAAGATTTAGCGTTGAGCACCACATCTGAGCGTCAGTTTATATGATTGGATATGTTTTTTTCTTTGGCTGTTTAAGATAGATCATGATGAAACGTATGTATGTTTATAATATTTTTTATTATTAATTGAGGTAATGATATAATTGTGGAAGTGTATGATGATGGTGTTAAAAAATTTTTAAGGAGAAATTCTTTGTAGTGATGATCTTAGTGTATGCATTGACATATGGGAGGTCAGTAAGGAGATATCATGATATTTTAATAACCATTTAATTCATATAAACTCATACAGAGAGGAATGGTTGAGGGGAGAGAATGACAAGAAGTCCTAGCCACTAGACCATTTGGTCTTAAGCACAAAGGGAACTAACTTTATGAGTAGTAAGGCGATAGCCCCTTTCAATGTCAAAGACATGTATTCAAATAATTGAGTCTAATGTCAATATAATTTATTGTTTTGATTCATGTTTAGTTTATATTTGATATAATTTAATTGTTTTATTTTTTTCTATTCATTCTAAAACAATTTATTTTTTAGATAATTATATATATATATATATATATATGACCATCTACTTTGATTTATAAATTTTATAATACTTTATTTTATTAATTACAAACTACTTGTAGTAATGTCACATAAATAATAAAAAATAATTTAAAATGTGTTTATTTTATTTAAAGGCATTATGTTACTTGTTTTTATATGATTTTATTTCAAATTAAATATACCACCTTTGTTCTCGTTTATAAAATAAAAAAACACATTTTTAAATATAAACAAATTTTAACTACTTTAAATTATTTAATGACATTTTAAAATATTTTTATTAATAGATGTTTAACGTTTTGTTGCACGTATTTTCTTTTTTCTATTTGATGAGAAGAGCATTTTAGTTAAAAAAAACGAAATCTTTAGACTTAATGTTTTCCACTTTGAAGTTAATTCTTTTACCATACAATAAGTTTAAAGACATGCGTTTCGTTGACTGTGTAAAATAATATAATTTCAATAAAAACATATTTTAAGTGAAGAGAATTACATACTTGCTTTTTAAATTAAAAAAATATAGTTACTTGTTTTGTTAAATAAATAAATTGTTTTTATTCGTTTTTAAATTACAAAAAATATTCAAAACAAAATTAAGAAAAGTTTATTTTGTATATAATGGTATAGATAAATATGATGATACGTTTACTAATAAAATTTGTTATCAATATAAAAAGATTAATTCATATTTATGTAATATTGTCTACTTATTTTTTATTTATTTAAAATATATTAAAGTAATTAATGTTTAACAATATAAAACTTTCAATTTCTTCTCATACAGTGTTAGGTATTTTTGTTTTATTTTAAATTACAATAAATAATATTAATAATTTAAAATTCCTCTTTATTATTTGATTACTTTTATTTAAATTTAAAAAGCATATTGCCATTTATGCATATATATATATATATATATATATATAAGATGTTAAAATATTTTTTTTAAAATGAAAAAAATGAGAATTATGAGATTAGAGTGTGATAAAGATAGAAATAGGATGAGACTATAAGATTTGATGGTAAAAATTTGGTTGGTAGTAAACATTTATTTTTCTTATAAAAGAAAATAGTAAGTCAACTTCCCCACTACCATAATCTAATAAATAACGTATGTTGACAAAAGAAAATTTCCCCCTTTATATTTTATTTGTTTGAATTTCTTTAAAAGTTCTAATAAAATATGAAAAGTAAACTTGTCAGTTAAAATGCTATTAAAAGTGGTTAAAAATTGTATTTGAATAATCATTTTAGAAAATTAGTTATGTAACCATATAAACAAAAACTATAAATATTCTGGAAAAAATATGTAAAGAATAAAATCTTCAGTTAATGTGGTGGAGAGATATTATAAAATATTATTATGAATTCTACCCTTTGACTTCTAAGAATATTCTTTTTTTTTTAATTTTATTTCTTATTACTAAAGGATTTTTTTTATGGGCTTACTAGCATTTAGATTTTTTTAATCACTTTAAATATTGATTAAATAATTTTAAAATTAAAAATAAAAAATATTATATTATTTTAACATCAAAATATAATTATTTTTTTAATGTCAAATATTAGGAAAAAATTATAATTACATCAATATCAAATTAAAGTATCAAATAATAATTAAAAATGATTAAATAATTATAGAAAATAGTAAAAATAATTTAATGTATTTATTTAATGAAATAAAAAATAATCATTTGTGTCACATCCCATTAAATATCTATTCCTAGTGATGGCCACGTGTCGACCGTCCGTTCTCCCCTGGTGAGTGGGAGACAAACTCTGCCAAGCATTTAACTACCGTCCTTCGTAATCCGTGCAGCAGCAGCAGATCAGTGAAGCCAGGAAGTGGAAACCAGGTGGCACGCTAGGAGTAGACGGACGTTTTAGTGGAAAACATGTGGCAGCCAGAGAATGGTCGACCGTCCGGTTTGGAGACCATACTTAAGGTAGAATTTCCAAAATCCTTAACACTTTCTGCATGAAATCTTCTTCTTCTTCCTCAAACCTAAATTTCTAAAAACCTGGTTTCTCCTCCTTCTCTCTAAACTTCCAATCTTCTCTCTAGAATTCCGACTACCCCTTCATCTCCGATCACCATCTTCCTTTCAGATTAAACACTCCTGGTGTCAAGACCTTTCATCTTCACCGATCAGTTTTTCAATCGGAGCCCTTTGGACGTTCGGTCAGTCTTAAAGAGGAACTTTAGAAGTTTAGCTGGATTAGAGGTAAGGGAAGCTTATAAAGTTTAATTTTGATTTTCTGTATATTTAAATGTATGTTTGATTTATTGCATGTTTGATATCTAAAGTATGTTGGTTGAATTTTCATGAATGTAATATGGTATGATGTGGTATGAGTTGTATGATAAGTATGAACTTAGAGAAAATGTAAATCCAAGACCGAAGGTCATTAGGACCGTTCGGTTTTCCCCTAAAACGATCGTTTTGGTATTGTTGTATCGAAACCTTAATGACTTGCTTATTTAGTCGTAATAATCTATCTATTACAGAACGTTCGGTCTTATACTGAGTGTTCGGCTTTAACGTATTCGGTCATAGACTGATTACTTAGCCTCATATTGACTATGTTTATTATAGTAGCGTTCGTTCCCTCTGAACGTTCGTTTTTATATTGATAATGTTTCTTTGAAAGTACTTAGTCATAAACTGAGGACTTGGTTTCATATTAATTACCTTTATTGTACTTAACGTCCGGTCTTATACTGAACGTTCGACTTGGAGTTGCTTAGTCATACACTAAGTATTTAGTTCATATGAATTGTGTAGAACGATCAGTCATACACTGAGCGTTCGGTTTATATTGATGATGTTTATTAAAAGTGATAAGTATTATATCGGTACACAAATTTTAAGAACATTCGGTCATAAACTGTACGTTCGGTCATACAAGTGTTCAGTATTAGACTGACGCTTAACTTATGAAGTATTCGGTTTCACATTGTTAATATCATTCATCCTGAGGACGTCCGGTCATGTAAAGTACTCGGTCATAGATCTAGTGCTCGGTTTTATGAAACGTTTAGTCAGAAACTATTCGGTATTGAGTATCGGGTATTCTTCTTAACATCTTAACAACTTGGAAGTAATAACGAATGATGAATTTGATTAAGTAAGAGAATTCCACGGGCGGAATGTCTCATGAACTTGGAAATGATTGGTAAAGTATGAATGTGGGAATGACTCCGGCGTTGTCCTTGATCCTGATATTCCGTGAGGACGTTTCCTCAGGTAGAGGGAGATCGCTCATGCGTGGGAATGGCAGGAGGTCCGCGGTTATACGAGGAAATAACCGTTTGAGGACTAACCTCGGGTGGCAGCTGAGAAACAGTTACTACACCACACCGGGTGCTAGGGACGACCGAGCTACATGTTCATACAGTCCGGACAGAGTCTTTTGGTCGGTCTTGAGTTTATGAATGATATTTTGCATGATTGATTTGTTTGTCTTGTATGTTTACTTGTGTATTGAATTGATAAATTAAATTTACATAAGCTTACCCTTATCTGTTTTGCCTTGTATGTGTTGTCGTTCGGTATCCGACCGTTCGGCTATTCTCTTCATTGCAATGATCATCCTTTTGGATGTGAGCAGAGGATACTTTGGAAGCTGCGTTGGAAGTGACTCTGGAGGACGTCATTCAGGCCGAGGAACCAGTGGAGGCCGTGCCAGAAAGTTATGCAGGACCGTTCGGTCCTTAGTTTAGGCGTTTCTTTATCTTTGTAATTTTGTAAACGTTTAGCACTTGAACCTTTTAATTTTGGCCCTTCGGTCAATGTTTGTATTCTAGACCGTTCGGTCTATTTTGTAAACATCTTGTATATATTTAATCGTTCGTTTTTAATTCTCAGTATTTTCGTTCGGCTTTGCTTATTCACTACTGTTCTCATTTATTATTTTTGTTAACTCCTAAAATAAATTATGGCTTTGGTTGTATTTATTGGGATGTTACAATTTGAATGAAATTACAAAGAAAAAAAATATAAATGCATAATCAACATTATGTTGAGAGGAAAAAATAACTTAAAAAATATGAAGTTGATAAATATCAAACAAATCAAATTAGTAAGAGAAAATGAAACTTTTTAGCGAAACAGATATTATTTAAATGAAACAAACTATAACATTTCAAATTGGGTCAAATATTCTGTTGTGAACAAAATAAAATAATAAATTTAAACATTAAAAAGAAATAAAAGCAATATAAAAACCATTGGATTAATCGAAATTGAGATTTTGTATTTCTTAAAATCCATTACACCACCAAGTGAACTGCATCATAGAAAAAAAAAATGTATTTAAAATTTTTAAAAGATTTGATAAGCAAAAAAGTACATTAAAAATTTTCTTACCTTTATTAATTTTAAAATATAAAGTAATTTATTACATCCCAAAATATCATATACACGTATAATATAATAGGATTCAACTATTATAATATGTAAAAACAGTTGAGAGATGGAGATAAAATATATATATATATATATATATATATATATATATATATATATATATATATATATATATATATATATATATATATATATATATATATATATATATATATATATATGTCTTCCAAAAATATAGAGGGAATTAAAACCTAATTAAGAGTTCTCCAAAATACATAAATGAATAAAGGTCTAGTAATATGACATTTACATGAAGTCTTTTAAATAAAGAGCTAACTAGTCTGGATCTAATGGAAGTCCTAAGTACTAGGAGTTGGGTCTTCTGCAGTCTCCAAGACTTGCTCCAGAGGTACATCATCACTTACTGCTCACACCCAAAGGATTGGATGATCATCGCAAGGAGGAAGGCAAACACACACAACACATACAGTGCAAGGGTGAGCTAGGTCTCAAACAATCATACAATTCATGTCAAATTAATCTGGCATTGTCGAGAACCTCCATATACACCTAAACATGTAAGTCATCATGAACATGTACATTTATTTCATACAACTCACTGAAACAAGCAACCTATCATGTTAAGACCTCTATACTCGTCCGGACTAAGAATGTATGTAGAGTTGGGACGGGTTGTGCACTTGTGGTGGCCTCTACTGCTTTGCAAAGCCATTGTCGAGGGTTTTCACCCGACCACACACAAGGCTAGTTCGTTACCGCGGACCTCCAGTGATAGCGCCTATCCTGGGACCTCCCACTACTCTCACCACACATGTCAATCATCTCTAAGTGAGAATGGAAGACCGTCAGAGTGTTAGGGATAACCCCCCATAGTGGAAGCCTCTTACATTCATTCAATACACTAAATGATCTCACCGAGAGATCTTACTTTCACATTCAATCCAACCACTTTAATCACTTGATATACCTCTTGAATCATAATATACCTCCAATGCCATATTAAGTCATACACACATCATACAACATCAACCATTCTTACTTTTGCAATAAAAATCAAATACACCCTTAAATTAACCAAAAGCAATTAACTAGAAGTTTGAACCGAACGTTTTAAGCATGGGCCGAGCACTTAGTGCATTGGTCGACCACTAGGAATGAACTGAGTGTCAGGACTGAGCACCCTTTGACAGACCGAACGGTCATGAACTGACATGGCTCAGTGAGACAAACCCATCTATGACCGAGAGTCTTCACAAGACCGAACGGTCATGAGAAGAATCCATTCTACTATGACCGAGAGCACAAGACCGAACGACCATGAGAAGAACCCATTCTTCTCTGGCCGAGAACACACAAGACCGAAAGCAATACAAAGCCGAGAGCAATACAAGGCCGAGAACCATTACAAGGCCGAGAGAACCTAAGACCGAGAATACTACATGGCCGAGAACCACAAGACCGAGAGCATCTAAGACCGAGAACCATACATGGCCGATAGCAATACAAGGCCGAGAGCATCTAAGACCTATAACACACATGGTCGAGAGATATCCACACCGAACGATTTCAACTGGCAAAACTCAAGTGGGCAACCTATGTATGGCCGAGAGTCACACAAAACCGGACGATCATGAGAAGAATCAACTCTTCTCTGACCTATAGTACAAGACCGAACGGTCATGAGAAGAATCAACTCTTCTCTGACCTATAGTACAAAACCGAACGGTCCAATTATGCATAATTATGCAGAATCAGACCAGCACCCTTTATGACCATTTCTAACCATTTTTACCAACTTCTAACACCTATAATTCTTGTTTTAGACACAATTAAACACACCTCAATGATTCTAAACATTTCTAATACCTTTATAAAGTGATTTACCCTCCTTTCTAACTCTAAAACACCAATTTCACCAACTTAGATACTCAAAACTCAATCTTACCTCTTTGCACCTATTTTTACCAATTTAGTGACTCAAACAAGTCACAATGCAGTGGATAAAACTCCCCCAACGGTCCAAACATGTTGCAGACTCCATTTGTTCAAAATCACTACCTTACTTCATCCAAAATAACCTAAAATTGACCCTAAAGTCACTTGATTTCCCATCTAACAGCACTACCACAAAAATTTCATATAAAACAGTTCCAACGTACATGATTCTAGCATTTCAAATCATTCCAAACATGTTCATAGTCATTAATCACCAAATTCACATATTAAACACCTCCATACATGCATTTCAAGTCACTAAAACCAATTTCATGCTTCCAACAACACACCACTTCAAAATTATCATGCATTCACATCACACAACCAACATGACAAGTAAAACTAGCTCTCCTTACCTCTAGTGTAGACAACCAAGCTCAAGAAAGAATCCTAACCCACTTGCTTGCAACCCTAAAGTGTGAGAATCACCTATAAATCATCAATTGATGATGGAAAACAAATTTTAGAACCAAATAGAAACTAGATAATGGAAGAAAACGAAATGGGCTGCATGCAACAAGGAATCACATGCTTACAACCCTTGGGCAAACGAGATAAAGGAGTTTTCTTACTGGTTGGAGAAAATGGAGATTCAATCGATAGAAACGCTCCTCTTGAAGTCCTGAATGTCTAGGTAGCTTCAATTTGAGAAACCAACTGTTAGATTTTGAGTTGAGATGAAAGGAGTGGTAAGGCAAAGAAGAAAAGAAATGTAGAAGGAAATGGCTGCTGTTTTAACAGAATGACTAAAATTTAGAATGCTAAGTGTATTTTACTTTACCAATATTGTTCAACCTATCCTATGCTGCCACGTGTACCCACTTTTTGTCATATTTTTACAAGGCCTTATATAATTGAGATAAAAAGAAAATTAATTATATAAAAAATTAAAAAATTAAGAATAAAAAATAACAATAAATATAATTTCTTAAGTTACTTGATGAATAATTATTTTTGTAACAATTTTAAATAAATACAAAATGATATGTAAATATACATGATTATTTTATATTAACTTAAAACTAAATGTTATTTATATTCATGATGAACGTAAAATATTCCATTAAAATTTTTCAATACTACCAATATTATTATGAACCATCTTATCCATTTCTCAATATTACTAATATTATTATAAGTATCTTATCCATTTTTAAGGTAGAAACTTCATTAGAGACAAACAAAATTTTCTCAAACCACTTTTTAGACTTTCATTATTTTTCTTTTAAACTATTCTAACTGCCCACTACTTTTACATAGTCAATTTTGTTCTTTCTTTTCAATATTACTTTTTTCTTTTATATTTAACTTTTAAACATCTTTTTTTCTTTTATTTATTCAACTTTTACTTTTAAAAAATAATAATAATAATACCAACATTTTACTATTGGTTGAATATCCTACCTAACATAAGCAACTCATTACCAAGACCGCGTGATAAGTAATTCCACCGACACCCTTTTCAAACCAAACCATGCCACAATCTTTGTGGGTCTAATGTTTTCACTGTAAACATATGAAACAAAAACACGTTTATATCACTGTCTTATAAAAAATAAACACTTTTAAATCTTCAAATTTCTACAATCAAATAGTTACTTTTTGCCTAATCAATTTTCTTTCATTAAAATCAATTCATTAATGACTGATCTAAGATCTTAGTGAGAATAATTTATTCATTATAATAATGATAACTGATTAGCATTATTCTATAATATATAAACTTCTATATTCATATTAGCATATGAGTATATCATTTGATGATTATGTTAGTATATCTAAATTTAAAAGCTGCATAAAATGAAACTGTCCACCATCATTTAAGTTGATGGATACTTTACATTATAATAGTGAGATATTACACATGCTTTAAAATATAATTTAATAAACATCCTATTTTCAACACTTTTTTTATGTTTCATATATAGTATTTTAGAAAAAAAAACAAGTATTTCATTAGTAAAATAAAATTATATTAATTAACCTTATGTTTGAGATTGTATTGATTGGTTTTTTAATTAATATAATAATAATATTATTATTATTTATATTTAACTATAGAGGTATATATATTCCTTTTGGATTATACTAATATGTAGAACTGAAGTATCTTCTGTTAGCATTGTAGATAAGGTATGCTCTTTTATGCTTCTATTCCTTAAATAAGGTTTTGAGTAATGAAAAAAAAAATTTCTTTTTACTAAAATTGACTATAATTGTTATAATTTTTATAAAGATTAATTATGGATGAAATTTAAAATATATTTTTTTAAATAATATGATAAGAACACATTATTACTATTTGTTTGTCACTGATTTTTATTGGGTGTGAATTGATCTTATTAAAATAGGAGTTGAAGCACCATTTTTGTCAACTTATTCTTGGTTGTTTTTGACTATATATCAAATTAAACCCCTAAACACGGCAGAGATAAAGGCACAATTTTTATTTTTATTTTTTCAATTTGTCATATATGACTACTATGATATGATCTGACTGACTTTATGTCTTATCAACAAAAATAATATAAACATAGATACATTGCACACAACTATTTAAGACATATAAAATAGTGATAATTCAAATTCAAATAACACAAAAAATAAAAAATCTCATGTCGAGAGGACTCATGTAAAATTCACTTAATATAACAACAATTTGACAAGTATAAAAACTTATAATTTAGTAAACAATTGATAGTGCAATGCACCAAGTCCATAATAAATAATTTTCTAAGCCGAATCATTAAAAAAACTAATAAACTTTTCTAACAAAGGTAATAAACAAAAAATATATTTTGTGCACGGCCATTTTAGTTATGAATTTAATAGGCATAAGTGCTGTGAACAATCAGATAATTTTCTATGATTGTTAAGATTCTTGTTACAAAATTAATAATCTTTTCAGAAATTTAAATTTTTATGCACTAATTTATATTTATCAATTAGTAGAAAATCTAAGAAATATAACTTTTACAAATTAGTTTTCTAGAAGTTAATAAACTTATTTTATATAACACTAATGACAATATATGCGATGTGATGTCTCTTTAATCTTTTTATAACAATAACAAATAAAATTATAATTATAAAGTAAATATAAGTTATTTTTATAATTTTATTATAAATAATTATTTTAATTCAAAAAATAATTAAATTTAAAATATATTGAATAGAAAATATAAATTTTAAAAAATGGATAAAATTAGTAAAATAAATATTTTAATTTAAAAAATAGTATAATAATAATATAGGTAAATGTAAAAAACAAAATATGTACACTAAAATAAAGAATTTTTTCATATATCACTAATATACAGTGAACATACGTGTTACGCTTCATATATATTTTTAGATTATAAAAAATAATAAAAATATTATTATTATAATCATAAAATTAAATTGTATATTTGTTATAAATAAATTTCATTTATTTTATAATAAAATAATTAAGTTTAAAAAAATGATTAATTTTAAAATTGAAAACAAACATGACACCAAAATAAGAAAATCTCTATTTCTTTATTATATATTGAGTGTATGTGTTTGTTTTTTTTTTTTCCTAAAGTTAGTGTATGTATATAAGATAATTTGTACAACTTTAAGTATAAATTAAAGAATGTTAGTTTACTGAAAAAACAATTTGAAAAATATTATTGTCTGAATATAAAAAGTAAACTACACAGAAATAAAATGATTTTATGCTGTCATCTAATCACAGGTTTGGTCTATGTATGTTAAATTTGAATTTCTAATAATAACTTCATAATGTTTATTTATGATTTATTGATAATGTAAAACTTTTTTCATATTAAAACATTATACTGTGTTGTGTTGTCCAGTTTTGACTTTTCAAAACCATTTTAAGATAAGTAATGTTGTCATCTCACAATCTACTGTCAAATTATTTTTTATAATTTCTGTCTCACTTCAATTACCTCATTCTTCAGTTAATCTATTCATTGAGGATGGAAAATATTTTAATAAAATCATACCAAAAAAAGACATGTATTCATTGTTTTATTTATAGGAATTTTAAATAATAAAATAGCAAAAACTCAATTCACTACCTTAATAAAGTCTTTTTCTTTTGATCATGATTCATAAGATTTTAATCTGATTGAAGTCTAATAATGCTCCAGAAATCAAGAACTTGTTAAAAAGAGATCATTAATCTGTATTACTTATTAATAAATCATAATTAATATTAATATTATTATTACGATGATGAAGGTGGGAAAATAGAAGGAAAGAGGGTGAAGAGGGACGAAATTTCTGTGGTGATTCGCTTACAGCAGACAACAAGCATTTCCCTCTGGTATGATCTGCACTTTAGCTGTATCTTATTGTCACACTGAGAGGAAAAAAGTTTATGGTGTGATTGAGGTGTAACTCTTTATGGTGTGGTTCTTTACGTGTCTACCCAACATTGCTCACCATGCCAGCCTGTTATTTCACCTTCCTTACCTCAAATTCTTCAAATTTAACCATTCAAATGAGACACATCCAAAGAATAAAGAGAGTACAATTTATTCTTGTGCTCAAGTTTCACCCCATGATAAAAAAATCATATTTTTAAGCTATGGTTGTTAATATGAATACTATTAATACCTAGTTTAAGCTCCTCAAAGTGTCTTTCTCTGTTAAACTCTAAACTCAGAATTTATCAGAACCTCTGAGATTTGCTTAAGTTCAGGTTTGAAAGCAAACAACAGAGGGAAAAGTCTCATCTGGGAATGACCCTTTTGAGTGTTTTTGTTTTTTTGTTTTTGATACATTCTTGATGTTGAGGGAAGGTATCTGATTGACTTCAATTTTGATTGGTGAGGGAGCATTAACCCTTTTCCCAAAATCTTCTCTTTTTTATTTTTTTATTTTCTTTCATTCTTTCTTTCCCGAGAACTTCCAGAGAATTGAGAGAAAAAGAGAGTAATGGCACCAAATTCTGCTGTCACAACAGCTGAGAAGTCCAATACCAACAACTTCACCTTGTTGCAAGTTCATGATTTGGACTCTCCCATGTTTCCAGAGAAGCAGAAAGCCACAAGCCGCAAGCAGTTCACGTGGTTTCTTCTCCTTAAACTCCACAGGGTTATGACATGTTTGTCATGGTTGACCAATGGTCTCAAATCCACTTTTGCTTTGGTCAAGAAGCGCGTTTCACTGGCTGACATGAGCGACGAGGGTCCTAAGAGTAGAGGGAGGTTATACAGGTTCATCAAGGTGTTTCTTGCTCTCTCAATTGGAGGCTTGGTAGTAGAGATCATTGCTCATTTCAACCGATGGAACTTGCACATGATTCATCCTTGGGAGGTTCAGAGTCTGCTGCAATGGTCCTATATGGCTTGGCTCTCTTTCAGGGAAGACTATGTTGCTCCTCTTGTTCTGCTTGTTTCGAAGTTCTGCATTGTGCTCTTCTTGATTCAGTCTCTGGATCGCCTTGCTCTGTGCATCGGATGCTTCTGGATCAAGTACAAGAAGTTGAAGCCAACCATTGATGCAGATGCTTCTGATCTTGAGGACCCTTCAAACTTTCCAATGGTTCTTGTTCAGATTCCCATGTGCAATGAGAGAGAGGTAACCGAATCAATACTTCTACTAGCTGAATATGATAAACATTTTGATTAAGACTATGATTATGATTGTGATTATGATTACGTCTAGCTTAAATATGAAATTAGAATATTCTTATCATTGGTACTTAGCAAACTAGTTTAGGCTCATGATTTCCAAGTTTTACTTCAGAATCTGAAACATTATTTTTGTTATCTTTTATGTGATTAAGGCTTATTCCCAGCCCATTGGTGCTGCTGCTCAGCTTGATTGTTGTTGTTTTTTTATCTGATTAAGGTTTATTCCCAATCCATTGGTGCTGCTGCTCAACTTGATTGGCCAAAAGATAGAATCTTGATTCAAGTGCTAGATGATTCGGATGATGGAAATTTACAGATGCTCATCAAAGAGGAGGTTGCTTCTTGGAAAGAGAAAGGGATCAACATTCTGTACAGGCACAGATTGATTAGAACTGGGTATAAAGCTGGGAATCTTAAGTCAGCAATGTCATGTGACTATGTTAAAGACTACGAATTCGTGGCAATTTTTGATGCAGATTTTCAGCCTAATCCTGATTTCCTCAAACTAACCATACCACATTTCAAGGTAGGCACTGATGCTTTAACCCTCCTAAGGATAAAGGAAAAGTTTTCTAGGTATGGTCTAAAGTGTAAACAATCGATAAATTATTTCATGATTCAATTTTCAGGGAAAACCTGACTTGGGGCTGGTCCAGGCTAGATGGTCCTTTGTGAACAAAGATGAGAATCTACTGACAAGGCTCCAGAACATTAACCTGTGCTTTCACTTTGAGGTGGAACAACAAGTTAATGGCTATTTCTTGAATTTCTTTGGGTTCAATGGAACAGCTGGAGTTTGGAGGATAAAGGCTTTGGAGGAATCAGGAGGGTGGTTGGAGAGGACAACAGTTGAGGACATGGACATTGCTGTCCGAGCTCACCTGAATGGATGGAAGTTTATCTTCCTTAATGATGTCAAAGTTCTATGTGAATTACCAGAGTCTTATGAAGCTTATAAGAAACAACAACATCGTTGGCACTCAGGTCCAATGCAGCTTTTCAGGCTATGTCTTCCTGCAATATTAACTTCCAAGGTATTATTACTTTTCACTTCTTTTTCAAGACTTTAATTTCTATGCAACATCAGTGTGAAAAATATATTGTCAAATACAATCATAAATCGTCATTAGCTTGACTTTTGAAGTAGCTAAATGAAAAATAAACAAAAGTATCATACATGATTGATTGTAATTAGATGATGACAGTGAAACAATAAGTGCCTACACTATTTACCCAATCTTTATATTATGACATGTATACATAATTCTTTGAATTCATATTTGATTTTGTTCTATGCAGATATCAGTCTGGAAGAAGTCTAATTTGATATTTCTGTTCTTCCTATTGAGGAAACTTATACTTCCCTTCTACTCATTCACCTTGTTTTGCATCATACTACCCTTGACTATGTTCATCCCTGAGTCTGAACTACCCCTTTGGGTGATATGTTATGTCCCCATTTTCATGTCTTTCTTGAACATCCTTCCAGCCCCAAAATCTGTCCCTTTCCTAGTTCCTTATCTTCTGTTTGAGAACACCATGTCAGTTACAAAGTTCAATGCCATGATTTCTGGACTGTTCCAGCTAGGAAGTGCCTATGAGTGGGTAGTGACAAAGAAGACAGGGAGATCCTCAGAGTCAGATTTGTTAGCATTGGCTGAGAGAGAATCAAAATCTTCAAATGAAGAAAAGATTCTCAGAAGACACTCAGAGTCTGGCTTGGAACTATTAGGCAAACTGAAGCAATCAGAAATCCCTTCAAAGAAAAAAAGAAACAGACTCTACAGGAAGGAGCTTGCACTTGCACTTCTTTTGCTCACAGCATCTGCAAGAAGCCTTTTGTCAGCACATGGTGTTCACTTCTACTTTTTGCTCTTCCAAGGATTGTCATTTCTCGTAATGGGTTTGGACTTGATCGGTGAACAAGTCAACTGAAACAAAGATTGCAAATTTTTTTCACTCGTGTTTTACATCAATACTTGGTGGAGTCCAGATTTCAGTTGATGTTCTTCAAGATACAATCGTAAGATTACATAGCAGCTGCCAAGAAAATGATATATAGAGTAAAGTTGATTGTTCCATATAAAGAACAATAATAAGCATTGAGGATCATATCATATCATAGACAAACAAAATTAATTTTTTTATTTCTTCTCCCAAGACTTTGTCAGGGAGTGGTGATTTATTGGCTTCTTGTGGATTTTCACTTATGTAAAGCTTTAGGATCATTGAGAGAATCTTGTTGGAACATAACTGTATTTATTATCTTTAAGAATAGATTATGGAATGAGTAACATTTTCTCTCCATTGCATCTGTTGCTATTAACAGATTACTTTAAACTCTCACCTTTTTTCAAATTGTCTTCTTCAGTTGATGACACATGTTGTAAAAGTTTCAGACACAATTAGTATAAAACACATTAACTTCAAAAACATGAAGTACATTTTTTTGAAGTTAATGACAATTTTTAGGTGATGTCATTCTAAAGAACATAATCAACCTTGACAAAAACAGAAGGTGATGTGATTCTGATGTGTGTTTTATCTGATGGTATTATTTGATGGTGCAGCAGATTTTAATGTTTGAGGCTATGTTCACAGGGTTTTTCAATTAATTTATAGTTTTGTTTTTTCATTATTAGCTGAAAAACTTTGTTTTTTAAAATGCTAATTTTTAGTTTATTTTTTATATATTTCTTTTTTATCCTTCAAATATTTATTAAATTTCATTGTAAACTAAAAGATAACATAAATTATTTACTTATTTTTTGATTTGATCTATTTTCTTTTATCATTCTCCTTTTTATATCATACTATTTACTTTAGCTATTAATTTGTTTGTGATATTTATTTTATGAATTCAATGTTATACATAAAGAAACTGATACTAATGGATTTTTTTAATAGTTCTACGTTAAACTATTTATGTAACCAATACACTAATTAAAATAACAAAAATATAACATCTTATATATTATTTTTACTTAATTTTAAACTTGGATGAAAATAATTTTAAAAATATACACATAACATAATATTGAAGGTAGAATATATAAGACACAAATTAATTATTGAAACTAAAAACTTATAACTAATATTTAATTTCACCAAGAACTTTATCAAAATCATGCAAAAATACCTTTCACATAAAAATATCAAGGTTATACTATAGTTAGTGTAAAATTTTCTCTGTCTCATGAAAAATATTTTACATATTATTTGTTAAGAAGGATATTTCACATTATTTTTATAAGGTACAATGACAAAATAAATATACATTTATTTTAAAAATGAAGATCTAAAAATTTTAAAAATAATTTAAAGACTAAAAATATATTTAACTATTATTTTTAATATTATTAATTAATTCTATTTTATGTATAAAAAGAATTTATATGTTAACGCGTGAGATGTACAGCTATTTTTTAAATAATATGAACGGGACAAGTTTATTTTCAGTTATATTTTACAAATTTAATAAACTAATATGCAGTGTATCTTACCCTCAATTGATCGTTTAACTTTTCATTTCAAACAAATATTAATTAGTATAGCCTAAAAAAAAGTAACAATTTTCAATTTTGGGACACAAAAAGGAAAATAAAATTTATATAGAAAACGTCTAAACCAAAACTTACTTATTTCTTTAGGAACTAATTAGAAAAAAAAATAAACCTTACAATTAATATCACTGTGATTACCAGATAAATTATCTCAGTCTTAAAACATATTCTCGGAAAATTTATATTTAATTATGGTATGTTGTCACAAAATTTATATTTAATTATCGTATGTTGTCACAAAATTTGTATTTAATTATGGTATGTTATCAGAAAATTTATATTTAATTATGGTATGTTATAAAAAAAATTAAGAGGTACCACTAAAAGAAGAGACAACAAATAAAATAATATTTTGGGATAAAATTATAAAAGGAAGAACTTTAGTAGTTCACGATGCCTTTATGCCATAAGAAATACTGCAATCCCATTAATCATTCCAACTTAAAATTAAATTAACATGTTTAACTACTTAGGGTATTATTATTATTACTATTATTAAATAAGACCTTCTAAGGTTTCACACCATAATATTGATAAAAACATAAGATATCCAAATAAGTTAGGAGAAGATTTGGTATTCCTTTGAAAAAAGATATATTCCACCTCTTTCATTACAGATTAAATACGATATACTCATATAAATCAGAACATTTTTATAAGGTAATAATAGCCAATTTACCAAAAATTGTTCTTTGAGAGGCTTCTTCAAGAAATGAAACATAGAAATTATGAGTTCCTAATATTTAGAGATAAAATTAGAACCATTTGAATTTTAAAACAAAAATAAAAAATACAATGAAAATCATTTATACGTTCAAAGCAAATTTTATTGTTGTGTTATTTTCTTTTCTTTTGTTTCTACAAATTCACTATGTTTGTTAGAAATGGGATAAAGTTTGATCCATATATCACATAATACCTAATCAGAATGATACAGTAGGTTAAAGGAATGAAATTTTACTTTAAGGGTATAGATGTGATAATAAAATCCTTGAAACCTTTCATACCATATTCAATTAGGGATGACAAATAAAGTCATCTTTATGAGTATTATCCGAACTATTCCTATTTTGATACGAAATCTCTACATTGAATAGGTAGAGTATAGATATGGATGATAACTCAATTCCTATACTCTCGTATTGAAACTTATTAATGGTTTGTTTCTTGGTTAAATACCTTTTTTTGTCCCAATTTTGGTTACGAATATTCAAACTAGTCCTCATTTTATTTTTCTGTTCAATATACTCCTAAAGAACGTAATTATGTTCAATTTAGTCTTTTTTATGTTCAATGTAGTCCTAAAGAACGTAATTCGTGTTCAATTTAGTCCTTGTTTGTGGTTCACGAAGTTTGTAAAAAGGATTAAATTGAACACAAATTACGTTCTTTATGACTACATTGAACAGAAAAAGGACTAAATTGAACATAATTACGTTTTTTAGGACTATATTAAACAGAAAAATAAAATGGAGACCATTTCGAATATTCGTAACCAACTGGGATCAAAAACGGTATTTTACCTTGTTTCTTCTACTTTCTTTTTTATTCTCTTCTAATTTTCAACTTCAGTTATGTTATAATTTATATTTCGACATAATGTTCAATTTCAAGCTCAATTTTAATTCAACTTCCGTGTAACACCCCTCACGATACTACTAAAAACGTAATAACTTCAAAATTTTAAACAAAGACAAGTGAAAGAAATACGTCTTTTTAGAAGAAAAAAATATTTACAAAAAAATATGAGGGAAAGTGAAGACTGCAGCCCTAGGGTTAAGAAAATAAAGTATGAGAATAAGTGGGTGGATGGGGTAAAAATATAAAGAGAAAAAAATATTTACGATGGTAAAAATGTTCAGGGTCATTTAAGGGATTTAGAAAATTTTCGGAGGTGCAGGACGGCAAACTGGAGCTGCAGGAAGAAAGCCCTTGATATGGGCATATAGATTCAGTTAAAACCCACTAGAAGTTAACACTTAAATGGGCCTTCATGTGCAATTGGGTCTTTCGATTTTGTCTTCCCAACACCTACTACCCATGACAATACGTACAGTAGTACATGGTTAATCAGTAGGACTTTTTAGTTGACATGTTTTCTCACTCTGTCGCTGTTACTCAACATAAATTCACATCAAAATAAAACAAAACAGGAAGATCGAAATTGTGGCTTTTCTAATTTTGGGTTATTTGGAAGTGATTCATTCTGCAACTGGGTTTGTTTGTTCACTGTATAATGTTTATCTTCAAATTTTGGTTTATTTGTTGGCATGATGTTTGTTTGTTTTCCTCAGCTAAAAATCACACCTTTGTGAATGTGAATAGTTGCAGTGTTGTTGCAATGGCCGAGGAGAAAGATGCTTTCTATGTTGTAAAGAAAAGGGATGTTGTTGGCATCTACAAGTCTTTCAGTGACATTCAAGCGTTACTTACGTCTTCTGTATGTGATCTCCCACCTTGTTACGTTCTTTCATGTTGCATAGTTTTTGCCTTTGTTATTTTTCTGCATTTGGGCAGGGTGCATTTCTAAGCCTCTGTGTTTTGTAGTTTGGAAATTTAGGCTTTGAATGATTATTGTTTCTAAGAACTATTATCTATTTTCTAAAATTTATTTGTCTCTTGAGTTCATTTTTGTTTTCTAAGAGCTTTATCTTGTTGGATAGAGTACTTGAGGAAAGTAGTTGAAGAAGATGAGAAAACATTTCTATTCTATTGCCGTTTTTTTGTTTAAGAAAACAGTAGGTCTGGAAACAATTTTCATAACGTCATAGGTTTTAGACGAGAAATTGATTGCTGACTTGAGTGGAATTGTTTTATAGAGTAGTGTTTAAATCAGCATAGTTAGAAGACAATCAAACAAGGCCTAATTCTTTTAGCTGAATATGCTTTATATTTCTGGAGTTGGTTTTTTATTTCTTGAGATCCAGCAAGTTTTTTATTTTTACTATAGAAGTTGAGGGTATTCTCATTTGAGTATTTGTGTTCTCCATGCAGGTATCTAGTGACTCTCTAAGTATTTACAAAGGGTATTCTTTACCTAAGAAAACTGAGGAGTACCTTGTTGCACATGGGCTTAAGGGAGCCCCGTATTCTATTAGTGCTGCTGATGTGAATGAGGGGCTATTTGGAAGCCTTCTTGCTTGTCCTTATCAGGTTTGATGCACCCTTCTTATTTTCATTGTTCTCTATTACTTGAAAATTTTCCTTATGTATGGGTGAAAACCATTTTTTTTATATTGTTAGCTTGAACTTTATGTTAAAACTTTTAGCTCGTTGCATTTTATGTTGGATGGTCATTTTTTCATGAATTCATTTTTGTAACTGTAGAGTTTAAGGACTTAGGTTTTTTAAGGTCATGTTTTTTGCAAGGTAGTTAAACTCAAGATTGTATCAATAACAGTATATTTTGCTTTGAATTTTGGAGGGAGAAGAAGAGATTACTATATGTTATGAATTTCATAATTTTACATTTAATTGGGCACCCAATGGATGTTTGTAAGTTACAAGTGCCTTAATTGGGTTTTATTTTAATGCAATTAAAAGTTAAGTGTATTTTTTCTGTATTATTCACCTTCTTGGTTTAATGGCCTTCAATTAAAATAAAATGCAATTAAGACTCTTGTAAGTTACATTATTTTAATGCAATTAAAAATTAAGTGTATTTTTTCTGTATTATTCACCTTCTTGGTTTAATGGCCTTCAATTAAAATAAAATGCAATTAAGACTCTTGTAAGTTACATTATTTTAATGCAATTAAAAATTAAGTGTATTTTTTCTGTATTATTCACCTTCTTGGTTTAATGGCCTTCAATTAAAATAAAATGCAATTAAGACTCTTGTAAGTTACATTGTGTACAAGTGCATGCTTTCACCCAACTCCAATTAAATGTAAACTTAAGAAATTCAGAATTGGCACTGGTTCACTTAACGTGCATCTCTTCTTCTCTCCACGAAATTCAAAGTAAAATTTATGATTTGTGTTACGATTTTATGATTTTGTTTTGCTAACCGCTCACAATCCTAATCATAATCTTGATTTTACCTACCTTGGTTGCAATGGAAAAATAGTTTGACTTCAAGAGGAGATGGTTTATTTTTACAGGATCCATATTCTGCTGGAGGAAGAACTTTTGACGAGAGTTCCTCATCAAGGAACTTGCAAGGAGCTATTCAGCCTGACACTAGCGTAAGTTTATCAACGATGACACATCCTTGAACAGGAAATCACACTTAAATTCCTTAAGAAATGCTATTTATTTAAGTGAAGCACATATTTGGAGATAGGATTGAAAATGAGTTAAGTCAAACTGGACTTACATAGCTCAACTCAATAAGAATTGGTTTGATTCAAACTGGAGTTGAGTCTTATAAGAACCAAGATTTTCAACTCGAGTTGGGTTCACTTATGTTCATGAACTATTTGGTTTGGATCACCAATTTGAAAAACTTGCATTTACACTTTTTGCTCAAAAATGGCAGTTGAAACTGAAATGACTTTTTGTTTGGTTAGGGACTATCATAACCAGTGGTTACAATGTTAAGGACGGGAATTACTTGCATAAATATCATAATGTTTACTTATGTATTCTTTTATAAATTTTACATATTTTATTTCTTATACAATTCATGTGTGTGTAACTAGTGGTCATGAACCCGACAAATTGAATAATATTTTGCTTAAGTTTAGTTAATTTAACTAATGAGCTTAATTTTCAGTTCAAGTTTACTCATCTAGTTCATCAATCATGAACTAAATTTTCAATCTGGTAAATAATTTGAGTGTCAAACTAATATCAAGTTTGTCCAGTAGTTCATTGACACACCTATTTGGACTTTTGGAGCCCTGTTTCTTAGTTATTTGTCGGATATGAAAATTAAATTACAAGCTGCTAAGTTCCACCTGTGCCATCAGCTCTTTGTGTAATTGTTCAGTGGCAGGACAGGCCTTTATGTTGTAATTTTTTAAGCTAATAGTGATCCAATATAGTAGTTAGCAACTTTAGCACTTAGTGCTATGATCTTACACTCTTACTACTTAGCCTTTAGGATGCTGATTGTGTGTCATTAGTTACACTTTTTGCTTCTTTTCCTTTCTTTTATAGAAGCTAGCTGGATCATCTTCATTCCCAACAAATTCACAGCCAGGTCATGCACTAGGTGGATCCCAAGCAGAGTTGTCTACTTGTGTAAGCCTGTTTGATTACGTTTTGCATTGCTAATTGCTAATATTGGCATTCACACTCTACATCATCATAGAAGTGCCTCCACGCAATTTATACTTTACTTGGAAATGTGTTTTATTGTTGGTGACTATTTCAGCTCCACAACAATTCTTTGATTTTATTGTGTAATTTATCTGCAAGTGATAATAAATATGTATGTTCTTGTAGTTATAAGATTGAAATATACTTTTCAGTTTTTGCTGTTTTATTTAACTTCTTTTCAGGCATTCATAGACACATCGGAGGGGTTGATATGTGCAAATTCAGTTGATTGTTAATTTATTGTTCATGCTACTCTAAACTTTCAAGCATTCTATTCTATCATTAATTGATGCATGCGTGAAAGTAATGATCTTGTAACTATACAATGACAGTGAAATCTTACATGTCTTTTGTAGTTGTCATGCACCCTTCATTTTGATGGTGCTTCCAAAGGAAATCCTGGCCCAGCTGGTGCAGGAGCTGTACTGCGTGATGGGAACAAGGTCTCTACTATCTGCGACAATTCTTGTGGTTATTGTACTTTTTACAGAATTAGCTAACTATTTGGTCTCTGCTTAGAACTATCGATTGCGTGAAGGAGTGGGAATTCAAACAAATAATGTTGCTGAATATCGAAGTTTAATACTAGGATTGAAATATGCCCTGAAGAAAGGATATAAGCACATTGTTGTCCAAGGAGATTCTCTTCTTGTCTGCAACCAGGTTTGTTATATTTTGAAAGTGTGCCTTTTCTTAGTACCTTTCAATTTTCCCCCTTTTGTTCTCTACCACGTTGTTTCAGTGCTGAAAATAACATCTGGATTGTGATGAAAGAAAATTACTTTATTTATTAAATAGATATATTACACACATATTTGAAATTTGAAGTAACAGTATAGTTCCTAATGAAAGTTTCTTTGGATTCATTAAGTCATTCCTTCCCAATGGTCTGATAATTGAGTTGAGTTGGGATTTACCAACAATTGCTCTTTAGTTTATATACATTTCGTGACCAGTTCACCATCTGATATGATTGCCTTTGCAACAGATTCAAGGTTTATGGAAAATCAAACACCCGAATATGGCTTCCTTGTGTAGTGAGGCCAAGGAGTTGAAGAACAAGTTTCTGTCATTCAAGATCAGTCATGTTGCTAGGGTAGTACTTTATCATTTGCTCTATATTTAGTATTTACTTACAAGTTAGAAACTTATTCTTCAATTGATGTTTTAGGAATATAACTCTGAAGCTGATGCTCAAGCAAACCTGGCCATAAATCTCAAAGGTTAGTCTCAAGGGTCTTCCCAGTTCCCTATAAGTTTCGATTGTTATATTTTCAGTATAATTTCAAAAATGCTGCACTGACTTCACTTTGTTCTGGTCTTTAAATCTTTGATATAAAATAGAAAAAACCATTAACTATTTTGGTTGTATAAATTTTATTTTTGTGTTTGGTTCCTAAACTTTTGCAGATGGTGAAGTTCAAGAAGATTGCCAATCACTTTAATGCTTGACCTCGTTTGCTCTCAGCTGGTTAAAACTAGGGTGCATTCTAGCTGTAGCTGACCTTTTTTTGTACAGAGGCATTCTAGCCTCATATAATGTAATAACATATTGTAAGTAAATTTTAAGCATTTTGTGGTTGAGACTGATTATTTTGTCTTAATTCACTTGTTTTAACTAATAACACGTCCATTGTGTTTATTATCATCGGAAAATGTTAGTTTATTACATATACTGCGTGATTAATAACTGCAAATGAAAAAGTGATCTTGCTATTCTGTTATACTGTGTGGAGTTGCTTCATGGAAATTTGAGAGAATTGTGGTTTTAATTTGTTAATACTAAATTTGAGAGATTTGGAATGAATCCAACAATCTTAATTTCTTAAATTTGAAAGAATGTTGGTTTTTTAATTTGTTAATAAATACTAAATTTGAGAGATTAAAATGAAATTTAAAAACCATTGTAGTTCTCAAACAGCCCATTTAAAATGTTTTTTTTTAAAAAAAAAAAACTTAAGAGACTAAAATGTTTTTTAAAACAACAGAACCAAAATCAGATTCATTTTCAGATTTTAGGAAGTAAAAACATTATAAGTTTTATAACCATGTGAATTATTAAATTGATCAGATATTTTTTATCTTTCATTCTCGACATTATTATTTATAAACAACCATGTTGTAGCATGTTATTTTTCTTCTTCTTTCTTATACCCAATCAATCTAATTTGCTAAAAAGTTAAAATTTAAACCATAACTGAGAACTATGAAGTCGGCATCGGGCAACTTATTATTCATGTACTTTAGATTTGGTTTTTAAGATTTCTGTTTGATTAAAGTATTAATTCTTGTATTATTTTTTAAAAAGATTATATTTTTTGTTTCTTCAAATAAAAAATGAGTAAATAAAATAAACAAAGTAATGAAAAATGTAAAGAAAAAAAAGTTAGGTGATTAAACATTATTAATGTTAAAATATTTATAAATGTATTAAAAAAATATTAAACAATTAATAGTTTTTTTCATGTGTTATACTAGGAGGTTGTTTTCTGGTTTGGATAGATAGATAGATAGGGTGCGAAATAAGAACAGCAACTTCTCTTTTCTGAGACTGTGTTTGAAAATGGCGACACTGTTGTCATCTTTCTCTCTGCACTCCATTCGCCCCTCTTCTTCAACACTCCCTTCTTCTTCCTCTTCTTCTCCCTCTTTTGTCTTTTGCAGCTTCCCCTTGCGCACTCGCAATCCATCTTTGAAGGCACGAATAGTTAAGAAGCGCGTGGTGAAGGCAGTGGAAGAAGAAACCCAGCAAGAAGAACTCAACGCTGATGAGAGTGAAGAACCATCAACCTCCGAACAGCAACCTGTTGTGGTTCCAGTTTCCCCATCGGACACTCTCACCATGGTCTTTCAGGTACAATACTGTGTTTTTGTCAATGTGGCTTTGGATTGAAGTTTTCATGAACTTTTCTCACCTACCCAAGTCACAAATTTTGATCTTTTTTCAATCCAATGAATCGATCAGTGTCTTTTTCCTGCAATTGGGGTGTTAAAATTATAAGGGGATTGCATCAAATTTGAACACTGATAGGACAAGCTGTGTCTTTGCAAATCCAGACAGGGCCAAGTCGTGTAAGTTAGAACAAATAACCACACTAATCCCATATAGCGTGAAAAGAAACAAACTAATCTATGAAAGATATAGCATCATTATGTTAGTCCTAACAAATGAAGATTACTACTTAATTGATATATGCATTTTGTTGTTCAAATTAATCCCTGAGTTAACAGTGCTGCGGACAAATTTGACCAATGAAGTGAAATATATATATATATATATATATATATATATATATATATATATATATATATATATATATATATATATATATTAAGGACCTGTAGGGAGGGTAATTTCCAAGTTCTAAGGTCTATGAGCGTTGAAAGGCAAGAATTGGTTTAAACCGCACTAATTTTCACTCCAATGATTGAATTCAAAAGTTTGTTGGAAATTCAAGTGTGAGTCTAAGTCTCAGGGTAGAAATGAAAAAGTATATAGGTGAAGATCCATTAACTCATTGTCTTAAGGTTTTGGGTTGAAAGTGTTGTGAATCTCTTGTGACTCATCATTAGTGTTGTATCTTCCCAAGGAAACCACCTTGATAAACCTAACAAAGTTCGTAACTTATTTTTAGTGGGTTTCATTTTATCTCTTCATTCACACAAGAAACCTCGTTTTGACTTGAAAAAAGTGTTTTTATAATAGTTAACCAACATTGGTTGTACTTGGTTATATAAGCAGTTTCAATATTAACTCATTTGCTGCAATGATAAGCTGCTTGACTTTTAGAACTAGCATAAGCACCTGGATCAGAGTTGCTCCAATATGTTTGGCACAATATCATTCAAAGGGTAGATAGAGGGTTATTCAATAACTAACCTTAGTCCCCTCCCATCATGGGCCAATGAACTAAGGTCTAAACTATTTCTCACACTAATCAGCATTTTAGCTGTCTAAATCTACAGCAGATTAGATATCCTGGATTTGAGTCATAGTTTCTAGTCTTGTAGAATTATTTTTTCCCCTAAAATAATTGTGCAATTGGATCTTGAGGTATATACCTTTTCTAATTGTAATTGTATCACTTTTCTTGAGACTGACTGTCTACTTTCTGCATATATTAAGGCAGAGGGAGCATTGAGTGAATCAGCTATTCCAGCTTTAACCAAAGCTTTAGAGGTAATCTTCTACTTTTCTCAATTGCTTCAATGTGAGTGTGAACTTGATGTAAATATAACTTTGGTGACGTGTATCTTCATATGTTTTCTCAGGCTGTTATTTTGTTCTTGGTTACTTAATGAACATAGCAGCAACAACTTCTATGATTTATGTCCTTGTTTTAAAATCACTCCTCTGAAACAGAATTGAGTTAATATATGATGTGGGAGGTTAAAAGTCAGATATCAAATGTTAGTGATGTTTATTCAGACATAGAGTTGTGTGTGTTAGATTCAAATTTAATTTAAAACAAAATTGCTTGCAACATCATGGTCAATATAGTTTTCAATGTGGGAAGATGATCAAAGGATGGTGATGAAAGAGGGCAAATCACATCAATATTGTTTAGTAATGAAACTTGGAACTCCTTTTTATGCTGGAGCATTTGTACCCTCTCCTTTCTATTTGTTTAAAGTGTGCAAATTACATGCTCATTATTGCAACATGTCACTGAATTTTGGCCTTAAAGAAAGTAAACTTATCATACAACCAAATACTGCATTTCTCAATGGAGGTGATGTGAGGGGAGTATGTTCTTTGTTTCCAGCCACATCAATAGCTTAATCTAATATATTATTTCCATTAAGGTTTTATAAATAGACAGCTTTTAATTCTATTCTTATGTAAGAATTTGGTGATCAGGTTGATTGTTATATTATATTTCTTCCTTCTTTTGCAATGTTGTCAATGGTCATTGTCTTTGGGAAACTTTTCTTGTTATCCTTAACACTTGGTTATCATGGTTTCATTATATATTTTTCTAGGAGACAGAAGGTGTTACTGATTTGAAGGTTCAGCTTTCTGAGGGACTTGCAATTTTAGAGGTATGCTTCAAGCACTTCAATGCAATTGCCAGTTGCCACAAAGCTTAATTTTTCAAAAGATGAACTCCAAACTCTTGATTTTGGATGATTGTTCAACATGAGTTTTTTCTTACCGGCTTGGTTGGCACCATAATGGAATTGAAATCTTTAAAATAGTCATGGCATAGTTGAATTGTTGAGACACATCATATTCCTGAATCCCCTAATACCTTGCCATTAAGCTTTTTATTTGTAGAAGAATATGGCTATCTATTAAGTAAACATCCTTGAATGAGTTTAGATTTTCTGCAATGTCATTAATGGTTTTGTGTGTTATGGTTCAGTTGAAGAAACAGACAACTGTTCAAGCTACAGGTGTTGCTTCTGGTCTGGTAGAAACCATACAAGGTTCAGGCTTTAAATTGCAGACATTAAATCTTAGTTTTGAAGATGAAGAAGTTGCAGTTGCCTAGACTAAATGTGTTGGTGTAATAGCAATAGTTTCAGGGAATTTTACATTGTATTGTCTGTTTTGGAATTTTTTTTTATATAAAAAAAACAAAATATTTTTATTTTAAAATAAGAGACAAAAGTTGTATTAGTCTAAACTAATAATGAATATTAAACTTTGATGTCTTGAAAAAAACGAACATGAGCATCTTCTCTTCATGTGTTGCTTATGTTTTGTTCCAGATTATGGTGATGAAGAATCCATATTCTATTTGTAATCTTCCACTAAATAACTCATAGTATCATATCCCAATGTTTCAAGGAAACATCACCTAAATCAAACATTCCTAAATTATTCACTACTTGTTGGGTGTCCAAATAATACCAAATACTTTTGTAAACAATATGAAACAATTCAAAATTGAACTTAAAAGTTAAAATAGTCATTTAGTTTTTCCAAATAACACTCTTCTAAGAATTAATATGCATTGTTTTAGTTTTCATACACCTTTATTTATGAAAGCACTATATTTTATAAGAACTTCATACAGAAAAAATAATATTGTTTTTCAATAATTTTTCAATAAATGCATTATTTTAGCTTTTAGAAAATTCAATGATTGATATAATTATCACAAATTATAAATAAAAATTCAATATTTGAAAATTAAGTTCATCAATCAATTTCAAATTCTTCAAAAGATTAAAATTGCCATCATATGATCGACAGAAAAATAAATTTTTGCTTATATACAAGCTAAACTATTAAGAGAGTTTTTTTTAACATATAAGGATTAAATAATTACTTAAACCAAAAAACTATTGAAATAGCTGAAATTCGAATATTTCATGATTTTTCTCAATTGAACATTCATAAGTATCCACCTTGAAAAGCAAAAGTATCATAAACATGCTCAAGCACCAATTAAAATTGAGATATGAGAAAAGTTTTTGGACATCTAATGCCTATTATCTCGAAATACTTTCACATAACTTAAAAATCAATGTTAAAAATAATTTTAATATATATTTTTTCTTTAACCTTCAATAACAAATTTTTTTTCTCAATTGAAATTCGAATATTACCTTACTTTTTCTCAATTGAACATTCATAACTATCCACTTTGAAAAGCACAACTATCCCAAATATGTTCAAATACATTAATTAATATCAAGATATGAGAAAAAAAATTAGATATATATTTTACAGTAGAAAATTAAATTTTTAACAGAGTTAAAAAATAAAAATATTTAGGTTGAATAACTTTTTTACGTTTTAAATCTTTAGATAGCATGTAATTGTAAGGAGTATTTTTAATACTTTTGAATACATAAATGCATTAAAATATAAATTAGTTCTAGATTTTATTTTCCACACTGCAAAATCATGACTATTCTTAACTTATAAATTGATCGTACAATAGTCATTAATGTAACCATGCTGCTCTGATTTAATTGTATCCACAATTAATTTCATTTAATGCATTAATTGCAGTGTTGTAAAGACCACTCTTGGTCAAGTGATAAATCTGAAAGAAGTGGGGCATAATATTAATTAAAATTAAAAAATTATGTGTTTTTTAATAATATTTTTCCCTCGTTTATATTAACATATAACATTCTGTGGTAATGTAAATGTGTGTATAATTTGAGAAATGATAATTAAATTTGTTATATTTATAAGCTTTAATCCATTGAAGGAAGATAGTAGTTGTTTAAATTGAGAGATGATAAAAGTAAATATAGAGGTGAGGTTAGTAAACACTTTGGACTTTGAAGACGTGGGTTAGAGAATTAAATAGATTCCAAACAAATGGGGGTAGACATAGTAAGGGCATGAGGTGCTCTTAGTAAATTGAAATTCTATGTTTTAGTTCACCAGATTCATAAGTCTTCTTCTATTATTTTTCTTTTTTTGTTTTTTTTTAAACAAAAACTCATTATTTTTGCTCTGTATTAGTAGAATCGAGTAGCTAGTGAAAAAAAATTTAGGGGGCAACTTTAAGAATGGTTTAAGGCATGTGAGGGTTATCAAAATGGGAAATGTAATTTGTAACTATAGTTATGAAATTTGATATTTGAAGATGTTACAAATTGATAAATGTAGAGACGTGTATTATTAAAAAAAAATTATGTTGAATACTAATTAACACTAATAACTTAGAAGGAATAAATGTTGTTGATTTGTATGAAACAAATCTAAAATTAAGAAAATAATAATATTTTAATGGATTAGATTTCATGCATCAAATCAATTTAAAAAACACTAAAAAATATACTTTAAGATCTTACTATACCATTCACACTATTATTTAACAAGTCCTAATGTTTTAGAGATAAGTTTAAATTTATTAACAAAAACTCTAATGTAGACCTTTTCTTATTAAAAACTCGCATTAAGCATTAAATTCAGATGTTTGGAATGATCAAGGATGAACTCTATCTCTAGATGCTCAATCAATTAGTTGTTTCATTCTAGTCTACGTTCCCACATCATGTGTAATAATCAGATACCAACAAATATGTAATCATTAAATTCATGCAGTTAAGATCGAGAATATAATAAAAGTAATGGAAAAGAAACATATTGAAGCGTAGAAATCACAAAGATCGAATACACATTACGTCCAACCCCCGTGAATAAAGGAGTTAGTTACTCCTATACATTTTGATCACTAGAAAAGCATAATGAGTAATGTCTCTGTTACCAATGGGAAGCATTGGTGCTTTGAAGTATTTTTTATGATGATGCAAGTGAAGACTTAAAGACCTGAAGAACCTATAAAGTAAATGTTAAAATCAAATTTTGTAGAAACAATTGTATAGGAATAATTTTGATGATGTAAAAGTACTTAGAAATTTTTCTTTTTAGGAGTCATTGCGCAAATAATCGATTATGAAGGGAGATAATCGATTATCACAAGCTTGCTTGAAAAAGAGTTGCTCGCGCAAATAATCGATTATTCCTCAGAATAATCGACTATCACTGTCTGTTTTAATATTTTCCAAGTCACGCAAATAGTTGATTATTTCTCGGGATAATTGATTATCACTTTTTGAAAACCTCATAACGGACACAAATAATCGATTATCACTTATAATAATCAATTATATTTAACAGTTGGGAGTTGTTTTTTCATTTTCTGAACCTTGGGCTATAAATAGGTTTTTCCAAGCTCTTAAAACTTGAATTTTTCATTTGAGAGTAATAGAGTTGTGTGCCTAAGGGAAGCTCTCTGTGAGTGAAAAAGGAATCTATATCATTTGAGAATATAGTTTGTTTGAGGAAGTTCTCAAGTGATAAAGTGCTCTTGTCAAGTCTTTTGAATATGAGAAGCTCGCGCTTTGTGTGTCAAAGGTTAGAGCGGCTCTTTTCAAGTTGGTTGAGCAGTTTTCTTCCGATTCGTTTGTCGAAGGAAGATTCTTCCGTTCGTTTTGTCGAAGGAAGATTCTTCCGTTTGTCGAACGAAAGGTGTTCTCGTTTCTTAATCTTTACTTCTTATTATTGTAACTGTGAAACAATATTTTAGTGAAAAGGTTAATCACTTTTTATAGTGATTGACAACTGAACGTAGAATCTTTTGATTTGAACCAGTATAAAAACTATTTGTGTGATTCTTCTCTTCCTTATACTCTATACATCTTTTAGCACATCATCTGTTTGATAAAAGTTTTATAAGAAAATTAAAATTGCTAAAGGAACCATTTTATTGACCGCAACACACTTTTCGCTTTAACAATCGTGAACCCTTCTATTCCGCTGTGCAAAATCGGTACTGATTGTTTTCCAATAGTCTCCAACCTTCAAAGTGATTCTCCACCCTTTAGGTTAGTTCCCTATTCTCCCACAAGGGGTTAATTTTAACTCTATGGAACCTTCTATTTAAAGACGTTCATAATTAGATTGGATCTAAAATTTGTACTTATTTTTATAATTTAAGTAACCAAATATATTGACAACTAATTTTTGTTTGAAATATTATTAATATTTAATGATTTTCATTTATTTGATTTTTGTATTTGAAATAACTTAATTTTTTGACAACTAATTTAGTTTATAAGTATATAAATCTTATTATCAATATAATTGATATTTTTTAAATCATGTCATAGGAGTTAAATGATAAGTTGTATTCTTGGTTATTGTTTGCAAGATATGTTCTCTAAGTTAGTATTGATTAAAAGATGACAATACTTAAGTGATTATCAATGAGTTAGGATTACATGCACCATTTACTATTTCTCAAACATTATCATAGATGTTAAAAGTTGAGAGAAATTGAGACAATGCTCTTTCTTTAATGTAGATGACGTTAAATCATTTAATTATTAAGTAGTTAATTTCACTTATTCTAAATTTTGAATAAAAAAGATGAGATGAAAAACGATAAGGCATAACTCAAAAGTGATTTTCGAAACCTTGAGTTAAAATAACATTATTGGCAATGAATTAGCTTTCATAAACAACAAATTGTGTTAAAAAAAAGGCCCTAGGTTTGACTTGTCTAAGAATTGGGGTCATGTTCCTTTTAGTCATAGACACCAAACTTTTCATGAAATAAAATTGTGTCTGCAAACTTGCATTGGATCATGGTCCATGCATGGACCCATTCTACATCTACATGACCATATGAGACCTTCCCCATAATAGAATAAATTCTAACACATCTTAACAAGTTTTTTTAAGAACTTTCACACACCTTACTCAATGTAGTGTGATTATAATTTTCTTTTACATGATTGACCAATTAAAAATAGGATAATGATAATTTGATAATATTTTTTTGACAATATTTTAACATCATCTACGTGTTATTTTGTGATTGGTCTAAAATTACTTCATAATCAACAATAATAATCATAAAAATCACTATGGACCAATCAGATAATAATACGTTGATGTTATTAAAATGTTATAAAAAAATATTGTTAAAATATTATTATTTTTAAAAATATGTATTTTTATTATTATTGTTATTATTTAAAAAATATTATGATGATTAGATGGTGGAGGGCACTATGGCCCAATGAATTGAGAGTGAAGATTTGGTAATGTGGTTGTGATGTCCCATCATGGAATGATCTTGCTAAGTGCTAGGTTGGCATGGGTCTTCCAAAAAGGACTTACTGAAAAAAGAACATAAATAAATACCCCCATTTTTTGGACATGTGTTATGTTTTACGATATAGATGCACTACACTCTGTTAATAATAATATTCTTTCATCATAACCTTAGGAATCCTATGGTAAGCTTCTTCACATGCCAACCACTCTCGCAACAAACAAAGAAAAAACAAAAACAAAAACAAAAAAAAATTGCCCATTAATTTCCTATTGAAAACAATTTAGTTATAATCACCTCATAATAAAGATAAGTGTTTCCTTTTTGTCTTAAATAAATTTGAGATTTTTAATATATGGGTAGTTTTTATTTTAA
This sequence comes from Vigna mungo, assembly GCA_036885675.1. Lineage (NCBI taxonomy): Eukaryota > Viridiplantae > Streptophyta > Magnoliopsida > Fabales > Fabaceae > Vigna > Vigna mungo. Next base: position 17,321,023 of record CP144697.1, on the reverse strand, counting down.
TCCTTCAAATAAATTATTAAATTTTAGTTCAAGCATACGAGAAAAAAAGTTATCTATTTTATTTTTATTAATATCAGTTTTAAGTTTTAACTAATATTTGGAGAGATTCAAGTTCAACGTATCAAATTCATGAATTATATATATATATATATATATATATATATATATATATATATATATATATATATATATATATTACACTATTTCAGTCAGTTATCCATCGAATAGTTAATTATGTTTTAAATATTAATGTTAAGTTCATTTTCTATTGATATCTTCTAAACAATTTGGAGGATCGATCCAATACTTGAATTTCAAAACAATCCTCTAAATATATGATTTATTTTATAGTTACAATTATACTAAAATAATTATATTGTATTAGAAACAATAATTAAATATATAAATTTTAAATATATTATTTTAACTTGTAAAAATATAGCACAAAATGCATGAAAGAGTGATATAAGAGAGATGTAGTTAAAAACGTATGATATATAAGAAAGATGGAAATACGAACCCTAAATTTGACTGCAAAAACATGGCGACCATTCCCATTGAGAATTTGTTAGACAATGCACATGATGTTACATGCCCTACTTCCAACGTTTGGTGATGTTACACCCTTACTCTACAACATTAAGTAACATGTTTCACAACCACCGTATCTACTGATAGATACATGTGTTTCACTCCTATTCATTTACCACTTTCTTAACAATTAATAAAATAAATAAATTTTTTTTTTCTCAAACCTTTCGTCCTTCGAAATCAAGATATTAAAATTCAAGTCAAACATAATATAGATTTTATAGTATTTGTTGTTGGGATACAAACAAAGTTCTGTATTGGATAAAAGAATAGTTGAATATAGATTATATACACATATGATATTTTAAGAGACATTTTGGAGTGATGTCAAAAGTAAATTCATGAATATTTAATAATATTTTACCAGTATAGAGCTTTATGTGTGTCGAACATTCTCAACAGTGGTATCTGGTTTAGTTGAATACATATATTTCATTATTTAATTTTTCTAAAATCATAAAATTTTGAGTCTCATTACTTATTTAACTATACTCTCTTCTATTTTTTAGTTTTTAATTAATTTTATAATCAATAAAAAATCCTTATACATTTTCTACATCTTCCCTCTTTCTACTATCCTGATTTTTTACCTTTTTATGGAAAAAGAAACAAGAAAAAGAAGACTTTTATGCCTTTTCCACAGCAACTTTCGTGTTTGCGGTAAAATAAAAATAAAGGGTTGATTTTTTCATAGATGATAAAAGGTATGATAATTTCTTATTCATGGTTTGGAAAATTTTTATTTTCTTTTTTGCAATTTCAATGAACTTTTTTTAGAAAAATCTCTCTTTTTGTAATTCGAATTTATAAATTTTTTATTATCTGGTTATTTAAAATTAAATATCTGGTTATCTGGTTATTAGTAACTGATTTTGTTTATAATAATATCATTTTTTAAACTACCTTAAACAAATCCTTAAACCATTTAACTCTCTCATTATATCTTATTTAGTTTTAAGTAACTTTCACCAAATTACATAATTGTTAAAATCTTCTTTAAAATTTCACTTCATAAAATCCGTACTTTATTATTTTTTATTTTTCACTACAACCTTTTATAACTTAGCAAATAATTTAATTATAATTAAGTATTTTCTCATTTTCAAGACCCATATTCTTGTCCAGTAAATCAAAATTAAAATTCGTGCCATATTAAATAAACATACTCCAATGAAAAATTTGGATATTAAAAATTAAAAATTAAATATTATATATAATAAATTTAGTTGAATGAATAAATTTGCTTAAACCAGAGATGAAAAGTATTCTTCTTTTTACTGGAAAAGTAGGCAATAATAAAAAGACAAATGTGTCAACTTACGTGTCTTTTACTTCAAGTTTCCAACTTCTACCTAATAAATAGCATGGACAGAGTTAAAATACAATAAGCATTAAGCAATTATTTAATTAAAATCAACGTCATTGTATTATTGGTTATTATTGTTTTTAATAAATCTTATAAGAAATATAATTAAAAATAATATTATCTCTAAAATTTATAATAGGTTATAATACAAGCACATAAAAAATGCTTAAGATTTATGATAAAAAAAATTAACAATTAACTCTTGTTTTTCATTAATTATAAAAAACTAGGAGTATCGAATTCTTGTCCCACCCTCGACAAATCAGGTCATGTATAAAAATAAATAAATAAAAATATCATAAATTATAATGAATAATAAAAATAAATGTCTGCCTAAATATAAGATTTGGTATATTTTTTTAAATATGTAATCTATGACACAATATCAAACTAAATAACTACGAATAATACTATTAGTATTTTTACTTTGATGAGTAATTCACACTGTTATTATTTAGGACTGTGTAACATTTTTTAAAAATATTAATATTGAATAAAAAAAATCTGTATATGAAAAACAAATAGAAAATGGATGAAATCACAACTAAAATTTAATAAAAACGTATTTATAAAACTACACAACTAAAAAGTGATTTTAAGATTTTTTTTCTAACATACTCGTACATTAATTTTAGGTTTAATACCTATTTTGGTCCCTACTTTGGGAGAGTTTGTTTAAAGCGGTCTCTCCTTTCTTCAAAAGTTCACGTCCTACCTTTTGCAAAAACTATTCAAAGTGATCCTTTTTGCTAAGGACAAACGGCTGTGCTGGCACTTGTGACGTAGAATTTAATAAAATTAGGTTTAAATTAAAAATTGAATTTGGAGTTAATTGGGGTTAATTAAAATTAGATTTAACAAAGACTTCCCCTGTCATCTTTATCCCAATTATTCTTTCTCATGACAACTTCTTCATCATAGTTTATTCCAACCAAAATCATTTTTCATCGAACTGATAAATGGAAAACCAGCACCAATCATCAAAAGCTTCTGAAGTAGATGCTCCTCTCCATTCAATTGGATTTGAGATTCAAGATTTGTCTCCGAAAAGGGTATCTGGCTATCTCCCTGTTACACAAAAGTGCTGTCAGGTTTGGCTTTCTTTTACTTTGTTCTGGTTTTTTGTTTGTCTTTAGTAAAGATGAGAACTTGTTGGTTTAATCTTGCACATGATGAAGCCCTTCAAGGTGCTGCACGGAAGGGTGTCGGCATTGGTGGCAGAGGCTCTTGCGAGCATAGGTGCCCACATGGCTTGTGGTTACAAAAGAGTGGCCGGGATTTAGCTGAGCATCAACCATTTGAAAGGTGCTGTGCTTGGTGACTTGGTCTATGCAGAAGCTACCCCCTCTAAAACTCTAAAAATTGAATTTGGGATTTTGCAGATTGGAAATTCTCCAAATCACGACCATTCTTCCAAGGCTGAACGAGGAACAAAAGACAAATACGTAGACTGAAGGAGATGAAACAATGGCAGTTTCATGATTCGAACAACAGAGGGGCGAAAACAGATTGAGGGTTTTCTTCCCCAATTTAGGGTTTTTGGTTCTAGTTTCACTTTAGGGTTCTTAGGATTCAGATTGGGATTTTTCTCCATTTTAGATTTCCAGAAACAATTAAGGTTCTTAATGGGATTTTTAATTAATTACCTCCCAATTAACCCCAAATTCAATTTTTAATTTAAACCTAATTTTATTAAATTCCACATCACAATTAATTATTTTTTTTAAAACACACAACAGTGTCAGCACAGCCAAAACGTTACATCTCAGCAGATATTAGTCACTTGGCAGCTGTGCCGTTAAGAAAGTAAGTTAACGCCGTTAGCAAAAATGACCACTTTGAACAATTTTTGCAAAAAGTAAGACTTAAGTGAACTTTTGAAAAAAGATGAACCACTTTGAACAAACCCTCCCAAAAAAGGGACCAAAATAGATATTAAACCTTAATTTTATATGAAACACGGAATTATTAAAATATTAGTTTACAAATAATTCTAACAGTTTAAAAGTAAATTTATTAGCGATATGATAACATTTTCTATCGTCATTTCACAGTTTAAAAGTAAATTTATTATTTTTGAATAATCACTACTTTGTAAATAAATAACAGCTAATTTAAATTCCAGCTGTTTCACAATATGAAACATTATATGAAATTATTATTTTTTAAGAAAAAAGGATTATATTTTTATTTAACATTTTATTCTGATGCTGACACATCGACGGAGATAACGCAATCTGAAAACAATAGCTCGATTATCCAGAACCGCTGCGTTTTCTTCACCTGTGTGATAATTGATCTGCAATGCATCTACTTTTTCAATAAAATAAATTATGGGGGTTGAGTTTTAATTTCAAAGCTCTATAGAGTTTAAATAAATTTAAAAAATGTTAGTTTTTAAAAGTTAATAAAATTATATGAAAATTCTTCGATATTAATTTTAATTATTTCTTATAATTCAGTTTCTAATATGCGATAATATTAGAAATAAATTTTTACACGGTGAAAAATAAATACAGTATAATTTTATTTCTAAATTAGGTTATTTTATATATGATTATAAATTTTGACATTTTAACTACACATCCTAAAATACATTAATTATTTGTCGCATGAAAATTTATTAAAATAAAATAAAATAAATGAATATACAGTACGATGAACTATACTAAATTCATGATAAAATTTATATTTTACGAAATATAGTCTATGCTTATTATAAAAAAATTAAATAAATACATAGAAACAAAACATTAAACCATTTATATTGTTTTTTATCAATAAAAGCTAAATTACTGATTTAACAATACCATGAATTTTTTCATAAAAAACATGAGAAACTCTTAACTACATATGTATACAAAAATACAAATGCCAAGGTTATCTTGTTCTAAGACTCTAAAAAACTATTCGTTGATCCAAAAAATCATGACAGATTAATCAAAGCTTTTGAAAATCTTTCCTCCAAGCATGTTCTAATGCATAAATTACTCACATAAACTCAACATAAATAGAAGTGTGTATTCCTAAATAAATTGAAAAACTTCCCACATATTCATTCTGACTTCCTCTAAAAATATCAACACATAAAACCAAATCAGAACAACTCCTAAGTATGCCATCAATATTCACTTTAAGGCAATTAGCATATCAAGCTTGCCATATTAAACTCTATAAGTGAAACCACCACAGTCTTCCTAGTTTGAATATTTAAAATTTTCAACACAAAAAATTATATAGAGATAATGTTACTCATATGTTTCTTAGATTTATTCTCAGTCATCACACTAAGTTCTTAATTTGAAAAGTAGTATAAGGAAATACAATTGGATCCCGAAGTCTACTATAATTTCTCATCCTCCAAATCATTTAACTATAGTAATAAAACCACTTCTTTCTTTTGAACCTCTAAATTAATAGGTAAATGATCATATTATAATTTTTAAAGAACCAAAATTTTAGCTGATGGCACCTCATCCAACCAAATCAAGTTCCCCCAATCCATACTTTCCATACCAAAAGAATAAAACATTTTTGCAATTTAGTGAGAAAGCAAATATGTACAGTGTAGAGTTCAATTAGGCACATCCTCATTCTCATTAACCATTACAAAATAAAAATCACATAAACTGGAAAAAGAAAGAAAGAAAGTTCTAATGAGTACCTATCTAGACCAATCTAATAACAAAGTATAACCTTACTCTATCAAAATAAGGAATCCTAGCCAATTTAAATATACAAATATCAGAACATCAAATATCATTCTAAATATTAATACAATCACCCTTACCTGGTGTTTAAAAAGTATTTTTCAGAACAACATCATATGCAATCTTAATATCATGCCAAAGACGGTTTAAAAAACATATATATGTGATACCTAGGCTTAAGCAATCAAATACGCATGAATTTAGTCTAAGTCATTTTTCCATAAACAAACTCCCAATTTAAACCTAATAAGTATTATTTATTCACCAACTAAGTATTAGTAACATGCAAACCACCATTCAACTTAGAACCACACAAGAAGAACTATTTAAAGTAGTCCCCATTTTTGTTATATCTCTAGTCCAAATAAAATTTCGAATCCATTGTTCCACTTTAAGAAGAAGCTTAATAGGACATTTGTAAACTTGGAAGCTATAAGACAATAAGTCAATAATTACCGAATTTATGAGCTGAATTCTTCCTATAATACTAAGCAACTTCCTTTTCCAAGAAGTAAGCTTATTACGAATCTTATCAACCAAAGCTTTCATGCCTTGGGAGCCTTCACAAAAACTAAGACACCTAAATACACAAAAGGAATATATCATTGATTACAAGAGAGAAACCTGAGATACCCGAGATGTCTAATAAAAGAAGCAAAAACATCAACAATATAAAATCACTTTTAGTAGGACTCACCCATTGACTAGAGAAAGTGTCATATTCATGCAAGAAAAATTTCAAACGTTGTAATGTTTTAGTATCTCCTTTACACAAAACTAATATATCATCAACACTGAGAGTATGAAAAGGAAATTGTATCCTCTAAGGACCAACCATAGGAAACATAAGCTTCTTAGAAATAAGTTTTGGAATGTCCCTACTTAAAACCTTCTAAAAGAACAAAAATGTAGAGAAGAGAGAGGATCTCATTTTTAATCCCTCTACCACAAGCAAAGAAATCAACGAAACTACTATTAATCTAGATAGAAAGATGAGCACATTCCAAGATATGAAGAATTCATGCTAAAAATCTTTTATGAAAACCAAAGCAGCACAACACTTGAAATAAGAAATGTCAATTAGTGGTATCAAAAGTCTTGGTTATATCAATCTTGATAACTACATTATCACACTTGATTTTTTTAGATAGAATGGTAGTAATTTCATAAGTAATACAAATACAATATTTAACACTCATCCCTTGATGAAACCATTTTGATTATGGGAAGTAATCCTATTAGCAATCACCACAAGTTTATCAGCTAAAATTTTCGTGATGATTTTGAAACAAAAATTAGCAACTTCTATAGAATGAAAATCAATTATATGTTTTGTCGTGTTAACTTCAAAAATAAGAAAAACAACATTCGAATTCGTATAAAGGAGAATCCAATACTGCCAATAGAATTGTTGGACAATTTTATAAACATCAACACTAACAATATTAGCTATATGGACTAGGATAACTATCACCTTTAAGAGAAAAAACCACATGCTCCACCTCATTAAGATCAAGACATTTAATAAAAAAATATATTTTTATCATTAGTAATTGAAGAAACAATATTAAAAGCAACAAAAGATTGCATAGAATTAATAGAGACAGGTCTTTAAGATAAAAAAGCTTTCAAATTTTTTTAGTAGTAATATATATTCTATTAAATTAATTATAAAATTATATATGAAAGTAAAATTCAATTAAATTATTATGAGTAATTGTTAAATTTTATTTGTATTGATATTAAAAATGATATTTAACAATTTTTTCAATAAGTCATAATTTTATATAGAAAAAAAGGAATGATTGGTTATCTTTATTCTTTTACTAATAAATTTTAATTTATATAACTTTCTTTTTAATAAAGTTTAATTATGCTTTTGATTTATTTTTAAATTATAAATTTTTCATGTATTAAATGAGCTCGTCACATAACAAACAAAATTTAATATAATAATATTAGTATCACATTGTAGTATCAAATGTCATTAAAAATATCAATTTAATCTTGATATTTATTATTTTGATTTAATTCAATGCAATTTATTTTAAAATTAAAACAACTTTATCTCCTTACAAATCGAAATAAAATTTAACATCAGAACTATGAAATTCTCAAAGCATAAAAAGCATACTAATATAAATCCAAAGTAACAGTCTTATGTCAAGCTTGACGATTTTATGATGTCTTCTTCTTTGGTATGCTTACATCTCAAAATACCTTAAATGTTATTAATTTAATATCAATAAATTAAAATCTTGATTTCTGTAAAAAAAATTGTATTTAATTCACGTAAAATGGGAAATGATCACAATTTTTGTACATTTTTATTTATAACACTAACTAATTATGTAGACAACTCATTCCAAAAACACACATTACTGTTAAAATATAACGTTCACTTACATCATTTCAAAAACATTCTAAAAATGTGTGATTAAATGCTATTAATTTATTTCAAAATACATATTGCGAACTAGAAACAGCAATTAAGAATTTTGAAGGAACAAAAATATTTTTTTACAATATTTTTAGACAACATTTTTTTGACAACATTTAAATATTGATTAATCAAAAATTACTTCACAGTCAATAATAATAATCATAAACATTATTATAGAGTAATTTTTGACCAGATTGACACGTAATCAATCAATGTTGAAATGTTGTCTAAATATCATCATCATTTTATAAAAGGTAAAATTAAATTAACAAAATAACTAAGAAACAATAATGTCAAATTCGATAAGGGTAAAAAATATAAAAATAAAAAATTTATATAAAGGATATTTAAGTTTTTTATTTAATAAAAAATTGAAGCGAAAGTCGATGTGTATAGCTGTTATCCTCTTTATATAAAGTTGACTCCAAAAATGGTGAGAAAGGAATTATAAAATAATGGGTCATACTGTCTTTCTTTTTCAGTCACATCCTTCATCTTATTATGTATGAGCTGTCACCGCATCAGCTACTTTCGTTTCCAAAACAACACACAAAAACAAACCAACCACATAAATAAATCATATAAAATTGTTTAGCTCAAAATAAATATTTATTAATATTACTGCTATTTAATAATAAAAATGCAACCATAATGGACTCTAGGTATTATGTAATTTATTATCATAAAATGAAATATATTATTTAGTAATTAAGAAATTAAATGATTTAATATTTTAGTTCATAATGATATTATTAATCTATATGAAGTTTTCGATAAGATTGAATTGATTAGATTTAAACTAACAGAAAAAAAAATATATAACTTAATTTGTTTAGAGTGTTGAGTTATCTCATTTAATAAATATGTTAATATCAGTATTTTGTTTTAACTATATAATTGATTATCTCATGATGGTAATAAATTATTTATTCTTTTCCACTATTATATTGTTGTTAAATCCCTATTTTATACTAGCCATCATTCTAAATCAATTTTTGATTTTTATACAGTCAATTATACCTCATAATAATCAATTATATTTATTAAAATAAGTTGGTATAAAATATTTTTTTTAAGTTTCGAAAATAATCAATTAAACAATTACAAACATACGACTTCTACTAACTTACCAAAAAAAAAAACTTTTGATCAGAAATCTCCTAGAAAAGTTTTGAAGCATTTTGTTGAAAAAATTACTCACTCAGACACTTTTTTTTTTAAATATCAATCACTATATTTGATATATTTTTCGTAACTTATTTTATAACTCTATACAATTTGGATGATTATGTATTTTTTGTGTGCAAAAAGTATGATTGTAACCAAGTATATACGATAAGGAAATCATTTTACCAAGATTATAATAATCGAAATTGAATATAAATTCGAACACAACATCTAGCATAAAAATATTTGGGTTAACTATTCTAACTTTTTCGTCTATTTTTAATTTTTTTTTAGATCATTTTATTTTGATTGTGCTTGTATTTTTTTGTTATGCATCTCCTTTATCAAAGATTTCATGTTCTTCTTCTTCTTCTTCTAAGGTTATGAACCATACAAAACTTTTAAAATATCATTCCTTCTCTTTTAATATTGCGATGCATTTTTTTTTCTTTACGTATCAAATACTTCATTTTATAACATATTTAAGTAGTTAAAACTTATTCATATTTTTATTATTATTATTATAAGTTTCATCACATTGAATCATAAAGTAAAATCTCGAGTCTAACTAAATTAGTTTATTAGAATACTTGAATAGTTGTAAATTTTCTAACAACAACTTAGTTTTCATCGATAAAAATAATATCCTCCACCTTTACCACTTAATATTATTATATATTTTAAAGAATTAAATATATTTTCAATCTCTAAATTTAAATATATATTTTTTTTCAAATTATAATATATTTTGATCCTTACATTTTTAAAATGAAAAAAATATAATTTTTTTAATTTAATAATTTTTTTTTTCACGAATTCAACTATATTTGATAAATTAACATGAGTTAAAATCTATCAAATACCATAAATAATTTAAATAACAGTGTGAAATATCATTTAACATAAAAAAATTAATATCATTATACTAATAAAATTATATTTATTTGTTTTTAAAATATAATAAATAAAAATACGTCTAAATTCGAAACAATATTAAATTTTAATTTAAAATTTAAGAATTAAAAACACATTTAACATTCTAAAAAAATTTCATCAAAATTAAACATGAGATTTTACAACAACACTTATGTATAATAAATTTATTAACTTTCATAAATAAATGTACATAGCTATCCAACTTTTATATTAAACTTTGATCAAACTTAAATTTTGAACACAATTTTGTTTCAAAATTACTTGGGTAAAGAACTAAACCAAATTGAAGTGGGTGATGGAAGACTTCTTTAAGCTTTGGGTAGCCTAACAAATTCAAAACAATTGCATTAGTTTGACTAGTTGGTTTGTCAAACCAAGATTTCGTCAGAACTTATGTCATTAACTTTATAGGCTGTGGATTTCAGTCAAATTCTCAAATACATCATCTGCATTGATTAGTGGTAACACACTCTCATAAGAACTCCGCATTAAGATAATGCTACTTGCACAGACACAATGTTTGAGGCACGTGGGTCGAAGCTGTTTCAGTCAGTGTAACTTGCTGACAGCTATGTATTCATCATATAACCTAACCAAAATTTTTAACAATATTTCTCAGCTATGTAAGATATCATTTCTTTCATTGTATTTTGTTTCGAGAACGTTTCTGCTGAGTAATTCATGACAGAAGAAAATTCAGATAATTTCATCACTCACAATACAACATAACATAACATAGCATTCCATCTATAATCTTAAAATGATAAATACATGAATCTGTTCACTTGTACATTATACAATGTTCAAACTTTCACTTTTAGACAGTGTTAAACCTTATTTAGAATTTGAGACAAATATTTAAAAGTGATTTTTAACTCTAATTCAATCTTTTAAATCAATATAAAAAAATAAAGTTTATTTATAATTATATAATATAAATTGATCTTATTTTAATACGTCCAATATTTTAATATAAATATAAAATCGTATTAAGAAATAAACTTTAAATTTTATTTGATTTTTCAAACTTATAAAATTAGATTTACACGTAATTATTCTATAAATTCAATTAGCGATTGAATCTTACAACAAATATATATTACAAAATGCAAAATTTTATGTACTGAGACCTAAAACGTGTTTTTCTGCTACCGTGCCTAACTTTTTCTCTTGACCTCTATATAATACAACAAGAAGCAGTTCTTTCTTAACACTGTCCAACAAGCTCTACACTCTTCTTCCCACATTTCTGTTCTCTGCTCAGAAATGGCTTCCAATTCCATTCTTCTTCTAGCCATTCTTCTCGTGGTTACCTCTAAGGTACACACACTCTTACTCTTTTCCATTCACTCATCATTTTCATAGAAAGTGCACTTTTTTAAGTGTTTTTCTTCCATAAACTGTTTTTGCTTCAACATGAACAACTCACCTTCATGTTCTTGCGCAGGCTTTTTCTCATGAAGAAGATCTCAAGACAGTGGTACGCACACTCACTCAAAATTTTCCTTTTAGTTTTGTTTGGTTTCTCTACATCCTTGTTTTAAAAAGTTGTCTTTTTGAAATGGTTTTTTGTCGTTATTGGTATGATTTGTTTATTATCTTACATTAAGAGTGTCTAATCCAGCTACCTTATAGTAAAGTTCAGATTTTGACCAATTTATTGACTTTGTTTTTCTTTTTAAAAGATTGAGTTGACAGCAAAATGTGATTTGTAGAGCTGTTTATACATACACCGCCAAAAATGCAAAATACCAAAACGCTTTATGCAAGAAAAGTATTTGTAAAGATCAATGTGAAAGATGGAGAAATAGTTAAAAATGCAGCACATTATTTTTCAATTTCTCATGACTTTCACTTCTTTGTTAACAATGAAAATCTCTGCCTTGACATATTTACAGAAGATATTTTAAACTAACCAAGAAAAGATACATTCCATGCGTGGTTGGAGACTCCTTGAAACTCTGAAAGAAGATATTCCAGCTTTTACCGTGTAAACTGAGAAAGAAATAAAGGGTTAGATCCAGGTTCAGTTGGTCTCAACAGCAATCAAAAACACTTCAACAATGTTTGATTTTCAGTCTGAGACACCCTAATCTCAGTTTAGAGAGTTACTATAGTTTTGAGACACCATAATCTTAACTGAAAACTAGTTTTGTAAAAGCAAGTCTTGATTTGTTTTTGAAAACTGTTTCAAGCATAGTTTTGAGTCAAACACCAAACTTTTTATTCAATTACACACTTAATCTTTGTGACAACTTTTAAGGTGGATGCATCAGTGTGTACACATTAGCATGTATACATGAATTTTAATGTTGAGAAACTTGAACATGGCATTTTGTATAGATGAACTATGTAAGTTCTAAAGTTTCTGCACCTTCACCTGCACCACCATTGCAGGTACCAACTCCTTCCCCTCCAGGGCCAGTGACCACACCAAGTCCAACTACACCCCCTGTTAAGGTACCCCCTCCTCAGTCCCCAACAGTGAAGCCACCAGCTCCAACACCACCACAAGCGAAGCCACCAGCTCCAACACCACCGCAAGTGAAGCCACCAGCTCCAACACCACCACAAGTGAAGCCACCAGCTCCAACACCCCCACTAGTGAAGCCACCAACACCAGCACCCCCAGTGGCTTACCCTCCTCCTCCATCACCAATAGTGAAGTCAATTAAGGGTATCTTTCTCAGAACTGTCTATTCTAATTGAATAATATGATTTTTGTCACTTTTTTTAATGTATTTTGGTCAGTGTACTTTCAACATGACATGGATTAAAATTGGTTAATTATGTTTAAGAATAAATACACAATCCACCTTATGTTTGTAATTATATATTAGTCAGAAGTACCTATCAAATTTGGTTGTGGTCAATGAAAAACCTGATCTGAATGTGAGTCAATCTCACATCTCATGATGCATGTGAGAGAACCTTTGTTTGTTAATGTGACATTCTTTTTAAATGCTAACTGAGATACACTGATGTAACTACTAAAGGCTTTTTCTCTGCATTTTTTCTTTTCAGATTGCCTTCCACTGTGTGATGGTAGATGCCAATTGCACTCAAGGAAGAAGCTGTGCTTGAGGGCATGCGTGACCTGTTGTTACCGTTGCAGATGTGTTCCTCCTGGAACTTATGGCAACAGAGAAAAGTGTGGCAAATGCTACACTGATATGTTGACTCATGGCAACAAATACAAGTGCCCATAGAACCCTCTACCTATTTAGTAGCACCTAAGTTTTTTTCTTTTTCTTTCAAGTTATCAAGTTTGAATGCATGAGTATGTGGTTTGATCGAGTTGCTGGTGTACTTAATAACCGAGTGATGATCATCATAAATTATACAAGTGTTGATCATTGGTTCAACACTATTTTGTGTTGTCTATAGGATCAATGTGGTCCATGAAATATGATATGATTAATATGAGGAAGTATTTTGATGTACCCATTTGAGAATTTATAATAATCTCTTGCTATGATATCTTTAATGCAGATTTAAGAACTGCATAATTAATTTGAAGATGACCCTTTTCAAGATTTTGATTCCTTTTTGGGCACATCTTTTTGAGATGTTATGAGGTGGGTGAGACATCCTTTACTTGTCCTTTTGTTGGCATGGATTCAGCCATGGGGTCACCAATAATAAATCATTCCTATCTACCATTCTCAGAATGCTTTGATTGATTTGCTTTGAAAAAAGCATATCATAAAAAGCCTTAGGCTAAAGCTCTAGATTTCAATTGCAGTAGCTTGAGCTATAAATGGTAACTTTCTTGGTTGTGGCATTGGAACAAACAGATTAGAAGCAAGTTACCTTGGAAGTAACGGTTGTTTATTTAAAGGAAAATAAGTGTACAATTTTTCCCCAAAAGTGAAGAGAGTCATGTCATGGCTGCTTTTAAAATGTGGTATTTAATCGGTGAAATAAAAATGTTTACAGACAAGATATTAAAGTTTAAGTATATTAGAAACTCAATATAACAATTTTTAGAAAGTTTTTAAAATAAACAATTGATTTAAAATTTTAATTTGTCTGTTTTTCAAAATGCTATACAATTATTGAGGATTTTTTAAATAATTTTTTTCGTGAAGTTGTAAAATATTTTTCATAACAGTACGAAAAATAGAGAGAAGAAACACAGCGTTTTTAGATGGACCTTTTCTTCTTGAACCCGCGTATTTTTCTTATGGACATAAAAGTACGAAAATTTTCCCTTTATCTTTAATTTTTTTTTAATTCTAAAATATGAGTTGATTTTTACATAAAAAAATATATTTTCAATTATCCCATTTCAAGGTTGTTTTTGACTTTTAAATTCTGTAATTTGAAATTTTAGTCTTTTAATCACTTCCATATAAGTGCACACGAAAACTATGGGGTGCAAAAAGAAATGACATTTTAGATTTTGGGCTTACTGATGTTTTCTAATAAAATGGAGTTGTTGCTCCCTCCACCACCATAGGTTTCGATCTGCACCTCTCCAACATTTTTTTATTCCAAAATTGACCCTAAATAACTTTTTTTTTTTTTACTTTTACCTTATTTAATATAAAACCCTAATCCTATTCTCTCCCTTCTTTTCATTGCTGCCGCACCATATCTTACACCCGCATATAGAACCTCCTTTTTCACTCTCTTCTTCTTACTCTTATCTTTCTTCTTATTTCCTCCTCTCATTTTCATTTTCTCCCTCCATTATTTCATTGCTTCCATTATGTTGTATGTGAGGGAAATTGGGAAGACCAAAACGGATATGGCAAATCCGTATGGCTTTCACGGATATTGACCTTCGTCAATCGGATTTTCTATTATTTTTTTAGTTTGGATTTTTGACTTATTAATTATTTACTTTTTAGATTTATGTATTTGTATTTGATTTAATATTTAATTTATACTTATTTATACAGAATAAAAATTGTTTATTAAAAAAAAAAACAAAAGGATGGTGCTCCCTACACCATTTAATTTAAATTTTCTAAAATGTTAGTTTAACACTTTGACACAAATTTGACACCTGCCACGTGGCATGTGTCTGTTGGCTCTTTTGGTTGAAGGAAAAACACATTTTAAAATGTTGATGAGGGTAATTTTGGAAAACCCAATATATGAAATTTGATTTTAGCGGTTTCATTTTCATTTTCTTGTCGTCACTCTTCTCCACTTTCCCGTTTTCTCTCCTCTGTCGTCTTTCCCAAAGTTTGGAATAGGAATCGCCTCATCTCTCCGAAACGAAGATTCCTCCCAAACGTCTCATCTCGAATCGCCATTGTTGAGTTCACGTTTTCTGTCGCTTCATCTCATCTCTTTTGGCGTTTTGGCGTCTGTCTTCATTGACCTCCTTCTCGGTTGTCTTGGCAAGTAAAAGATGTGGAACCCTACTTTAGTTTGGAGCATTTTTTGTTTTTATGTTTTGTGAATCCTAACCGTCTTCTCCACGATTGATTTTTTTGTATGAAATAAGTGCAGTTGCAATTACGTCCGAAAACCCAAAGGTAAGTTCAAGTTCTGGTATTATATATAGTTGCTTTTTTTTTGTAAGTAATAACAATGTTTTTGTAATGTTTTGTAGTGGCGGGTTCGAATCTCTCTGGATTCATCAACCATTGTTCAAATGAATGGCTTACTGAGAGATGTCCATGTAGATCGAATTGGGATGACACCATTTTGTTGAATGTGGGTTGAATGTTTCACGTAATATATTTGACAAAATGTTAAGTAGTAAGGTAATGGTGTATTTAATGGATATCTAAACACTTGATAATCACATATAAACAACCAATTACATTTTAAGGAACTCAATAACAGTCAAAAAACACTGCTATTCAGTTGTGGTCCCCTACGTTTTCACTGGTGGCTCCTTCAGTTC
The DNA here is from genome assembly GCA_036885675.1 of Vigna mungo. NCBI lineage: Eukaryota > Viridiplantae > Streptophyta > Magnoliopsida > Fabales > Fabaceae > Vigna > Vigna mungo. The sequence goes on along the minus strand of CP144697.1, from coordinate 17,304,944 downwards.
AACAGGATGTTCAAAAACCATTTTAGACACGCGTAATCGTTTACAAGGGTAATCGTTTACAGCCCCCTTGTAAACGATTACAAGGCACATTTTTACACCAAATCTAGCATAACTTCACTTGACTTAATAATCTTAACATGGGTGGTCCCCTCCTCCATCATAGGGGACCCAAAACATTAAGTTTAAGGCACTCCTCACTCAAGAACATCAAATTACAATTAAAACCACTGGACTTGGGTCAAAACACACTGTTATTCAGCTGTGGTCCCCTACGTTATCACTGGTGGCTCCTTCAGTTCAACAAGATGTCCAAAAACCATTTTAGACACGTATAATCGTTTACAGCCTCCTTGTAAACGATTACAAGGCACATTTTTACAGAAGAGATAGCAAAACTTCACTTCACTTAATAATCTTAACATGGGTGGTCCCCCCTCCATCATGGGGGACCCAAAACATTAAGTTCAAGCCACTCCTCACTCAAGAACATCAAATTACAATTAAAAGGACTGGACTTGGGTCAAAAGACACTGCTATTCAGCTGTGGTCCCCTACGTTATCACCAGTGGCTCCTTCAGTTCAACAGGTTGTCCAAAATCTACTTTAGACTTGCGTAATTGTTTACAGCCTCCTCGTAAACGATTACAAGGCACATTTTTACAGCAGAGATAGCGGGACTACAACTGTGGTCCCCTATGTTTTCACTGATGGCTCCTTCAGTTCAATAGGTTGTCCATAAACTAAGTTAGACTCCCGTAATCGTTTACAAGCCATCGTAAACGATTACAATGCACAATTTAGCAGCATCATCTTCACAAATTCAGCTAAATTCATCAAATCACAAACATTACTTTATTCTTGTCTCACAAACATTATCACTTGCAAATCAAAATATAAATCACTTCAATAACATAAGCAATGAAATTGCAATTATCAATTACATAAATAGATGGAACCAAACATGCATCTTCTATATATTGAACGAAATAGGTTTAATCACAACATCAAGTTCTTGTCCTATTCAAAATCTCATACAATAATCACTCATTTTTCTTTCTAGGTCCTACATTTCCGATGTATGGTGTCCTAAGTGCTTGACTCTTATAACGCCTTCTTGATCTAATCCTGACATACGTCTTGAAATGTGATTGGTTGCTGGACATTCCACCCGGTGCGTTCTTCGACATTCCACCTTGTTCGGTGTTGGACATTCCACTAGGGAAACAAAGGCATTGTTACTATTACTGAATGGTTTTGGACGTGCAGCACTTTGTTCACCATCATATTTAGTTGTCCTTTTAGTTGTTCTTCTAACCTTCTCTTCCGCCAACTATGCCTTTACGACCGTTGCTCCTGTGTCAAGCGTTCGTTCAAAGTGCAAACATACATTGTTGAAAAAGAATGACGAACGGTCAACTGCACAATGAAAACAACACAAATGTAAACACCAAAGGAAATAACCAACAAACCAAAAGGGGTCTAAGAACCGACAAGAACCCCAATACCTAAACCAAAAACCCAATACCCAAACGACAACATCAACGACAAGCGACACGAAACAAAAACCCAATACCCAAACCGACAACAAAATGGTTGAAGAACGTATTTACCTTACTCCAATGAAGCTGCTGTCCTGAACTTCCCATTTCGAATAAGGACAACGAGAACAAACTGCGAGAACGAAGAAAAAAATGAAACGCAGAGGGGAGAACGAAAACACAGGGGAGAACGAAATGTGACAGAGAGAACGTAATGAAAAAGGACAAGGGTATAATTGAAATGAAAAATATTTCAAACCCTCTTCATTTTCGTAGCCAGATTTTATGAATAAAAAAAAATAAAATTGGGCCAATGAGAAGCTGACAATTGGCGTTGTCAAATGTATGTTAAAAAAGGGGTGTCAAAATAACAGGACCCTTAAATTTTAGAGTTAATATTTTTAAAGCACACAATCTCTTCTTTCTTTTACCATTCACCAGCTTCTGTACTACAAGGACGAGTTCAGTTACAGAGGAGAAAAAGTAAGTGTAGATACACAAAGACTTGACAACCCCATAGCCCCTACTTTAGTCTCGTTCCATGGGTTTAACTTTCAACAACCGTTGTTACTCCCTGTCCTCAAGCTCTATTGTTAACATAACAGTTCCCCATCAAAGGAAATGTGAGAATCAATCACTAAACTCCATGATTGCCTCCCGAGGACTCTCAACTAATATCCTTATGTACACTTTGAAAATGATAAAGGGGAATCCAAAAAAAGTTGAGACACAAACAATTCTATAGTAGTGAAATATACTTGATGGCTATGCTGAAACAAATAATTCAAGCATGAAAAACCTTAGGAGTATGATCGATGTGTTGTTCAAAACCAGAAGTAAAATAAGTGAAAGGCTGATATATAACATTTGGCAACTAAGTAAGTGAAATTAATTTTTGTGTTGCATCCACCCGCTCTTTGAACCGACATAAGGGTCAATGACAACATTTATTATACAGCTAGTTTCCGAGCATAGAATAATTACGAAAGAGCAAACTTGAGTTCATTAGGCGTCCCAACAAGATAGCCTTTTTCGCCAAAATCTTCTATAAAAGCATGGTATCCTACATTTGGGATAAAATATGTGGGGCAGGATCACCTTTGTGAGGTCCATCTATCTCTTTTGGGCATTTACGGCCGCCGCTATATACAACCACAGGAAGCTGGTACCGAACTAATGTCTCAACTTCAAGGCACTAAACCTAAATCCAGAATCCCCTTCAATAATAACCATGAACCGGTCCGAAGAAGCAACAACGGCGACAATGCAGTAACCAAGACCAACTCCCACGGTCCCCCACATGCTTGCGATGTACATGTCCAAATTTTTCATTCCCTCTTCTCAAAATTTCCCACTCCTTTCTCCCTCTCAAAATTTCCCACTTTCTTATTGTCATCACTTACTCCTCTAACAATGTACAAAAATTTCACACTTCTATCACTTAAATCGAATGATTTAGAATTAATGAAACTTTTGTGATTTTAAAAAAAGTTAACAAAAAGTCATTTAATTTTTGATAAATGACGCATGATATTTATACTATGGATGCATTTAAATTAAATGACTTTTTGTTAACTTTTTTTTAAGTAATAGAAGTGAAGTGTTATAAAACTTAGTAACAACTTATATAAATTTAATTATTAAAAACATCATTCTTTATAGAAGTTTCCTAATTTTTTTTCAATGACTCTAATATTTGTATTAATTAGTTCCAAAGTATACTATTATTTGTAAAAAATATATATTCAAGTTTTTTTAATAACAAAAAATTTTAGAAAAAAATTAAGAAACTCATTTGTTTGTTTATAAATTTTAATACATACTAAAAAAAATGTTATTTTGTAAAGTTACAAAAACTGCCCCCACAAATTCACTACATCTAGAATGATGATGCTAGGTTGTCTAAATGACATTAATAATGAGAGTTTTAAACTTTTTTTAAGAGGTTATTAATCTTGTCAAATTATAATATATCTTTCTTTTTCCTTCTCTTATTTTTTACATTTCTTACCTCTAGAACATTTATACCTAATATTCCGTCTCCCAAATTTACACTTCCTCTTCCCTCTCAAAATTTCTCACTCCCTCTTCTTTCTCTAAATTTCACTTTTTTCGGGAATGGAATAGAAAGTGAGTTTAAGCCCTCACAAAACCGGCTTATAAGGTGATGTTTGCACCTCACTTATATATTATAATTTGGCCTTATCTCTAATCGATGTGAGACTTCCAACACACCCCTTCACGCTGAGGTATATACATCTCGTGCGTGATAGTAGAAATTGGGTGGTCCAATAGTGGCCCAACAATGGGTGGAAATAGAAATAGAAATGCCCATTTAGGAGTTGCTAGGATAGGCTCTAATCATGATTCTAATACCATATTAGAATGCGAGTTTTTGAAAACAGTAACTGTTTATTATTCCCAAGCAAAAGTACTTATTATTTCAAGAGCAACGAGCTTCAAGGTGGTAACTGAAGCGAATAGAAACTCTAACAAGTCTCTCTAAAATAGCTCTAAATCTGAAAACAGTAACGGTTTATTATTCCCTACTTATTGCAATAAGCTAACTAGCCCAATCAACATACTGTCAACCTAGTTCTACACAAAATTTACATTTTATTTTTGAAAAAAAATACTTGATTCTTCATTGTTTCAAGGATTGGTAAGTCAATTTACCATCAGACAACAAAACTTGATGAATTTTCCCGCAAACGCAAGTAACCTTCATCCTGTCTTCATTGGTTTCAACTTTTGCAGAATCATCTGCAATCTTTAGCGTCAAATTCTTGATTTTCTCCATCAATCTTGATAAATCCTCTGAAATTGAAGCAACTGTTTCATCAATACTCTGCATCAGAGGCCACACTGGCGGTGGTCTCCCCGCCCGAAGAACTAGAGATGACTCTTCTGACCGTGTGTCGGAGAGACTCTTCTGTTAATGGAGAATCTGGAGAGTTAATCCGGATTTTCTTTAATTAATTTAATTTAAGGTGTTTCTTACACCTTAAAAGTTCTAATTTTAACTTTAATTAATATTTTTTAATTTTTTCTCTTTCTTGATAAAGTCACCCTGTACTCTTCTAGGTTTTTCTCTTTCTTGTTAAAATCACTCTATACCTTTATGATAAATTTTGAAATTTGTACAAAATTTTGAAAAATGTACAAATTTAAAAATTTGTAGAGATTTTGAAATTTGTACAAATTTTAAAATGTTTTTCATAAATTCTTTAAATTTCATTTTTAAATTTAAAATTTCATAATAATCTATTTAATTTAAAACTTTAATATTATTTAAAATAAGTTTATATCTTAATAATTATTAAAATATAATTTCAAAATTAAAAAATTTATGAAAAAGATTTCAAAATAACATTTTAATTCAGGTTTTTTTCTTTGAAATCCTTTTGATATTTTTTCTTTAATTTTGAAATTATATTTTAATAATTATTAAGATATAAATTTATTTTAAATAATATTAAAATTTTAAATTAAATTATATTATTATTAAATTTTAAATTTAAAAATGAAATTTAAAGAATTTATGAAAAACATTTTAAAATTTGTACAAATTTCAAAATCTCTACAAATTTTTAAATTTGTACATTTTTCAAAATTTTGTACAGATTTCAAAGAATCTAAACAGATAAGCAACAAATACCTAAAACAATGAACCTAAAACAGAATATTGTAAAGCTAGCAAATCCTAATTACAAATCTATAAAGATAACAACAAAAGAAGAAAAGAAAGGAACCTAAAACAGAGAATCTATACAATTCCTAATAAAAAAACTAAACAAAACCTATACCTATCAAGACATATACGAAAGGAAAGAAAGAAAATTTAAAAGAGTATTTAAGATGAAAAGAATTTAATAGGGAAAGTTAACTAAAGACGAAAACAGAACCTAATAATAAAAAGAAATCTTAAAACCAGAAAATCCTAAAGTAATGTTTATTTACAAGCTGAAACAGAATCTAAAAGAATGAAATGAAACTAAAACAACTACTAAAAAAAATTGCAACACAAGGATAAACTAAAAGAAGGAAGAGAAATTGGGTAATAAGAAAAGAAAAGAATCCTAAAAGAAGTTCTAAAAGAATCAAAGACAATACAAGAGCGTAAGCTAAAACAACTTGAACACAAATATGAAAGAACTTTAAAGACAAAAACAGAAAGGAATCCCAATTAAAGACTACAAACAAACCATGAAACTAAAATGAAAAATAGAAAATAATCAAGAGCTCAAAACAGAACAAGAAACGAACATAAAGAGAAACAAGAAACTAATCAAAGCTAAAGACTATAACAAGAATCTAAAACAATTAAATGCTAAAGCAATGAAACAACACTCAGAGAAAATTTTTTAAAGACCTATAAGCTATTATCTACAAAGCTAACAACTAAACTAAAACAGATCAGTAACAGGAATAGGTATTTACAAACTAAGGCAAGAATTAAAAAAAACAAACCAGAAGGGAAGAACAGTTCAGAAAAAAAAAAATTTTACCCTTATTTATCACTAAAACTAATACTAAACAGGATTATTTACATCAGAATAAGCATTTTAAACCTATACCTTCCCACCCCCACACTTAAGAGACACATTGCCCTCAATGTGTGAGTGGACAAGGTTATTTATCAGCACAACGTATATACAGATCAAACAGCAACAAATATGTACACAAATAGAATTAAAAAAAAAATACAAAATGAACCAAAAGTATGAACAAATCAAACAGGGAAAAAATTATACAAGAATAGAATTGAAAAAATTGAAATTGAACAAGAAATATGTAGAGAACATCACTATAAAACTAAACACAATTGAACAGAAAAGTATGTACAAGAACAGAACTAAAAAAAACTAAACTAAATCTACAAAGCTACAAGAAAAAGAAAATCTATTCAAATAGGCCACAAGTCAAAATTTATCTTTTTAATTTTTATATAGAACAACATATTTTCTATCCTATGATTTATGATACAACCTATTACTATACTAACTACTATCAAATACCTATAACTACTATTTAAGAGTAAGGGAAAGAATATGCTTATTGTTTTTGGTGTTTCTCCATGTGCTCTCTGCCTTAGCATAATTAGCTCTCCATCAAAATTTGACAGCTGCGTCTGCACTTTCCAAGCTCCTTGTTGTAGCATTAACAACTTTCCATTCAAGGTGTGCAGCTGGTTCTTCACGTTCAAGGCCCTTTCAGCAATATTGATTCCATCTTCTGCCTCCTCTAAAGTTGTCTTTGTCTCTACAGTGTTTGTAGTCAGTGTATAACTTTTCATATCCCAATCAAAGTTTAAATGCACAAATGAATCTTCAAACATTTCATAATTGTCACTGGTAAAACCAGAATCATCCCGCAGATTAAGAATATATGTATCAAAATCACAGCATGTTCTATCACCTATTTCAATTTGGTCCACAAGAATAATTTCATCTAGAATCACAGAATGACCAGGCGTCATATCAAAATCATCAAGTAGAGGAGGTTTCACAGATTCAGTAGGCAAAGACTCAATAACAGAAAAATCACTTTGTACCTCAGCCAAACAGATAGGGAGTTCAAGTTTAGAGTAAACCTGTTTTGACTCCTCAGAAACAACCTCACCAGTAAAAAGAATTTTATTGGATGTATCTTCACATTCTGGAGGGCTATCATCAAGTGAAACAATGTCAAAGTCAATCAAAGCATCTGAAGGACCAAGAGATATATCAATATGCTCAATGGAAAAGGCTGAACTAAGAGTACAGGAATGCACAAGCATCAGAGTAGTAATGCTCTCAAAACAGGTTCTATGAGTTCATTCTTTAACATATCAAAAGGATCAAAACCAGTTTGATTTTCAAGCAAATTAATAGAAATGCTAAGTTCAGAGAAAACCTGTACTGGTTGCAACTCAGAACCTGTGCTCTCACCAGATTCCCTAGCTTCATCATGACAACCACTCAATTTTGATATCAAGCACCTGGCTTCTGAAATTGTCCTGTCCATCAATGATCCTCCGGCTGCAGCATCAACATAGAGTCTGTCCTGTATACTCAATCCATCAATGAAGTGCAGGATGAGTAGGTGATCACTGATTTGATGATTGGGACATGAGGCACACAGCTGGTTGAACCTGTCCCAATACTCCCTCAATGTCTCTCCTTGCAGCTGCATAATGGAGCTAATTTCTCTTTGCTTGGAGACTATTGTTGATGGTGGGAAGAACTTTTCCAGAAAGCTTCTCTGCATCTCAGTCCAAGCAGTGAATGGCTCTGAATCAGTTTTGTCATAGAACCAGTCCTTGGCTGCATCCCCCAAAGAGAAAGGAAATGTCCTCAACTTGGCCCATTCTTCAGGGACATCTGTTGGCTTAAACATGAGGCAGACCACTTGAAACTCCTTCAAATGCATATGTGGATTTTCTCCAGGCACTCCATGGTATTTAGGCAACCTCTTGATCAACGTGTATAACCAATCCTGAGAATTTGCCATTCTTCTCAACTCTGGAGCACAACCTGTCTAAACCTGTACTTCAACTACAAGAGCAAATTATACCAAACACACAAGCATAACATGGAGAGGAACCAATATGTACAGATGATAGAAATTCAAAAATTTCAGAAACACAAGCTAAAAACAAAGAAACTAAACACACAACTAAGAACCAATATTTACAAATGCTAAAACTTCAGAAACAGACCCTAAGCACACTAAAAAAAATATACAAAAAGAAACAAACCTAAATGTACGGTAGTATATTTCCAACGGTCGGTTAAACTGAACGGACGGTAGTATATTTCCAACGGTCGGTTAAACTGAACGGCCGGCCTTACTGAGATAATAGCCCATCACAGTGCCAATTCTTATTGGGCTCGAGGCCCAGCGCCAGCATAAATGATTTCCAAATATATCAACCAGATATATTCTAAACAGAATCCAAACAAAGATATCATAACAGAGATATGTCAAGTAAGATTATATTTTATTCTGTTTATATTTTGTTTATCTTATATCAATCCAAAGCCTATAAATAAAGGCCTGAGGACTCCAAACAAGGTACGATTTTACTCACACTCCAAATACACTTCACTCACAATTCATTTAGCATATTCTTTGCTATCATACATCATCAATCCTCTCCCATAGAGGATCGAGTTCTCTCCTACTGAGAATATATCATACACGCCTAACTTGGGCGTCGGAGCGCCTTTTCAGGTACTTCCCCCCTCCGGTCAAGACTTGAAGATCACCGGACGGTCGAAATCAACACAGAGCGTGCGGTTGAGATCCAGAAGAAGACGACGTCATCAAGGTACTCCCCCCTCTCGGTTAGAGCTCGAAGAACACCGGACGGTTGAGGCAGATATCAACCGGGCGGTCCAGAAGTAGAAGAAGCGGACAAAAAGGCAGAAAGCGACGTGATCCAGGTCAGATCTTTCGGTCCCACAATTTATACCGAAACATTTTGGCGCCCACCGTGGGGCCCGAACGGCAAACCCAAATGACGACCACAAAGAGCATGGAGGAACCAAGACAAGCGGTCGGCATGGACATCACTACTTCGGATCAAAACCATCAACATCAAGAAACTTCTACGGCTTTACAGATAACCTTCTTAAATTCTCTTCAATTATATTATTTAATTTATACTATTAAACCATTTAGAATATCTCTGATATCCATCTCAACATCTAAATATATCCTGTGAAAAACTGATTAATGACATCAAAACAGCTTCACCAGCTGTGAGCGTTGGACGACGGTCTGGGTTCAAAGATACATATATTTAGATAATTATTTATTATATCCATCCTAAAATTATTTTATGGAGTAATTTCTTGTCTCTTTGCGCTTTCTGTGTTGAGGTGCAGGACTCACGATTTGCAAAACAATTTGTAAAAAACAAAGAATGCCAAATCATTACTAGCCATGACCGTATGCACCGTCGCGGGAGGGTATATCCTTTTCTGCACTGTCCTACAAAGCCTTCCAGTTGGCTCGAGATCTCCTCGTGAGATGTGAAAGAAAATAATTGTGAGTTTGCAAAGAAGGGTTTAACCCCATCCTAAACAAAGGTATCATTCTTCAAGATTCACATGGCACTACTCAGATGAAGAGCGTCATTGATAGAAAAAACCTTCGTCAAAGAGATGAAGTCTTCACCACCCAATTGATCCAGCCACCGCAACGGATCTCTAGTCCGGCCAGAGCGACGCCGGTCGACCACTATTGACCCCAGGGTCTGGCACCCCCGGCTCCTCTCTACGCACACGAAGAAGGCGCCCTCGCCGTACGGGATGTGCCCAGTCTTTGCCGACATGAGTCGCCACCGCAGAATCGCCAGCCTTTACACATCATCATCGTAGCAAACGAAATTGATCACCACCGATCTGTTGTCCAAAACCCGCAAAAGGTTCATCCTACCCTTCAAACGGGTTCAGCCCAAGACCGCCTCAACATCTCCACCGAGGACTTTTGCACCCATGCAGACGGTATCGGCAACACTCACGATGAAAACCCATATCAAAAGGAAAAAGGAATCAAAAGCTATACCACAAGAACGGTCATCCTTGCAGGAAGGTTACATTAACAAGATAAGTCTTTTTAATATCTCTGCCATATAACAACTCACACCTATCGCCCTCTCTTCCCTGCATGGGCTGAACCATAAAGGCGCCGCACACGAACCCTAGCGACACGCCGCCTTTTTTATTATCTCACTATTTTTCTACTTTTGACTGATCATCCAGGGCATCGATGCGTATGTCGACAAGGCCAAAAAGAGAAAAGAAAAACACCAACACCATAACCATCGACGCTCTTCACGATTATACCTCCACAACCAGAATCAACAGCCCCTCCTGCGCCTCCATTTATGACAGCTCATAGTCACACCTCTCGTTGGTCGGCCGAGAGCGTCGCCAGCAACGTCCCTGCATCATCCACAGAAAATGCGGCATTCGCTGCGCCGTCCGACTATCCGCTATCACTTTAGCAACTTCTTCAGCGTTTTTTGCGACAAAGTTACATCGAGCGCCAGGCACAATTAAGTCCTTCGGTCATGAAGGAGCAAGCCCCTCCCTTTCCCTCGGACTTGGGGGGGATGATGTACGGTAGTATATTTCCAACGGTCGGTTAAACTGAACGGACGGTAGTATATTTCCAACGGTCGGTTAAACTGAACGGCCGGCCTTACTGGGATAATAGCCCATCACAGTGCCAATTCTTATTGGGCTCGAGGCCCAGCGCCAGCATAAATGATTTCCAAATATATCAACCAGATATATTCTAAACAGAATCCAAACAAAGATATCATAACAGAGATATGTCAAGTAAGATTATATTTTATTCTGTTTATATTTTGTTTATCTTATATCAATCCAAAGCCTATAAATAAAGGCTTGAGGACTCCAAACAAGTTACGATTTTACTCACACTCCAAATACACTTCACTCACAATTCATTTAGCATATTCTTTGCTATCATACATCGTCAATCCTCTCCCGTAGAGGATCGAGTTCTCTCCTATTGAGAATCTATCATACACGCCTAACTTGGGCGTCGGAGCGCCTTTTCAGGTACCTCCCCCCTCCGGTCAAGACTTGAAGATCACCGGACGGTCGAAATCAACACAGAGCGTGCGGTTGAGATCTAGAAGAAGACGACGTCATCAAGGTACTCCCCCCTCTCGGTCAGAGCTCGAAGAACACCGGACGGTTGAGGCAGATATCAACCGGGCGGTCCAGAAGTAGAAGAAGCGGACAGAAAGGCAGAAAGCGACGTGATCCAGGTCAGATCTTTCGGTCCCACAATTTATACCGAAACACTAAGCAAGACTAACCTAACACTCTAAGACTCAATTCGCCGAGTCCCCGGCAACGGCGCCATTTGTTAAACTGATATTGGTCGCACAAAATCAGAACAAACTAAGTTTCCCCACTAATGAAGTATAGGGACAACCTAGGTATCAATCCAAGGACTTGGTACAATTAAGTTTAAAGTGTAGAGTTAATCTTGCTTTTTATTCTATTATTTACTATTAACTAACTCAAGACAAGGTGGGGAAAGAAAAATGAAAGATTCTAAAATAAAAGAATTGAAAATATGTAAAGTGTTTAAAAGAAATCTAACTCTAATTCACACAACCGGAACAAACTATATTAATTTTCAATTCACAGTAACCTAAGAAAATGAAATTAACATACAAAAGAATTTCTAATCTATGAGAAAGAGTAGCAATTTTAAAAATAGAAAGCAAGTAACTAGACCTACAGGTTGCAAATAAAATGCTCAAACAAAAATGAAGAACAATCTTAAAGACAGAATTGATTTCATAGGTGAAATACACATTGAATTGAATGAAATAGTGCATAGAGTTCTCAAGAAGACATCCCGATAATGTGAATCCCAATCCAAGGTATTCTGGTTCATATTTCAGAACCTTAAAATGACTCTTTCCACTGATTTATCCATTCAAATGTCCATTAGCCTATTCGTCAATCAAAAATTCACGAACAAAATCAGAAAAACATAGAAACAGATGAATCTTTATTTAATGGAATCATCTCTGACTCGAGAAGACATCTCGATTAATAATGCTCACTATGGAGTCATTTGATTCCAGAGGAATCATAAAATTGCAGAGAATCAGAATCCAATTCATTTCTTGAAACATAACAAGCAAAAGAAATTCAAACAAAGAACAGAATCAAAACAAACGAACATACGAACACGAACACCGAATCAAACTTTATTAACATGAAAAGAAAATTACACAGTACTGAATTCACCAATTCGCTTGCGGTCTGTCACTCTCGCAAGCCTATCGGCGAAATCCAGCAGCCAAGAACTCTACTTCTACGAAAGAGTAAAAACCCTAATCTAAAGAATGTAAAAATGCAGAGAGTCTGAAAGTGTCTAAGAGTTTTTTCTCTCCCTCCTATTTACATTGCAGAACCCTTTATATAGGGTTTGAAAAGAAAAGAAAAGCGAAAATGAAAGAGAAAAGAAAGGGGAAAGAGACTTGCTCTCGACGCTTTGAGCTTCATAATCCACGTGGTAGTGAGCTCCAATCAGCTTCGTCTTCGCCGGCCAGCTCCTCTTCTTTTCCAGGTAGGATGAGGTCAGGGTCGCGAGCTTCCTTCTTCTTCCTTGCTTCTCTCGCACGCGAACCCTTCAGAGCCCTAGGTTCGAAAGATGAGTTTTCTCCAACAACAAAAAATGCTCGAGCTTCTTTCATTTTTCCAAAAATGATGTGCAAATCTGATACCCCCAATGACAGCATCTGAAACGCAACGTTTCACTAAAGCAGCAGCCCCCCGAATCCATTTCTGGTCCAAACAGCCCAATAGCCCACTTGCTTGTTACAATCAGCAGCACCAGCTTTCCAATTTGCAACCCCATTCTTCTTTAATCAGTACCAGCAGCCTAATAAGAAACCAGCAGCGACCCACTTCCTATGCAGTGGCCCAATTCATTTTAGATCTGCAAACAAAATCAAAAGCAAATTAAAGGAAAAGAAATCCAACAATTAAAAAAAAAGAATTTTTATCAAAGATTTTCTAAAAAAATATTATTTTCCTACTAATTAACAAAAGCTAAAAAAATACTCCTAAAAATCAAATTTTAACTACAATTTTATAAAACTACAATTTTAAAAGAAAAATCTAAAATTATACTAATTCTAAACTATTAGAAACTAAAGAACCCTAAAAAAAGATTTTTAACAAAGAAAAATATGTAAAAATGAAGAGTTATCATACTTAATATTTCAAGAGCAACGAGCTTCAAGGTGGTAACTGAAGTGAATAGAAACTCTAACAAGTCTCTCTAAAATAACTCTAAATCTGAAAACAGTAAGGGTTTATTATTCCCTACTTATTATTCCAAGAGCAACGAGCTAACTAGCCCAATCAACATATTGTCAACCTAGTTCTGCACAAAATTTACATTTTATTTTTGAAAAAAAATACTTGATTCTTCATTGTTTCAAGGATTGGTAAGTCAATTTACCATTAGACAACAAAACTTGATGAATTTTCCCGCAAACGCAAGTAACCTTCACCCTGTCTTCATTCGTTTCAACTTTTGCAGAATCATCCGCAATCTTTAGCGTCAAATTCTTGATTTTCTCCATCAATCTTGATAAATCCTCTGAAATTGATGCAACTGTTTCATCAATACTCATTGCATCTCAGAAGCCACATTGGCGGTGGTCTCCCCATCCGAAGAACTGGAGATGACTCTTCTGACCGTGTGTCGGAGAGACTCTTCTGTTGACGGAGATTCTGGAGAATTAATCCGGATTTTCTTTCTATCCCTCTCCTCATCCTCCGAACAAGAACGCTTTCTCTTCTTATGTTCGACCATTTTCTTTCGACTTGTTTGGGTGAAACTCCTTTGGCCTCTAAACCCCTTACCAGCGCAAGTGTGTCGACGAGGAACGCATGCTTTAGGTTGGAGTTCATGGCCTGCGAAAGGTGCCTCCTACTCTTTAACGTCATAGAAGGGAGAACATGGTTGAGGTCGCGATACTTGGCCAGGCAAAGATGATGGTTGGAGCACAAATGAAAAGCGTGTTTGCACAACGTCATTCGACGCAAGTCCAAAAATGTGACGCAAAGTTGGAATGTGGAGATTTGGGCAAAGAGAGAAAAACGAAGAAGCTGTAGTCTGCGGAGGCGGGCACGAATTAAATGCCTCTTTGTCCAATATTAGAGCCATATAATTTTTTTAAAGGTAAGAAAGGTAAAAAATAAGAGAAAGAAAGGGAAAAAGTTAATTTTTGAAAAAAGTTTAAAACTTCCACTATTACGATTATTTAGACAACTTGGCACCATCAATCTAAATTTGGTGAATTTGTGGAGGTTTTTTATAACTTCTGCAAAATAACTTTTTTTTGCCGTGTTAATCAACTACACAAAATATGCTAACACTCAACTAAACAACAAAACTTCCAAATAGAGAACAAAGAAGATAAAGAAAAACTAAATACATAGTTGTAGTGTGAATTAAATATCTCTCGCACAAATATCATATTAATGAGCCAACTAATTAGGATGAAGAAAAGAATGTAGGTTCAACTTTTCAACCCGATCCAACAGCGAACGAATCTATCATATCGATTTGACATTCACATTTCTGTGAAAAGAGGGATCCTCCCTGCATCTCACCGGTTTCTCCCTGTACCTCCTATTTTACACATTTGCCTTTTCGTTTATTAAAGTCAAATGGTTTCGCCTGTTTTCCCTGCACCTCCCATTTAGGGTAGTCAGAAAGTGTCGCACTTCCAAGTGAGGTTTCATTGTGCAGATTCATTTTTAACCCCGCGCCTGCACATTTGACATGTTATGATCGTTATCAAAATCTCCAGAAATTATTTCAATCTCCCCTTTACACCTTTATTTGCACATTGCATTGCATTCTAAGATTAAGATTATATGCTGTCAATATTATTTCTATTGTTCGCCAGTGTTATTTTTCTTTCTTGATGGTTTCGTGATTGCATTATGAGATTATATGATGTGAGTATTATTTTACTTTTTTTGTTTATGCCGCCAGTGTTACGGGATGTTGTCACATTTGAACTTCATCAATGGATTGTTATTTCTTGCTGAACAAAAAACCTCTACATCATCCTTTCTCTCCAACCAAAGATTCTGAGCAGCAACAATTGCCTCTTAATATTTTGAAGTTCCAATACATGTACCAAAAACATACAACAACGTCTTTGCATATTAACAAAAATAAATTCAATATACTAACATAACATAATAAAGCAAAAAATAGAACAAAGAACGAAACCTAAAGCCAAATCCAACTGTGACTAACAGCGAACGTAGATCGAATTGCGACTAAGAGCAAACGCAAATTCAACTGCGGCTAACAAGAAACGCAGACTCCTCTCCGCACTTCTAAGTGCGGCTTTCATTACCCAACTGCGGCACCCCCTATCCGCACTTCCAACTGCGACGGTGCTTAACCGCAGTTCCCATTGCGGTTACGCCCTACAACTTCGTCCCCTCGCTTCCACCATGCATAAACCTAGCGGAATAGACCAAGCATACTTAGATTTTTTTTAACAGAAACAGAACAAGGATTTTTAACAGAGTAAGAGCAACCTTTTTTTAACAGAAAAAAGCCAAGCATATGAGTGAGACAAAGGAGTCAGCGAGACAAGATATTAGTGAGAAAGTGAGGAATGGAGAAGCGTCTAAGGACAACACAAACAAAGGAGTATAGGCTTTTTTAGTTATGGACTATGGGAAAAAAAAAAGGAATGAAGAAAAAATGGGTGAAGGGGAAGAAGTGCCAATAAAGAGAGAAAGAAAGGGGATGTAGAATTTCAGAAATGAAATGTGAAAAGAGAATGGAAAAGAAGGACAAAACTGTCAATGAGGAGATGCAGGACGAGAAGGTGAGGTGTAGAGAGGAATGCTCCTGTGAAAAACATGAATAGTTTTCCTTGTTTCTTTATCTTAATATGTTGGTGTTCTAAGTGAATTATGACTATTATTTTTTTTTTTATCTTATTTTTGAACCTCCAATTCGTTAGATTAAACTAAATATCTAATGAAATTCTCAATTTTTGAATTTTCTTTCTTAGAAGTAAGGAGAGTAATACTCAAAACTCAAATATAACCTTTGTTGTTCAACATTTTAAATCAATTTGTGTTTAAATCGACTTCTGCACCTAAAATGTTCTAATTTGTTTTTTTTTTTATTTATTTAACTAATACTATTGAAGAGTTTTAACGAATATGACTGGACTAACTACATTGACATTAGAAAGTCTATTACACTATTTATTTTATATTCTCTTTAATTTTATGAAAATCCAAGAAAAAAATAGTAATGTCTCACTATTCTTCAAAAGATGAATATTGAACTTTAATTAACGCAACATTTAAACTAAAATGAGTCATCTACTTTGTGATTTTCACGTTAATTACAATTATATTGCTCTTTTATTTTTTTGACAATATATCAAAGTCTGGCAATCCGATTTTTTTCATGAATACACTAAGCTATCAAAATTGATTATCGCATTATATATGAAAAACTGCATTTTGCAACTAGTTAAAATTCTTTCCATTTATTTTAGTGATAATTTTGCTATGCTAGACTCTAGTTTATATTACTTTTCATTTTTTTATTACACACAGACACATTATTAATTAAAATTTAGACTTAAATATGTTTTTTATTCTTATCAAATTTCTCATTTTAGTTTCTATTCCTAATATATATATATATTACATTTTTTTATCCTATTATTTTGTTTTTTTCTTCTTAGATTTGTTTAGGCAATGTTTTAAACAGTAAAACAAGTGATTTAAACAACTCGTCGGAATAAAAAAAGAATATCTAATTGAAGAGAGATTCATTACATAAGAAATGAAACTGATAAAAATTTATATTTCAAAGACTGTATTAAAAGTAATCATTACCAAATCTTAAAGCATTGCATAATTACAGTCTCTATAAAAACATATAATTTATCCTTTCTCTTTATATTGTGTTCAATTGTATTTTCAAACTATCTAAACTGATAGTGATAAGTATTCAACTATTGAACTCAACTTCACTATAAAAAAAAAAATGGGAATTCATTTCTATATCAAATTTGTTAAGAAAAAGTTAAAATCGAATGTGAACACACGACATATCCGAGAACATCTTTGTATAAGGTAATGTCGACGCGCTTCGTTGACCTGCTAAATTCTAGTTCTTTGCTTGCCAATGGATCTTCCACACAGTTTCCATTATTCACTTACTTTTAAATTTTACAATTTTCATTCATCTTTAACTCAATTCTTCTCTTCTTTACACCTCTCATACCTCCTTTCAACTTTCTCACCCACACAACCACCATGAACCGTACTCAATTGTATGTCACAGCTTAACTCTTCCTACACTCAATTTGTTTGTTGGGTTTTGTTTTTGTGTTTCAAAAGTCATAAACTTGAAACACTTGAATTGATCCTATGTACATGTTTGTTTCTTTGTTTGTGTCTGATTAACTTTATGTTGTGAACTTCTTGTGATTGCAGATTTAGCAGTGGAATTATGCAAGCATCCTTTGTCACAAGCTCTCCTCTTCTCCTAAAAACATGGGGTGTTATCGCGTCACGTGATGAAGATGTGGTTCCCCACGAGGGGAGGGGATTGTTCTGGAAAGTTTGGAAGGAATCGGAATTGACGATTGTGGTGTTTGAGGTCAAGAATGATTTTGATCCTCAGCAGAAATTGGTTTCTTCTTCCGTTCTCAAGGAGAAGAATAACTTCCGCCGCTTTGAGTTTCTATGTACCAAGAAAATTCCCGAGTTATCTTTTAATGGGTCTGTAGTTTCGCTATTTATTGACAATCTTGAGAAGCTGGATGAGTTGAAGTCCAAGGTACATCTTCTCCTTCCCCTTTCATTATATTTGTGGTTTCTGTTTGAAAACCTGCAATCTGAAACGCAATAGATTGATTAAGATATTAGGTTTCTTGTGTGGCCTGCGTGAAAAAAAAAATAAAAAATTGTGCTACAAGTCTAGAGAGGCATTTTGGTAGAGATCATGGGTAAACTCCTTCACCTGATACAATTCTGTAGGATCACTATAAATAGAGATGACTTTAGTTTTACTTAATGATGTACTAACACAATGAACTTTTGAAGTAATTATTACAAAATTTGACAATTCATGGTTGTAAGATAGTTCAAGTGGTGTCTGGAGTTTAAGGGGTTTTTCTTCTAGCTTTTTGGTTTTAAAAAATGGTTTCCCAATGAACAAATTTTCATCCAAAATGTATGAAGTTTTGAAATTTTGTTTCTGGGACAAGTGTTTTAAAAACCACAAAACTGAAGGTGAACTGTATCCTATTCTTCTGATCTGTGGTCCAAGCTCAAGAGCAAGTCATTAGGAGTGGTGCTGTACGTAGTGAGGCATGGACTTTTGTGTGAATTTATGTTCTCATTACTTTTTTTGAAAACTAAAAATAATTTTTGAAAGTTGAAATCAAACACACTTTGTTTCTTTAATTTCCTTAGAATTTACTGTTCTGCGTCCTTGTACCAATGGTAATACTGATGCAGATTAGTAGCTCCCATCCATTGATTATTACTGGACATGGTGTTGGAGGAGCAATAGCTTCTCTTTTTACTGTGTTGCTTTTAGAAAGCATTGGCTCAGGAAAGAAACGTCCTCTCTGCATCACCTTTGGTTCTCCCCTTATTGGTGACAAAAAGTTGCAGGAAGCCATATCACGAAGTTCTATATGGAGTTCTTGCTTTCTACATGTTGTCTCTTACAAAGACTCACTTCCAAAGAAGTTGAATTCCCAACCAGTTGATTACATGCCTTTTGGGACATTTCTCTTTTGTTCTGATACAGGTGCTACTTGTTTTGGGAACCCCGAGTCTGTTTTGGAGCTTCTTGTGAGCTCAATCAATGATCAAAGTCAAGGTTTTGAGGTCGTAGATTATGGAAAGCTTGTGAAAAATCTCAATAGTAAAGCAATTTGCAAGGACTTCAGCCTACAGGGGATGAACTTGACACATTCTACTTCACTGAATGCAAGTATCCGTTTGCAGTTGTGTGCAGCACTAGGATTGACATCTGATATGCAGGTAGCTGAATATCTTTTAAGTTGTAAGTTGCTTTCATTTAAAGTAAGAACAAAACTTATAAGCAATACAATAAGAGCCGTTTTCTTATCAAATTAAGACTTTCAACATGATAATATATAATGATGACATTTAATGAAATATTTAATTACGGACTTGAATTGATTAGAGAACAATGTCTATGATTCTGCGTATGTATGCTCACTAAATCTTGTTAGTCTTGTGTGTAACTAAACCATAATTTGGTGTGTAAATTTTTCATAATATCTTATCTAAATTTGATTTTACAGCAGCTACAACACCAGAACATTGATATAAATGCTTTGGTAACAAAGTTGGAAAGACTGGAGAATAAATTCATGATCCAGAAGAAGATGAAATTTGATCCATCCAAGAAATTGAATGTGATGAAGATAGACATGGCAAAACTTGAATGGTACAAGAAGCATTGTAAAAGTCAAGGTAGTGGGTACTATGACTGCTTCAAAAAGGGCGTCTCAACAATTGACCAAGATGCTGTTCAGTGGCAGAAAAACCTCAGAAACTACTGGAGTGACATGGTTGAAGAGGCAGAGATGAAACCTCAGACAGAAGAAGCAGCTTTTCGTACTCGCTGGCTTTTTGCTGGAACTAACTACAGGAGAATGGTTGAGCCTCTAGACATTGCTGAATACTATGCAAATGGGCTTCGTAAGGACTACGAGGCTAAAGGAAGGTCTAGACATTATGTAGTGTTGGAGAAGTGGCTGGAAGAAGATAAGAAAGAAAAAAGTGATTCACAGGGCAAAACTAAAAAGAATGTGGAATTGATTTTAACCATTGATTCTTGCTTTTGGGCAAAGCTTGAAGAGGCTCTCCTTTTGTGTGGAGAGTTGGATAATTTGAAAGAGAATGTAGAGGCAAAAGGGAAGTTGCTTGAATTTGAGAACTATGTTTATGAATCACTCAAAAAGTATGAAGTGTCACCAGAGATTTTCTTGAAGGGAAGCAGTTACATGACTTGGTGGAATAAGTATAAAGGGTTTGCAGATAATAATAGACTAGCAAACTTCATGAGAAATCCTCAGCATTTTGATCAGTATACTGAGGGAGATTATTCTTTCACCTGAAGTACATTGAATGCAATATGTGGTTGGTTGTACAATAAATTATGATTTGATCATTCTACATTTCCTTTGTTGATTTTGGTAGGAATCTTTGTTTTACCATCCCTTGTGATGTCTTATGGGAAACTCTTGCAATTGTCTTTCCCTTGTAAGCTTTCATTCTCATTGTTCTCGAAAATTTAAGTGTAATGGAAGCATTGTAACGCCCCAACCTACTTTGGAGTTACATTTGCTTGGATATTGTGTTTCAATACTACTTCTTTCATTCTTTCTGCACTATTCAATTCAACTTTCTATCATCAATTTACTGTCTTTAATGCAATTTACAATTTCTACAAAGCTTTTCATCTCTTTCGTTAATTCTGAAATTGGAAACACCAATATAAACACCACTGCATATTTTTCAAATCAATATATTTTTGGATTCTATTCATTCATTGGAAACCCTAAAGTTTCTGTAGTTCTTCGAATAGTTTTATCCGTACTTCTACATCAGTTGTCAGACACGGTGGAAAAGATACAACCACTTCTCTAGGCATGTTGTCGGTACGTCGTGGACGCGCCGGAGCTGTTACATTTTGCAGCTTTGCAAAGAGAAAAAGAAAAAACAGAGTTGCCTTCTAATAAGAATAAAGAAGAAGGAAAGAGAGAGTAAAAAAAAGAAAACTACTTTCAAAAGGTTTTTTATTTAATAATTTAATAATTTAATTATATTAATGATTCAATATTTTATTAAATTCTGTTTTTTCTGAAGTTTAACATATTTTTTATTTGAATATGAGATTTAATTCCAATTTTTTAATTTAATAAATTTAAATCTATATATGATTTATAGACCACTTTTATATTTTCATTTATTTTACTCTTAAACTATGGAACACAAAATTACAAATTTTATACTTTGGATCTCTCTTTTTTAAATGATAAATTAAAGTTTTATTAGTTGTTAAAATTATAAAATATCATTTAAACTTTTACTTAAGAAAAGAAAATAAATTTTAAATCATTTTTTACAATAATCATATTAAAATTACAAATATAACATAATATCAAATAATTAATAATTTAATATTATTTTTAAAGTATATAATATATTATACTATAATTAATTTTAATTCGTGACATGTTTTGTTTTTTATATTTAAATAATTTAATTTCTATTATATTAATTTATTTGACACTATTTTATTTTTATGTTTATTTAATTTTTTATGTTTAGATTATTTTTGTTATAAAAGATTAAGATAAATATATCTAATTTAAATAAATTAAGATTAATTTTTTATATTTAATTTATTTTAAATGTTTCTTACTTTTTTTTTTACATTATGAAATATGTTAGTACATATATTGTTGTATCCGTCTCCTATATTTTTTCAGTTTAGTAGTATCTTTGTGTTTGGCAAATCCGTGTATATGTATGTCTTCAGAACATATATATAGATTTCACATGTGTTTAATAGTATCTTTGTGTTTGGCAGATCATTATCTTTAATTAAATGAATCTTATGAATCAAAATTAGATTTCACATGTAAAAAAATCCAAAATTTCAAAAGAATTTCTCATAAAATATAGAAAGATAATATTAGAATAAGTCAATTAAACATAAACTAAAATGTTTTAATAGCAATTGCGAAAGCATAAACCATATATATATATATATATATATATATATATATATATATATATATATATATATATATATATAACACCCAAACTTTCCTTCCACTTTCTATGTCTTTACACCCAAATTTTCCTTTGACTTTCTATGTCTTTACGTAGTAAGTTTCGTCAATTTATGAGAAAAAAATGCAAATGCCGAGAGTTGACTTGATTTACCTCATACTACTGACTTCATCTTCATATCATTGATCTGTTAAAACCATAAAATTCTCAAGAATTCACTGCATTACAAGTTTCTTCCTTCCTTTTGCTATTTTATAACAAAACAATTCTTCTCTTCTTTACACCTCTCATACCTCCTTTCAACTTTCTCACTCACACAATCACCATGAACCTTACTCAATCGTATGTCACAACTTAACTCTTCCTACACTCAATTTGTTTGTTGGGTTTTGTTTTGTGTTTCAAAAGTCATAAACTTGAAACACTTGAATTGATCCTATGTAACCAACATGTTTGTTTCTATGTTTGTGTGATTAACTTTGTGTTGTGAACTTCTTGTGATTGCAGATTTAGCAGTGGAATTGTGCAAGCACCCTTTGTCACAAGCTCTCGTCTTCTTCTAAAAACATGGGGTGTTATCTCGTCACGTGATGAAGATGTGGTTCACCACGTGGGGAAGGGATTGGTCTGGAAAGTTTGTGAGGAGTCGGATTTGACGGTTGTGGTGTTTGACGTCAAGAATGATTTTGATCTTCAACAGAATTTGGTTTCTTCTACCTATATGAAGGAAAACAATAATTTCCACCGCTTTGAGTTTCTATGTACGAAGAAAATTCCAGAGTTCTCTGTTAACTGGTCTGCTGTTTCGCTATTCATTGACAATTTGGAGAAGCTTGATCAGTTGAAGTCGAAGGTAAATCTCCTCCTTCCCCTTTCATTATTCTGTGGTTTCTATTTGAAAAATTTACTTTTTTGAAAACTAAGTAAATTTTGAAAGTTGAAGTCAAACACACTTCGTTTCTTTAATTTCCTGGAACTTATTGTTCTTCCTATGTGAGCCCTTGTAACAACTGTTATATTAATGCAGATTAATAGCTCCCATCCACTGATTGTTACTGGACATGGTGTTGGAGGAGCAATAGCTTCTCTTTTTACTGTGTTGCTTTTAGAAAGCATTGGCTCAGGAAAGAAACGTCCTCTCTGCATCACCTTTGGTTCTCCCCTTATTGGTGACAAAAAGTTGCAGGAAGCCATATCACGAAGTTCTATATGGAGTGCTTGCTTTCTACTTGTTGTCTCTTACAAAGACTCACTTCCAAAGAAGTTGAATTCCCAACCAGTTGATTACATGCCTTTTGGTACATTTCTCTTCTGTTCTGATACAGGTGCTACTTGTTTTGAGAACCCCGAGTCTGTTTTGGAACTTCTTGTGAGCTCAATCAGTGGTCAAAGTCAAGGTTTTGAGGTCGCAGATTATGGAAAACTTGTTCAAAATCTATATCGTAAAGCAATTTGCAAGGACTTGATCCCACGGGGGCTGAGCTTGACACATTCTACTTCACTGAATGCAAGTATCGGTTTGCAGTTGTGTGCAGCACTAGGATTGACATCTGATATGCAGGTAGCTGAATATGTTTTAAGTTCTAAGCATTTAAAGTAAGAACAAAACTTATACGTAATACTATAAGTGTCGTTTTCTCATCGATTCAAGAGTTTCAACTTGATAATATGTGATGACATTTAATGAAATACTTCATCACACATGTTACCGACATGAAATTCTAAATTTGATTACAGAACAATATCTATGATTCTGCATATGTATGCTCTCTAAATCTTATCAGTCTTGTGTGTAACTAGACTAGAATTTAATGAGTATATATCTTCATCATATCATCTAAATTTGATTTTACAGCAGCTACAACACCAAAACATTGATATAAACGCTTTGACGACAAAGTTGGAAGCACTGGAGAAGAAATTCATGTCCCAGAAGAAGGTGAAATTTGATCCATCCAAGAAATTGAATATGATGAAGATAGACATGGCAAATTTTGAATTGTACAAGAAGCTTTGTAAAAGTCAAGGTATTGGGTACTATGACTGCTTCAAAAAGGACACTTCAACAGATGACCAAGATGTTATTCCGTCGCAGAAAAGGCTCAGAAACTACTGGAGTGACATGGTTGAAGAGGCAGAGATGAAACCTCAGACAGAAGCTGCAGCCTTTCGTACTCGCTGGCTTTTTGCTGGAACTAACTACAGGAGAATGGTTGAGCCCCTATACATTGCTGAATACTATGCAAAAGATCTTCTTAAAGACTATGAGGCTAAAGGAAGGTCTAGACATTATGTAGTGTTAGAGAAGTGGCTGGAAGAAGATAAGAAAGAAAAGGGTGATTCAAACCGCAAAACAAGAAGGAATGTGGAATCGATTTTAACCTTTGATTCTTGCTTTTGGGCAAAGCTTGAAGAGGCTCTCCTTCTGTGTGGACAGCTGGAGAATTCGATAGGAAATGAAGATGCAAAAGAGAAGTTGGTTGAATTTGAGAAGTACGTTTATGAATCACTCAAAAGGTATGAAGTGTCACCAGAGATTTTCTTGATTGGAAGCAGTTACATGACTTGGTGGAACAAGTATAAAGAGTCAGCAGATAATCATAGACTAGCAAGCTTCATGAGCAGTCCTCAGCATTTTGATCAGTATACTGAGGGAGCCTATTTCTTCCCCTGAAGTGCAGTGAATGCAAGTGTGGTTTTGCCATCCCTTGTGCTGTGTTTGTTCTATTGGAAACTCTTGCAGTTGTGTTTCCCTTGTAAACTTCCACTGTCATTGTTCAAGAAAATTTGAGTGTAATGGAAGCATGAGGCTACTACTTGGTTAGTGATGATGTAATTGAAAGGCTAGGTGTGAAAGATGGACTTTTCAGCAGATGAGATCATTAGGATAATTTTGAGGCTTTTCATTGTTATCATTATCCTAGATATAAACTTTACAGCAAGAGTTTAATAAAATTTATGGTAATAGATGGGTAAAACTGTTTATGACAGCAGCAAATTAATTAC
Source organism: Vigna mungo (assembly GCA_036885675.1). Classification (NCBI taxonomy): domain Eukaryota; kingdom Viridiplantae; phylum Streptophyta; class Magnoliopsida; order Fabales; family Fabaceae; genus Vigna; species Vigna mungo. The sequence goes on along the minus strand of CP144697.1, from coordinate 17,279,995 downwards.
ACATGACAGATAATTTGTGATTGAATAATGGTGTAAAAGCATAGTTTGTGATTATATAATTTGTGTTTGAATAATTACTTAAAGGGATTGTTTTTTATTGGATCATAATATAAAAAAAAAATGTCCTTAGACAGCATTTTGATTAAATTCCAATTTAAAAGTGGCATTTCTAATATTTAAGACAGCATTGTAAAATTAGTTTAACAATTCATAACCACTTTTGTCATCCTCCTCTTGGTGTAAAAAAAGTATTAATTAAAATTAGTTACATTTCCTTGTAGAGGTGTAGATATAACACACTTTTTTTAATAATAACTACTTAAAAATAATCACAAAATTATTACTTTTCAGTAGTTTAGTGAAAGGTAAAATCTAACCATAACCAAGATTTGTTGGAATAAATATTTATCTTTTTTTTCTCTAAATTCGTTTTAGTTGTATACAGTTTCACAAATTGTAATTTTAGTCTTCATAACATCTTATTACGGATTGTATATTTCAATTTTGCAATATTAGATAATCTTGATTGAGTGTTAACTATTGTGTAAACTTGTTGATGACTTTTGTTAACTTAGACAAGGATATACTGTTTGTAAAGTTGACCATCTCATTCAAACTCTGACATTTTGACTCTTTCTCATACACATAAGCTCTCTAATACTAATGTCAATTTATTGACAAGAAGTCTTTCTCATGTATACTTCCTAATATTATTATTTGTTGTCACAAGCCTTTTAAGAATTCATCAACTATTTATAGACCTTAAACTTGGTCCTTCAACTTCTAGAGACTTAAACACAACTTCTAACTACTATCCAGACATAATTAATGAATTCAATTACATACCACAATTCTTACAATGAATCACTTTTGATGTTTGTAATATCCTAACAATAATTATAACAAAACTATCAACATGCGAAGCCAAGTATGTTCTAGTATCTTGGAATATATGTTATGCAGTTTGACTTAGAAATCTTTTAAACAAGTTGGAGATGAAACAAAAGAAAATGACTGATTCAAATTAACAAGTCGGTCATAGAAATGATGAAGAACTCAGTTAATCATGAGAAAAACAAACATATTGATTTTCGGTTTCACTTCATCCAAGAACAAGTGAAAAAAGATAATGTGGAGTTAGAACATGTAGGAAGTTGAGCACAAGTTGTCGATGTGTTCACGAAACCATTATAAAAAAATAATGTTCGATGACAAAAAGATTATTAAAATGAAAGGCAAAAAAAACATAGAGAATTTTGTTGGATAAACTTAAATGTAATTAGTTGCATTTAATGTTTTGTTATAATTAATTACATTTAGAGATTGTAACAGTAAAAAATAATTTTCTATAATAATTATAATATCTAATAGAGTTCATTAATTATATCGTATTATTAGAAATTATGTTTAAATTAAAAGTTGAAAGACTGATGTATTCTTAAAATCTTGAGACAAATAAAAAATATTTGAGAAACACTTGTTGTAGACATTAAAATATCATCTAATTCTTATATAACTAGTGTTAATTTTATTCATTCACATAATATAATAATAATAAGATTTAATAATAAGCTTTAATACATGTTTTTTCTAAAAGACATTGTATTTTTCAATCAATTATTAGATAGTATGTTAACGGTGAATTAAAATTATTTAACTTTGAAAGAAATAGAAGAACGAATTCGAGATTAAAAAATCATAGGAAAAAATTACACTATCACTGGTAAGAGATTTTAAGTTTATTTTATATCAATCTTATTTTTCTTTTCTTCTTTCTCTTCTTTTTCATTACATTCTTTTTACATGTATCATTTTTATTTCCTTTTTATATCTTTTCTCTGTGAAAGTTAATCATTTTACTTTTTATATATGCACTCAACATATAGAACCATAAATATATTTTTTTCCTTTTTCAAATTCTCAACATAAAAACATTATTCGAATAAATAAAAAGCTGATTTGAGATTTTAGCGTGTGAATTGTTTGTTTGTAACGCGTTTATGTACTTTTTGTCTTGCCTTGTTAGAAACGTTCAAGAACTTGCTCATAATGTCTCGTATATGTGTTTCCTTGGACCTAACAATTCTATGTCTACCAAGTTTCCCTCATAAATCAAAGTAACATGAAGTGGTGATTCTCACAGTGTAACTTATGTTGGATTTTGTGTTGCAACTTTTGTGACAAGTTCTTACGTTGGATTCTCACAGTGTAACTTATGTTGGAAAGCTTATGTAGAACCTCTTATTTGGTCATTGTAGCCTCATTTTTATTCTCCCTTTGTATCTATAAATAAGCATGTCTAGCTTACAAAAACATAATATGTATTTTGAACTACTCTAAAGATGGATTTTATAATATATATTTAATATTTTTTTTAGGAAATATTCACTCTCACATTTATACCTATTTTTTCTTATTTAAAAATATTTAAACTTTTTTACTAATTATAATGTTTCCATCTCATAAACAAACGTTATATTTTTTAATTTATTAAGATCTTGTCATTTATTAAAAAATTTACTTTTAATGTATCAATAAAAACATTATTGTTATCAACTAAAAGTTCTCATATTTTTACTACAAAACTCTCAAAAACCATGCGAATAGCAAGATCATTTGAACATTAACCTTAGGTGCTCCAAAAATTAACAAAGAATAAAACAAAATTCTAAAGCTCACAAAATTGTATAATTGGTTCAACTTGTCTCTTTCATGGCTATCAACAAACTACCTCCAACAATGGTTTCAAATTTTCAACTAAATTGTTTTGACTTTGTAAGTCATAGCTTCGAAAGTGAAATCAACGAATGATTTCGATGTTTTATTAAGTCATATCCATCACCACTCCCTTAATCTAAATGGATTTAATTATTACTTAAATTTTATTAGATGTTTTATTTCTTTTTAACTCAAAACAATTTTGAATTGTATTCCACCATTAACAGTGCAGCCACCAAAAATCATATATTAAATAAAATAATTTAGTTTAATTATAATATTTTACTCCTATTAACTAATATTCTTTATATTCCAAAACAATTTCTCCATACCTATCTATTATACTCAAATTTATGCCAAACAATTACAATAAAAAAAAATAATAACATAGACAGATCTTGTAAAATAGAATTAAAGAGAGTAATATTCCTTTTAGTTTTTTTTTTTAATTTTATTCCTAAATAATAGTTATGTATAACTCTCTTTTTCTATAGTATCCTTACATTTAATAAAAAGTCACCAATATAGTAAAACTATACTAAATATTGAAAGAAGCTAATTAATAATATTTTAATTAATTATGTGTTTGGATTGATAACCTAATCACTTAATTACGCTTTAAAAACAGCAATATCATCATCCACCACTGTATCTAAGAACGCGCTAATGTAAATAACACTTACTAAACATCAATAATAAATTTCTCATTTGCTTTTTAATTTCAATTTTTCTAAAAAAAAGTATCTATTATTATTATTATTATTACATGAATTTCAATTGCCAACTAAAAAACAGTAGCCGTTGATGTCGCCAATCTATTTCTAGCAAGATGCCAGCCCACAGTGTCCCACCGCACACATCCCGTGACCATACTCCCACTCTCACACTCTCGCGTGTTTCTCACTCTTCGTCACTTCCAACAAAACCCCTTCAACTCATCACTTTACTTCACTCTCTCTGTCTTTGTTTTGGTTTCTCAGTTTCTACAATGTCTTCGTTTTCTCTTACGTTTCTCACATTATTATCGTTCTTTTGTTTATGCGTTAACGCGCGTCTAACGTTGGACTTCTACAAGGACACGTGTCCGCAGTTCGCGCAGATCATCCGCGACACGGTGACGGCGAAGCAGATCGCGAGTCCCACCACGGCGCCCGCCACAATCCGCCTCTTCCTCCACGACTGCCTCCTCCCAAATGGCTGCGACGCCTCCATCCTCCTCTCCTCCACGGCGTTCAACAAGGCGGAGCGCGACGCCGACATCAACCTCTCCCTCCCAGGCGACGCCTTCGACCTCGTCGTCCGCGCCAAGACCGCCCTCGAACTGGCCTGCCCCAACACCGTCTCCTGCGCCGACATCCTCTCCGCCTCCACCCGCGACCTCCTGACCATGCTCGGCGGCCCCTTCTACCCCGTTTTCCTTGGGCGTCGTGACGGCCGTTTCTCCTCCGCCGCCTCCGTCCCCAACCACCTCCCCACTCCATCCATGCCCATGTCCCAAATCACGGAAATCTTCACCCGGCGCGGGTTCTCCGTGGAGGAGTTCGTCGCTCTGAGTGGGGCCCACACCGTGGGATTCTCCCACTGCTCTGAATTCGTCAGCAACCTCTCGAACTCGTCTTCTTCCTACAACCCTCGTTTTTCTGAAGCTTTATCCAAAGCTTGCGCCGATTACAGAACCAACCCTACCCTTTCCGTCTTCAATGACATTATGACTCCCAACAAGTTCGATAATGTGTACTTCCAGAACCTTCCTAAGGGTTTGGGCGTGCTGAAATCCGATCACGGCTTGTACAGTGACCCTGTTACGAGACCATTCGTGGAGGGCTTCGCCAAGGATCAAGCTAGGTTCTTTAGGGTTTTTGCATCGGCGATGCAGAAGCTGAGTCTGCTCAATGTGCAGACGGGGAGAAAGGGGGAGATCCGACGCAGGTGTGATCAGATTAATTGATTCTTTCTTCTTTTTGGAAGCTGTTGATGATTTGATGAGATAAGATCTTTTTATTTAAGATGAGAATGAGAATGAAACCTCTGTTGTGCATGAATATGATGTTTTTGAGGTTGATTATACATACATAGATTTCGGTTGTGTGAGGTGAGGAAATGGTGGAATGGAGTAATTGTTGTTGATCTTGGATAGATGAATCTGAGTTATGGTTTTTGAATGTAATATTATAAGATTTAATTAATAAAGTTTCTCATTTTAATCTGTTTTCTCAGAGTTCATGTAGTTTTGAGATTGGTGTGGAGTGATTGAATATGGATTCTAGGTTAAATAAATGTTTAATCTTCATCTCAAAGAGGAATAATTTTTGTAATTGAGTTAGATGAACATGGAATAGGATCATAATCCAAATGAACTCACCATTGTTCAACCGCGACTGTCTGGTGAGTAATTTAAATCTTTTTGCCTTAAGGGGTTTAAGAGATGAAACAGTTAGCCCTAATTTTTTTATTAATAATAATATCAAACATTATAATCAATTTATAACTACTCATATCATATGTTATATCTTTGGCTATAAATAATATATTTATAAAATTCTTAAGATGCTGTTGTTAATAAAAGATGAATTTACAACTATTCATATTCATGTTATCTTATTGGCTCTAAATAATATATCATTATAAATTATTCTTCTATCAAATAATTTTTTTTAGTGAAAGATGGAGGGTGAAATGGTAATAGTTATCACGGTATATTTTATCTTATGGAAATCTTATTTTATACCAAAATCATGTGTATGATCTATTTTTAATGAGGTAATCATAAAGACTTCAATTTAAAACTTTTTTTCTTATATAATTGAAGTAGTATGAGATTTGACGATTTCTATTTTTTTAATTAATTAAATCAACATCATTAAGAATTCAATTTAAAAAAAAATTATATAAAATTGAAATTGTATGAGATTTGATGTTTTTTTTTTATTTTTTAAATTAAAGTTGTTATACATATGAAGTTAGAGTTGGATTATAAGTAAATATTAGTGTGGTTGTAGAGGTTTCAAACATATTTTGTGAGATGGACTTGAAAAAAAGTTAGGTTGAGATGAAAAGACGGTGTATGTGAAAGAAATATGATGTATTATTTATCTGAACATTGAATGTGATTGAAACATGCCAAATTGAGCATCATTCTATGGTTGAAATTGTTGATAATACCCAGAAGATCCAATATGATCATACTGTGGAGGAGGTTGTGGATCTTGAGTTCTAGTGTGTCATAATGTAGTGGATAATATGTTATATGGATCATTGTATATATTGTATAGTATCATATAAATGGTCATTTGTTATGGAATTCCTTTCCTTCAATAAGATGGTTATATCAATCATTTCATATTCCTATCCATTTGTTGATGATATTGAGATCAATTTCTTTTTGTTATTCCTCTCATATTTAAGAATGAAGGCTATCCAAGTTTAATGGCTTAAGAGAAATAAATTGTCAAAGATCAGCCATGTATCATGTCTACTAATATGATCGAAATGCTGAAATTGATCTCATAATTAGTATGAGGTTTTTTTCTTCTACCGAAATGCTGAAATTGGTCTCATACACGAGTATGTTGTCTCATGATTAAAATTTTATTGTAAAATGGTATTTGAAAAATTCATCCATTTAGATACAAGTTTTTCATATAATTATAAAGAAAACTTATATTTGTGTATTAAATGTTAACATAAAGAACTTATGAAAATGAATAAATTTTTTAATTATTTTCATGAAAATTCAATTATAGGTCAATATATAAACACTTTGAATATTCACTCATTTTCTTTTTCAGTTAATTAATTTTGTAATTAAGTTTTTTTTTTTAACACATGAGTGAGTTGGTCCAACTTCAAGTTTGAAGAATCTGTGTTGATCTTGGTGAACATAGTAATAGATTTGTCATGGAAATACGCATTTTTTTAGTTGGATATCATAATTTTGTGATGGATGCGTAATTAAGGTATGATGTTTGCTTAAACAATGCAAGAATTTGGCTTTGGATTTTGAAAAGCACGTTTTGTCTGCACTGTGGCATCTTTTTTGTCCCTTATTGAAAGAAGCTGCTTTTGTCCATTGCATGTGCATGTGCATGTGCATTTTGCATACACACAAACGCGCGTTTTATGACACAGCTGGTGAAGTTGTTGCAAAATTTTTAATGCATCAGAAGCGCCGCGTACGCTATCTGATATAATAGTTTACGCGGTGATTTTCTTTAAAATCTAATAATATACTTTTAAGTGATATAATTACTTATACAGATAAGCAATTTTTATCTTTAGTTTTTGTATTTAAGATTATTCCTTTTAGTTTTGTACGTGTCATTGTTTCTTTAGTCTGACTTTAGATTTAGATGAGAGAGACTGAAAATTATTAGAAACGATATGTAAGAAATTAAAGGTAATAAGAATTAAAATGAATAAATTTTAGATATGCAGATACAAAATAAAAAGTTAATACAAAGAGATTAAATAAATAAATAAACTCTTTGAAAATGGCCTTTTCTATTCAAATAATCTCCATCATTTAGATTATTAAAAACTAAAGTATTATATATTTTATATTAGTTTACTATCTTTAAATCCTATGAAATTATTTTGTATACTAAACTTTTCATACTTTTTAATATATGAATATAATTTCCTTCTTTTTACTAATATTTGTGTAATATAATGATGACAAAAAAAAAATTAAATTATCAAATCTAATTTATAATTATATAAACTTATTTTATTTAAAATTCATTTAAATTAGTTTATCAAAACCTAAATTTACATATCTTAACTCCAATCTCTTTAATAAGATTTGGAATGAATATAAAATGAATATTTATAAGATTTTGAAAATTTAAAAACTAAGATATATTAATGTCATTTTGAGTTAAATAATAGGTCATGATAAAATTTGATTGACTTCATATAAAGTTGGGTGAAGTAAATTTAAATTAAAGTCAAGTTAACTTAATTTTAGTGTAGGTCAAATCAATTCAACAGTAAACTTAACTTGAATCAAATTGGTTTGAATCCAGATCGAGTCAAATCAGTTCAAATCCAAGTTGAGTCGAGTCAATCTGACCAATTCAATGAGAGTTAGCCCTCGCCTAGATTAAGTTGAGTGTTATAGACTTAAGTCAAGTTAAGTAGCCCATGCTTAGAGACAAGTCGATCCGAGTCAAGGTCATACCAATTTGGCATGTGCCCATTTAAGTCGAGTTATGCCACATCCAAATTGAGCCAAGTTTAGCTGATTTAAATTGAGTCAAACTTAAGTGAGATCAAGACAAATTGATCAAGTTGGTCCAAGTCAAATTAAACTCGTGTTTAATTGATATATCAAACCCACAATGGTTTGATATCATATTAAGTTGAGTCAGGTTGATATTACATTAAGTTGATTAGGTTCATGATGCAGTTTACATAGTGAATTTAATAATGAATTTAAACTATATTTAATTCAATTTAAAATCAATGTAATATAATTTAAATGAAGTTGGATTTTAGATTCACTACATTTTATTAAATATAAGTTAAATTTATAATTAATTTTGGAAAATCCAATTTATAATCACCATATTTAAACTATTTTAGTAAATAAAAATAAAAAATCTATATTACTTCAAGTTATTATTAATCTTAATTATTTGGATAGTCTCCACTTTTGTACGAAAGTTTCAAGTTGGTCTCTACTAGAGCCATTAAAATGAGTCACAACCTGCGGGTCAACCCGACCCGTCACGAATTCGGGCCGGGTTGGGTTTGAAAAATACAACCCACTTATATGCGGGTCAGATTTCAACCCGGCTCATTTAGATCCAGCTCATGCGGGTTGACCCGTGGTGAGCCGGGTTGGCCCACCAACCCACCTACCTAATTTTATTTTTTTAATTTATTATTTTATTTATGAAATCCTAAAAAATAAAATACTCTCTTCACTCACTTGTATACCAAAAAAATAACCTCTGTTCTCACAAATCACTCTCACTGTACTTGCTCTCATTTGACGGTGCTTTCACCCTCACTTCACTGAAATTCTTCAAGGAGCAGGTAAAACACCCTTCCTTTTTACTTCTCTTTTCTCCACATTTTTGTTTTCTCACTTCTTTTTCTTTTTTTAAACCCTATAATGACAAAAATAGGGATTTGCGAATTTGTTTTTTGTTCTGGGGGATTTAAAGACATGAAATGATTTTTTCATGTTCTGACATGCTTGTATCAGATTTTGTTCATTTTATTTAAACAATTTGAGTATACATTATTTGAACAAGCTCTTTTTGATATCTTTGGGAAATTATGTTACAGATTAAACTATTAATTTTTTGTTGATGTTGTTTAGTACTGGTTCTCTTTTTTTTTTTTACTAATATTTTTTTATTGATTGTCGGAATTGTTCTGATATTAGGAAAATCTTTATTAGTGAATTTGGAGACAACAAGAACAAGGATCTTTAACATAATTATTTGGGAGTGAAATTTGTTTAAATTTAAATTACAGAAAGTTTGTATTTTTTTTATTTTAAAAAAATGTAATTAAATGGGCTAGTGAGCCAACCCGTTTACCCACCAACCCGTGGTGGGTCGGGCCGGATTCAAGTTTTTCTGGCTCGCTAATAAATGAGCCGGGTTGGGTTGGCTCACTAAGTGACCAACCCATGGTGGGCCGGGCCGGGTCGAGCCGGGTTACCCGTTTTGACAGCTCTAGTCTCTACTAAGTTTTTTATTTCAGTTGCGTCCAAAAATTTGTTTAAACACTTCATTTAAGTCCTTTTTTGTTAACAACATTAAAATGGTTAACAATTGTATTATTAAACATGCTTATTTACACACTGATGTTTTATGATGTGGAAATTTGGATTCAAAACGATATTAAAAAAGTGAGTGAAATTGGGGGATTTTGGGGTCAATAATAATTCTTGCCATCTACACTTTCAGTTGTTCATGATAATGTTTCAATGAATTTGAATAATAATTATGCGTTGAAGAATGGGGGAAGAAGAGAATTGACACCCACAATAACATCATTTGTGGCGTCTTCGATCAACTTATACACTATGGCGACGCTTGTAGCGAGTGAGGATAATGGTGGTGTAGAGGAGTTCCTAGTTTCTAGTGAGGAGTGATTGGTTCATGAAGTGAGGAGCTTGTGAGGGAAACATAGGGAGAATAATGAAGAAGATGAGAAAGAGTGTTGATTTGTAGAGAAAATGATAATAGAATTTATTTGGATCTTGTTGGTTTTGTTGGTCTTGGTAGCATGGATTGCAACAACCATTGGAGAAGGAAGAGAGAATGTTTAGTGAGAGGTAAAGAAGAACAGAAACAAAGTTTACTTGGAAAAGGAGGTTAAGGAAAAGATGAAGGTACAACGTCAAAGACACAATGGCAAGTGTAGCCTTATCTTTATTATGTTTCTCATGTTACCTTTTAGTCCTTTCGGTTGCATCACAAAGATGCTTTGTCTCCTACAATCTCACTCACTAGCATTAAACTTACCTAACTTGCCATATCAAATTTTAATCTTTCTATATTCATTAAATGTTTGTAAAAAATAAAATTTCATTATAAAATCTTTGGTAATTTCTCAAATAAGAAACACTATAAAATTCCAAAACTTCTACTTTTAAATTTAACAAACTTCACACTTAGTTGTAGATTTGGGAAGAATAGAATTGATACCCCAACAACATCACTCGCGACAAATCCGGTCATAACATCATGGTGTTGTCAATAACTTTAGTTGGGTACACCATGGCGGCGCCTGTAGCGAGTAAGGATGATAGCGGTCTAGATGAACAGAGAAGACCCCAATTGAAGAAAATGGAAGAAAAGAAGAACAAAGGAACACTAGTAATGTCGGCGAAACTTCTGATTATAACCCACATTATTGAAGATAATTTTGATTAGGTAGATACAACATTGGCTCTTTGGTCGAGGAAGGAAGAAGCCATGAATCTCTAGCTTTTGGTGTCATCCATGTAATGAGGAAGAAGACATAGTAATCTTTTATTTTAATTTTGCATAACAAAATTCAAATTACATAAAAAAAAACCGTATGAACTTTATATTATTAATTAAATAATAACCAGTATAGTAAATTATCCTCTCTCTTTTTTCGTTTAGTTCCTGACACTTTGATTTAATATTTCCATCTTATTTTCAAAAGTAAACTGAAAATTTTCTTTGACCTGCATAAACTTTTCTTTAGGTTTAACAAACCAATTCTCGAATAATATTTCTTTTTAAGATTTGATTTCTTTAAATAAAGGAGGAATTCAATGAAAAAAAAAAGTTTCAAAATTGAGATTATAGAGTGAAAGGTTTTGTAGTGTTACATCCAAGACTGATTTAGTCTTTAATTACTTAAAATTGATATAGTTTCTAATTGTCCAAAATCAATTAATTGTTAGGTTCAAAACTAATTTAGTCTTTAATTTAATATAAGGGGATTGCTACCATGGAAATATGAGATAGTAATTAAGGAGTTTAAAATTGAGAACTTATGTAATTGATTAAGACATGACAATAGACATGAATTAAATAAAGAAATTTAATGAGCATTGAAAGAAAGGAAAATCCAAGAAATAAAAAAAAAAATAGGCATAAAGGAAAACCTTGGAAGAGGATGAAGCACTTTGAATGCTCTAGTTGATCAAACTCTAGTTGATCAAACTCTAGTCTAATTGAAGTTTTTGTTTTCTTTAACTTGTTTAAAAAATATGAAAGAATGAATTATGAAAATAAAGTTCATGTTCTGATTCGAAATTTAACGAGTGACATTTCTAGAGTAAATCATCACATCCAAGATATATTCATTTTGGAATATGAAATTTTGTGATAGTTTTTTCTTTTACTCTTTTAAGATTTGATTTCTTTAAATAAAGAAATTTTAAAAAATGAGATAATATTATTAAAATTAATCACTGTACCAAAATATTATCGGTTTTGAAACTTGATTACAGTTATGTTTTTAAAAGAGAACGAAAAAAGAAAAAAAAATATTTAAACTCTCATTGACATTCATTCCTAAACAATGTAAGAATAAATTTATCCAAACATGTAAAAAGAAAAATAAACTCACTAAAAACTGTCATTCAAAATGGAAGTGTAATGTTTCAAAAGTGAAATTGAAGAAATGAAAGTAACTATTTAACTTGGTTGTTTTTAGTGAAGGTTTTGTTTGGATACATTGACTGTTGGACAGTTGAAGCAGTAAAAAGAAACATGATTGAGGAAGAAAACCTAAACCGACACAGGTTTTTGCCTTGTGTAAAGTCAAATGATGAATTTGGAACCAGCCTCTCCAATCCCATAATGCCATCGATGTGGGACCTCAACTTTTACGATCGTTCTTTCTTTCCCATACTCAACTGAATATGTTACTGCTTTTCTTATTTTATATTTCTCTTTCAATTATATTATTTATTTTTTATGGTTTATAATTTTTTAATCCTATTAATTTGTTCTACCCATATATTTCTGCTTTTTTTTTCTCTATAAAACAGGTAAATAAATAAAATCGTATATGTACAATCAGAATATTTATTATCAACAACATTAAATGATTCTTAAACATTATAGAATGGTGTAGGATGTTAAACATCCTTGTCCATTGATTACGGCCGAAAAGACAGCTTTATTGCGGAATCCTAAAATTATTTCATTTTGGTACACGCGGTTTGGGTTGGCTCCACAACAATTAGGTTTACACTCGTAAAAATATTATTATTATTTTTTTTATCATAAACAAAAATTTACAAAAGTAAATCACTTTTCACCAACGAGTTTTTTCTACCTCAACGAAACCAAAATCAGAAAGTTTAATTTCTTTTTAATTGGGTTAAATATGTTTTTAGTCTCTATACCTTGAGGCGATTTTGGTTTTAGTCAATTTTCAAACTATGGTATAATTTAGTTTTTCAACTTTAAAAAACTTTGGTTTTAGTCATTTTTACCAAATTTTTTAAACTTTATTTGTTGTTTCAAGCACGTTTTATTATAGCATTTGGATTGTTTACACTGTTTGACACATTTTTACTTCAATGTTAACTGAGAAACGCGTTTGAAACAACAAATAAAGTTAAAAAAATTTGGTAAAAAGGACTAAAACCAGAGTTTTCTAAAGTTGAAGGACTAAATTGTACCATAGTTTGAAAATGGACTAAAACCAAAATCACCTCAAAGTATAGGGACTAAAAACATATTTAACCCTTTTTAATTTAGTGTGACGATCATTTTGGTTTTTCTAGTTTTAATTGTTTCATTTTAATTTATATAATCACAAAGTTGATTATTTTATTTAATAAATTGATTTTGATCACATATTTAAAAATTAATTATTTTTGTTTAATCACAAAAAAGTTACCCTTTTCATTTGGGTCTCAACATTTTTTTTTATTAAAAATATGTTTTTCAAAAATCATATTTTTCATTATACATTTAGATATCTCAATAAATTTTATATATTGCAAAAATCATATCCCGACAAGATTTTACCAATATATATTGCAAAAACACATTTTATTGTACATTAAGACAAGATCTATCGAGACATTATACAAAATATATAGTATTTTTGTAAAAACAAAAACGGTGTGAACTTAGTAAAATTGATGTGGATTTAGAGAAACCCACTAGTTGGCCCAATGATACCTTATTGGAATTGGGCTTCCATATCTTTTCTTCTTCCTTCTCTAATTTCTTAAACCAATCTCTTCAACCTCATTTTCTACAAAATCACATTTTTCTTCCTCTACTTACATTCTTTCTTCTTTCATACCAACAATATATATATAAAAAAAAAAAACTATCACATATACTTAGAATTATATACGTTAGGAAGTTTATATTATATAATTCAAAACCTAACTATGAATTATACAATTGAAAACTAAATTACACAATCTGAAATATACTTCTAAATTATCTTATTTAAGATAATATTACATATAGTTATATCTTATGTACTTAAAAATATAATTGTTGTAAATAAAATAATTCAGAATTATTTTAAAATGTAGTTTCAAATTGATTTAAACACATTAATATTTTGTTAATGTAGTATTAGGAGAATAAATTATAGAGGAGTAAAAAGAACAACCCCTTAATTACTCCTTGGATCCAATGTTCTAGCCCTAAAAAGGCAAATATGAACACATTAACATTAATTACGCAAAAATAAATGTATTGATAATAGCTTTTAGAGAGTTTATTTAGTAGAAATGGTTTTAAATGTATAGCCATGATTTTATTTATTTTTTATTTTGTTAAAGGTATTTCAACTTTAAAATCAAGTGATACAAAAGTTTTCCATTTAGTTTGGCAAGCTTTTGAGACAATAACCAAATACTTTTGAAACTTTGGAAGTATGACCTAATACCAACAAATCAAAAAAGAGACATAAACACACAAAATATATGCTAAAAAAGAAAAAGACAAAAGAAATAGACAGAAAATAAATAATTAAAGCAGAAGTGTTAATTACAAAGACGACTTCTATAGTTTATTTTACAAAAATATATGTTAAATAAAGTCGTGTTTTAAAAATGATATAACTATTTATTGTAATAAATGTAGAATTCATTCATTTTTTTTTTAAATATCCAGTTTATTTTTCTTAAAAAATATTTTTTTTCTTCTGAAATATGTTAAATGGATATTCAATAATGGTCGGATTTTGATAAATACATAATTTCTTTTAAATTATGCCGTGATTAAAATTATAAAACTAAATTTCAAACAAAAAGAAACATAAAACTAGAAGACATGCCAAAACATTTTTTTTAAATAAATTGTTTTAACATAAAATGTTATCATATTCGTTGACAAAAGAAAACTACCATACTGTGAGTAAAATATTAATTTAAATTAATAAATTTTTATAACATGTCCCTGTTTTTTTAAAATAAACCATTGATATAATGAAAAAACTAAATGACATGAAACTAAGTTGGTTAAATCTATCTTTTTCCTAGAAAAATAAAGTTGGGAAAATCTAAATTTTGAAGCCCACAATAAAATAAATTAGGTCTTTTCCATGTTAACTGTTCTTATTTTTTGACAAAAATTGAATTTGGTGGAAGTGGGTGATCTGATTTTTGGTATAAGCCAAATAATTCATTATCCTAAGTTAACAAATAGTATCATACAAAAAAGAAAAAAGTTACCTTTTAAGTTTGGTTCTCAAGACATTGATTTTCATAGTTAGTTGCATTTCATTTGATACATTGATAACAATTTGTGGGTAATATTCAACATTGTTCTGAAAACAGAGTGCTACCTTTTCAAACCAGATTGTGCAAGATCAGTAAGTTAAAAAATAAATTAATAATTTAATTTTTATATTTAAACTTTTTTATTTATCTTAATTTATATATATATATATATATATATATATATATATATATATATATATATATATATATATATATATATATATAAAGCCTTTGGGTGTATAAATTTTTTTTTTCAATTATGAATAATGATAATCTTTTCTTACTTACTCACTTATAGACAGATATTTAAGCTTAAGTTATATTATATATGTAAAACCCTTAGTTTATCATTTAATTTTAGACAGATTTTATATATGATCTTTTGATATCAGATTTAACTTATAGTGATCATCAATTCATTGAACATTTTGTATGAATTTGACATGGAAGATACAACAAAATTTGTTCGTTAACCGAAGCATTTATCTATTTTTACATTTTTATTTTATTTATTTATTCATTTTTATTATAAATTTTATTGTAAATAAAATGAAAATATGTAAAAGGTGAAAAGAATTAGGAGAACTAACTACATAATTAATAAAAAACTAATGATTAAAAAAGAGAAACATTTATTTAGAAGATAATGATTAAAATATGGAACCAATTCAACACTACACGAACATGCCAAGGAATCATATCGGTCGTGCTCTCAAATTTATCGAGAAGAACTTATATGACTATGCCATGAAGGAGTTGAAAGAGACCAAAAATACTTGATGAAGGTTGCAAAAAACTCTCATGACGCAAGAGCTAATCCCCAACCTTAATAAACTTAATAAATTATATTCAGTAAATTATATTAATATGAAAAGAATTTAAACCAAAAATTAAAGACCAAGCCAAAATCTCAGGTTTAGTTGAAATTTAATAAAGGGTTTATTGTTGGCTGATAATCGATTATGTGATAAGAAAATGGATATTTACGGTTTGTATACATGTTTATGTATGTTTATGGTGGATGAATACGATGATATGCATGATGCTTCATGAAATGTAAAATTTGAATATTAATATGTATTGTGCTCACACATGATATTGTGGTTATGATGATATGCATAATTTTAATAATTATAATGTCCCGTGAATGGTAAAAGTGTAAGTGATTGTTCGAGTAGATTGATTATTCTAATATGATGTATATTTGTTGATACTTATAAATATGTTCATAACATATGGTAATGAATGTGACATATATGAGATAGGATTTAAAATTAATATGAAATGAATTATGAGTGTGAAATATTATATGATGCTATAAGGATTTCATGGAGAAATTCTTAAGATAGTTGTGTATAAATGTATGTATTAATACAAGATGCTAGTGATTATGGGTTATTCTAACACTCTTAATAACTTCCAAATCTCAAGTAAAGAATAATAGTTATGTTGTGGAGAGTAGTATGAGGTCCTTGATCTAATGGTCAATTGTTTTAGTCATAGATGTTTGACGGATTAACCTTGAAGTGTGATAGTTGTTGTGGATGGGTTGTTGTTGTACCACCTCTAAGGTAGAGCCTTGTAATTCAATATTAATATATGTATCTAGATGATCAAGTTTATAGGAAAGAATTGTATGACTTAGGATTGAATGTTTTATTTGTTATATGTTTAATTCTATAAACATGATATATATATATATATATATATATATATATATATATATATATATATATAAAATTGTTTTTGGTAGATTAGTTTACCCTTTCTCCTCTGTTGTTTGTCTGTTTTATTTCTTCTCTTATGCAATTATCATCTTAATGGTATGAGCTTAGAAAGATGTTCCTAATTAGGAGGTGTTCGAAGGAGATGAAGTTGAAGCATAGTGTAGAACATTGTGTTTTAGTTTTATCTATTTTTGAAAGACCTATTACACTTTTTGTTTAGTGTAATATCTTATAGTTGTGTACGATCTTGTATACATTTCTTATTATAAGTTATTTATGAATATCTATAATTACATTTTATAGAATTTGTTGAATTGATTGTTTTATAATATTAAAAATATGACAAATCTCATGTTGAATGTGATAAAAAATAGGATGTTACAAACACCAATTTAATATAACAAACTATATTAAGTTTGTTTTATAAAAATGAAAACTTCATTGACTACAACATAAATATAAAAATCAAAATGAATGATGAACTTAAATATTGAGAATACATCAATTAAGGAAAAGAATTAGAGTGAAAAAGAAATAAGTATACCAAGATCTAGAGCCAACAAATAAAAGTAGCAAGTAAAGGCAATACAAGGGAATGAACATGGTTGGTGGGACATGATTCAATCACATGAAAAAATACTATTGGTGGTAGTTCTTTGACTTGAGATTATGCAGAAGTTGTTTGACAGTGCAATGGAAGAATTTCATAAAAATCCTGCGCGTAGCCTCCACAACTGGAAAGAATTTGTAAATATATTGAGATAGCACAAGTTGAAGTTTGAGTGCAAAAGAAAAGAAAAAGAAAAGTGAAAAACCTAAAAAGGAAACAGAACCAGCTACTACACTCTGTAGAAGAAGGAATAAAGCATATACACCACTTTCTGCTTCATAAATCATCAACTTTATTACTCTTTCCCTTCCTTTATTCAATCTCCTCCTCTAATAAATCAACACTTACAACCACCCTTCAAAGTTTCATCACTCCAAACCTATTCAAAACCCCAAAAACAAAATATGCATAAAAAAAAAATCATCTTTTCATCGTATCATGAGATGATTAATAGATAACCGAACAAATTTTAATTTTCTCCTTTTTTTTTTATAAATTTGATCTCTTACTATTTTAATCATATTTTTTAATTTTAATATTTAATAAAAGTATTTGTGTGAAGATAGCAGAATACCATGACAGATTTTTATTAAATATTAAAAGTTAAGTTATAGGAAAGAGCATAAAAGGGAAAAATTTGTAATATTGTGAAAGTTTCAGATGAAAATACAATTAAGCCAAAATATTACATTGGTAATGCATATAAATTAAGTTAAAAAAAAATGCCCCCATTTACCAATTCTCCCGTCCAACTTCAAAAATCATAAAACCATGGATTTTTTTTTAAAAACAATAATCCAAAACAACCTAGTCTTAAAAAGACCAATAATTACAGAAAATTAAAATAAAAAAAGACAAAATATTCCACTATACTCAAAACTCGGCCGAGTTAGCACTCGACTCGTCCAACCCGCCACCGAGTCGGCCCCGAGTCCGACAACCCAGCCCCGAGTCAAGTAACTCTTCCCAATCCACATCTTCCTCCTCCACCTCCTTGGCCCTCATCATCTCCAAAATCTTTCTCACCTTATGCCTAGCCCTCTCACTCCCCACTTTCTCCACCTTCTGCAACACCTCCACCAGCCCCGCCGCCTTTGCCACCGCCTTAAATCTTAAACCGCCGTGACTCAACGCGTACATCACCGTCACACAACTCTCCCGAGTCGATCCGGTAGCCAAGTCGGGTGCACTCAGCAACCCGACCAGACACTCTACAACACCCGCATCCAACATCGCGGCCCGTCCATCCGACCCGGAACCCAAGTTCCCCAAGATCAATAAAACCCGGCCCGTCATGTGACCCAATTTAACCATACTTAAAAGAACCGGAATCGAACCGAGTTTAACCATCTTGGACCGGTTACTCTGAACCAAAGACAAATGGTAAAGCGCCAAGGCCGAGTCGTGCCGAGTCCGCTCGCTCTCGACTCGGAGCATCTGAAGCAGCGGACCCAAACCACCCAGAACACCAATGGCGGTTTTGTTATCGTCTTCGAGAGATAAACTGAACAACGCGCCAGCACAGTGTTCCTGCCCCTCAGGGGATCCAAATTTCAGAACCTCGATCAACGGTGGCACCATCCCCGACCGCACGATCTTCACTTTGTTACTCTTCTCCAGAGAAAGGTTCACCACTGAAGCCAAAGCGTTCACCTGAACGTTCAAGTGTTTCGACAACACGAGGGAGCGTAACGCAGACAGTATCCGCGGAGTGCAGAGTTGAACCCGGGTTTCTTCTCTCACTCGGGTGAGTTCTCTCAGAGAGAGAAGAGCTTCCTCGATTATGTTCTGTTGTGAGCTTTTGAGCTTCCCTGTGATTTCTTCTTCTTCTGGCGTTGCGGCAGGTTCGATTTCTGACGAGGAAGGGGAAGAATAGTAGCAGCAACTGGGGCGCGTGGCGAGTTGAAACGGCGGCGTCGAGGCCGAGGATGTAGCTATGGATTCCTCGGAGCTCGTGTACAGATGCGTCGGTCTTATGGGCACCTCGGTTTCCGCGTGGCGGCGGAGGTTGCTGGAGGGTGGGTTTTCGTCCAGGGAATCCAGGATCGGATCTCTGTGGGAGAGCTTTTCTTCTATGGTAGGGGAGATCGAGGTTTGTACGAGGTTTAAGTTGGGGGTGTCTGGGGAAATCGAGGTCTGCTGTACTAGTTTCGTGTCAGGAGAGATTGAGGTTTGCTGCACGAGGTTGTTGTGGGGGAGAGGAGGGGGTGTGTGGGTGGTGTGGCACCACTTGAGGATGGCGGATTTAAGGGCGAGGTTGGGGATGAGGGTGGAGAAATCGGGGGTAGTGCCGTCGGGGAGTTGTGGTGTAAAGTTGAGATTTTTACATGCTTCGACGGAGGAACGTTCGAAGGAGTGGCCGGAGGAGACGATGACGGGGTCGAACATGAGGGAACGGGAAACAGGGCAGAGGAACTCATCTGGGGGGGTTTGGATTTTGGGTTTGGTTTTAGTGTGAAAGAAGATTTTCTTCCATTTGAGCTTGGGAGTTGCAGTGGTGTTTATCGGTTCTGAATCTTTTGGTGTTTTCTTTGGTGACGATGGCCATTTCTTGTGGATGGTGAGCTTCAGCGATTGTTGAATCTCCATGGATGGTTGAGGCCGTGTCCTCTCTCACACCGTTGAATGTGAGAGAGTTAATCGGAGGTTGTCATTGGAGTTCCAAGGATATAAGAACATTCAGGTGATGATGTTACTAAGGTTTTTGGTTTGGTTTAAGGTTACTGTTTTTTGGGCTTGCAGGCGTTGAAGAGTAGAGGGGTCTGTGAGTGAAATGATGATTTGGTGTTGGGAGAGAGAGATTGGATTCCTTTGCTTTTGGAAAATCTGCCAAATTGGAAAGGGGTTAAAGGGAAAGTTAAGAACTTGTATGAGCAGTGATGATGATATGAAGAAACATCTTAAACATCAATGCATTGAGCACTGCATTAGCCTGTCACTATAATCAATTATGGTTAAGTATACTCTGTTTTCATATAAATATGTCTAAGAATAAAAAATCATTCTAATTAAAAATTATGTCTTTGAAATTTTATATATTATATTAAAATGAAGAGTAACCCTACCATGACAAGTTTAATAAATTTCATTTGATACGAGGATGTGTCCATTTTAATATTATTTTAAAATGTGTTAGTCCCAACATGAATTAGAATTAGGATAACTATATAATTTTTTTAGATAAGTTTATTTTCGTTTCATTTTTTAGAGTTTGACACTCACTTTGTTCTCGTTCTAGTAGTTTCGATTTCGATTATAATCTTTGATTGGATGTGGGTAATACAATGAACTCGTTAAATCAATTGAATAGTGTGATGAACTCGGCAAAAAACATAGATTAAGATGGTTAAATAATTGAGTATGTTAAAGATGAACAAGAAAAACTTGGATAGCATGAAAAGAGACAAGAAAAATACATATGTACGCATTATTCTTAGAGTAAAATGTAAGTATATTATGAAATATTGTCTCGTCCAAAATAAATACAACACAAAATTGATGTTAACATTTTTAAAAAGAAACACAAACAAATATAAATAAATAGAAATGTATTAAAATATATTAGCATACGAAATCAAATAAATTATTGGTTTTTAATAATAAATATTAGGATAATGATATTTAGACAACATTTTTTTAACAACATATGAACATTGATTACGTGTTAATATGTGATTAGTCAAAAATTACTTTAAAATCAATAATAATAATCATAAACATTATTGTGGAGTAAGTTTTGACTAATCACATATTGACACGTAATCAATGTTCAAATGTTGTTAAAAAATGTTGTCTAAATATTATTATCCTAAATATTAAGGTTAAAAAATAACATTTATATATGAATTTGTTTGTATTAAAATTTTAAATTAGATTTTTTTAACTAAATATTATATTAAATGAAATATTTTAACTTATCTTTTATAGATATCTTCGGAAATTTATGGTTTAAGAATAATTTGTTGGTATAATAATAATAATAATAATAATAATAATAATAATAATAATAATAATAATAATAATAATAATAATAAAGCTAATGTAAATAGTAATGTTAAAAATAATAACACGAATAATAATAATAATAATAACACTAATAATAATAAAAATAAAATAATAATAATAATAATAATTATTATTATTATTATAACATCTCAAAATACATAACACATATATATTTAGAATGCATTATATCATGATAAAAGAAAACAGTTAAGAGTATTTAAACGATAATATTAAGGATACAGTTATCCAAAATATAGAGGGAATTTAAAACTTAATTACAACCTTAAGAGTCTTCCTAAAATACATTGCAACTAAAGGTCTAAGGATGTCTAAGAGTATTTCCAAAATACATATCATGTTAAAATAAAAGCTAGAAGTTTGTCAAAATAAAGAAGCTATCTAAAAAGAAACTAGTAGGAGTCCTAAGAACTAGGAGTTGGGTCTTCTTCAGTATCCAATGCTTGCTCCAAGGTCACTTCATCTGCTTCTGCTCACATCCAAAGAATTGGATGATCATCA
This sequence comes from Vigna mungo, assembly GCA_036885675.1. Lineage (NCBI taxonomy): Eukaryota > Viridiplantae > Streptophyta > Magnoliopsida > Fabales > Fabaceae > Vigna > Vigna mungo. The sequence continues at coordinate 17,258,214 of CP144697.1, read as the reverse complement.
CAAGGAGGAAGGCAAACATATACAACACACAAAAATTGCAAGGGTAAGCTAGGTTTCTATAAACAACCAATCATAACAAAATTTATCTAATATGATCACCAAAACATTCACATTTACAAGCATACAAGTCATCATATTATAAACATAGAAATCGTCTTCATACAATGCACCAAAGCAAGAATCTTGTCATATTATGACTTCTAGACTCGTCCGAACTTAGAATGAATGTCGATCTGGGGCGGGTTGTTCACTTGTGGTGGTCTCTACTACTTTGCAAGCCATTGTCGAGGGGTTTCACCCGACCACACACAAGGTTAGTCCGTTACTGTCACCCTAGGCCTCCAGTAATAGCGCTTACCCTAGGACCTCCCACTACTCTCACCACATGCGTCAATTCTCTCTAAGTGAGAATGAAAGACCATTAGAGTGTTGGGATAACCTCCCATATGGAAGCCTCTTACATTCATTCTAAACACTAAATGATCTCACCTAGAGATCTTACTTTCATATTCAATCTAACCACTTTAAATCACATGATATTCCTCCTGAATTAATAATGTACCATGTTAAAATTGTATTTGTACATCTGATGCTATACTAAGTCATATACACATCTTACAACATCAACCATGTCATAAAAACAACTCATACATACTCAGATATTACATATTTTCACAGAAACATCATTTATTAATACAAATTTCTTTATAGCATATTATTACCACCTCTTAAGTAATTTAAAAAGCTTGGAAACTCTCACCAATGGCTCCGGAAGGGTCAAAACCCCCCCAGAACAGCCTAAAGAACGTCCAAAACGGACGTCCGGAACTCCCAAAACATAAATATATCAAAAACACTCAATCTGCCACACAAAATTCGCTCAGCGCACCTTCCTGGTGCGCTGTGCGAATTAAGCAACGAGGGAGGCCCAAAAAATTTTGCTCAGCACACCCTCCTGGTGCGTTGTGCGAATCTGCAGACTCTGCAGCACGCGATTCTGCATAATTTCGTAGTTCACGCCCCTCCAACCCATTTCCAATCCTTTAACCTAACTTCTAACACCTCTAATTCGTGATAGGGACCTATTTAAATTTGTCTAAGTGGTTTTATATATTCCTAGAGTGATTTTGAAGTGATTTAGAACTACATTTTTTCCTTTTAGAGCACCTAACTTAGCAATCCAAGGACCTAAAACTCACTCTACCATTTTAACACATTTTAGACTGCTTTTATGTTCTTAACATATTACATTGGACCTACCTAGACTGTCCAAACCCTCCAGAACCACACTAGACCACATTTGTCCAATTTCAATATCTCGTTTCCCCACACAGTGATCTAAACACAACTCAAACACCTGACCTCTAACATAACAACATCACAATTGTATTCCCAGTCAAGGTACTTTCAACATACCTCATTCCAGCAGTCAAATCCAATCAAAACAGATTATGGTCAGCACACTACCAATTCACAAATTCATGTTATTTAGTTCATACATTCACAGTACCATCATTCACCCATCAAATAGAACTTGCTCTAACATGGAATTTCATCAGATTTTTACTCAAACAGTCAAAAGACATCCAAAACAGTTTCTACAAGCACATCATTTCACACCTACACATAATTTACCATCACACAGTGAAAATCTATCAAACAGAAATGAAGCCTAGCTTCCTTTACCTCTAGTGTAGACACAGAGAAACAAAACCCAAATTGCTCTTTTACTCTTCAAAAGGAAAATTTGCTAGAACCACCTAAAATCACCAATTGATGATGGAGAACGAACTTTAGGAGTAACTAAAAGCTAGATTTGGAAAAGAAAACGAAATGGGCTGCATGCAGCAAGTTTGGTTGCATGTTGGGAAAATGGAAAAGGAGTTTTTCTTACCTGTTGAGAGAAGGAGAAATCAATTGGTGAAAATGTTGCTCTCAGTCTCCTGAACGCTTATAAGCTTCCTATTTAGCAAAAGAATGGATAAACTTGGAGTTATGGTGGAAAAAGGGTGGGGCAAAGAAGAAAAAGGAAGAAGAAGTTGTGTTTTGGTAAGGAAATGTCGTGGCAGAGAATAGCTGAAGTGTTTGAAAGTAAATTTTCACAAAATTTTATTTTTGCAATTAAACTTGGTCCAATGAGTTGCTGCCATGTGTGCATCACTTAGGTGATATTTTCTCAAACCTTACAATTATTATTATAATAGTGATAATAATAATAATAATAAAATATACTGTTAATAATTATAATAATAATACAAATAATAACACTACTATTAATAAAAAAATATTAATTTTAATAATAAAGACAATGACAAAAATAATAATAATTATACTACTAATAATAAAATTAAAAAGTAATATTTATATGTAAATGTATTTGTATTAAATTATAGATTGATATAATAATTGATTAAAATTTATAATTAAAGTTTTTATTGTATATTCTATTAAAATAAAATGCTGGTCATTTTTTTAATTTATATTATGAAAATTAATATAGTAATTATTATATTTATATGAATAATTTCTTTACATAATTATATTTAAGTGTTATAATTATGTATAATTATATATATAATATTTAAAGAATAAATTTGATAATATAAAAAATAAATAAATAACTATTTAGCATTATTTTTTTATAACGAATTAATTAAAAAATAAATATTATTATTTTAGTATTGACCACGTGGTGATTACTCATTAGTCAGAGCATATTTTAGATAGACATGTATTTCAGTCTTGCATGTTGTTCCTGGTTGGGCTAACTCCCAAAAAGAATAACTTTTACTTTCTTTTAATACCATAATACTTGCTTCTTTCAACTAAATTAAAGGAAAGTGCAAAAATTTGTGTTTAGATTTATAAATTGTTGGAGAATTGAGTGGAAAAAAAAAAGGACTAAAATTTAATACCATCAATGACAAGAAAGATTATACATTTACAAATTTAATATTTTTAAAAGTTGTTATTGTTTTTTCTATATAAACATATAGCTTATACTATATTCCTATATTAAGATATCATAGAGGTGAACTAAATATTTTTAATAATTTAAAATAAAAATAGAAAAAAAAAAACCTAAAAAAAATGTTACATCACATATAAGCAAATACATATGTATTTGGTCCCATATATAAAATTTGTTTTATACATTGAATAAACTATTATTTATTTCGTATATATTTCATGTACTCGTGTCATAAAAAAACGGGTTTGATTAACTAGTGCAGTTTATTTGGTACAATAGTGTCTGTAAATTTTGTACAAGAATAGAATAACAATTAAAGTGGGTTTGAAACTGATCTGCATTTGATGTCAATGTTCAGATATTGGAACACATCCATCCAAGCCAATAGAACAAAAGTTTCAAAGTGTTATTTGGTGGAAACAACACTTTGCCCTTTTACACAGATTCTAACAGTCAAATACTCCACTTTATAATCATAATTTCCATAACTTATTACTAGTTTGTTTTATGTAGGAAGTCTCATCTCGACTAGTGATAAAGTTAATTTTCGATATATAAGTAGGTGTAATCTCATTTTATAAATCAGTTTTGTGAAATTGAGTTAGACTTAAAATTCACTTCTAATATGATATTAGAGTCATTGTTAAAAGTCTATTCTAACGATATTTATTAGATATATTGTTTCATCTGCTATCGAACCGCTGTTGAATCATCCTTTAATATCTAGTAACTAAAACTTAAAGTATACATCTAACACTTTCAGTTACAAAAAAATGTGAATAAAGTTACACATTACAAACTTATTTACAAAATTCTACATGTTTCAATTCTTATATAAAAACAAATTAAAAAGCAGTAATAATGTATTTATTCTTCCATTATTTATCAACTTAGCAGCTATAAATTTATCCAAAGTTAAAAAAAGTTAGGTGTGTTCTCAATTCATAAAAAAAGTTAAGAAATATTATATTCTGAAATTGACATAAACAAGGTCTATAAAAAAAAGTCAAATTATAAGATAGAAAAGATAATATATTTAGACACTTTAGTTACACAACCTTAAACCCTAATTGAAAAGTCCTACGTAGGAACAACTTAAAAAACTCTAATTTTGACAAAATGTAGGTTATAACTATTTTGTACTATATATATTTTCCAAATTAAGAAAAATAAATAAATTATGCATAATATAAAATTTGATCCAATCATAATAATCAACATCAAACAATACTTTCTTCTGATTTTTCCCTCTTAAAAGTCTAGAAGAATATTAATATAAAAACAATTCATGTATATGAAAAAGGTTAATCAACACTTAGAAACCGAATAAGAATAGTAGATTTATAGAATATATATTATGATACTAAGATAAATAAAAATTACAATAAATATATACAAAATTAATTTGTTTCGATCTTTTGAACTTAATTGTTATATATTTAAAGTATTGTTCATTTTGAAAATTATAATTCTATTACAATTTTATTTTTTAAAAATATTTAAAAGATTAAAAAAGAAAAAAAAAACTTCTTTTACCTTGATTTCTAAACTATTTGAGATTATTGGACAAATAATGACTTATAACATAAAACAAAATAGGCATTATGCTAGTTGAAGAGGAAGCTATAGGTGAGGAAAGTGTAAGCTATTCCTTTGAGGCAATGAACACAAAAAGGTAAAAGAAAAGGATGTTGTTTTGTCTCAAATTTTGACTAATTTTTTATGCATAATTTTGTGGACAAAAAACGTCAAATGGTATCTTAGCATGCAATGGAGAATGTTGTTTTAATGTTTTTCCAACCAAAGCCACCATTTGTCATTATAATTATTGCAATCTTAATAGCTAAGTCTACGTCGCACTAAGAACCCTTTATCAAACCTATTTGTATATATATCTTCCTTTATTTGCTAAAAGTGATTGATTCCTTTTCCATTTTCCTACCCCACTTCCTTTATCCTCCCAAAATAATATTTTTTTTTCGATATTAAATTATTATGCTCTTCACTATAATAAACAACATGTGAGAAAAATATTCAAATATTTAAACTCAATATTGTAGTTTTTAAAGATGACTCGAGCAAGGGGATTTATCATCATATTTTGAAGTTATTTTTGGTTCCTTGCTTGATCCATTTAGTCCTTAAATATTGAGTTTTGATGTGTTTTATAACAATTGTCATGCAAGTGAGAACATTCAATAACATGAACCTTTGGTTTTATTTCATTGTTAGAATTATGGTTCGAATGTTCTTTAAGCGAATTCATTAGTGTTTTCCGAATTCTTAAGCTAGCTTATGTCTTACTTAACATTTTACAACCTATAAGACATTATCACAATATACTTTAATCATTGACTGGATCCACACAGCACGTGATAAACCTAATAATTCATGTTCCAACAAAAAGTAAGTGTTGTATGAGTCTAAGGAGGGAGAAAATAACGTGTTCATCTTTTTTCAATATTGTTTTTTATTCACATGTCTCAACTTTTAACATACTACCTTATGCTGGGTTTCTCTCACATTAATGTCTGGTATTTTTATCTTTTTATAATTTTCAAATATAAATGCACAATAAATAAATATATAAATTCATTGACATGTGAGGAATAATATTGTAAAAATCCTGTTATCACTAACAAATGCTTCTCTTTGGCAAGATGAGATCAAAAAAGGTCACAAATTCTTAGATAGAAACATGACATTCACTCATATATCCGTCTTGCTTGTCTCTCCAACAATGAATAAGTGGATATGAACGCAACATAAATATCGAGACATATTAATTAATAAACTTAAATATAATGTATCTTTATTTACACTGTTTGTTTTCAGTTTTTTATTATTAATTTCAAGATTGGTATCTTTTTATTTTATTGTTCGATGATGATGATAATGCTTTTCTTATATGTTTTAATTTCTACTGATAAATTTTACATAAATTTTAAAGTTTACCTGCATTTTAAAGGAAATATATCTTTAAGTTTAAACAAGCATGTTATGTTATTATATATCATACTTGTACTTATCTGGTCCAAAATATAACATCATTATTAAGTCCAAAATGACCTAATAAGCATGAAATTCAAGTGTGAGATTTATATGATATATTAACACCTTAAAATAAGGAAAAATTGATATTTATGATAATATAAACATAATCTAAACTATAATAAACTAAATACAGTTATTATATCTATTAATATGTTGTTATATCATGAACTTATCTTATTTGTTATTATTCTACATACTAATAAGTCACAAAAATTTATAAATACATGTTATTACATTCTCAGTGATAATAATATGCGATCGTCTAACATTGTACAATACCGTGTGGGTTTTATGAGGGGAGACACTTAGAGATTTGGTATCTATAAGTTATGAGCAAGTCTATATAAAAGACTAGGACATCACTTTCAATCTAAAACCTTAAGACAATGAGTTTATGAGTCCTTGTACTTATATATTAGTCATCTTTCTCATTTTTATCCAATGTGGGACTTACCACACACCTTGAACTTTTAACAATGTCCTCCTCAAGTGTGAGACTTTCCATATTGGAGTATCTAGTGGTAATCATTCCTTTGTACTGCCATTCTACAACAGGACACATTTTACTAAAACAAGACTTTCGATACAAGGAACCCTTAAACTTTAGGATTCTTCACTTACTTTATACCATACTCGTTCAAGTCGTCACTAGGATGAACCATCAACTTTGATAACATTGAGAGATTCAATACTAATAAGTCATGAGCAAGTTGATAACTCTCCAAATTTTCCAATTTTTCTTTGATTAGAAGTTATTTTTAGGTTCTTTTAGTTTCTTATTTTCTAGAATTAGGATAGTTTATAGATTTTGCTTTAATTTTAGAGTTTTGTAAAAATAATGAAGTTGCTGTTGTTTGGGCCAACCCACAAATGGGTCAGCGCTGTTGAAGAACATTGATTTTGCTTCGCTGGAATGGGTTGAACAAGGTCTAAAGATAGTTCCAGTTGACAACAAACGTAATACAATAATTATAGAACTCTAAATCTTAAATCCTAAATCCTAAACAATAGTCACATAATCCAAGTGGGGTGTCTCATAAACAATTCCAATATTTAAAAAAAATGAGTGCACTTCAACATTTAAAGGAAATAAATACACTTTAATCAACCTTAAAAGAAATAATAACTAAGAAGGTAAAAAAATTGAAAGTAGGACTCCTAATATATAGAATTTTGATATCAATTTAAAATGATTAATAAAGGAAAAAGCAATTTTTATTCAAATTTTATTAATCTATACATCAATAGAACTCTAACTTTAAAATAATAATTACAAAAAAAATAAAAATCAGACCCTTTTAAGAACTTCTATAATATCCTAGTAATACATTTAGTATTCAACCAATACATTCTACCAATGTATTTAGTATCTTATACTATAATGATAAAAAATATTTTCCTTATTTAAACAAACTATTTGTATATTGAAAAATGTATTTTTTTTTCTCACATGACAAATATAAAAACACATATAAAAGTAGAAGAAATGAATAATAGCCCCAAGTAAGAACCAGCAAGCAACCTACTTCCCTTATCAATTTGTACCACATACTCAATAGCAATCACAAATGTATATGCAAATAAAGTTTATGGTGTTGAGCATTGTAATTCATAAGTATTGTATATATATATGGAGTGGTGAATGTGGGTTTATTTTGGGCAAAATGCCATTAGAAGACTAACAAATTTGCCTTGGCTATTTATGCTCCTTTAATCATTTACCTTTTCCATTTTAAACATTTTTCAATTTGCAATCTCTTTTTCTTAGTAATAGTCAACCTTCTATGTATATTATGTCATCATTATATTTATTTAAATAGATTATCTTCTACGAATTTGAAATTCAAAAGAACATCATATTCCAATATTAGACTAGATTTTACTCATCATAACTATATTTCTTATAAATTACACAATATTATAAATAAAAAATTAAATAATAATAATAATAATAACATAATTTGTTTAGATTAAATATAAAACTTTATTATACATTAGTAGAAACACATATTTTGTGACATCCCATAAATTATATGGTACAATATCATATAACAGGATATTATCATTATAATATGACAGAGCAGTATGAAGATGTACTTAGAAATTATAATCAGTAAAGTCATCCAAAATGAGCTGTAAACTTAAAATTTTACATACAAAGGAAGTCTCTCATAATGGTATAAAAATGTCTAACATAAAACCTGGAAAAGTAGATACTACAACAAGATTATAAAGTCTCTCAAAATATATAGAGATCTAAGGACAGTAATCAAAAACTAAGTAAATACAAATAAACTAAAAAGTTCCTCGAAATATAGTAAAGGAATCTAATAAAAAGGGTCCTAAGAGGTAGTGGATGGATCCTCTGTCTCCAAAGCTTGCTCCAGGGAAACATCCTTTGACTCTGCTCACATCCAAAGTATTGGATGATCATCGCAAGGGAGATGGCAAGCACATACAACAAACACAATGCAAGGGTAAGCTAGGTATAAAAAACATGTTATCAATCAAGTATATCAAGCATGTAATGACAATAATACAACACAAACTGTAACTGAATGCATTTTATTGATACCAAGGACAGACCACGTGATTTGACCGTCCGGACTAGTATGAAATGTCGAGTTCCAGAGGTTTGTGCACTTGTGGTGGCCCTACTGCTTTGCAAAGCCATTGCCGAGGGGTTTCACCCGACCACACACAAGTGTAAGTCCAACCAAACTCATCTTGGCCCATATAAAATGGAGACACCCAAGACTAGGACCCCCTCCTATTCTCACCACATGACTCATCACTCTCTAATTGAGCATGGATGGTCATTAGAATGTCAAGGTAAACCCCATCCTAAACTCCGGCCATTCATACGGTCAATCACGACAAACTACAATGGCGCCACCATGTAACCTCCCTTGAGGATCATGGAATTACGTCCAATAACCATACTTTTCACATTAAACTTAACTCATGCCAAGATAAATCGAATACCGTAATATTATAGCATTGAATCCATTCCATATACATTAACAGACAATAATAGTCCAAGAAAACCACTAAACAACCCAATACCCTTAAACTCATACTTAGACAAAGAAAAAGAGTCTTAAACCATCACCAACAGTTCCGGAAGGGTCAAAAATCCCCAGAACAACCTAAAGAACATCCAGAAATGATACCCGGAACCCCTAGAACCACTCAAAACTGTCGTGGATGATTTCCTGACAACAATAATCGATTATTACATATGATAATCGATTATTTACGTGTGATAATCGATTATTACATGTGATAATCGATTATTTACGAGAACTTTGAAGAAAATATGATATTCTGACTAGAATAATCGATTATCAAGTGGGATAATCGATTATTCTTATCAGTTTTTGACAGCAACCTGATTTTTCTGGTTTTAGTGCATCTGAGACACTTTGGTGAACTTCTAATCCTTCTAATTCGATCTATATGATGAATTAAACTTGCCTAATCGATTTTAATACTTCTAACCTCATTATCTAATGGTTATGCATTGATTTAGATTCTACATCTTTATTTTCTTCAAATTATAGACTCAATTCTACATTTACCATCATAAGACTATTTTTGACCATTCTAGGAATCCAATTAGGTCCCAATTGTCTCACCTAAGCTATCTAAACTGTCTAGAACTACCAAAATTGTCCAGATCTAAACTTGACCACCTTAGTTTCTCTTAATATCACTCAATACTATCATAATCTCTCAACTTTTGTCTACTGACCCTGTATAATAAGTTTCACACCCATATCACACTAAATTTTAATTACGTACCATATAATACTCAATATCAGATCATTAATCCACAGTTCAACAGTAGATATCAGTTCAACAGGAAATACACATTGGGCACTCAATTTAACATGCAATATCAAACTCTTCCAACTCAACATTATCAAAATACAACAGCTTTGCACACATAAAAATTCACAGATTTAACACAGGACCTCAGTTTGTTCTTTCTATAAAACATAGAACAGAAAAATCAACCCTAGCTTCCCTTACCTGGAAATCCCAAAGTGCAGCTCAAGATTTTTCTTCCACAGTTTCTACATTCTCAAGGACTCCCAAAAACCCTAAAGACCACAAGTAGTGATCAAAGACAGATCTTAGAGCTGGGATTGAAATCAAATTTAAGGAAAGGACACAAAAAGACACATGCAATCAGTGAAATTATAGGTCTTAGGTTTCCTAACAGCAAAGAAAGGGGAAAAACAACTTACTCAATTAAACTGAAAATTTGATCGGTGCGACTCAGAGCCTGTGACGTCAAGATCGTCTATGCACTTTCAAAATGGAATTCCAATGGCTCAACGAGAAAGAAAGCTAGAGAGAAGGCAGTGTTTTGAAAGAGCAAGAGGTTAGTGAGAGCTGGTTTGGGAGGAAATGAAATGACATGATTTCAGAAAGTATATAATGGAGTTATGGTTTAATTTTCTTAAAACATTATTTTATTATTTTACTATTATTAAAAATTTATATTTTAATTTATAGGTTATTACATATTTTCATATTCATTTAATAAAAAAATATTTTTTATCATAATTATTTAAAACTAAGACATAAAGTAAATAATTTTATAATTTTATTATAAAAAATTAATTTAAATTTTAAAAAATAATTAGAAAAATTTTAAGGGTTAAATAATAAAATGATTTATACAAACAGGTATAAAATTGACAAAAAAAAATGCATACCCACAAAACAAACAGTTATAAGAGAATTACAAAAATCAGTCCTTTATTTTATCGCAATTATTTTAAAACATAAAATATAAAATAAATATTTTTATAATTTTATCATAGAAAACTAATTAAATTTAAAAAATTAATTATAAAACGTAAAAGATAAATATTAAAATAATTTATGAGTAAAAATAAAATTGATAACGAAATATATATACACAACAGTTATAAAAACAAATCTCTTTACTGATAAATCTATTTATTAACAGATATAGATACATGAAACTAAAATATGTTTCGTAAGATATTTTTATCCACTCTACTTTTATAAGTAGTTTCTGTAATTTTATTGATTTAATTATTCACAGTTCATATTAATTATTATAGTAAAAGTTATAAATAGTATGAAAACTAATAAAATATAACCATTTTATGTATATATACTTTTTCTTTATAATTTTAATATACATTTAATAATTGTTTATTTTAATAGTTAGCTTTTTATCAAAGACATAGCATGTGTTTCCCTAGCTGTTACGTATATATGATATACAAACTAAAATACTCATCTATTTATATATATATATATATATATATATATATATATATATATATATATATATATATATATATATATAACATGTAGAAATTGGAAAGAAAACCAAATAAAGATATTACAAAAAGAGGAAAAAGAAAAAAAAAAAAAACTATATGATACGTATGTAGCCGCCAGGTTGGAAGTCCAGAATGTTCTTTTTGTATCGCAATGGCTGACTTAAGCTCCAAGCCATTCCCAAAGCTATAAATACCTCTTTTCTTTTCTTCTTCCCCAATTCATTCTCTTCGATTCAACGTTTATCGGTTTTTCCTTATTTCGCAAAAACTCAAAACCCTAACAATGGAAACAGGCGGAACCGAAGCCTTTCCAGATTTGGGTAAACACTGTCAACATAGCGATTGCCACCAACTCGATTTTCTTCCTTTCACATGCCAAGGTTGCCAAAAGGTAATTCAACTTTCTCTTCTTCTACCATCAAAAGTTAATTGCAATACTTTATTCAATATGTTTAATTTCATCATACAAATTTCAATTTTTCTTATGTGATTTTCAGAAATTAATAGTTCTATGTCCTAAATATGGGTTTTCAGTTCTCAAAGTGTTTTTGATCATGTAATTATTCTTGCTCTTTTTGTTTGTTTTTTTCCCCCCTAAATAGTAAAGTCTTTTTATTCTTAGACCAAAAGATTGTCAATAATCAAAATAGAGGTATAATACAAACAATTCATAAAACAATATATACATAACTGTTTGTCTCTATCTCTTTCCATAGCAATCACATATAATAAATTGGGTCAGAAGATGGATCAAACAAGAAAAATTGTTTACATGAAATTTCTCTTAATCTGAAATGTTTGTAAACCAACAACACTAACATGGCTGCAATTTGACAGGTGTTTTGTTTGGAGCACAGATCCTTCAAGTCCCATGCGTGCAAGAATTCCGACCACAACAGCAGAAAAGTTGTTGTCTGCGAAACGTGTTCCATGTCCATTGAGACCACCGGCTATGTGGGACAGGAAGAGGAGGCAATCTTGAAGAAGCACCAAAAGTCTGGGAACTGTGATCCCACCAAGAAGAAGAAACCCATTTGCCCTGTCAAGCGCTGCAAGGAGGTTTTGACTTTCTCCAACACCAGCACCTGTAAAACTTGCCACATTAAGGTGTGCCTCAAGCACCGTTTCCCTGCTGATCATGCTTGCAGCAGAAGAGTTTCAGCTTCTTCCTCATCCTCTGTTGCTGATGGTGGATGGAAGAATCGGTTTTTGGCTGCTTTAGGTTCAAGGGCTGGACAGAACTGTGCCAAAACTGGTTCATCTCGTTCTACCTCTCCTCCTAGCACTCCTTCTGTCAAGGCCTATTGAATTCTATTTACTTTGAATGATTTCAGAGTGGTTTGATGGAATGTTGTAGTGTGTTCCATTCCATTGCAATTTGAATGTTTATATTTACAGCATAAACTACGATATTTATTTGGACGTCGTGTGGTAGCACACATCATTGTTCCCATTTAAACTAGGCTCATAAATATCTGTCCAATGTACATCCTTACTTATCAAAACAAATACTAAAAGGTTCAATTGCCATACACACAATTCACAATGGTTCTCAATCTTCTGTAATATATAATAGTTTTATTTACATAACTGTCTCTTTGCATCAGAGTCATTGGTTGTGGTGGTTTTCCAGATGGTAAAGATTTGATATGAAACTAGTAAAAACGAGCCAAAGGTTAGCATCAGCAGTCAAAAACTGAAATTATGAGGTGAATGGGATTTGTAATACAAAAGCAAGATAGGAATGCAAATACAAAATTACATCTGATTTTTGACAAAATACAAATATATTACCTACATATCATTACACCTTTCTTTTTTAATTGCCTGTTCAAATGTGGGTGTTAAATTGTCTGCACTGCAAGAAGACGGAATTCCACAGGATAAAATAGTACGTTCTCATCAAAATATGTATGTGCTAAATGAATGAATTAGATTATGAACAAATTGAATTGAAGAAGCAAAGCTGTTATTGTGACAGTGAAAAATATCATGCAGTGGCATTCCTTCCTATCAAACAAATTCACGAATTGAAATTCAATATCCAAGGGAGAGCAAACTTAGGGCCTGTGTTTTTCTCATCAATGTTTCTTGACCAAAACAACACAACATGCAAGGGCTTTTATAGCATAAAATTGCTACAGTCCAGATAATTTATTTAAGACTCAGAACAGTCAAAGTTATACTGCACCAGTAAAAAATATAAGCCAAGGTAGTCCGGTTTCAAACCTTGATACAATGTCCTCACAACAGTTTTTGGCCAACTTTATTTCAAGTCACCTATTGAATAAATAGTTATTTACAAGATAAATAAGATCATTTCTATAATGTTCTGTGATTCGGTTGTTTATAGGTAAATATACAATTGCAGTTTCCTATAAGGAAAACAAATATTCCTTTAGTTGAGTTGTTTTTGTATATCCCTTCTTGTTCAACAAAAAAATAAAGATTAAGGGGTAAACCGTCTCTAGATTCTTGTATTATAATAACCAATGCACAATAACTGCCAAAACTGATATTTGTGCTGTGTGCTGATTTCAAAATATTAAATCCAAAATGAAACTAATTTAAACAGATACATGCCTGAATTACAATAATACTTGGTCATTACAATAGAAGGAGCTTCAAACTTCATAACTTGTGATCAAAGAAGGCATATTTCTTCCCAGGTATTAATACCAGATATAAGTTCCTTTCTCATGGGAATGCTAGGGCAGACCCAAAATGTTCCAGATGTTCTTTGGATATTGATTGTTTGTTCTTATTATATCAATTTATTTAGAAAATAAGAAAGCTTAACTCTGAAATTAGAAGTTGCCCTGTGGATTAATAACTACTTAAACAGCTTCATTTTGTCTCTACTCTGCTGTGCAGATCTTTCTTACAATGCCCTCTTCTCTACATGCATCCCATTCTGCTCCTTTGATCCATTCCTATATAGAAGACAAGCCATACTGGTTCTTCTTCATATTATAGTACAGGGCTAAGGGGTATATTTGCATAAGATAAAAAGCAAATGCAGCTTGAAAACCTAAAAGTATAAAATGACCCTACAAAATGTTGATTTTAAACAGGCAAACATGAACATCTAGGAGAAAAAAAAACTAGATCTGAGGTTGGTTGTCCAAAATACATAATAATCTATCTCCTTTTACAGTCTCTTCTTAATGCAAAAAGAAAACTTAATTATCTCTGCAACATGCACAGAATTTTCAAGACCATGAAAACCCTATTAAAAACATACAATGTTAGAAAATGTTTATATATCTCTTTTATAGACACGAAGGAACCAAATTAACCTACTCTTCACTTTTGATTTGTATCTTAGACCTTCAGAAAAGCACCTTACGTATTTTGTCTCGCGACTTTTCATTTCCAACATAATCTCTTCTCCAAAACTTGATTACACGTGTGAGAATCAGACGTTGCCAAATGTTAATTTTGAGGTGTATAAGGTTAATAAAAAATGCAACGTGTAAAAAAGACAAATGTCACAGTTTAAACGGTGTTTCTACTTGGTTTTGTTTTTATGTTTGATTGATTTTAAAAATTTTCTATTGTGATGGATTAAAGTATATATTTTATAGATAGATTCGACGTATACTATATATATATATATATATATATATATATATATATATATATATATATATATATATATATATATATATATATTTTGTATTGTAATATAGGGAAAAAATATACCATGGCTCGTCGTCGTCGTGTTAGAAAATTCTGAATTCGCGATTGCTTCTAGAATCTTCCTTTTTTATTCATTGTGTATTATTGAATATTCTTCGAATCTATTCATCAGTTTTTCACGAAACTCAGAACCATATCGGTGTATCCATGGCACCAGGTGGAACCGAAACTTTTCCAGATTTGGGTAAAAACTGCCAGCACCGCGACTGCAACCGCCTCGATTTTCTTCCTTACATCTGCGACGGTTGCCAACGGGTAATTCATCTTTCTCTTCTCATTGCATCCAAGTTGATTACAAAACCTTCTGCATCATTTCTGCAATCGAAACCTTTTTTTTTTCTTTATCAATTAACCAAACAATGTATGTCTGCAATCAAAATATCAGTGCCCTAATATGGAACTTTAAATAAATGAATAATTTAAAAAAAAAAAAAAAGTCAATGTAGAAGCAGGATAGATTTTGTTTAAAAAAAATAGAAAATTGTTTATTTTATTAAAAAATATCCGAAAATACATCGGTAGATTTTGTTTAGTTATTTTTAGTCAGATTAAAATTGTAAGAAAATAATTTATAATATGAAGCAATTTATTGTAAGAATTTAATCAGTTGATGATGGTTAAAATTCATAAAAAAGAATTATTATTACCAATAAAATACAAGATACTTCGTAAACAGCTATTAGTAATACCACAGCTATTAGAATTTAATCTGAAATGGGCAGCACTAACACCACAGCAATGGTAGGTGTTTTGTTCGGAGCATAGATCCTACAAATCCCATGCGTGTCCGAAATCTGACCTAAGCAGAAAAGTGATTGTTTGCCAAACATGTTCCATGTCCATTGAGACCACCGGCTACGTGGGACAGGACGAGGATGCAATCTTAGAGAAGCACCACATGTCTGGTAACTGTGATCCCACAAAGAAGAAGAAATCCATTTGCCCTGTCAAGGGGTGCAAGGAGATTTTATCAATATCCAACACCAGCACATGTAAAACTTGCCACCTGAAGGTATGCCTCAAACACCGTTTTCCTTCTGATCATGCTTGTAGCAGAGGAGTTTCAGCTTCTTCATCTTCAGCTGCTAATGGTGTGTTGAAGAATTTTCTTAGCCGCTTTTGTTTCAAGAACAGAACAACAGAAAAGGCCTAGAGCCAGTGCAGCTCCTTCTTTTAAGGTCCATTGAATATATTGCTTTTATGTTATGATTTTTAAATGGTTAGATGGCGATGTCATTATTTATTTTTTGGAATGTTCAAAATTACATCATAAACTACAATATTGGGATTTTTTTAATTTAGATCTCATGTGGTAGCACACATCAACGCTCCCATTTAAACTAATGTCATAAATAGCATCTTTGCAATGTACAGCCCTTATTTATGAACAGACATACCAATAGATTTTCTTTGTCATGCATATACTATTGATGGTTATTAGCCTCATCGAATGATTCTCTCTCTTCCATTCCATATTTCTCAATTTATATATTATTGTGTCATTATTAGTCAGTGTGAGATTTCCATATTTCTCACCCGCAGCAAAAAATAAAGGAATGATGATGTGACTGAAATTTGTAATAGAGTAAGATAGGAATGCAGATAAAAAAATTACATATGATTTTTGGTAAATACAAATATAATACCTACATATCATTAGACCTTTCTTTTGACTTGTCTTTCAAAGCATACAGCCCGTAACAACTAACAAGTAACTCAATACACAATATTCTGGGTGTTACATATTAGCTGTTGATTCTTTAATTTCCTCCAACGTGATAACCTGCAAGGCAAGAAGACGAATTCAAGAGGAGAAAATAGCATGTTCTAATAAACTATGTACGTGCTGCTAAATGATGGAGATAGCACTTTCAGCTAACAGTGTAAAATTACAATTTGAACAAACTGAATTAAATAATTACCTGTTCGTCGCCAGCAAAGTCGTTATCAGGAGTGAGAAATAGCATGCAGTGGCATTCCTTCCTATCAAACAAAGTTGTCACGAATTGAAAATCAATATCCGAGATGCACAATTTAGGACTTAAGTTTTTTCTTATCAATATTTCATAACCAAAAACAATACAATATACAAGCGCTTTCATGGCACAAAAACAGACCAGTGGAGATATTATTTAGTATATAATTCAGCAACCAAACTTACACTGCATGAAAAAAAATATAAACAAAGGCGATCAGGTTTCAAACCTGATAACAATGTCCTCACAACAGTTTTTAGCCAACTTGCTCAACTACCTACCTTTTGAACAAATACGCATTTACAAGATAAATAAGATCATGTCTACAATGTTCTGTGATATGGTTCTTTATACGTAAAAGAAAAAAAAATAAAGAATGTTAAACAAAAATTCCACATTTGTAAAAAGTCATCAAGTTTCCAGTTTGCTTTATCTATACTTCTCTAAAGAGTACAGACAAGTCTCGAGCTTCTGGTATTATAATCAATGCATAACTTCTGCCACGAATGGTATGTGTGCTATTGTGCTGTGCGGGTTTCAAAACACTATTAATACTACTAATCATAAATTAAACTAATAGAAACATGTCATAAAACTTGGTCATTACATCAAATTCATAAGAATGAGATCAAAGAAGGGATATTCTTTTCCATGTAGTAATACTTCCAGATATACATACCTCTCTCTCATGGGAACACAAGGGCAATTCCAAAATCCTTGCGCAGCCTCAGCAGCTTTATCGTCATAATGCCTAAAATACAATGATTTTGGGCTTAGACTGGGAAAGTTAGAAGACATCAATACTGCCAGAACTATACTATGCAGACAAATTCTGCTTGACATCAAACTATGCAGCCACACTGCCAGAACTATACTACGAAGACAAATTCTGCTTGACAAGCTAAAAGAACAGGTATCTACCGGCAAGGGCACAGTGGTGCACCCAATGAATCTTTATGGTCAGCCAACCCCTGTTCCAAAATAGAAATAATATAAGGAAGAAAGGTTAACTAATCAAATATGGTGATATGTATGTAGACTCTCGTACGTCATTCTCCAGATTGAAGTACGTTTTATTACTTAAATATAATATAGTCCATCAAATCACAGTCTGTGAAACTATTTCTCAAATGGTGTAACTTCATTCTAACTTGTCAACGTGATAGTTCAATTTTTCCCTTCATTTTCCAAGCTCTTTTTCAGAAAGCCTTAATATGCCACTCGGGAGAACCTGAGAAATTGCTGTTTTTGGGTCAAATAATTTAATACAAAATATCAAGTTTAGTAATTAAATGCCAAAAGCTTTTTATATAAAAAGCAACTAGTGCTTTGGCGAAAATCTTTAGAAAAGTTCATTGGATATTAACATTATCAACTTCCCTAAAGTGTAACTCTGAAATTCAGAGGTTGACCTGTATATTAAAATGGAACAGCAAGAAAAAACACACACAGAAGTCAGAAGGGTCCCAAAAATGCTGACAAAACTCCTAGCCTCCAAATTAACTCAACAGTGACCTAAACAATGACCTGATCCCTTCTTCTCCACAGATCAACTTCCTTACATTTATCCCACACTTTGATGATGATACCAGAATCATTCCCCCACCAATCAACAGCCTCTTCTTGGTCTTTTCTCTGTTGTTGCAGATTTTTCCTACAGTCCCCCATTTACCTCCCTTCTCTACATTCAGCTCAATCTACCCCTTTGACCCATTCCTCTCTGTTGAAGACAGCTCATGTTTTTTCTTCCGATACTATCGGGCTAAGGGTGTGTATGACTAAGAAAAGATAAAATGAAGATTGTAAACCTAAAAAACACAAAACCACCTTGGAAAATCTTGATTTAGAACAGGAAAATCGTGAACATCTAAGAGAAGGAAGCTGAAGTTGAGTTTCTAAATTACAAAAGTAACCAATCTCTTTATTGTCCATGAATTTCTGCTTAAGTGCAAAAGAAAAAATAATTAACTTTGAAATATGCACAAAATTTACAATGTCCAGAATTCTCCTTTAGAAACATACTGCGTTAGAACTTATAAGACCTTAACAAGTAAGATTCGGCTTAATAAAGCTTCACAAAGACAACTCCCAACATTTTCATAAATGACGTATTCATGACTTCTACGTTCCAAATGTTTCAAATTGGATACATGGGTAATAGTAATAGTTATAATCACAAGAAAACTAATTACTAATGAAAGGAATATATTCCACCACATTTTGTACTGATAAAAATGAATTCAAGAATAAGTTTACAGGAGTAATGCAGGAAGAGTCAAGTATCATAAATGTCATAACTTATGATTCATGATTCGAATAGTAAAATTCGATATACTTAAGCTAACTAATAATTTGAATTATAAGATAAATTTTAAACAACTTTGTATCTTTATACATGAATGAATCATTGATATAGTGTTATTGATACAAATTATATGATTCAACGATTCACTCTTTTTCTGATTAAACAACTTTGTATCTTTATACATGAATGAATCCTTGATATAGTGTGATTGATACAAATTATATGATTCAACGATTCACTCTTTTTCTTATTTTTACACTTATTTCCCCAATTCTCATAGAAAAAAAATGAAAAGTACTATAAGCTTAAATAGCTAAATGAAAAGGAATTGAAATAAACACTTGTAAACTTAAACTATTTGATTATTACACAACTTTATTTGCCAGTCATTGATTCAATGCATGTACTCCATTTAGCTACTTAATTGGTTTGTTTCAATTATTTTAAAATAAAGGTTTCGCAAACTTAATGCAACAAATAATTTTGTTCAATATTATATATTTAAAGTAATTTTTCGTTGTCTCTAAATCTTACTATTGACAACCTTGCCTAGTATACATCTATGTACGTTGCACTTGATATGTTACTAAAAAAGTATAGATCCCACACAAAAAAAAAAATTAAATTAAATTAAATTAAATTAAAGTCGAGATGGTCTCTTTATAAATTCCTAACAGTGAATATGAATTTACTTTTAAGTGCACCAATACTTAACAATAACAAACCGCCAATTACTTTCACTTCTTACGAAATTGCACAACTTCCTCATGTTAAAAGACTCACTGTCTCCGGATGAGAGGTTGTTTGGCAATACCATCTAATCAATTTAAAAGGTATATTACGTATTATAATAATTGGAATCCAAATTAATAAGCTAATAATATGCCAAAGAAAGAAGTTGTACCTTGATGACAACTGAAGTTACTCCCTTGTCAACACAAAAGTATGTTCCTGACTTACGAGCGTACTGCTCTGAGAACTTCCTCATAATTTCAACGGATTTATCAGAAGGTTCCACTGAAAGAATAAGAAAATTATTCCGACTGAAACGCAATGTTAACAAATCATCAAATTGGAAGCAAACAGTTGCCAAATTAGGCAGCAGAATTAAAAAAGTTCATGGAAGCAAACAAAAACTAAAAACGATATCATAGTTTATCAAATTTAATAAATGTAAACAAAAAAAAAACATGATTTATTCTTATAAAAACCAGCCCACAGTCCACACACAGCTCACAAGCATTTCTTCCACAAGTTCCATGTTCTGCCAAAATCCAATACCCTTTCAAATTCGAACAAAATGAACCTCAATCCCCCAAAACCCAATTCAAGTGTCACAAATTTCCCTGTAATAACATAAAGAGGAAAGGAAAACTCCGAATTTCAGGATTTAGTGAGTGAGCATTTCCACAAACACTTTCTGGACGAAGCAGCAATGAAACTACACATATACACGAGAAGAATTGGGGCTAATAAACACACAATTGGGGTGCTGAGAAACGAATCGAATACAATTGGTGATGGAAAAGGGAGAGAGAGTGCACTACATTGGAAAGAATTCTACCTCGAGCTCGAACAAGAAGGGGGTTGCGGTGGCGGCGGCGGAACGGGGTTGCGACGGAGGGAGCGGCGAGGGAGAAGGCGGAAGCTTGGGTGGTCATTGACGGAGATTTAGTTGAGCGAGAAAAGGGGGAAGATTTGTTGTGTGGCTCCCAGATTGTGTGAGAAGGAAAAACCAAACCGAACGGTATCTGTGCTCTGCGTTTTATATGTTTTTATCTTAATTATTTTAGGTTATTTTTCTTTATTTTGTGGTCCATGCACATAAAAATTAACTTTATTATTTCGGTTTTATGTGTTTTATAGCATGTTTAGAAACTCATTAAAAATAGATTAAATATTTTACTAAAATATGAAAGCCAACAATTAGTTAATTTTTATTGCAAATATGAAAAAAAAAAGTCTAAAAAAATCAATTATGCACACTATTATGTTAATATGCCATTAGTTTCTTTTCTACAACCTTGTTTTCGTTTTTTTGCAAATGAAAGGAATATAAAATTGGGATATGATAATATTTTTTATATGTAAGAGGTTATTAATATTAATATTAATTGTATGGAATAAGAAAAGTTGGAGAAGTGAGCGGAAGCCACTCATTGTAAAAATATCTAGATGGTTGATGACGTTGAAGGTTTTGAAGTTCTAAATCCAACCATCATTCATTCTTTTCTCTCTTCAATTTCTTATCCACAATCCACCTCATCACCAATCGCCTTCACCATTTCCATCATTCCAAACTTAGATGCTATTATTACAGCTCTTTTCTTCATCAATTTTTTAAGGAGTTATATATATATATATATATATATATATATATATATATATATATATATATATATAATTTTACATAACTAAATATATATTGAAAATTTTTAACTTCAAACACTTTTAACTTTTTTAACTTTAAACTCAAGATACTCATCCTTTTAAGAGTATTAGTCTTTTCTAATGAATTATCCTAACTTAAATAAACACAATTAAAAATAAATAAGATTAGTATCAATTAGATAGATGTTAACCTTATGACACTACCATAAATAATTTTACTTATTAAACAGTTAAAAATAGTTAATAGTTAGTCTTACACTAGTGCAGAAAGTGTTTTACACATAAGTTATTTTGGGCTTTTAACGTCACCAACAGAACCGACATCTATATGGGTGTCGTTAATGGGACGTCGATTTTTTGCAGGTGCGATGTCGATACAGACGTCGGTTAAGTTCAAAGCCCGATGTCTACAAAGACATCTGACAATGCGCTAACTGACGTCTAATCTTACCTTAGACGTCGGTCTGTAAAACTTGGGACGTCCATAAAGCCGTCAAACATTGCATTACCTGACGTCTTTGGGAAATCATAGATGTCGGTTTGTACATTAACCGACGTCTATGAAGTGATCGTTGTGTTTTGGTACGGTTTTTGTTGTGTCTTGGGGTAGCGTAGTAGCACCTCCTTCCTTTACTAGTTTCTTCGTAAGAAAAAGTTGCGCCTTTTGGACTTCTCATGGTATTTCAACCCAAAGAGATAACACATCAAAGATTACTTTAATCGGAGTAAAAACAACTTTAAATAGTTAAAAGGAGAGGAAACTTACTTGAAAATGGAGAGCAGCAGAGAGAAAACGCAAAGACGATCAAAGTGTTGGTTCGCAAACCGCTGGTTCATAGTGTTATTTAACAAGAAATTAGACGTCTGTTGTACACAGAACCGACGTCTAAAATAGAAAATACGTCGGACGCCTGACTAATGTGACGTCCGTTCGATTTAAAAATTAATATTTTTGTTATATATAGACGTCGCCTTTGAAGCATTAGACGTTTCGTGGGCGGAAATGAATGACTTTTCACATACCTAATAGGATTATAGATGTCGGTACCTGAGGCAATGGACGTCTATAATTGTATATAGACATCAATGTGGCGGGATCCGACGTTTATATGTCTGACAGGTTGGTGAGGAGCATTAATTTTCATCATACAGACGTCGGGGGCCCCGTTAATGTGGCGAGATCCGACGTCTATAAGGCTGAAAATAGTGACTATTCACCTGCCTAACAAACTTATAGGCGTTAGTTAGCAGGAGCCCGACGTTTATATCTCTGATAGGTAGGTCAGCAACATTAATTTCTGCCATATAGACGTTGGGGCCCCAACGGACCGACGTCTATAACGTTGAAGGAAATGACTTTTCACTTAATTGTCAGAAATATAGACGTCAGGTTGGAAGGCCCGAGGTCTAAAATTCTATAGACGTCAGAGATCGACCTAACAGACGCCTATATTACCAACTTATTTACGAAAATGTTACCGTTCATCAACATACGTCGAACTTACCCTTAACCGACGACATTAATCAGCGTTTTTGTACTTATGTTACTTTATGATTAGCTAAGGCGACTTTATTAGAATTCAACATTAAATGAATGCTATTAACATTGACTAAGCCAACTCTAATTTGACAACATAAATCTAATACTAACACATATTTATTTTTATTAAAAGAAGTTAAAAATAGTTATTGTTAGCTTAGAGTCGGCTAAGTTGACTCTATCACTATCTAAATAATTTTAAAATATTTTTATGTTTTATAATCTTTTTATAAAAAAAGTTAACATTATGTGGTATGTTATAGTTGGGTAAATCAACTTTGGAATTTGATCAACATTACTGTTTGAAAGTTAATTTGATGTTTTATTGTAGTGCAAAATATTATTGCCTAAAATATTCTCATGCTACATATTTTTATAATAGTCATAAGTTTGTTTCATCTCCTAATAATAGATATAATCAAGACTATTAAAATAGATCAGTTTGATCCATTAAATAGTTGACTTTATGATCTCTTTATCTCAGCTCAATCCACTTAAAATATAAAAAGAATCTAGTCTAGGTCCCTATAACTTAATATGTTAAAATGGGTGAACTCACTTAACATTTGTTTAACATAAATCAATCGTACACTAAATTTATCAACAATCCACGACTCATTTTATAAGCTATTTTTACATGTACCATGAGTTATGAAATTTTAATTGAAAAATATCAACTGATATACTCATTTCGAAGACCAATTTAAATATTTTCTCACGATTTTTGTGATAATTATTAGAAGGAGTTATAACAAGATAGAAAATGTTTTCAAAACTAATACAAAACCACTTATAAAACTTACATTGGTTTTTTTTAAATGGTTTCATATATACAGTCCACTTTTTTTTTCATTTTCACAAACCATGAATTTGCCAAAACATAATTATTAAAAACTACTAAAAACGTGTTTATAATTATAAATATATTATTCAGGAAAATGTTTATATAATTTTTCAAAAAAAACACATAATATTTGTATTGAAAATTTTAATTATTTATCTTTGCACAAATCACTAATATAATAGTTTTAGTCGCAAGTATTTTTTTTTAATTCAAGAACCAATATAATTTCGTAAGAATATACAAGAAATTAAAGAAATATCGTTTATGCCATATTTTGAAAGAAAATAAAACACGACAAACTATTTATATATTACTTATTTTACAAATTCTTAATAAAATATAACTTCTAATCCACATTTAAATGTCTCATATTATTTCTATTAGGTTTAGAGTTTTATAATGTAAAATTTAAAATATAGTTAATATATATAGTTTTCCATGAGTTTCTTATATTCTGTTCATACATCTCTATTTTTCTTTTATCCGAGTTCTATAGTTTCAATTAAAATATTAATTTTTATCATTTGCATATTATGATTTAATAACCAAAGAAACATATTGATCTTTTCGAGCAATTAAAAAGAAAATAACGATTTTAGCTTAATTAATCATATATCTTTTATTATATATCTAATTTCAATTGGATAAAGATACTTACACAATATTTTTTTGACAACATTTGAACATCATCATACGTGTCGTTGTGTGATTGGTCCTTGATGATGTCATTGTGTCATTTGGACCAAACACACAATGACACATATGATGATGTTCAAATGTTATCAAAAAAATGTTGTCTATTTATCATTACCCATTTAATTTGATTTTGACTGAAGTCAAATATTGAAAATAAAGAACAGTGAAAAATATCATACTTTCTTTCTTATTAAACAGCCATTATTCTTACTACGCGTTTTATAAAGTTTACTGTGTAAATTTCTGATTTTATGAAATTAAATTAAATTTAAATTTATTTTCTTAAAATATGTTATATAATTTATCATTAAATTGTTGAAAATTCAAAATTTAAATCTCACAATAAATAGAAATGAAAAAATAAAATATTATATAAAGTATGAAAACTCATTACCCTATATATTGTTTCTTATATAATTGAATCTATATACTCTCATTATAAAATGCAACAAATGGTTTCAGAAAGTCTTGATCACATCATCCAAAACATTTAGTCTTATACTTAAAATGTCTGAAACTAAGTATACTGATAAGATTAAATTAAAGTTAAAAGTCTACCTTGTAATGTCATATATTTGGTGTTAAGTCAAAACATTAGTTGTACAACATTATTTCTCTGTTTGAAAAATCTACTACCACTTAATTCTAAATTGTTATTATTTACTGTTAGCATTTTCTGCTTTAACAGTTGTTTTAGCTTAATTAATCAACATGTGAATTTGACTTCTTTGTGCTTTTACAGTAATAGTGGAAGAAGCCATTAATTTCATGCAGCATGGAAAATAAAAAGGCTACACTATCTTTAAAAAGTAAAAAAGATTAATCATATATATATATATATGGTTACACGAGTGAATAGTCCCTTAATATCTCTTATTAATCTCCTGTGAATAAATCTTCTATGAATTACAACAATAAGATTATTAAAATCTAGGTTAAACTATGTTTACAATTTTAGACTTAACTTAATTCATGTAAAGTAAAAACTATCTATAGTACATCCGTTTACAAGATTATTCATGTACAACGTGCATTAACTTAATGTACATTTAGAACAAAAAAAAAAGAAGAAAAGATGTATAGGTTAGATGATATAATAAAAAAAGTGGATGATAAATATAAACAAAACCAAAATGCATATGTATGCGTATTATTACTAATGCACATGTTATTTAGACTTGGCTTCCGTGTCTATGGACCGGTCAGTCCGGCCGGTCTGGTTGTTTACTTTGGGCTTGTTTTGTTTTGGGCTTGTTTTGTTTACGGGCTTTGCCTGTTGCGTGTTTATGTTGGTTAAATATAGTAACCAACCCTGTTTGTTTACGTTGGTTAATTATAGTAACCAACCCTGTTGCGTGTTTACGTTGGTTATAAATAGTAACCAACCCCGTCTTTTCAAGGACAACTTTCAATTCAATAATATTCAGTATTCATTCTCTCGCTCCGCTCTCTCTCTTTTATTCTCTGGTTCTAAGGTTTTCTTGAAAAGCCCCAAGAACCCAACAATTGGCGCCCACCGTGGGGCAAGGATTCAAGAATTCCCTAGGAGCAATGGCAACCAAGTTCGACGTAGAAAAGTTCAACGGCGCTAATGACTTCGGGCTGTGGAAGATCAAGATGGAGGCAATCTTGATACAGCAGGGATGTAATGAAGCGTTGAAGGGTGAGTCGAAGATGAGTGATACCATGACTCAAGAAGAGAAGAAGAAGATGGGAGATAAGGCAAGGAGTGCAATCATCTTGTGCCTTGGTGATAAGGTACTGAGGGAGGTTGCGAAGGAGAAGACTGCCGCTGAAATCTGGGTAAAACTAGAGTCTCTATACATGACGAGATCGTTGGCTCATAGGTTGTGCCTGAAGCAGCAACTCTTTTCGTTCAAGATGTCAGAATCAAGAACGATAGAGGAGCAGATTGCAGAATTCAGCAAGATAGTTGATGATCTGGAGAATATTGGAGTAAAGTTGGAGGATGAAGATAAAGCTGTCATCCTGTTAAATGCTCTTCCCAAAACCTTCGAGCATTTCAGGGATGCGTTACTCTACGGGAAAGATCAAGTGATCACGTTAGAGGAGGTTCTGACGTCAATTCGAACCAAGGAGTTTCAAAAACTCCAAGATTCGAAGACAACCGAGGAAGGAGCGTCCGGACTGATCGCGGTGAAAGGGAAAGGGAAGAAGCAGTCTGGAAAAGAGAAGAAGCTGAATCCGGACGGTACGAAGCAGGTGCGGTGCTTCAAGTGCCAGAAGATGGGTCATATCAAGAAGTTCTGCCCGGAGAAAGGAAAGGCCGGTCGGCCACAAGAAACCGCTGATGTGGCAGAGGCGTCTGAGGGATATGAGTCGGCCGGAGTGCTGGTGGCTTCGTCTGAAGACTCTCAAAGGAGCTGGGTCATGGATTCCGGCTGCTCCTATCACATGTGCCCGGTAAAGGAGTTTTTTGAGAATCTGGAACAGAAAGAGCATGGTAATGTACTGCTCGGAAATAACAAAGCTTGCCGAGTGCAAGGTGTGGGGTCGGTGAGGTTGAAGATGTTTGACAATCGTGAGATGGTGTTGCAGGCCGTCCGGTATGTGCCCGAACTAAAGAGAAATTTGATTTCTATTAGTGCATTTGATCTTGGAGGTTACACCACTAAAGTTGAAGATGGAGTAATGAGGGTTTGTTCTGGAGATTCTGTGGTTGCCAAAGGCAGAAGGAGGAACGGCTTGTACATTCTGGAGGGATCAACTGTCATTGGTCATGTCTCAGTAGCAAGTGGGACCGAGAATACCGCCCGGTTATGGCACTTGAGGATGGGACACATCAGTGAGAAGGGTCTTGAAGAATTGGAAAAGCAAGACTTGCTTCTGGGAGACAAACTGCAGAAGCTGGATTTCTGTGACCATTGTGTCTTAGGGAAATCACACAGGATACCGTTCGGAAAAGGGAAACACTCAACCGAACGGCCCTTTGAATATGTCCATGCTGACTTATGGGGACCGGCAAGAACCTTAACTCATGGTGGAGGAGCGTATTTCTTAAGTATAATTGATGATTTCTCAAGGAGAGTGTGGATTTACGTTCTAAAGAATAAGTCTGAAACGTTTCAGAAGTTCAAAGAGTGGCACACACAGATTGAGAACCAATTGGGGTGTAGGCTGAAATGCCTAAGAACCGATAATGGGCTGGAGTTCGTTTCAGAGGAGTTTAATGGTTTTTGCAAAGAGAAAGGGATCAGGAGGCACAGAACGGTCGTTGGAACTCCTCAACAGAATGGATTGGCCGAACGGATGAACAGAACCATTCTGGAGAGGGTCCGGTGCATGTTGTTGGGATCAGGGTTGTCAAAGGCTTTCTGGGGAGAGGCTGCCAATACGGCCGTCTATCTGATTAACAGGAGTCCGTCTTCAGCTCTCAATTTTAAAACGCCAATGGAAGTGTGGAGTGGATGACCGGCGGATTATTCACACTTGAGAGTGTTTGGTTCTTTGGCGTTTGCTCATGTCAGGGGTGATAAGCTGGATTCCCGGGCGGCGAGATGTATCTTCCTTGGATACGCCGACGGAGTTAAGGGATACAGGTTATGGAGGTTAGATTCACCTTCAAAACTAATCATTAGTAGGGATGTCATTTTTGATGAAACAAGGATGGCGATGCAACCGGAAAACTCTGGAAGCGAGAAGAAGATTCTCGTGGAGGTGGAGCATACTACTAATGGAGCTGGCACGCCCGGTGGGACTGAGGAAAACCAAACGGGTGAAGGGCAAGTTGAAACCGGTCGGACGATAGCTGAGATCCGATCGGATGAATTTCAAACAGACCTTGGTGATGACACAGATGGTATGTCTGGCGAGGGAAGTCATGGAAAAGCTGCCGGTGTTGATTTGAGAAACTATCAGCTTGTTCGTGACAGAGAAAGAAGGATCTCCAAGCCAACCAAACGGCTTGGAGAGGCGGATCTAATCTGCTACGCCCTGAATGCTGCTGAAGATATTAACCGATCGGATGAACCGAGAAGTTATAAGGAGGCTCTTGACAGCAGCGACCGGCATCTTTGGCAGGGTGCTATGGAAGAAGAGTTGGAGGCTTTGAAAAAGAATAGCACCTGGAGATTGGTGGATCTGCCGAAGGGTAAGAAGGTCATAGGTTCGAAATGGATTTTCAAGAAAAAGGAAGCTACACCGGGCGGTGAGAAAGCGAGGTACAAAGCTAGGCTTGTTGTCAAAGGCTTTACTCAGATTGAAGGCGTAGACTATCATGAGGTCTTTGCTCCAGTGGTTAAGCATTGTTCGGTCAGAGTTCTGATGGCAATAGTTACGCATTGCAATTTGCATCTTGAACAGTTGGACGTTCGGACAGCTTTTCTGCACGGCGATTTGGAAGAAACCATCTATATGAAGCAACCGGACGGTTTCGCTGTGGATGATAGGGTGTGTCTGTTGCAGAAGTCACTTTATGGCTTGAAGCAAAGCCCAAGGCAGTGGTACAGGAAATTTGATGACTTTCTGATAAAGCTGAACTTCAAGCGGTGCAATTATGACGACTGTGTTTACACTCTGAATCATGGCGGTGAAATGTTATATCTCTTGCTCTATGTGGATGATATTCTAATTGCTAGCAGTGACAGGGGCATGATCGGTGAGACGAAAGCAAGGTTGGCGGATGCTTTCGAAATGAAAGAGCTTGGGGAAGCAAGGCGGATTTTGGGCATAGACATTAAAAGGGATAGACCGGGCGGTAACCTTTTTCTGTCACAGGAGTGCTATTTGCAGAAGGTAATTTCAAGGTATCGGATGGCTGAATCTAAAATGGCCAACACGCCGGTCGGTCAACACTTGAAACTTACCAAGGAACAATGCCCAAAGACCGAGGAAGAAAGAAAGAAGATGGAATCTGTTCCATTTTCAAATGGGATTGGGAGCATTATGTACGGCATGGTCTGCACAAGACCGGACGTGGCGCACGGTGTTAGTGTTCTCAGTCAGTTCATGGTTAATCCTGGACCAACACACTGGGAAGCGTTGAAGTGGATGCTCAGATACATACGGGGGTCTCTCGGTACTGGATTGTTTTTTCAGAATAACTTTCAAGGTGGAGGTTATATTGAAGGTTTTGTTGATTCCGACTTTGCCGGATGCATGGACACTAGGAAATCCCGGTCGGGATATGTGTTTACACTGTTCGGGACTGCTGTTAGCTGGAGGTCTACATTACAGTCGGTTGTGGCTTTGTCAACTACGGAAGCTGAGTATTATGCTCTTGCTGAAGGAGTTAAGGAGGCGCTGTGGTTGAAAGGTTTGGTTCGGGAACTTGGTTTCGATCAGAAGTCTGTATGTGTTCATTGCGACAGCCAGAGTGCTATTCATCTGGCCAATCATCAGATTTATCATTCCAGGACCAAGCATATTGACGTCAAGCTGCACTTTGTCAGAAGCATTGTTGAATCCGGTGACGTTCAAATCTGCAAAATTGCATCCGAAGAGAATCCTGCAGATATGTTAACAAAGCCGCTCGCTAAGGAGAGGTTTCTCTTACTGTTGTCCAGGATTGGGTGTCTACCGGTCGGTCACTAATTGCTTTGACCGGCCGTGTCCGTGTTTTACTTTTGTTTTTTGTTGTTTGAAGCAAGTCTAGGTGGAGAATTGTTATTTAGACTTGGCTTCCGTGTCTATGGACCGGTCAGTCCGGCCGGTCTGGTTGTTTACTTTGGGCTTGTTTTGTTTTGGGCTTGTTTTGTTTACGGGCTTTGCCTGTTGCGTGTTTATGTTGGTTAAATATAGTAACCAACCCTGTTTGTTTACGTTGGTTAATTATAGTAACCAACCCTGTTGCGTGTTTACGTTGGTTATAAATAGTAACCAACCCCGTCTTTTCAAGGACAACTTTCAATTCAATAATATTCAGTATTCATTCTCTCGCTCCGCTCTCTCTCTTTTATTCTCTGGTTCTAAGGTTTTCTTGAAAAGCCCCAAGAACCCAACAGCACACTTGATAATGATTTAAGTAGATAACGATTTGAGATATAATTAGTAATTAGAGATAGACACAACAATAATTCTTAAAATAGAAAACTTGGATTTAATCTTAACAAAATTTTGAAAAATCAATTTATAAAATTGAAATTGAATCTTAATCTTAACAAAATTTAATAAGAAAAAAGTATAGTACGTTGTCTCTATATATATCCTATACTTTATATATATATATATATATATATATATATATATATATATATATATATATATATATATATAAATTCCATATATATAGACAGTTAGAGAAAAAGGTTAACCGCTTACCTGCTCGATTCGTCTAATTGATCAATCAGATGGGTAGCCTTTGACGCAGTGATTATTTGGGCACCTCCTGATCGTATCGTCAAACAGACAGTCCAAACATGAGAATTTGTAGAGAAAAGTCAGAAAACTCTAGAAGAGTAGTGTTCTAGAGAGATAGAAATTATTTAGATAATAAACTGAGGTTTAGAAAGTTATATTTATATTATAAGATTTTTTTTTAAATAAAATGTTCATCTCATTATTTTAATACACATATCTACTCTAATATTTTATTTTCTAGGTTCTTATAATTAGTACTAAAAACATTAGAAATAAAAATAAAGGGAATTATTTTATCATTCCCAGGGTTGTTGTGTGATTGATATACCTCTAAAATATTCATTAATATGTGATATATATAATACAAGTTATAAGTTTATAAAATATATAACATGATGAAAAGAAATAGATAGGAAAGAAATAAGAATCTATAAGCATATTTGAAATAATAGTGTATGTTGACTTTTTCTTATTTTTTGGCTTAATTATTTTTTTTTTCTATTTCGGTTGAAAAGTTTAAAGTTTATATTTAGTGATTTTTTTTTTCAATTGCGATTCAACTTTTGAAAAAGAAAAATCATTATAATTTGTAACACCCCAGCAACTTACAGGGACTGTTGACTGCCCCCACACATCACCACCACGAGACTTTCCAGTGTGTTTTGTCATCACTCACACACTTTCCGGGAAAACTTCCCGGAAGGTCACCCATCCCAGAATTGCTAAGCACGCTTAACCATGGAGTTCTTATGGGTTAGGCTACCGAAAAGTAAATGCATTTTTGGTGATATGAGTAGCCAAATCAATTCCTTTAAGCTATCCTTCAACCGTATAGTCTCATACCTATACAGTCTCTAGATCCCTCTCATTCCGGTGTATGTTCGATTCATCCATGTACCCCTTCCACTCGAAGCCTGCTAGGAGCCGCTCACTCCCCGCCCTCGTCAGTGCCCGGGCGTCACATAATTAATGATATGTCACGTTTTAAAAGATTTTTTTTATTGTCAACATGTTTTAAGTGCGACATGTGATACTGTGAAATATTATTGTCTTGATTTTAATTTAATAAATGTCTTTTTAATTCAATTTAGTTTATTTTTTTCAAAATAAAACAAATTTTTATTATTTGTACAAATATTATATTGATATTTTTATTAAAAATCTTTTTTTAAAATATTATATTATTATATATTATTAAACTCATGTTTTTGTTAATCATATTTTTGTAATAAATTTTAATATAAATATTAGTATAAATGTTATTAATTAATTAATTTTTATAAAACAAGAATACTATATTAGCTTTAAATGATTACTATTTTTGTAAAAACATTTATACTTAAGTAGTTTTAATTTTATAACATGAATTAACAAAATATAAATTAATAATATACAATATTGTAACGTGTTAAAATTTGTTCTCAATTTAAAAAGAAACAATTTGTTTCATTTAAAATAAATAAAACTAAATTATCAAGACAATAATATATGATACTATTCTATCAAGTGTCACATTAAAGACAGGGTGGACAATAAGAAATTTTGAAAAAAAAATTCACATACTAACGCCTGCCATAGTTAAATACCAATTTTAAAATTTTCAATCAAAATAAAACTAAGAGTGATTTGTCCATTAATTTATATGACCAACTAAATCTGAACTCAACATCTTGGTTACTAGCAGGCCCAGCGACAAGGACTTGGAGAAAAGATGAATATCACAATACGCCATACCATAAACCATGTAATGCAGAAAACACTTCAGCAAGCAAGTTTTAAATTATTGGAATTGGAAAAAACATCTTATACTTCAAAATGTTGGCCCAAGGAATGAAACGAAGGTGTTCCTTTCCTGAACTTTCATTAATTGCTCCCCATTCTACTTCACCGACTTCAATGCACATTGAATCTCCTTGTTTCAAATATATCTATTTAAGTTCTGTTTTAAAAATGCATTCTTCATGTTTTGGAGACTTTCATATCCTCAATATTTTTTAAAATCAGTGCTCAACGCATTTGGAATCTGAATATATGTGCCATTTTAAGGTAAAGTATAAGTGCGTTTGAAATTGTAAAATTCCACCGTTCATCGCTAGAAAATTCCTCTCGTGGGATATTGCACAATGCAATCATGAGAGAACGATGGCAGTTAAACAGGTTATAACAAGATATAAACATAAGTGAATCCCAATAGTTATAATGTGAACAGAAAAGTACTTGCTCAAAGCAACTTCAGAGGAAATGCTATTCTTAATTTCACCTCATGGGAAAACCCCACTAGTCTTTCCTTAAGTCCAGGTACTCACGACGAATACCGCTGGCATTTAGGATGACAATTTCAACCTTATCCCCCTGTAAAAACATTCACATTAAGTTCTAAGTTCATCCTACAGTCAAATGATAATTATATCACACAAACTTACTGTGTATATATCTCTCTCAGTAGCAGATGCAAAAACGGTTTTAACCAGATCAACTGCTTCTAATTCAGACAGTGGAGTAACGACATCCTGAAAGAAAATTTTTAATGTTAGTGTCCGTCGATAAAACTAAAGAATCAAAGAGTCCATTTCACATGTCACCTTGACAGGTAATAGTAGTGGGCTAGGAGACTTCAGCTGGTTATCCAGAAATGGCATGATAAGTGTGGATCCAGAACCCTGAGAACTATATCCAACCCTCTCATAGGAACCAACAGCATCATATGTGAAAACACATCCCTTTCTTGTTTCAGGTTGAAGTGGCAATTAGCAATCATAAAAATGAGACGTGAAAGCATAGAAAGCTAAAAATAGCATACCTTCATTGTCCAGGCCTCCCAAAACATTGAATGCATAATAGGGAAAGAAGCGTTTGTAATAAAGTGTGTTTGAGAGAAGCTGAGCCATTGCAGGGCAGCTCATTTGCTTGTTATGTTGATGCTGATAAATCTGCATTCAGAGTCAAAAGATGATATCACAATGAAAGGCTTACAAGGTTTTTGTCACGGTGAACTTAAAATAAGAGAGAAACTGAAGGTATATGACAAATAAAGGGCCTATTACAGCAGTTTCCCCGGTTTTACAAGATAAAAGGGTAGCCCAGAGCCCACACTCCTACATATCAATATTAACATCTTAACATTGTCACCACTAGGGCAAAAAATCACAATGTATGTATTCCCTCATTCACATCAAGCAAGCATATGTGCATTGTACCTTCCCCATCTCCTGACTTATACTGCTTTTGATTTCTTTATGCAAACCCATGAAGATCCTTTATTACACTGGATACAAATCCAACCTTTAAACTCATTACTTTATACAAATCTGTAAGTCATTTTCAGTACTAATCTTCAAAATATCCATCCTTATGTGCTTCCATTTCAATAATTTCAAACACCAATATGTTAGAAAATATTGCTATTATCATAGTGAAAGTCAGTCAAAATATCCACAGTTCATTCCATCAGTTTTTAGCTCACCAAATGCCTAGCTGACAAAACCTTCTGTAAGGCTTTCACATCAGCTTGAAAACATGACGAAGCCATTACGCACTTCTCCGCTCTGTAAACAATAGAAACCTTAGTTATGTCCTGAATCAACACAAACAAACACAATGCTAAGATAAAAACAATGCTAAGACAAAGTAAAGTAAGCAATTTCAGAAAAAATGAAAAATAAAAAAGTAATTATTTTGGACTAGATTTAATTTTAGGGGAAAATCATACAATTGGGAGATTTTGGAGTAATCCCTAGATAGTATGTTGTATCCTGTGGACAATCTGGTGTCTGCGGCGATAACACAGTAATCGACTCCAGCAATCGCAACACATGATCTACGCAAAGTGAATAAAAAAATCAACAAATGAAAAATTGAAAATACTCCTTGAGAGAGAGCGAAAGAGAACCCTTACCCTCCATTGTTATCGTATGGAGACCAATTAGCGTGTTGATTCGTCATGGTGAGCGAACGGAAAATGGAAAACACAGAGAAGGGAGAAGAGAATGAATTAGGGCGTGGTTGCCTTGCTCTCTCTCTAGTCTTTTTTACTCTATTCTTCAGATCCAACAAGAAATTTATTTACTTTTTTACCCTTTTTACTTTTACTCTCTCCGTTACTCTTTTCATTCTGATCATTATCAATATCTTATTTAGTAGAATATTTTAAAAAGAATTCCCACTTTATGTAAAATAAAAAATATAAAAAATACAGTCAACCATTAAAAACGAAAGGAAAAATATATAATGAAATCATGTCTTATACAGAAAACAGATAACTATTTCTAAATTTACATCTTCCATAAACCATCAATTTCTCTTATACCAAACAATATTTAAGTAAAAATACACTTATAATATCAATTTGAAAATCTAGGTATATTTCTGAAAATATAAACAATTTATCTACTCTCTTTTAAGTTTTAAACTTTGACACATATATTTATTAGACAATTTTATTTAATATTTGATTGATTTTAAGATGAAATTTGAGTACGTTAGAATTTGAAAAAAAATAATGGACAATCTGAACTTTAAAGGACACAAGTCGGTTACTCTTGAAATTTTTTATTGGAAAATGTTAAGATCATGTATAAATTATTAATATAATAAATGTCAGATCTCTTTCAATGTAAAATATTAAAACTTGATATTTAAAGGTTTTGTTTTTTTTATCTATATTACTTAACTTTTCTTATTAAAAACTTCTTAAATAATAACTAAAACTAAATTAATTAATTAATATAATAATTAATTTAAATATAAATATATAAACTAAAAATGATTGATATTTAAGTAGTTTCTATTACAAGTAAAAAGTTATAATTATTTTATGAATTAGATTTTAAAATGGTCATTAACATTAATTATTAAAATTTAGATTTAGATTATTCAGTAAATTAATGTCTAAATTTGCTACTAATATTATTAATGTGAGAAATATTATTAATCAACAACAAATAATAAAAAAAATGATAAACCTGCCTTATTTATAAAGAAATCAATCCACATAAAGAAAATAAACAAAGGAAATAAAGAAACTCAACCTAAACATCAATGCCAATGCTGGAAAACGTGTTTGTACGCATTGTGAATGCCAATAAACATAGTGAAGTTTTTTTATGGGTCTTTTTAAATATTTATAGAAAATAATATAATATTAATAAAGCATAAGTTTAATTTATATAAAAATTACATCACTTTTAGCCTAAATTTTAAGATAATGAATTTATTAATCTTTCTTTTATTTTGTGTAATGTAATTAAATTCATATTTAAATTCTCAAATCCTCTTATATATTTTTCACCATTACCACTATAAATAAATACCCGTAGATCAAACATCCTCACTCAAAAACTTCTAACTACTAACATTTTGTGACCATAGTTGCCCTAAAGTGAATATTAATGTTAAAATATTTTAAGAACATTTTCTTTTGTTTTCCATTATCCTTGGATAAGTTACATATAAAAATGTAACCAAGTTGTATAGTGATATAAAAGTTGGCTTAAATGATAAAATTGGAAAGAAAAGTATAAGAGGTTGTTAATTCAACTCTTTTCATGTTTGATAAATGTAAGATAAGACTAAATATGATTTTAGTTTGTTAATTTACAATAAAAATTTAAATTAGTCTCCTTTTTAAATTTTAGATTAATTTAGTCTCTCATTTTTATAACTATGTGAATTTAGTTCTTTTAATCAAATTTTGTTAAGTTTATTTATGTTTCAACTTCGATTATAAGTTAACACTGAAACGAAAATGTGTTAAACGATATAAACAATTCTAATATTATCATGAAATGTGTTTGAAAAATCAAATAAACCTAACAAAATTTAGTTAAAAAAACTAAATCATGCATTTTTAAATCTGAAAAACTAAATTGAACCAAAGTTTTGAAAATGGACTATTTCTAATGTTCACTTAAAATTAAAAAACCAAGAACATATTTAAGTTATATGGAATATAAGATTAGTCTAATGGATTTAAAAGAGAAAGTAAAAGGTGTAAGTTTAACTCTCTCGTTAACAAACAATAACAATTAACATTGTCGATTAAAAAAAATCATTATACATAAATCTCGTTACATTGCTTCATTTCTAATTGGAATGATTTTTTTTTTCATTAGATTTTATTAAAAAGTCTAAAAAAAATTAAAAACATGAAAGTGTTGTGTTTATTTCTTTCAGTAAATTTGTTAAGGCTAGATTCATCAAAATATCTAGATCTAGCTATGGAGGTTGTAAACCTACTTTTAAAGTCAAAATCATGCATTTCCTACACTGTGTGCAATGGTGGATGAAGTTGGTTGTTTTATTTTATTTTTTTAAAGAATGGAACATGGTTTAAGAGAGGTTAAAAATGATATTCCATTAGAATCTTAGAGTGAGTTTAATTTTTTAGGCAGAACACACTAGAGAGTGGAATTTGCAGAAGAATATAACTATTTTATTTTAACAAATTTCAAGAAAGGAACTTATCTAATAATATAGGCATGCTTACTTGTTTTTAGTTCTATTGTGTATTTAATTCAATTTAATCTTATTATTAATAAAAATTCAATCAAAACTCTTACTTTTAGAAATACAATAATATGGTCAAATTTCACTTAATTAATAGTAAAATCATTACTAAACATCTATGAAAGATTTTAATTTAGAAATATAATGCAATTTATAACTAATCCATATATAGTGATATATATTTTTAAAATAAAGGGATTTATTAACTACTAAAAATGTTATATTATTATTTTAATCATAGAATTTGATTGAATATTTTTTCAATACTGAAAAATCAATAATGGAAAAACAGTAATCTACCAAGGGACGATTATGAATTTTATAATCACCATTTACATTTATTATATCCCAGAAAAAGAGTAACAAAAGATAGCCACAAGTTATGAAAGATATTTATCATAATTTTATTTTATGTTTTTGGCACGTAACTGGTTATTTAAACTCTATTAATTGCATATGTTGGTATGCTTTTGTTTTCAAGTTAGATGAGCTTTCACAGTTTTTAATTATTTATTCGGTTATTCACTCGAGAAGATGCAAAAACTTCAACTAAGGTTGAGACATTTAAAGAATTTGTGCAATAGTGTTGCAAAAATTGATTATGTATTTTCTTATTTAATGTGTTTTGAGTTGAAAATGTGTTCAATTTTTAAACTTGCAATAAATTAGTTAGATACATAATATGAACACCAAATCATGATAATATGTACTATTTACGTTAACTAGTTAAACTAATATAAACATATATTATGTTATGATCAAATTACATGCGTAATCTTTATTCACTTATGATATTCAACAATTTTCCATTAAATTATGTTTTCTAAAAATTTAATATTTATATTAAAAATTCTTTTTAAATATATTAGGTTTAATACCTATTTTGATCCTTATATTTTATCTATTTTGTTTAAAAGTGTGACATCCCAAAATATCATATACACATATAATATAATAGGATTCAATTATTATAATATGTGAAAGCAGTTGGGAGATGGAGATAATAATATTTACTCATATACAGTCATCTAAAAGATAGATGGAATTAAAACCTAATTAAAATCTTAAGAGTTCTTCAAAATACACAATAGAATGAAGGTGTAGGAGTATGATAATTACATGAAGTATTTGAAATAGAGAGCTAACTAATATGGATCTAATGGGAGTCCTGAGTACAAGGAGTTGAGTCTTCTACAGTATCCAAGGTTTGCTCCGGAGGCACATCATCACCTGCTGCTCACATCCAAAGGATTGGATGATCATCGCAAGAAGGAAAACAAACACATACAACACATATAGCGCAAGGGTGAGCTAGGTCTCAAATAAACATACAATTTAATCCAATTCAATCTAATATTTCCGAGAACCTCCACACCCACATAAACTTGCAAATCCTCATAAACATGGACATTAATTTCATAAAACACATCAAAATAATCATCCTATCATATTAAGACCTCTAAACTCGTCCGGACTAAGAATGTATATAGAGCTGGGGCGGGTTGTGCACTTGTGGTGGCCTCTACTGCTTTGCAAAGCCATTGTCGAGGGGTTTCACCCGACAACACACAAGGCTGGTCCTTTACCACGGAATAGACCTTCAGTGATAGCGCCTACCCTAGGACCTCCCACTACTCTCACCACACGCGTCAATCCTCTCTAAGTGAGAATGAAAGACCGTTAGAGTGTTAGGGATAACCCCATAGTGGAAGCCTCTTACATACATTCAATACACTAACTGATCTCACCGAGAGATCTTAATTTCATATTCAATCCGATCACTTTAAATTACATGATATTCCTCTTGAATCAATAATGTACCTCATAAACCACTTTGATTCATCAAACATAACATTTCATAGTCATTAAAGTGCATTCTTACTATATTTTCTCATACCAAAGCCATACACCATCATATAACA
Source organism: Vigna mungo (assembly GCA_036885675.1). Taxonomy (NCBI): domain Eukaryota; kingdom Viridiplantae; phylum Streptophyta; class Magnoliopsida; order Fabales; family Fabaceae; genus Vigna; species Vigna mungo. The sequence goes on along the minus strand of CP144697.1, from coordinate 17,218,661 downwards.
TCAATCATGTCACAAAAACAACTCATACATTACATACTTTCACAAAACTATCGCTTATTAACACAAATTTCTTTAGGACTTTTAATTATCAATACTTAAGTAATTCAAACAGCTTGGAGACCCTCACCAATGGCTCCGGAAGGGTCAAAAACCCCTAAAACGACCTAAAGAACGTCCAAAACGGACATCCGGAACCCCCCAAACTATAAAAACAAAAGCAACATCAGAAAATGGCGCCCCAGCGCCCTTCAGGGGCGCCCGGGCGTGAATTCTGCAGATTTTTCAAACTCACACCCCTAAGTTTCATTTTAGGCCTTTTGGTGGATTTCTAGCACTCCTAACTTGATCTATATGATGAATCTAACTTGCCTAATCAACTTTAACACTTCCTAAACCAATTCTCTAGTGATTTCACATCAATCTACATTCAAATTACTCAATTTCATCAACACATGTGCCCAATTCTAATTCTACGAGTTAAGTAATGTTTTTACCACTTTTAAAACTTCTAACAAGTCATAATTGACTTAATCAAACTGTCCCCACTGCCCACTTACACCCTAGACCTCAATTACTCAAAAACACCCTCTCACTTCCTCTAAACTCACTAAAAACACTAGTTTTCCTCAACCTGAGGGCTCAACTCCACTTCTACCATTTAGAACCTCATTTTAACCAATTTTATAGTTCTAACAAGTTATAATTAACTTGCCTAAGCTGCCTCAACAGTTCAAAAGTGTCCTAGACCTCTACCTCTCAAAATCACTACTTTCCTTCCTTTCAAATAACTCCAATTTCACCAACATAGAGACCAAAAACTGAATTTACCATTTAGAATGAGTTCCCAACCATTTTAACTCTTCTAACAAGTCTCAAATGACTTATCTAAACTATCCCAACAGTCCTCTTGCACCTTAGGCTACAATAGCTCCAAATCACCTTCTCACTTCCTTAAACTCACTCAAAAGCACCAAATTCATTCAAAGAATTGCCTACTAATTAATATAACACGTTTCACCCCATCAACAAGTTTAATTCCAGCAGAACATCATACTCAATAACAATTCACAGTCAAGAAATCATCAGCACACAGTTCATCATTCAAGGGGCCAACATGCATCAACTAATTTCTAGCAAAATCAATGGCACAACACATATTTCATAATATATACATATATTAAGCTACAAAACAACCAAAACTCTAGCTCCCCTTACCTTGAATTGACAGCACAGTAAACAATCGAACCTTGCCCATTGTCTTGTACCTTGAGGAAATGCTAGGAACACCTATAGATTGCCAATTTATAGTAGGAGGCAGAATTAGGAACCTAGAAAGAGTTGGAAATTGAAGAGAAGAAGTAGAACGCTTAAGAAAATCCAAATTTGTTGCTTGCATTACAACCCTAAGATGCACGGAAGAGGGAAAGATGACTTACCGGTGGCGGAACGAGAAATTGACCGGTCGGAATGAAGCCCACAACCTCAAGATTACTTAGGCGCTCTCTGATTAAGGAATATATGGATCAATGTACAAGAAATTACGAGAGAAGGTAGAGGAGGAAGAAGAATGTTTTGAAGAAGGTATGGCTTTTTCAGAGAAGAGGCATGAACTTGTAATGGGTTTAAAAATATTTATTTCAGAAACCACTTCCACACCATTCATATCCTGCCACGTGGCCAATTCTAAGGCTGACCCATTTACTAGTGTTTACAAAAAGTGATCATAAACTTTTTTCGCCGTTGTTTAAAGTGGTCCCAATTTTTGTAATGTTTTTTTAATTTAGTCCTTTTCTTAGGCATCTAAATTAGGATTATTAATATATTTTTGGTCCCTTAACTAAATCCACGTAATTCTAAGAACGAAGAACTAAATTAAGATTATTAATATATTTTTGTAACTTTATTTGCTGTTTCATATGCGTTTCTCAGTTAACATTGAAGCAAAAATGTGTCAAACAGTATCAACAATCCAAATGCTATAATCAAACGTCAACAAATAAAGTTAAAAAAATTTGGTAAAAAAGACTAAAACTAGAGTTTTCTAAAATTGAATGACTAAATTGTACCTTAGTTTGAAAGATAGACTAAACCCAAAATCGTCCCAAAGAATAGGGACTAAAAACATATTCAATCCTTTTTTTTATATATGAAATACTAATATGTAAAATTCAATAAAAAATTTAATTAGGTATCAAAACATTAGTTTTTCAAATTAAGTTCTTATTTGTTATTCTTCATTTTCATTACCATGTTAAACAACAAACAGAATTAGTTCTAAAAATGAAATAATATTACCTATTACTTAAAAAAAAAGGTACAATAATGTGATAAACGCACAATATAATAATATTTCTTAACACTTCAATGAGTTTTGTATAATTTATGAGGATATTTTATATTGAAGATGTATAAAAATCATATTACCTATTATTGTAGGGGTAGGTGAGCATACGAGTATTTGTAGTTTAAGGTAACAAGAATTTGTTTGTATCTTAACAACTTTTACAACACTATAAGAAAATAGATATTTAATATTGGTTTTAACAAGTAAAAGTTAATAATAATTAGTCAATTGTATTGAACTTACATTGCAAATGTAAGTTATTTTAAAATTATAATATTAATTCATCACTAAATTTTCAATTGATTTTTAATTAAATTGGTTTAACATCTAAGATTATGCATTTATTTTAAAATTTATTTGATTTAAAATCGGTTATTGTTAATATTAATGTAGTTTGTGTCTATTTGACTGGCGCAATGACAGTGATTTCAAAAGAAAGTTCTTTCACAAGCTCTTTATTTAACACAATAAAATACTAAACAAGAAAATTGTAGTAGATGAAGGTGATGAGTGTGATTAAAGAAGATGAATGTTGAAGAAGGATGTTCCATCATAATTCATACTTACAATAAAATATGGAAAAATGTGTTCGAGAACTCTCATTGAATTTTCATTTTTCACTAAGATGAGATGAAAGTGAATGAGTAAATGTGTTTGATTGAGAGAAAGTTAGATAAATTATATATAATATGCTATTAAAAAAGTAGATAAAATGATGAATTTTAACATATCATTAATTCAATCCAAATACATCAAATTATAAGTGAAAAAGGTTATAAATTTTGATTCAACATAAATTTAACATTTGTTTAGCATAAACCAATTGTAAACTAAATTTATCAACAATCCATGACTTATTTTATAAGCTATTTTTACATGTATATCACGGATGGAATGAGAGAATATATATTACAAATAGTTTATATATATATATATATATATATATATATATATATACATATATATATATATACATATATATATATATATACATATATATATATATATATACATATATATATATATACATATATATATATATATACATATATATATATATATGTATATATATATATATATATATATACATATATATATATATATATATATATATATATATATATATATATATATAGATAGATAGATAGATAAATTTAATTCAAAAATTATCAACCGATAAAATCGTTTGGAAGACCAATTTAAATATTTTTTCACTGTTTTTGTCGTGTTTATTAAAAGGAGTTATAACATGATAGAAAAATGTTTTCAAATCTAATACAAAATCACATAGAAAACTTACATTGATTTTTTTTAAAATGAGTTTAATATATATATATATATATATATATATATATATATATATATATATATATATATATATATATATAATTTTCTTTTTTCATTTCCACAAACCACGAATTTGCCAAAACATAATTCCTAAAATGTTTGATTAATTATAAATAATAATATTCAAGTATTTGTATAATTTAAAAAAAAAACACATGATATTTGTATTAAAAATTTTAATTACCCATCTTTCCGAATCACTAATATAATATAGTTTTAGCCCCAAGTTTTTTTTTTTAATTCAAGAAGATTAGATTTTCATCACAAAAATAATTTGGTAAGAAAATAGCAAAAGACATTAAAGAAAGATAGTTTATGCCATATTTTGAAAAAAAAAATAAAGCATGACAAATAAATATTTTAAACTTCTTATTCTATAAAAAAATACGTATGTGGTAACAAAATATAATGAAATTATAATTATAAATTAATAAAATTTATTTTTATAATTTAATTATTGATATTTTTATTTATTTTGTAGATAATTTTTATTAATTTAATTTTAAAAAAATAGTTAATTTAAAAAAAAGTTAAATTTAAAAAATTAGTTGATAAGAAAGTGAAAAAAAAAACATCGGGAATCTATCTCTTTTATATAGGTTTTAGTGGATGATTTTTATCATTTAATCTAGAAAAATGATTAAATTTTACAAACGATTAAATTTAAATAAAAGATAACTTAAAGAATAAAAATTAAATAAAAAAAAGGAGAATTCCATATAGTTATAAATTATTAAAAATCACCACTTCCTTAGAAGAAATGTGATGCTTCCAAATTTTGACACATTGATTTTATTACAAGAAAAACATATTTAGCATCAGCTTTTTATGGTATTTGCATTATAACTCTAAAATTGTGAATGTTAATTTTTAAAAAACGACTTATTCAATATTATTTTAGCATTAATTTTAAATTTATTTTTTTAGTTAAAGCAAGGTCACTGATTAAGCATCACTGATTTAAAGAATCTAAATATGTCTAGTTAAAACTCAACACATAAGTCTAAGTCTAAATTTCTTGCACACTTTCTTGGAAATTCGGGTTAACATGTTTTATTTATTTTTCATACCTCTGAATTATGAATTTTTTCTTAATCACATATATAAACTAATTAAAATTTATTTAATTATTATTCTCGATAAATATTTTTCTTTTCACAAAATATAGAAATTAAAGTGGCACATATATTGTTTAAAAAAACACTTGAAAAAGAAATATTATTATCTATTAATTATGATAATCTACACTAGTTTAGTGCTGTTTTACTATCATCATTGTTGAATTGATAATGTAGTTCTTAGTTCTTCGAGAAAAAAAAAATATATTGAAAATAAGATACGAACCAACTCGAGTAAGAAAGTAGAAACTAATTCTTATCTAAAACTTTACACTATTTATATATTACTTATTTTACAAATTTTTAATAAAATAGAACTTCTAATCCACATTTAAATTTCTCATATTATTTTTATTAGGTTTAGAGTTTTATGATGTAAAATTTAAAATATAGTTTTGCATGAGTTTCTTATATTCTGTTCATACATCTCTATTTTTCTTTTATCCGAGTTCTATAGTTTCAATTAAAATATTAATTTTTATCGTTTGCATATTATGATTTAATAACTAAAGTGATCTTTTCGAGCAATTAACAAAAAGAAATAACATTTTAGCTTAATTAATCATATATCTTTTATTATATATCTAATTTCAATTTGCACCGATTTTTGACTTTGGATGCTTCAGAGGCTCTCAAATCATATACCTTATTTTCCAATTCTTGCAGCCATAGAAGCAATTAAAATTCAGAAAGCTTGACTTTGACTGAAGTCAAATATTGAAAATAAACAACAGTGAAAAAAAATCGGTTAAATATGTTTTTAGTTCCTATATTTTGGGGAGATTTTGGGGTTTAGTCTCTCTTTCAAACTATAGTACAATTTAGTCTTTCAACTTTAGAAAACTCTGGTTTTAGTCTTTTTTACCAAATTTTTTTAACTTTATTTATTGTTTCAAGCACGTTTCATTGTAGCATTTGGATTGTTTACACTGTTTGACACATTTTTGCTTCAATGTTAACTGAGAAACGCGTTTGAAACAACAAATAAAGTTAAAAAAGTTTGGTAAAAAGGACTAAAACCAGAGTTTTCTAAAGTTGAAAGACTAAATTGTACCATAGTTTGAAAGAGGAACTAAATCCAAAATCGCTCCAAAATATAGAGACTAAAAACATATTTAACCCAAAAAAACCATACTTTCTTTCTTATTAAACAGCCACATTATTCTTGCTACGCGTTTTATAGATCAAATACAAACAAAGTTAAAGTTTACTATACGTAAATTTCCGATTTTATGAAGTTAAATTAAATTTAAATTTATTTTCTTAAAATATGTTATATAATTTATTATTAAATTGTTGAAAATTCAAAATTTAAATCTCACAATAAATAGAAATGAAAAAAATAAAATATTATATAAAGTATGAAACTATATACTCTCATTATAAAATGCAACAAATGGTTTCAGAAAGTCTTGATCACATCATCCAAAACATTTAGTCTTATATTTAAAATGTCTGAAACTAAGTATACTGATAAGATTAAATTAAAGTTAAAAGTCTACCTTGTAATGTCATATATTTGGTGTTAAGTCAAAACATTAGTTGTACAACATTATTCCTCTGTTTGAAAAATCTACTACCACTTAATTCTAAATTGTTATTATTTACTGTTAGCATTTTCTGCTTTAACAGTTGTTTTAGCTTAATTAATTAGCATGTCAATTTGACTTCTTTGTGCTTTTACAGTAATAGTGAAAGAAGCCATGCCATTCATTTCATGCACCATGGAAAAGAAAAAAGGCTACACTATATTTAAAAAGTCAATTAACTTTACATTTAGAAAAAAAAAAAGATTAATAGGTTAGATGATATAATAAAAAAAGTGGATAATAAATATAAACAAAATCAAAATGCTTGTATGTATATTATTACTAGTATATACAATTCTTGAGATAGAATATAATATTATTTATAAAATTTGGATTTAATCTTAACAAAATTTTGAAAGATTAATTTATTGAACTGGCAACCAGTTAATATGTATAATATATTCGATATCTTTTTCTTATTTTATACAAATACTGCAAAAATATTAATAAGAATTATCACTTTACTCATACTAAGAAAATACTTCATAAATGAATTAAAAATATATAGTGTAACTGAATGCAAGAAGACATGAAAAAAACTGAAGGTTGAAATATTAAATTGTTCTAAAATTGTAAGAATAATGATGATAAATTTCTCATATGCATCAGACTTAACATTAATGACATAGGACGAATTTCGAGACAAAGGAAATCATGAAGACTATTTAATGTATAGATGTCATTATGAAGCATGCGACACACTGGTATAACTATAGTAACTGTTGCTCCTATAAGGGTACTTCTAGATCATAAAATAAGTATTCTGATGCATTAATTATAATAAAAACATAAAATAAATAGATCTCTGAATCAGTATTAATAATTATATAAAATTTTTAATCTCACATAAAAATAGTAACATTCTGGGGTTTCATATATCTTCCAAAACGAACAAACAAAAGACCATCGATCTGGTTTACATTCTGTGTGTTATTATCATTATCAGTAAAAAAATATTCCACATCGATCTTCATCTCAATAGTTCAGTTTATTTAATTTTCAGCAAATGAACCTTGAAGTACAAAGAAAACGTAAGCATAATCAAACGGAAAATTCTATACCAATCATACAAAACATCCCAATACGAGAAACAAAAGGGTCAGAAACTCAATAGTTATTCGTGAAAATCCTTCTGAAATCTTTCAGACGGGTTAAACTTTTCTAGAACTTCAAGAACTTGTGACATACTACACATTCAATATCGTTCTTCTCATATTTATGTGATCGTTTCCAGATAAGTAATCTCAGATATTAAACTGTAAGAAACACCATGAGATAGATCTAATAGAAAATTCGAATTTAATTAACATAAGCTCTAAACATTAAAGGGATGATGATCATATATCATTCCAATCACTAAACACAATACATAGATATACGAGAGAGTTCATACAAAGAAGGAAAGTTATAAAAACCACAAGCTAAACAAAAAAGATAACAAACTCGCAAACTGTTCACTTTTGATCACTTTTCAGATACAACTTTTCGGATACAACAACAAAAGATAAACCCTAGATACGTAAACATGAAAGGAAAGAAACCCACATGAAGGAAAAAGGTTTACAAAAGGAAACAATAAAGTAGAGTAGAGAAATGAACTTGCTTGACGAAGCAAGTTAATTATAATGATCGGACCAGGACGCTTGATTCCCCAGAGAGAGATGAAAAAGAATGAAGAGAGAGAGAGGTGTGGCAGCAGCAGCAGCAGCAGTATAGTAGTAGTAGTAGTAGATTTTAGTTTGTTATTGGTTCCATGAGTTTGAGTTTGAGTTTAGTGGTGGTGATGAGAAGGAGGTGGAGAAGAAGAAGTAATAATGATGGTGGTGGGTTTAGGTTCGTGGGGTGGTTGAGGGCTAAGGAGAAAAGAAGGGAGATGGTGATGATGATGTGGGCACAATGATGGCGATAGAGAAGATAGCAGAGGGACATGATGATTTCTGGCGTTGAAACAGAGGCAGAAGAGGTTCAAGGATGTTTATCTCTCTCTTTATCAATCTCTGACATGCTGGAGAGTGGATCCATTTATGAAACCTATATATCAGCTATCTACTACATACACAGTAATCTATTCTATACCGCTGTAAAGTCAATTAAATAATCATCTCTTTCTGCATATTTCTCTCTGCCAACAACAATACAAACCCTTCCTTTACCTTTTCCATGCCTGCAAAATAACACACCTTATTACCGCCTCTGTAACATTCTTATCAATGCTTCATAATGATATATATATTCTTTTTTCCTTTTTATATCTAAGAAAATGTTTTTTAACTACTTTTTTATAATGTTTTTACAATTTTCTATATAATAAATTATTAATCTATTTTAAATATAGGAATAAAAAAATAATAATACATACTCTTTTATTAACATCTTATATGTATATATATCCAATATATTTTACTATTACTAAATATAGATGGAGTTGAACGGTTTAATGTTTGATAAATTGCGATTTTTTTTAATTATTATTTTAAGCTTTTATATATTGTTACTACGATTTGGAGTTGATGTATTTTGATATTAAAATCAATAAAAATTTGATAATTTAGATATTAATTATGTAATAAATATAAAATTAACTATTTATTTATTTACTTTAAATTTGTATAAAAAAATTTGGTTTAAACACTCCCTTAGTTCTTCTCAAGTAGGTCATCTTTTTTATTTTTGTCTCAATTGGATCCTATTACATGTAAAAATGAGCTAATTAAGCCTTCTTCGTTAAGTTACTATTAACGCCGTCTAACTCTGATGACGTGGTGCACACATTATATGCTGATGTATAAATATTATATTTGTGAAATTTGTTATTTAAATTGGCTTATTTTTACACCGTTTATGAAAACTTAACAGAAAAGGGTTTAATTGATTCATTTTTACAAGTAATAGAACTAATTGAGACAAAAATAAAAATGATGACCTATTTGAGATTAACACACAAATACGAAGAATAAGGAAGGATTTAAACCAAAAAATTTAGGAATTTATGAAATAAGATAAAAGATTTAGATTTATACTTAAATATAAAAAGGAATTTAATATTTATGTTTTTAATTAATCATGTGGAAGAATTTCTTAAGCTTATGGGTTTTACTTTGTTGATGTATATATGCACCGTTAACGTCTCTTTATATGTATATGTGATTGTCATATATTTATAACTTTTTAACGTTATCATTGATTAGAAAATGTATTGAAAGTTATCACATCGTAGAAGAATTAATGCAAATAAAAAAGTAATTTTTCTAGTAAATTTAGACAATTCTAGTGAATGTGTGTTCAAAAACTTTGTTAGAGATTGAATTGTTATCAACTTTATGAATTGACATAAAGTTGTTCTGACGTGAAAAAAAAAATGCTTACACTTCACTCAAGTGAGGATTGTTTTTAGTGAAGGATACTTGTCATGTCTGTAAGAAAATTTTATATAATTTTTTATTTTTTATCTCTCCCTAGCTATTTCAATTGAAAATAACTTTTTTATTATTTATTTAAACAAGAAAGAGAAAAAAAGTACAGCAGAAAAAGTGACATTAGAAATGAAGTTTTCTAAACGTAACTTGTATATGTTTAGAACGAAGTTTTCATTTATATATTATAAATTGATTTTATTTATAATTATTTTTAATAATAACGATAATAGTAGAATATAAATAAAATAAACAAAGTTATTGCTTAAAAAGAAATAGGAGAAAAAAATAACGGCTTCTTATATCATAAAAAATAATTAAAAGCTTTATTTAGAATATTTTAAATTTTTTGTTATAAAATATCATTATTAATTTTGATTATGTTTGTTTGAAGAAATAAACATAGAATGAAAAAAGTGAGTAATACAAGAAAATTAATATATGGAAAAAACATTTTTCGTGTTCAAATGAGAGTGACAAAGAACGATAACGCTTCCATGAGGTCTTGCATATTTTATTTTTCAATTATATATAAACACAAAACACTGCAAATTAAAGAAAAACAATATTTTTAAAAGTCATCTCTCTCATTTTTATGATAAATATAAGATAAGTTTGCAATAATACAGTTGTTTAGTTTTAATTGAATTATTTATTATTTTAAAAATAAGAATTCTTCTTCATTTTCATATTACTTTTTTTTTCACACATTTCTTTTTTAATATTTTTTCCTTGAAGCCGAATAAAGCCAAAAATATAAAGTTTTCTTGGTACGTGGACCATCCTAATTGTCGACCTAACAAGAATGCATTTTCTCCCTTAATTTTTTTTTTCCTTCCTCTTAATTCATTTTTTATTCATACATAATATTAAATAATTATTAGTCATTATAAAGTTACAAGACTAAATTAATAAAAAAAATAACACCTTAAGCACAGGTTAACTGTATGTAAAATATAATGATTCCTCTTAAAAGTGACAACTCCAAATATATAATGTGTATTTGGTTTTTAAAATTGATATAGACACGTTATAATTAAAATTTTTCTCTATAAATGATAGCATATAACTAAACTTTTTGTGCCTCAGATCTATCAAGTTTTGACCAATCTCTCAAACAAAAGCAACTCCTATATTTGGGTTAGGCTAAATCTCAATTCAATGTTTGGTTAATTATCACAAAAAAACATGACCTAATATATAACTTTTATATTTTCTTAACAAATTAATATTTATTTGTAACTCAATAAATTGACATGCTGATTAATCATTATGAATTCTATAATGTTAAATAAACTACTTTTGAAAATTATATATATATATAATGCAAATTTTTCATTATAAATTAATTTTAATTTTATAAGAATAATTAGACTTAAACTGAAATGCTAAAATTTTAATAAAATACAATATTAAATAGGAAAAAGTTATTATTCAAAATACTTATTAATAATTGAATTTTCTTTAATTACTTAATCTTATTTCACCAATTTTTCATTATAGTTAATTTGTGGTGTGGATGGTGTTCACATGCTCTGATTTTTAAGAGAGTGTGAGAATGAATTTGTGGATACCTATCTAATCCTATATGGTCAAAGTTGAGAGGATATATGAGGATAAGTCACCTTTTTACCATTATGTCCCTCTCACGTGTCATTAATTTTCATATTGTTTTTCTTCTTTTTTTTTTTCTTTTGCTTTTGCTCTCTGAGATTTTTGGCCATATAGTAAAGATTCCTGACTAGAGAACGATCAATCACACCATTCACAACTCTTCATTTTGAACTTCATGTACCATGCACATATTCAATTACCATTAGCATTGAATATGAACTTGTGAAAGTTGGGAAGTTAATGACTTTATCTATGTTGGTGGAGTATGTATGTTGGTCTTATTTGTCCTCAAGCCTTTAGAGGTGAGTGAGTAGTGGAATGAAATGTGGATCACATGAACATACCTCTCAATTCCATGTTCATGTGTGTGTGAGGGTATAACAACCTTATTGATGTTCATGTGTGTGGGGGTTTGGGAGAATCAGTTCCATAACAGATTCTGGTGTGTGTTAAAGGGTGAAAGAATTAGTTACATAACTGATTCTAATGTGTGTTGTGTGAGAGCAAGAATTGGTTATGAAATTTATAAAAAATGTTAAGCCAATGCTCTCAACCAAGAAGGGGGGGTTGAATTGGTTTTCCCCTTTAAAAAATTGTTCTTTAAAAAGCTCTTTAAAATCTTTGAAGTTTTCTTGGAATGCAATCAATCAATAATAAGAATAATGTAAAAGAGAAGGGATAAAGAGATTCACACAGTTGTTTATATTGGTTCGGCCCATTGCCTACATCCAGTCTTCCTTTAATCAATCTTAGATGAAGGATTTCACTATATTGATAAAGTTCTTACAAGCAAGACATACAGAGAGTAATCCTCTCAAATGTACTCTCATTTCTAACTCAATATCAACTATAGCATACATCCAGAAAGATTACCCACTTTTTGTTACCCTTAGAGAAATCCCAACTCTAAGTAAAAGAACTCCACAAAGTCTTTTTTCCTGGCCGCAACAACAGGGACACAATCAATCTTGATTGTAGATGAAAACTAATATGAAGAAATACACCTCAATGTGTAGAAATAACTTTTTTCCATTTAGAACACATCAATACACTTAGTAATCATGTACTGACATGACAAAAAAATTTAATTTATTATACACATAATGTAATCGGTTAAACTTTATTGTTTTGTTTCTGATAAACATATACTAATGAATTTTAACAAATTAATCAAACAATTAATTACTTATAGACATACGAACACAATATCATAATATCATAGAATAAGTTATTTGCTTATATGAATAAAGGAATTTCATTTTAATTTATCATAAATGATGTTACCTATTATTACTATTATATATATTTTTTAAATTATTGAATAGCAGGTTTTCAAATAAATATTTTTAACTCATTTAAACATTATTTTATATTACCTCTAACATTAAGAACAATCTTGTAATATATTTTTATTTATTTATTAAAAGTTGTTTTTATCATATCAATTTAATTTTACAAACTTCACCTTTAAATTGACTTATTTTCACCCATAAATCTTAAAAAAAAAAAAAAGACAAACTTTACCTTAAAAATCAATCACTCCACTCAATTCCATCAAAGAATTATATATACTTGTTATTGTGTTATAAACATCTTGATTTGAGATAGTCTAATCCTGTAATTTGTTAAATCTTTATGCTTTAAATTATGCTTAAAAGGAAAAAACAAAAGGACGTGAGTAAGGAAAAAGAGAAGATGAAAGTGAGACAGGAAAAATGAAACGAAATTATTAAACCGTAAAAGGTTATATATAAAAAAATTCGTCTACTAAAATTTATACATTTAGAAGATTTTTTTGTTAAGTATAAAATTTTTATTTTTGTCGATAGAGGTTTAGGATATGATGTATTCTATAGTTTTGTTTTTCTTTTTGTCTGACAAGTTTGACTTAAGTAAAAAGTTGAATTGAATTGTACTCTCTCACTGTGCTAACAGTAGTCAAGATTGTGAAATGCTAGCTAATGTTTTGAAAAAGAAAATGAAAGAAAAAAAAAATCACAATTTCTTTCATTTTTCTCCAACTTTTATTATTTGGTCAATTGTATAACTAAAAAAAATATTGAAGAAACAATGAAAAATATTTATAAAAATAGATAGAAACATGTGAGAAATATAACATTTGAGTTTCCTAAAGTTTCATCTCTTCCTTTTACCAAACATATATATAACGTAAGTTCTCTTCTCTTCATGCACTCCACCAAACATATTATGTTTATTTAAAATATTTATGTTTTCTTTCACATGACGTTCAGATAATTTAGTTATTTCTAGACGTTAAAATATTTTTATTATCTTGTTCCATTGGCTTAGGTATAATTTTAATCTTTTAATTTAATATAATTGGACTTACTCTGTTAAGAAAAAAAATGTAGACTTTTTCTAATCGTTAAAATATCACTAGAAGAACCAATTTTATTATTTAAAGAAAATAAAGTTGCAGTTCTATTTTGGTCAATATTATAGATTTGATAAAAAATTATAAAAGTAAAGTTTGTATATATAGTTATACATGTTTTATTTTATCATAGATTTATCAATTTGACGTGTCCTTTATTTGACACGAACGCAAAATTAATATTATTAAGATGTACAGACAGACGTCAATATTTTGTGTAAGTAGTTTATCATGTTAAAAAAATAATCTATTATAATATTAAAAATATATAAAAAGAACTTAAAAAATAAAGTATTAGAATTAATAGACGTTTTAAATAACAAGACTGATTACTTTTTTATGTTAAAATAATTCAATAATATAAATAAAATTTCATAAACTTGTTACATTATTTAAAACATTGTCTAGAATTTTTTCTTTGAGTTTCATTTTCTTTCTTTTTAAAATTTATTTGTCTTAAATCATCGGTTGACCATTAGGAAATCTCTAGGAGATCATGGCGATGAATTCTCCCATCTTTACCAATCAGTTTTCCTAGTAGAGCAAGTAAGTTTTTGTTCTTTATTTTTTTATTTCTTAGTTTGAGGCCATGGATAGGAGTTGCATTGCATGTGTCATTTGATTTCCTTTTCTAGCTCTGTGATTAGAAGTCCTAAGGACTTGTTTTGATCATGTTTATGTGGTTTGAAAGATTTTCTAAAGTTCATTGAGCTCGAAACAATGGTAGTGGACTATGTAGATCATGGTAGCATTCCTGTTAAAGTAAGGAAAACTAATGTTTTCTTTTAATTGAATTATGATGTATGAATTGTTATTTGATAGTATGTGAGATTAATGCATGTTGATTGTTATTCTTAAAATGATAGTTCTTAGTATTAAGTGTGTTTGAATGAATGATATTTGTGTAATTTGATGATTTGTTTGAACTTAGTATATTGTCATGAATTTTATGTTGTGAAGTTAGCGATGTCAAGTTGAGTGTAATGTTGAAGAGAAAGGATTATGTGGAGTTATAGGTCAATTTTGGTCTTAAATGTAGATTTTGATAAGTTAATTTTAAAAGTAAGGTTCTAAGGGAAGAAACTATATTATAAGACTTGTTGTAGTGTTAATTGAAACTTGTTAGCACCTTAAGTTAATGGAAATATAATATGGAAATAGGTATGGGTCAATGTGGTGATTTAGGAAGGTTTTAGGCTTAATTTTAGAGGTTTTAGCTAGTGATATTCATATGCGGTAGGCCTGGACAGCACTAGAAGGTTTGGGGTCTGTAGTTGGATCTTTGACTTGCTTAGATCTCTAGGCTGTTAATTTATGGATTTGAAAGAATAGACGTGAGATTAGATAGTTTGGAGTAGTCAAGTTGGTTTGGAATAACTATTTTTAGTTAAAAACGTGTTTTTAGATAATTCATAGTGCCTAAGATATCATATGAATCAATTAGAATGTGTAAAGAGCAACCAAGATCAACTTAGAAGTATTTTTTTTCAAGTACATATACTTGTTTATAGAAAAGAAATATGAATAACTGATATAAGTGTTGAGAGAAACTTTTGAAGTGACAATAGCTGTAAAAGAAGTTATAAACTTAGAAAATGATGTACCAACTATCATTTTATTTATATGACATGATAATCCTTTTTTAAATGATGAATTAGAATCCTCGATTCTTGCCCCATAAATGTTTGTAAAAGAAGTTATATGAATAAGAGAATGACGTATCAATTAACATTAATTACATAAGAAAATGATGTATGAATTAACATTCAATTCCACTTTGGTGCAATCACTTTCTCAAAGAACATAACAATATAAATGTCCAACCCTAAATCCTGAAAAAGACATTTCGACATATATATTTCAGAATGAAAAAGGTGTTATCAAAGATTTAGAGTGTGAAAGGAAAATGCCTCGCCACATAAAACACATTGTTTAGAATATTTTAATATGTTAAGACAATTTTATGACTATCTGATCACTTACATTCTTAAAAATGCAAAACTTGTGTCACGTCCAATCATCAACAACATAGGGCACCTGCTTTGCCAAAGTTACCTACCACATTACTAACACACTGATATTCAGGAGATTGAAGTGGGTGACGTTCTCTCAATACCACGCATAAAACAATGCAGATTTAATGAGGGAACAATAATGCTGATTTATTTAGACATACTCGTTGAACATTTTTATGAGTGACGCGTTAAACAATGCTGATTCAATTACTCTGATTTACTTTAGATAAAGTCTGTGTGAAAAGACTCGTTGAACATTTTTAGATCCTTGTGGATTGTATTTTAGTAAAAGTAACATGGAAATTCATAGGTTTTGTATCAAAAATATAAATACAGATAAAATTGCCGGTTAAGCCAAGAAAAAACTTTATATATATTTTTTGTAGAAGGGTTAGAACATCCCAAATATCTTACTATTAACATAACTTGCTGTAAAAGAAAAAAAAAATATATTCAACACCCAGCCCACATCAACTATCCAACGTCACTTGCCACATTGCTATAATTGACTTTGATTGTTGATAACGGACTTCTACACTTACCTATCCATGGTTGAATTGATCAGGGAGCCATTACATGACTTTAAACAGAAGTTTAGACACTTTAGCTCTCCCTTTTGTGTATTTCCAATTTCTTTTCCTGCAATTCCCAAATTATTTGGACTAAGTAGATCTATCTCTATAAATCCTAGTGTTGTGTTGATGAGAAAATTGGCAATGTTTTTTATCAGTAATGAGCAGCAATGTTTATGTTTGTTACTGCAATCCGCATTCAATTCTGATAGCTTCCCAGAGCTCAGGAGAGATATTGAGCTTTGCCGGTCCCTCTTGACCCAATTTCTTAACATTTAAAGCAGTGCTTGGTTGCTCTCCTTCCCCCCAACCCCTGTACAGTATGACTTTGTGAAGCTCCTGAGAGACCAGAACGGCACCTGTTGCTTGCTGCAAGAATAATAGAGAAAACAAATTCAGGGATTTAGAGAATGATGTTAGCCTAAGACATGAAATGAAAATTCAATGAGGAAGAAATGAGAAAAAGGGAAGGAATTTTTTCGGTATGTGAACCTCTAGCTTGGACACCACCTCCTGAATTGAGGTCCCGTTTGCCCTTCCTTTGACATTAACTACGGCAAGAGGGTATTTCCGGAAGTGAGCATTGATTGCTTTCGCAATACCAGTTACACTATTGCTCTTTCCTGAACGAAGTTTTCAAATTAGTATAATTTCAGGAAAATATAAAAAGGGATAAGGCAAAGCATAAAACAGCAGCTTCAGCCTCTAGATTCACGTGGAAAGAAAGTACTTAATACATCATCTACAGTGAAGACCACTCAAGATTTGATATTAATTGAAAATTCACATCAACTAGAACGAAGATATTATTAAAATTAAAGTACTCCTTCTAGCTTGTCTTCTCAGGCAAGAAGCTCCGCCAATTAGCTCTCTATAGAAGGTTCTGTTTTTGTTTTCTGTTGATTAAATATGTTAGAGCTACATTTATTTCCTATCGCTTCTTTAACATTGTCTTGGCGTAATTTTTTTATGCTCAGTTTGTTCAAGAGGAGAGAAGAAAGTTGGATAGAAATAACATGAATAAATAGAAATACGGAAAAAATAAAGTATAAAAGTGCATGATTGAAGAGAAACAGAAAAGGTATTAAAGAATGAGAAAAAATTAGTGCAAAATAGTTCAATAAGTCTTGTCGTTGTTTAAATTATTTCACTTCTCTTTCTCGTCTGCCAAACAACAACGGATGTTAACTGCATACTCACCATCCTCACAACCAAACAACATAAGGAGAGGGGAAGCCCCACCAATTACAAGGCCAAACGCTACTTAAGGACCAAAACCTAGAATGCTAGTTAGCTATCTTTGCTGAAACAAACTATGGTTTCTGAGATTAATAACCCCCAGGGCAGAAAAAGAAAAGAGAAAGTAGCAAGCCACACTAGATAGAGCTACAAAACAAAAAAAATCTTAGTACGACTGCATAGCATAAACTTAGACTTGGAAACTGTGGAGACAACCTAAAACAAACAAGCAACATCGGCAAAAGGAAAACAAAGCCAAAAACAATACCTACAGAAAGGACAGACCGCTTTTTCATAGTTAGTGCCTGCTTGCGCAGAAGAAGTCTCTCTCTGTTGGAAAGATATACAGATCCAGAAGGTAACTCAATTGAACTCATATCTCTCACCAGAGCTGATAGGTCAGCATCACTCTTCGACGATATGGTTGATGATTCCGTTACCTTGCTAATTGAGACCTCGTGCTCAGTATCAACCACAGAATCACTAACTCCATCCAACTGAACTCCAAGATAATTTTTTACCAAATTAGTATTTAGACAAGAAGCAAGAATTCAGAAAATGTCAAAGGAAGCCTTGACATAAACGGATTATAATCCAGGAAAGGATTGAGGTCAGCAGTTCATTTCTCATCAGTCAAAGTCATGTGCTTACCTCTGTATCTTTAGGAATTGCACCAGGCAAGGATTCTGGCTTATCTTGATGAGCTCCGTCGCCATCAATCAGCTCAACAGGCTGATCCTGTATTGCTTCCTGATTGTCAACAGGAGCTTCTTCAGGCGAATTCCAATTTGCAGAATTTTCTGGTTCACCTTGATGAGCTTCACCATTGTCTATCAGCTCAACTGGCTGCCCCTGCATTGCTCGTGGATCATCAACAGAAGTTTCTATGGTAGAGTTCCAATTTATGAAACTGTCAGCTTCACTTTTAAGAGCTCCACCACCATCAACCAGCTCAACTGAATGCTCCTGTATTGCTTGTCGGTTGTCGACAGAAGGTTCATGAGGAGAATTCCAATTTATGGAATTTCCTGGTTGAGCTTGATGAGCTCCAAAACTATCACTCAGCTCAACTGGCTGCTCCTTTATTTCTTTTTGATTGTCAACCGGACCCTGCTGACTGTTTGCCTCCATATCTTGAGCCTAATAAGGTGAATAACCTATATTCCTTAATTGAAATCAAAATGTATTGCATGAACAAAATAAAGAAAACAAGGGCCACTCACCATTTGAAGTTTCAATCTGTCTATGTTCCTACCTAGCTTCAAAACATGGAGCTTCAATGACTGCAAGATGCGAGGAGAAAGGAATAAGTTAGTGATATTTATTCAAATATAAGATTAGAAGTCAACACCCATTTCAAATGATGGGGCAAATGAGTGACACGGTTGAAGACTCATGCTACATGTAGTGTTCACTTGTTGAGCACCAACAGTACATTTTAGTATTTTCAGATGAGCCCTTCTTTAAAAATTGAAGCATTAAAAAAAGAACAAACATTTGTCTTAAGCTAGAGTTTGGTGCTTGTAATAAAGCATCATGATTACAACATGGAGAAAGCGGTTCAAATAGTAAAAGTTAAAAAATAAGTACTTCTCAAATTTTACATCAAAACATTTTTCAAAAGAAAATTACTCGAAAAAAATTACATATAAAAGATCCGTTTTATTAAAGGTGATGGAAAACCAATCTATAAACTATAATAATCATTTTACATGTGATATACTGGTAAATAAATGTCTCCCACCTTCACTTCCATAAAAAGATGTAGAAAACAGATCAGTTGACACTCCTCTGCAAATATAAATTAATGATGACACCTTTACCTGGCGGCGCTGTGCTTCCTTAGAGCGCTTCAATGCTTCTCTTTTATTTAAAAGCGTTCGAGGCCTCAAACTTGCAGGCCGGCTATAATTCTTTCCACGATACACAATGATTGCATGGCCCTTGCGCAATCTTTCTACTGCAATTAATATTCCGCCACTTTCTGCCGCTAAGGTCTGAGCTATCTGTTGGACATCCTGCAGGCATTTATTACATATTATCTTCACAAGTTCCCGATACTTCCAATGAAGATGCATATTTTCCACTGTTCCATCAAAAACACCCCGTCTACCTGAGAGAGAAGAGAGGATTGATCAGGTAAAGAAGTTGCCTTAAGTCAAGTACTTTAAAAAGGTATGGAAGTCTCAGTCAGTCATTCAGTTCAACTTCAGTACAATAAAAAATATACATAATTATGCATTTCAAATGTCATCTCCAAAAATCACCTAGTAACAGGAAGGGACCCATCTTCAAGCCAATCCTCCGCAACATGTATTTCTCTTCTTCAGTAATACCCTCTCTATTGATTTCTTCTTCTTGGGGGCTCTCTACATTTTCCAGCTCTGCTAGAAGCTTCTCCGCCTTTGTTTTCTCTTCTAGTGCCTGAATGTGAAAGCGACTATACCATATGTAACTCTAGAAAATGACACTTGAAAAGCAGCACATTGGTGCTTGTTAATAAAATCATACCATTGACAATTTTATGCTGGTGCTTTCAATAGTTTTCTCAGCCCCAGTCAATATTCCGGGTTTAGTATCTTTCTGGAAGTTCATACCCTGTTCTTCAGAATCACACTCTATGGTTCCATAATTCAGATTTGGAGCCTCTGTAACTGACAAACTATTTCCAGTTTTCAGTTTATACAGTCCAATACTCCTCCGTTGTTCAATTGCTGATGACACTGCAGCTGGCAAGAAGTCCTTTCCTCTATAGAAAACAATGAATTCTTTATCCCGAGCAAGGAGAGTACCTCCAGTCAAATACTGCAGAGAAACATATCTTTTTATTGAACTGAATTTGAGTTATAATAGTATTATAATATCATTATAGTTTTTTTTTGCTCATGAACAAGATTGTGTTTTATTTAAGTTCTTTAAAAACACTATCTGAAGCTAGTATTTACAAAAAAAAAATGTTTTATTTTCTATGTTGCTACAAAACTTTAACTAGCTGCCTTAGCGGTCGGTCAGATCAGTAATACAATCAATATAAAATTGAGTGGATCTTTGAGTTCTTATGTACGTCTCTTGAGAGAAAAGTTGAAACATAAGATAAAGAAAAAAGCCAATTATATGAGTTTTAAACATGATTCCAGGGCTGCCATTCCTGTTCTCAAGACAAACAAAATTGATAAAAAAATTTATGATTAGATTTATTAAGAAGCCGACATTAAGCCAAACTTGGCTTGTTGTTGGTGTTCTTTGTGTGAAATTGGGTTCAGCTTACTTCTAAAACCTGAATTCATTCTGACAGATTGTACTACATGACATCTCTTGATCTTTTGATTATTCCATTTTGACTCAAATCATCAATCAGAGCACTCTAAACGTAGTATGCTAGATGTTTTCCACCAAAGTATGACTGATAATCTCAATGAAGAAAAATCTATACAAGGAAAAGAGAGGGTGAATAAACAGGTTTTTAAAACAAACTGTCTAATTGTCATTTCAAACTTGTAAGCTGAAGTAACAACAATTATGAATTTTGTTAGAATAAAATCAGCTATTACATATTTCTAGGGAATTAGGCTCCACATAATATGAGAAATTAGGATGATTGATTCCTAATTATTAGGTGTATTTATTATAATTGATTATGTATTATTGTATAAATACATGTTGTGTGGTCTACATTAGACACACAATTCATTCATAACATATACAATTCTATATGGTATCAGAACAGGGTCTCTGAGTTTCTTCCACCACTGTCTTTGTCACCCGCTACCGGCCGTAAAAATTGTCTTTCAACACTTGTGTCTGATTACCTTAGTTCTGCTGTCCTAATTTCAATTCTCTACAGTGCCTCTTTCACTATTGTCCACTATCCGCTACCTCTATCCACCATCGACCATTATGTGCCCCTTTTCTTTGTCACCGAGCATCCTTTTCCTCTGGTGACCACAACGATCGAGATCGGCTTCCTTCAATGACCACCGCGCTTCATTCATCGCTTCAAGCCGGTTGACCGTGCTCCAATCCGACAGATCGTGCTCCAACCCGGATACCTCACACCTAGGTGGTACCATTGGGTACATTTATAACAAGCTTGGTACATATAACATATATGCTCCAACTTGAGGGAGAGTGTTAGAATAAAATCAGTTGTTACATATTTCTAGGGAATTAAGCTCCACATAATCTGAGAAATTAGGATGATTGATTCCTAATTATTAGGTACAAGGTTATCAAACTTGAAAGTTTACGTAAACTCGTGGAAATCGAGTCAATTCGTAAACTCGTAAGAATTTACTTCAGATGAAAGAAAATTATATAAGTAATATTTTAATTCAAATAAGTATACAAAATTATATAACTTTAAATAAATAAAATTTATAGATATATTGTTCATAAAAATAAATGTTGTAAAACATAAATATGGTCATTTTTCTTAATTTTTCCCCCTTTCAAGCTCGCAGAATCGCTCCGAACTCGCGATTCTACACGATCCTACTGATTTCACAATCGATTCTACTGAGTTTACGCAGAAAACGAGTTTACTTCCGAGTTAACTCGAAAGCCATGTCTGGGAACGTACGAGTTTACGCGTTAACTCGAGAATTTGATAACCATGATTAGGTGTATTTATTATAATTGATTATGTATTATGCCTATAAATATATGTGGTCTACATTAGACACACAATCCATTCAGAACATATACAATTCTATAAATTTCTTTTCAGGCACTACGAAATTTTACCTACAGGATGATTGGAAACATGCGGTACAATTTGATGTGATGCAAAAATATCTGGCATCCACTTTTGTCCTAAATTTTCAAGTATGAGAAATAGAATGAAAATAAAAATGACAGCAAATATGCAAATTTAAATACCATCCAGAGTGAAATATACATGCTAATCATTACCTCAAATAATTTACAATATGGTATCAATGAAATATAGTGGTTGATAGCAATACATAAAACAGGTTATACACTTTAGCATGATATTTAAATCATAAGAGCCAAATGTCAAATTTTAAAAATATCAGAAAAAAACAACTGACCTTTATCTCTTCAGCCATTACCTCACCATCAGTATTCTCCACACCTCTCTTTATAGCAATTTTGACAATCTCACATCTTTCCCAAATCTTAATAATTGCAACAGCCAATCCTTGGAGTTTTCTGTTTCTACCTGTGAAACAAAAGAACAAGAAAACAATTACATCTAATTTTGCTCATATAAGAAAATGTAAGGGAAACTCACCTAATGCAAAATGGCACGGTAAATGTTTGCCAAGCCTCCTCATTTTGGTCATTTCATCATCTGTCAGTTTTGGCTTCACACCATATGGAAGAAGGCGAAAAGGCTTCCTATATCCAGGAATAACAGCTGGTAGAAGATCAGCATCAACAGGCAGAGGATCATAACCCCACCAATCAAAAAAGCGTGGCCCAATCCCTGCTAACAAGTAGTCTGCATCTTTAGCAAGCTCGGCCTCACCTGGCAGTTGAAATCTTACTTTTTTGGGAGTCCCAACACCTTGTATCAAAGCTGGTTTAGCCGTTTGGGCATTTAAGCTTTGCCCAATGTGTGTCACTGAATTATTTTCAGACAAGTGGCTCTCTCTTTTATCCCAACTTTTATCATTCTCATCCATATGTTGCAAAGCATCATCACTGAGGTCATCTCTCAAAACTTTATCAGATAGGAAGTAAGGGTACTTATAATCAGGCCCTCTGTATAATATTATCTTACTTCCAGATCTCCAAACAACAAGGCCTCCAGTTTTTCTCTGGCAGCGACAATCAGCACATAATTACACAAGGGGCACTGAAATCACATTGAAGTAAATAAAAGGATAAAATGTAGATAGCCCCGCCAGCCATAGGTTTATTGAAGAAAACCTCACATGGTTGCAAACCATGGTAAGGTTAGGTTTATTTTCTATTTCAATTTTAATTTCATAAGTTTTCACTAACAATTATAAATGACATATTTTCACTTTATCTCTTCATTTCAAGAATTTGCAAAGAAAACAGGATCAGGGAAAAAAACCAAATTATGTTTTTGCTATTTTAAGAGTTCACTGAAAACACATCATGACAACATGAAAATACAATGGCATTCTCATAACAGTCATAGATTAAATCATATCAATTGATAATGGAAAATTAAACAAATCCAGTCGTAGGAATGAAACTCTGAACTTAGCAAACCATGCAAAGTAATGTAAATATAATTTATTGCAAAAGGGCAGAAAACTCGCTTAGTAGAATTTAAGGGTGAGCTTTGAACCACACAGTATTTCCTGCATTTCCTGATGGTTGAACGGAAATTCTTAGTATTGCACAGGTACATGAATTGGGTGCAATACAACCACATCTTAAACTTTGAAGTTCTCATGGATTTCTTTTGATGCTTTTGTTGATCACTTAGTTAAATTCCCTACTTATTCATCCTGATACAATACGACTATATAACCAATTTTGAAGTATTCGTGTATTAATTGTTAACTTTATACCAGAAAAAGAAAGAAGAGAAATTATACACAGATTCGATTGTACATAGCAAGAATTGGATTTCCAACCCCCTTTGGAACTAGCTATTGACCTATCATTATTAGAAAATAATTACCCTGTCAAACTCAACCAACAGAAATCACCAACAAAAATTCATATGACTTTGAAAGCCAATAATCTTATCATACCAGACAAGTCATGCATGGATTTTTTTTCCCAACTAGCACACCCGCCAATAAAAATTTCTCTAGAGCACACTGATTTTTTTATTTACAGGAATAGCAAGGATTACTTTTTCAAATGTCGGAACTCGTGTGCTTGCTGATAAATTTTATTAGCATCCGTGATTGTTGTGAAAAAAAATCTCATGCATTATTGAATGACAATCTAAGAAGAGCATTCTAATAAAAGGTTTTTTTTTTTCAGATAAACTTGTTTAGAAACGCTTAATAAGAGATTGAATTAACAAATTAAAGTGAATTAAGTGTCTAAAAATAAACTTGAGCATTTAACTTTATGAATCCCGCCTAGTTTTTCCCGTACTGAAGCCAAGGTGCATAAGTGTATGTTTGGTTTCTGGAATCTTGTGTTACACGTACAATTAGATAAAAACACATTAAAATGCTAAACACGTAGTAGAAGCAAGATTGAAATTTACCAAAACCAAGAAAACAATCCAGCTACTATTTTGTTCTCCTGCAAGTGTTTCTGGAAAAACTTACCCAAATATAGCCAAAATTCTAGCTACTACGATTCTTAATTCTGAGTGACATGTCCAGGGCTTTCAACTCCAAACTTGTGTTATTTCCAGAGCACAAACAATAGGAAAAAAATGCTAGCAGAATACTCCCTAACGCACTGTTCTGAACATACTATAGGGTTACATTTTGAAATGCTAGCAATTTAGAAGAAATAGCAGAAACAATGGGGTTTTTGTTTTGCTTTGTTTACATACCTCCAACAAGTCATGAGTCCTTTTCATGTTAAACCTAGAGAGATCATCGCACGCGATTCTCACGACCTCTGAATTCCTCCACCGTTCATGAATCCCGTTCACGATCCCTTCCGTGATCCCCGCCTTCCCCACCCGCAGCTTCTGCTTCATCCTCAACCCCGCCGTCGTCAGCCGCTTTATCTCCGCATTCGACAGGCTCAGCTCCGCAAGCGTCGGCACCCGCTCCTCCTGCTTCGCCCAGCTCGGGTCGATCGTGTGCCCCACGCGCCGCTTCGGCAGGTGCTGCGGAAGCGGTACGAAGATCTCGCCGGCGCCAGAGTCTGGAGTGGGAAGAGAAGAGGAGGACTGGTCGTCTATGCCAAGGCTGCGGAGCTTGTCGGCTATTCGCTGAATGGCAGAGTCGGGGAGGGTTTCGGCTTCGGTGTCGGAGCAATGAATGAGAAATTTGAGTTTGGGTTTGGGGAAATGCAGAGGGAAAATGTGCAGTGATGAAGAAGAAGAAGAAGAAGAAGAATGAAAGGAGCGGAAGTTGAAGTGAGTTGCAGGAAGCAACATTTGAGAGAAGCAGTTAGTTACTCCATGCATACAGACATGGATAACGATACTCTCTATATGGTGTTTCGATAAATATCAACTTTCCACCCTGAAAAACAAGATATATATATGAATTTCTATTTTATAAATCATTATTCGTAAATTTGAAGGTTATGGAGTTATAGAAATATTTAATAATAGAGTTTTGTTATCGATGGTGCCAAAGTGGGTCGAGTCACACAATGCTCATCAATATTCTGTTAAAAGATTAAGTTCGATCGATCTACTTTTCGGTGAATTAAAAATTTTCTAATCCAACTCAATTTATTACGAATTAACAAGTTACTTTATTAGTTTACTTGCGAATAATTTGTTTTCATAATTTATTTCATATTTAATATAATATAATATAAATAGATTAAGATAATTATTTTTGTTCATTCAACTTTTTTAAATATTATTATAAGGATAACATTTAAAAATTAAAATATTAACATATTTAACTTGATAAATAAATAAATTAAATATCTAAGTTAATTATTTAAATATTATTGAAGAATATTCTAATATTTAAAAAATTAAATTGTAAGACTCTATAATTAAAAATATTAAATAATTATAATAAACAAATCTTATAAAAACTAATAAAATATGGTTAGTGGTGATTTATGGATCAATTCACCTTTAACTCACATTAAACTTATTTAACCGTGAATTAAGTAAATCAAGTTCAGTTTAATCTACATTTTAAAAATTAAAAATTTTCTAACCAAATCTAACTTATACCCATGATCAACTAAATTGGATTAAAGATTAGAACTCATTTTCACAACTCTATTTATCATCAATAAACACTTTATATATATATATATATATATATATATATATATATATATATATATATATATATATATATATATATATATATATATATATATATATATATATATTATTCTTCACATATTTTTACTAGTTTCTATTTTCATCTATACTCTTTGTCTAATCTCTATTAAAAGGTTATCAAGCAAGTTAAAATTGCTTCGAAATGAGTTTATGATTTGCCACCCTTATTCAATGGCAATTCCATTTTCCTTTATCATCTTTTCTTAAGAAATAAAAAGTACTAAATATCTACCTCATTTGGGAGGGGATTTGTTTAGTTTTTTTTTTTTCAATTTTAGAAGGAATTAAAATAGAAGGATCGAAAGAAAGAAAAACAAAAAATATATTGAAAAAATAGAAAAGGAAAGAGAGAAAGTAATGAAATTGATAAATAGGTTATATTTTTATAATAATCCTTTCTCTACTCATCCAACCAAGTATCTTAAAAATCCTCTCATTGTTTTCTCTTTTACTTATTTTCACCCTCCTCCTTTTTAATTTCATTATTTGATTTTTATTTATTTTATTTTTAATACGGAATTTTAACATAATTTGTAATATTTCTTTTAGTTTAAAAAAAGGATCACATTAGTTAAAGCAATACGTTTCAAAAAATTCCACTTTTAATTCTTATGTTTAACAAAAACTAGTGTTCTTTCAATGCCTTACTAGGTAGTGTTACGAACACCAAACTCAACAATAAATGGTCTTTTTTAATATAATTCTATACATCAACTAAGTTTTAATCAGAAATAATAAATAATAGTATAAAATAAATCAAATTGAATAAAATACTTTTTATGCTTCGAAAACTGTTTTCATTGCTGTCACCTAATATTTCTTTTACCTAACTTAAATAAATAAATAAAAAAACGATTTTTCTTTCATTTCCACTCATTCATATTCTATGTAACTTTTAAATGAGCATTCATCCCTTTATGTTTTTTTGTTAGATTAATATTTTTAATAAACTTCATTTGTTTTTCTTCTTTTATTACCCAAATATGATTAAAGTATATTGAGTATTAAGACTTTGTACCTGGGACGGAGATGTGATGAGACATGTGAGTTGAGTCCCAGAGAAAAAAAACGTTTGACAAACAAAACACTATGCACTTTGAGGAGTGAAGGAAGGCTTCAAAATTTGTGGAGGCTTCTTCCCTATAGTTCTTTTTCGGTTCCTGCTGGGTGTTTTTCCCACTAAAAGTTTCAATACCCTTCAATCACCCCCCAAATTTTCCCTCTGACTTCACATGACTAAATTATGGTGTTACGAACTGGGGGTAGAGTTTCTCCTAAAATTAAAATTTGATCTAGAGCTTGTCCTATCAATACTTCTTTTCCCTATCCTAGTACTAATTCTTCTTCTCCCTATCATACTTATTCTTCTTTTGGTGTTCCTGCTCCTGTGTGTATAGGCTCTATCTTTACTCATTTTATTAACATTTGTTGCATGGATTGGTTCATCTGCTGGCCAACCCCTATAAAGTATGATGTTACTAGGCTCCCGAGAGACTAGAAGGGAACCTGTTTCTTGCTGCAACAATAACAGGGAAAAGAAAATGTTAGCATGTAGGGAGTGTTTATTTCTAGAGGCAAAAAAGAACAATTCAACGAGAAGAGATGAGGAAAACGAAGGAATTCTAAGCATGCGTACCTCTAGCTTGAACACCAGCTCCTGAACCGTAGTCCCCTTTGGCCTTCCTTTGACATTAACTATAGCAAGAGGGTGCTGTTCGAAATGAACTTTAATTGCTTGCACAACAGCAGACACAATATTGCTCTTTCCTGAGATTGTGTGGTCATAGAAAAGAGAGAAGGAGAGATGATTCCTCCCAATTAGCATAATTGCAGAAAAATACAAAAGAAATACACAAGAAGCATTAGGTAGCAGTTCCAGAGCCTAGTGGAGAAAAAGTAATTTATACATCATCCAGAATGAAAGTTTTTCAAGATGTTGACATCAATTGAAGTTAGAAAGGAAACGCGAATAGTTTTTGTCAATTGTTTATTGTAACAATTTAACAAAGACCAAAATCTAGAGAGCTAGACGGTCACTGCTAAACTAGTTTATGTCACTAAAGCGGATCATCGCCCCCACCTCGCCTGGCAATCTAAAATAATCATTATTGGCAAAATGAAAGTATAGCTGAAAACAATACCTATGACAACAACAGGTTGCTTCATCTTTAAGGCCTGCTTCCGTAGAAGAAGCCTCTCTTTGGTTGAAAGATGCAGAGACCTAGAAGGAAAACTCATATTTATCACTGGAGCTGATGGTTCAGGATCATTTTTTGATGATGATGGCTCCATTGTCTTGCTATTGGAGATGCAATGTTCATTATCAGAATCACTCATTTCATCCAACTGAAACCCTCGATAAATTTACCAAATCAATAATTAAAAAAAAAAAAAAAAAGCTAGAAACAAGTCAAATGAATACTTTGGCAAAACAATATGATCCGGGAGATAATTGCTGTCAACAGTTCAATTTTAATCTATAAAGCTATGTGCTTACTTGTGTTTCCTTGTGAATCAAACTAGGCCAGGATTCTGGTTCATCTTGTCGAGCTCCACTACCATCAATCAGCTCAACTGGTTTATTCTGTATTGCTTGTAGATTGCCAATGGAAGCTTTTATTGAAGAATTCCAACTAGTGGAATTTTCTGGTTCACCTTGATGAGCTCCACTACAATCAATCAGCTCATCTGGCTGATCCTGTATTCCTTGTAGATTGTCAACAGAAGCTTCTTTAGGAGAATTCCAATTTATGGAATTGGAATTTTTTGATTCATCTTGACGAGCTCCCAGTCCATTAGTAAGCTGAACAGGGTGCTCCTGTATTGCTGGTAGATTTTCAAGAGAAACTTCTTTAGGAGAATTCCAATTTATGGAATGTTTTGGTACACCATGATGAGCTCCACATCCATCAATAAGCTCAATTGGCTGCTCCTGTAATGCTTGTTGATTGTCAACGGAAGCTTCTGTAGGAAAATTCCAATTTATAGAATTTTCTTGTTTGCCTTGATGCGCTTCACCACTATCAATAAGCTCAACTGGCCGCTCCTGTATTGCTGGTTGATTGTCAACAGATGCTTCTTCAGGAGAATTCCAATTTATGGAATTTGAAAAAGCTTCTTGTTTGTCTGTAGCCTTGAATCGTGCCATAAACTATTTCAGATACTATTTACAGACCCAATATCAGCAACAACAATGCAATAATGATTCTTACTAAACTTCTACTAGTCAAACACTCCCATGCCGTTAGCATTTTTCATTTCGACCATCATCATTACAACATACGGAACTCTGTGAAATCAGGTGTTTAAATCAAGGCTAAAATAATTCACACAAGGATTAATTTAGCACAACTCAGTACCATATAACATTTTTTTCATTTCATTAAACCGTAAAGTATAATCAGTTACTATTATTTTACATTAATCCCTTCACATGCAATGAGTGTCTTCTAGTTTTAGTAATTTGACTATAAAACAATGAATTTACACATGAATTTCATGTTTGGGTGTTGTTGAGAATTTTGCATGCTGCTGTGTTCTTTCATAAGAAAGGATAAAATTACACCATTACAATCTTGCAGAAAAAACAACTAAAAAAAATGGAAATACCGTTGACACACTCAATGTTCACAAATAACATGCAGATATCCACATAACATAATAAATAGAAACAAATATTAAATACTTTAACTGTGTTCTTATTGAGACTGAGTGAAATAGAGAGAAAAGAAATGAGAAAAAGAAAACTGAAGGATAGAAGTAAAAGAGAAATATAGGAGAAATATTTGTTATTTGGATGAATAAAAGTAAGGGAATTGAATGTGGAGAAATTTGAATGAGTAGAGATATAAATTGTACAAAAAACCTTTCAAAAAATATTAAAAAAATATACTAATCTCTCCTGAAGTCTTGATAAACCATACTCAGGTTCCCTCTAATTTCTAAATAGACATTAACCTCCTTTTTCAATAAGTAACAGAAGCACAATTTATTTTATTTAATAGCTAACGTGTTAAATTAAACCAAAATAAAAATATGAAAATTAAAAATCAAAGTTTTAAAATATAAAATTTGAAGAATTTTTATTAGAAAAAGCATTAAAGGATTTAACTATTATAAATGCACAATATAAAAAATAAAACTTTCATCCAATAATATCTTGTCATAAAAATATAAAAAGTCAGTTTTATTAGATCAATGTTAAATATAAAAAAATTAAATAGCGATAAATATAAGGATAAGCTTATTATTTTACTAAATACGCTTAAGTTAACTAACATGTTAATTTAAACAAATAAAATTATGAAGATTAAAATTAAAGTTTTAAGAAAATTTGAAGAATTTTTATAAGTGAAAAAAATGAAGGATTTAATTATTATACATTCACAATAGAAAAAATAAAACTTTCGTCGAATAATATGTTGTCATAAAAAAAAGCTATATTTATGAGAACATTATTAAATATAAAAAATAGTTATAAATAAATAAAAAAAAGCAATATTTATGAGAACATTATTAAATATAAAAAAATAGTAATAAATATAAAGATAAATTTATTAACTTAATTATTTACATATTTCAGTACAACTGTAAATTTAAATAAAATAAGGGGTGAATGTTAATTTATTAAAATTATAAGACCGGTCTATTTAGAAATTAGAGTGGGTACGAGTGTCATTTAAGATGACTCTTTAAAAAAGGTGGGTGTAATTTCCCCAAAATAAGTTTAACTTAACGTTTAATCTTTCTATTGTATTAATACTGTTCTTAAATAAAATTATTTACTATTTACGAATTTTATGTTAAAAAACTATTTAATCTTAAAAAGTAAAAAAAACAAGGAAAGGCAATAAATATTTCCCTCTTACTTCATGACGATTTGAGGAGACGCGTTCGTATACATGGAACCCTCAAAAAAGCTTCATTTATATTTTTCCTAAAATATACAGTGGATATTTGGTATTTCCATCTTATCTCTTCAACATATCCTTCTTATTTCCACCAAGACATAAAAGAAACGGCTCTTAAGTTAGAGGTCAGCTGTCAACCCTAAATACTTATAATTATAATGGACCATATCCTAAAGAAAAAGACCCGTAAGTTTGATGTTAACCTAAACATTTATAAAAGATCATACAGTCTACCCTGATGTAACAAAAATGCTAATAATATTGTATTTGTACTATGGAAAGGAGATTAGATGAGATAGTTTACCATGTCAAATCTCCACGCTTCAACTATCTGCTTACTGTTAGCCTCGTTATCTTCAACCTAATCAGGTGAATAATCCATATTACATAACACAAATCAAGGGGAGAAATATTTCATTAACACAATGCTATAGATGTGGACCACTTACCATCTGAAGTTTCAGTTCATTTATTTTCTTTTCTAGCATCAAAATACGACGCTTGTACGACTGCAGGAAATGAGTGAAAAGGAATAAGGTGATGGTGTTTATATCATATAAGATTAGCCGTCAATTCCTTCATTGAAAAAGAAAAACCCACCCACACACACATATATATATGGGGAGGAAGGAAATCCATGCCACAATGTAGTGGTCACCTTAAAGACCACTAGTAACAGAATTAACTCCAAATATCAACCAAATAAGCATCAACCATATAAGGTGCTTTTTCAAGATAAGAAAGAAGGTACTTATTATATATATTTATATATATCTCAGTTGGTTCGTCTGAGCTAAAAAGGGCATGAAGCACTGAAAACAAAACAAAGTTTTTTTCTATTTTAAGAGATTTTGTTCTTGTAAAGAAAGATAACTTTTACAACATTAAAGATGCTGCTAAATTCAAACATTAAAAAAAGTGCTTCCCAAATTTCATATCCAACATAAAATAGCCATTTTTTTTCTTTTTTGTGAAGGTATTTAGGAAAAAATTGATAGAAAAGGTCATTTTTGTGAAAGCTGGTGCTAGACAACCTACAGTCATCATTTTACATGTGTAATAGGCAAATAAATCTCAGCCCCATCCTACCCTTATTTTTCACAAATGAAATTTTGAAAACAAAAAATCACAAAAGACAATTTTCTGAAAGCTCGTCAAAAACCAACCTATAGTTATAATTTTACATGTGGTGTAACTAACAAGCAATAAATACCCGCGTCCTACAAGGAAGGTTGAAACAAATTAACTGAAACTTCTACTCCAATACAAGTTAAAGATGAAAATTTTACCTCACGGCGTTGTGCCTCTATAGAACGCTTCAAAGCTTGTCTTTTATTTAAAAGCTTTTGAAGCCTCAGACAAGGAGGGGCACTATAATTCTTTCCACGATACACAATGATCGCAAAGCCCTTTCTAACTCTCTCTACAGCCACTAATATTCCACCACTTTCTGCCTCTAAGGTCAGAGATATCTGATGAACATCTTCCAGGCTTCCGTTACATATTATCTTCACAAGCTCCCGATACTTCCAATGAAGATGCATATTTTCTACTGTTCCATCAAAAACTCCTCGTCTACCTGAGAATAATCACAAAATGTTGTTATCATGTATTTTAAATAGCTTTAAAGATGTCATGCATTTTTGCCAAATTTAGAACAATCAACTATCTATGGTTGTGAACGTCAAAAATCATCTTCACAAATCACCTAGTAACAGGAAGGGTTTCATCATCAAACCAATCCTCCGCAGCATGTATTTCTCTTCTTTAGTAATACCCTCTTTATCAAGTTCTTGTTCTCGGGGACTCTCTGCATTTATCAGATCAGCTAGAAGTTTTTCCGCCTTTGCTTTCTTTTCTATTGCCTGTATGTCAAACCTATAACATATGTAACTCGAAAAGAAAACATAAAAACTAGCAAATTTGATTTTTTTAATGAAATCGTACCATTGACAATTTGATGCTAATTCTTTTAATAGCTAACTCGGCCTTAGTCAACATTCGTCGTTTACTATCATTCTGGAAGTTCCTAACCTTTCCTTCAGAATCACACTCTATTGTTCCTCCTTTCTGTTCTGGAGTGGCTTTAGCGGATGAACTGTTTCTAGCCTTCAGTTCGTGCATTTTATTTTTCGTGTGCTTTTTAATGACTGAAGACATTGTAGTTGACAAGTAGTCCTTTCCTCGATACAGAACAAAAAATTCTTTATCCCGAGAAAGGAGAATTCCTCCTGTCAGACGCTGCAAAGAAGCAGATATTTATATCATATATATCATTTTGTTTTTTATACAAGATTCAATTGTAATTAAATTTTTCAAATCAACCATCACAAATATTACAAATTACGATTACATAAAATTTATGTGTTTACTATAACTACAAAACCTATGTTTAACAGGTTCCTCTGACAGTTTGCAGAGCAATGATGTAATATTAAATTAAAAATTGATAGTGGATCTATGTCTTTTTATTCATCTCAGGAAAAAGAGAAAAGAGATAAGTAAAAAGCCAACCCTATCAGTTCCAAATCTTCAGGTCTACTATTCCTGTCCTCAAGAGTCATGCCAGAGATCAAAACATTAAGAATTTATTCACAAGATACATTTTACTTATTTTAATTACACCAAATAAAAGAACATCACAAGGTGATTACAATCTTTAGTAATCACAAGTACTAAAAGAAGTATTTAACAATTTATGACTAGTTGGAGCCTTAGTTGGAGCCTCTTTGAGAGTTGTCTTAATTACAATCTCCAGCTGTGGTTTAATCCCACATAGACTCTCAGTATATGGCTAACACGGTTTAGTCCCACATTGACTAGTGATATATAGAAATAAGAATAAAAATCTCACACTACAAACTAATTTTGTAGAGTTAAGTTAAGCTCAAACTTAAATTCTAAGATGATACCAGAGTGTTGGCCAACTGCATTTGCCAGACTCGAGGCAATGTCTTCAGCATGAGGGAGTGTTGAAAACCAGCTTTAATTGCAGTTACCACTATCTATCCCAGCTTAGTTGTGACCTCTTTAAAGTTTGCCTTAATTGTGCCTCAAAGGAGGAGGTTTATTACCATATTGACTAGTATACGACTAAAATGTAGTATATAAATGGAATGCAAAATATTAACTTAAAAGATTGTTTTGTAAATTAAGTCTAAAACCTAAGTTCTAAGAAATTATTCATATTATAAGCGCTAAATTTCATAAAATCTGAAAATTAACAGTGAAAACAATAACTGACCTTTAACTCTGTAGCCATTATCTTACTGCTGGTATTCTGCACACCTCTTTTTACAGCAATCTTGGCTATCTCACATCTTTCCCAAAGCTTAATAATGGCAGCAGCCAATCCTTGAAGGTTTCTGTTTCTCCCTGTGAAAAAAAAGAAGAAAAGCAATTAAACCTAATTTTGGTCAGGTAAGAAAAAGTAGCACAAACTTACCTAATGCGAAATGACAAGGTAGAGGTCTGCCAAGTCTTTTCAAAGTGGTCATTTCATCAGCTGTTAGTTTAGAATTCACACCATATGGAAGAAGACGAAAAGGCTTTCTATAACCAGGGTCAACGGCAGGCAGAAGATCAGCATCAACAGGCAGAGGATCACTTCCCCACCAATCAATAAATCTTGGCCCAAGCCCCATTAGCAAGCTGTCTGTATCTTCAGCTAGCTCTGCCTCATCGGGCAGTTTAAATCGTACTTTATTGGGAGTACCAACACCTAGTATCAGTGCAGGTTTTGCTGTTTTGGCATATGAATTTTCCACAGCACTTGCTGCTGAATTTGATTCAGATAAGTGACTCTCACTTTTACAAAAATATTTATCATCGCTGTTGACAAGTTCCGTAGCATCATCACTAGTGTTGTCTTGTCTTGAAAGTTTATCTGATAGGAAGTTAGGATACTTATAATCAGTCCCTCTGTACAGTATTACCTTAGTTCCAGATCTCCAAACAACGAGGCCACCAGTTTTTCTCTGACAATGAAAGAAAAAGAAAGGATACAATCAAATCATTTATACACGGGGCACCATAATATGATATCGTACTGGAGAAAGAAAAGGCTAAAGTTCAGATAGCTCTCCAACAATAGGTTATTGATGGGGGAGGTACAGAGCTACCGTGACTGAAAACTTGAGCACCGTTTGGTTATTTTCACTTTATATGCTTTAACTTATAACTATAAATATAACACTTTATTTTCACTTTGCCACCTGACTCAAAAAATTTGCCCGGGTAACAATAAAAGCAACAAATCATTTTATTTTATTTTCTTTAACAATATCTTGTAAACTAGAGACAACCTGAATATAAAGTAACACTGTTGTAATTTTATAGGAAAAAAAATGCAAACTTAACAACTAGAACCCGGAACTTAATCAAACCCTGCAAATTGGTGTCAATTATTCACTGATGCACAGGCAGAATACTTACTTAATAGTTTAACAACTTCAATAGTTACATTGCTGGGTTTAGAACCAAATGGGATTTTTCTATATCCACTCATGAACAGTATCGTTTAACAGCTCCAAGAACTGCATTGTTGAGTTCTGAACCACATGGGATTTTCCTACATTACTTACATAGCTGAAGAGGTTTCCTTACATTTTAACTGAGTACAAAGGATAAAAAAAATGTCGTTTACAAAGCCAAATCTCATTTTCACTGCACTAAAATTCTATTTTAGTAAATTTCTCAAGAAGCAGTCCCTATAGGATAAGAAAATAAAGTCTTAGTTTAAATAAACTTCACTATAAAAACTTGCAGAACAAGAAAATAAGGTAAAACAAGTTACGCTTTTTTAATACCAACTTATGTACCTTAGCCTTTTACAAAATTAAATTAAAAAAGCTTCACTGAAGTGCACAAGTTGATATTGGTTTGTATGAGAAACCTTATTCATTTTACCCTTTTAGTTTCTTTTGCCAGGGTTTTGTAGATAGGTTTATCCACCCAGTATCTTAAGAAGGCAAAACAAATTGAATTTTCATACATTAAATGAATTTATACATCACAACTTTCAAAAAAAGGTCAAATGAGAGACTGTTTCACAAGTTAAGTATGTAAGTTGATTTTAAATAAATCTTATTTTCTTCCACACAAGTTAAAATTGATTCATGCACCTCCAAAAAGTTATGAGATAGTTTTTACGAAAATTATAAGGTTAACTGCATAAATTGATTTGACCTTACAAAAAAAAAGCTTAATTCCTCCTTCTTCTTAGTTTCTGCTTCATAGTGTTGATAAAGAAATTTATTGAAAAGCTTAATCCAATTTCATGAATGAGTATCCATGGAAGCCAAAGAAAAAAGTGTAAACAAACAAAACTTCTATACAAAAAGTGGCAGTGGTGTTTGTTAACTTACCTCCAACACATCATGAGTCCTTCTCATGTCAAATCTAGAAAGCTCCTCACAAAAGACCCTCACCACCTCGGTGTGCTTCCACAGCTCGTGAATCACGTTCACAATCCGCTCCGTGACGCCAGCCTTCGCAAGCCGCACCTTCCGCCTCGCTGCAAACCCTAGCGTCGTCAGCCGCCGAATCTCGGAGTCCGGGAGGCTCAGCTCCGCCAGCGTCGGCACCGGCTCCTTCCGCCTCACCAACTCCTCTTCTCTCCGCTTTCTCCGCCTCTCCACCTCCCTCGCGCTCAACACCGCGATGCCGCTCCCAGGGACCGGCACTGGGTTCAGCGGCGTGCTCCAACTGGGCTCGAACATTTCCTCCCCGAGCTGCTTCGGAAGTTCGTGAGGGAACAGCACGCGAATTTCGCCGCCGGAAGAGGTGGAGGGAGGCGATTCGGTGATGCCGAGGCTGCGGAGCTTTTCCGCCATTTGTTCAATGGCGGGGGAGCGACGGGACCCGGTTTCATAGTTGGTAGCGGAAGAACGAATGAAGAATTTGGTTTTGGTTTTGGGGAATTGGAGAGGGAAAAAGTGCAAAGAAGAAGAAGAAGAAGAAGAAAGAGGAAAAGTGTGGAAGAAGTGGGAGTGAGTTGCAGGAAGCAACATCAGAGTAGTAGTTAGTTACTTCATGGAAATGTTTTTGCACCCACGATTCTTGTTTGAAATAAAAATATTATTTTCTTGAAATATATTTAGTGCAATTTTTGAAGGGTAAAATATATGTTTAAAAAGTAAAATTAAAAGAAGATTCTTGCTTAGGTTTTAGTTGAGTAAGCTTTTAAGTTTCACTCACATAATTACAATTTTAGTATTTTAACGTGATTTTTGAGTGACTACTCGAATTAATGTGTTTTTAAAGGCTATTTTGGACCTCAAACAACTCTATAAATTATTTATGGACTTAAGCATCCTTTAGGTTACTTTGGCAGGACTTAACTTGGTGCATGAACTTGATAATTTATCAGTCCTTCTGCAAGAAAGTTTGAGTTTTAGTTTCAAGATTCTTTGTATCTTTTTAATTTTCTCTGATACTTGAGTTGATTCTTCCCTTCTATATAAATAGGAGTATTTAAGCATTGTAAATTCAACTTGGAAATGATATAGAGATATATTCTCCTAATTTTGAAACTTTTCTTTTGTTTCAAGTTTACTAGAATAAACACGTTCTAATTTATCATTTCAAGCTTTTTTACATTCAGACACATAATTTCCATGGAGTAAATTTAACTTTCATGAAGTGGGCTTCCATCATTTGACACCAAAGCTTCATTTGGGTTATGTTTCATCCTTTGAGTCATGTTCCATCATTGGTGTCAATTATACAGTTTAATGAAGAGTGTCTTGGTCCTCTTTCATCATTTGGTATTCGAGCAAGTCACTTTTTTATCACTTAGTATTAATAGCAAAGGTTGCATCCTTTAGGTTATGTTCCATCACTGTGTCAATTTTGCATATTAGTGAAGAGTGTCTTTTCCATTATTTGTTATTTGATCAAACCACACTTTCATATAATGCCTCAGTACCTTTTTACTATACTAAAGGGTTCAAATGAATCATTTTAATCCTAACCTTTTTTTTTTCAAGTGAACATACTTCATTCGTGGGGTTTGATAGGATTTAAACCTTTCTGGATTCACATAAAATTTATAGCAATAGATATGAACTTCTTGATGATCATATTTTCATAAGTAATTTTTTTTCAATAAACATGCTTAAAATTGAGTAGAGAAGGATGCAAACCTAGTTATAGGAAAGAGTTATGTGTCTTTCCCAAATCAAATTTGGCAACATCAATATTTATGCATATGTCTACCACATTTTAGAAGATATTTTCTATAATTACACAACATTTCTTTGGTATATATCTACCTAATTTGAAAATTAACTTACACTAGTGCAATGAAGAGTTTTGATATCAATTATTTTTAACATTATATTTCAGTTCAAGAATCGAAGCATATCAAGATGAGGTAAAAAAAAATGGATCTTTTGGTTTCAGTCTAAACTGAAACATAAACTTCAACATTAGACTTCGGTTGTCTCTAAATCTGAAGCTCAAAACAATAAAAAAAATTATAAAAAAAGTAAAGGAATATGCTTATAGTAGAAGCCTATTCAATTATATACTTTAGTTTCTTGGACAACCAAAGCCTATTATGACATTTAAAAAAAATCATTCAATAACTTTCCCACTGTATTAAATAACCTCAAAAATTAAACCAAAATTTAATATAACCAGATGAACCAGAAACAGGCAATATGGGTCAATTTAATAACTAGTATTAAAATATAGATTTTCATGCGATTTTTATGTTTTTACGATACATATACAAAAAGAATATATACCAATGTGAACAAATAAATAAAAACAACAAATTAGAACAACAAACATCAAAGACCTCTTTAAACATCACGATGTGAACTTGTGAATGAAAAAATTGTTAAATGAAGGATTTGCAAATAAAGGAACCTACGAATAAAAAAAAAACAAACAAGAGAAAAAAACAAGAAGAGAAACAAGAGAAAAAGAGTAAACTTGGATTTATGGTAGACACACAATATTGTGATAGAAAAGTAACTCTTTTAAAAATTTGACTTTAGAAAAAAGAATAATCTTCGATTCTTCATATAATCGAAGCTTATAATTATGCAAATATTTTTAAAAATATTGTCCATGACATTTTTTAAATTATATGCAAAAACTATAAAAAACTTGAAATCTATCAATTATTTTAAAATCAAAGTTTATAGTTGTGTAAATAATTTTAAAAATGCCACTACATTTTGAAATTTTGAAATTTTTCGTTTTTCTTGAAACCAAAACTTATTAGTCTATTTTAAATATATTTTCTTTACTAATGCTATTTGCTTTAAATTGTAAGATATTTTGAAGATAATTAGATTCACCTTTTGTCATGTTTACACACATGTAATTATGGATTTGGAGTTCTATAATTCCAAATTTTCTTCTTAGAAGCTTGTTGGGACCAACATAAGTATATATGAACCTTTTTCA
Organism: Vigna mungo; assembly: GCA_036885675.1. Taxonomy (NCBI): domain Eukaryota; kingdom Viridiplantae; phylum Streptophyta; class Magnoliopsida; order Fabales; family Fabaceae; genus Vigna; species Vigna mungo. Next base: position 17,178,782 of record CP144697.1, on the reverse strand, counting down.
TAATGTTATCATAATGGAGTGCCTTGGGACCAACATAAGTATATGAACCTTTGTTCATAATGTTATCATCACTATGTGCCTTTTTAGAAGGGGCAAAGAAGGATACATGCATTTTAGATTATTAGGCTAAATTAAATAAACTCATGGTGATTTTTTTTTCTTGATTTGAATCTTTGCATGACCACACTATTTTTGGACTTTTTTTTTTTCTTTCAAGTGGGTGTTTCTTTTGTTCGAATTTGTGGACACTAACAATTTAAAGATCCTTTATTAGTGGGTGGACTTTATTTGTCACTGGATGTCAATTTTCTTTATTGAATTAAAGAATATAAATAAAACAATATAAGAATTAAACTCATTAAGTATCTACTTAATATAAGAATTTTATTCATTGGCCTAACAAAGTCCAACATAATTATAGATCATTGAATTTTGAAACATGCTAGGAGGAATTCGATTCTTAATTATGTGGTTTACGAAGCATAAGATATTATTGAGAAATACTTCAATCTTTACGCAATTAACTTTCGACTACTTGTTGAAATATATTCTTTGTATGAAAAAAAAAAAAGAATTCTTTGTAAAGAAAAAAAAAACTCATATAATTAAAAAAACCAAAAAGAGATCATAACAACTAATAAGAACTGTCCGAAATTGATCAATTTAATGTGAGCTTAAATCTATTTTTCTTTTAAAATAGAGACTTAGATACATACATAAATAAAAAATATTTTACTGCATCATACATTAGATAGTTACTATTTAATATTTTAAACTACTCAATTACTTTTAGATGTTTTCACACAAAAATAATGATTATCACTTCGTAATTTCAAAATCAAATTATTGAACAATATTAACACATGGAAAGAGCTAAAGTTTGATAACCAATGTTATATTATATTTGTAATAATTTATCTAAGGTTAATATAATGCTATCAGATTCTATCAATATTCAATCTTATATATTCTTATATAATAAATTTCATATTACTACTTTTCCAAATTTAAATCCGTATTTTTCTTCTAAATTGTATATATGAGACACATAGATTTACATATAAAATAAAAGTCGTGCTCGGTTCCCTAGTAATTTCATCCAGTCATATATTGTGGGCTATATAAATGTAGATATTTAATTACTAGTAATTAGCCTAATTAATATAATATCTTCTATATAGGGTCATATAGACTAATAAATATTGGCAATAGAAGAGTAATATATAAGTCTATACTTTTAAACCATCAAACTTAATTTGTTTAGTACTAGTTACATATTGATTTTTTTTTAATAATTTTAATAAAGTATAAGAGTCGGATGAAAATATGTTTATATATATATATATATATATATATATATATTATTTCTAAAAACATACTAATTTAGCAAGTAAAAACACATAATGAATATTTGTAAGTAAATATCTTGGCCTATACATATATAAATAGTTCCATATCCATGCAATTTTCCACATAACCACTACAAAACTCTAAACTCCTTAATAGCATTCATGGCTCTTAATCTTTTAACATTTTCAATCTCTTTCTTTATTTTCTTTGTAGTGAAGCCATTTCCAATTGTTGAATCAAGAACAATAGAGTTTTCTGAGCATTCATTCACCAAAACACTCCGAAACCTAAGAGGCATCAAAAAGGGACAAAGGATGAGAGGTATGATCGAACTCAAAAGCTACCTCAACAAATTTGGCTACCTAAACAACTACTCCCACACCAATCACTTCGACCAAAACGTAGAAGTTGCTCTTAAAGAGTACCAAGTGTTCCATCACCTACGTGCCACAGGTCACATGGACGCCGAAACCTTAAGGAAAATGAGCCTCCCACGTTGTGGAGTACCCGATGTCGTCACCCCACACGACAACCTTAAAGGGTTGACAATTCTTGCAAACTACAGCTTCTTTCGAGGATCACCGAGATGGGAAGAGTCAAAGAGGGCACTAACGTATAGATTTGTGTCAAGTACTAACGTGTTGAGAATGGATCTTGTGAGGTTTGCAGTGAATAATGCATTCCAAAGCTGGTCAAGAGTGAGTGACTTCACATTCACTGAGATTCCATTTCAGAATAGTTTTAGTTCTTACTTCTATCCTAATTTTAACCCTAACCCTAACGTAGCCATAGGATTTCACCGTCGAAACCATGGAGATGGACACCCTTTTGATGGGCCGGGTCGGGTTTTGGCCCACACTTTTGCACCACAAGATGGGAGGTTACACTTAGATGCTGATGAGTCATGGATTAGTGGCCCTGGAGGTGAAAGTATCGGGTCGGGTGAGAATGTGGGTTGGGAATGGGTTTGGGGCTTAGGTTGGCGAAGGAAAGTGGCTCCAAGGGCAAGAGGTAGTGAAATTGATTTAGAAACTGTGGCATTGCATGAAATAGGTCATCTTTTAGGACTTGGACATAGTAGTGTTCGAGACTCAATTATGTATCCTAGTTACGAAGGAGTGAGGAGACATTTAAGTCAAGATGATAAAGATGGTATAGCAACTTTATATGGTTATCAAAATATAACTTAATATTGATATATGTTGATATTGATGATTTATGTAGAATAGTTATTAAATGTATAACAAAAATTTGTTATTTGTTGTCGATTTTGTAGTGATTTCAGCGACACCATCAAATTTTTTAAATGTGATTGAAATTATAACAAAATAATTTTAACTTACAAGAAAAAGATAAATAAAAATAACTATGTTTAGTTTCTTAATCGATAAAAAATAAAATAGTCATTTTCTCATTTGTTTTATTAAAAAAGCTTAATCAGTCTTTATAAAGAAAATTAGATTGTTCAGTACAAAGAAAAGGTTGGGTTAATGGTTTTTATATAACTTTATCAATTACTAGATTTTGAAATTTTTCTTGAAACATTGATTAATGAGTTGGAATTTTTGTAAAATTAAAAAAAAATGCAATTGCAATAAAGATGGAGAAAGAAAAATTGCTCAAAACATTTTAGATTAATACGAATGAACTAATTGTGAGTGATTTCTTTTTTACTATTTTGAAAATGTTTATATTACCACACTTAATATGCGATACGTCAATTACCTTTTAAGATGGTGACCTACACTTTCCTTTAACAATCCTCATGAGAAAAAAAAAAAGAGATGGAAAAGCACACTAAAACACTAATTAATAGATGTAAAACAACAGTTTACAAGAAATAAAAAAAAAAAGTATATATCACCTCACTACGATGATGAATCATAAATAAGTGGAATGATGAGTAATCAAGAAGAAAGTTCACTATACATATTTCCAAATGATTTTTTAAACAAGAGAGTGTTTCTCGAGATAAAAGCTTAGAGAGATTTTTTTAATGTATATAAGAAATAACTTGTAAGAATAATTCATCCTTTTCACGATCGATATCTCATAAAATCATTTTTAGGAAATATATCATAGAATACATAATCAATTGTTGTATAATAGAAATTATTGATGGAAATTAATTGATGAAAAATAAAGCTATATTTTACCGAAGAGTTTTAAACATTTTATTATCAAATATGTTTATATCAATAATATATCTATTGGTAAAATTCATTAATAAATTAAAATTTGTATTACTAATGATATTTTTGTTGATAGTAAATTTGTTGATAATTTAAATTTTTTATTATCAATAAATATCTTTATTGGTAACAAATTCATCAATAACAAATCTAATAGATCCTTTAGTAAAGTTTATTGGTTATTAGATGTTTTAGTAATTTATTGATAAATTTTATTGTTGAAATGATTGTCAAAGTTTTTGTCTTTTGGTTATGATCATTTCATAATGTTAAATTCATAGGTAATTGTTATTTTTTAATTTGTCAATAAATCGATTAGTAATTAGATATTTTATAAAATTTGTCGATAAATTCCTCAGTAAAATAAGTGTAAAATTTCTTATTATAATTTGACATGTCTCATAAATGAATTAAAGATGAGTGTGAAGAAAAGGAAAATAAGATGAGAGTAAGTTGGAGGAGAAAGAATTAAAAATGACAATAGAAGCTCAAGAATGGAAGGAAAAGGAAATGATAAGAAAGTCATTAAAAAAAATCAAATTACAATAATTACTAACAATAAAATTTAACTATATTTTTTCTCCTTTCTATTTTTGAAAACACAACTTAAACAATATATTCGATTATGCTACTACTTAATTGATTATTTGTACAAATAAGATTTTGGCCTCTAAAAACCATAATCAAATTATACCATGCAATAAACAAGATTAATTCTACTTAACATAAATATTATCTGATTTCGAAAACTTATTATAAACACATAATCAATTATTAAAAAGATTATTCAATTATCAATAAAAGTGGTATTTTAAAATAAAATGTGTCGTTAAAATCATAATTAATTTTTAGTAATAATAATGAATTATCAACTTATAGTAATTGATTAAAATGTTAAAAAAGCCATTTGTAAAATAAGTTTTAAAACTAATCTTTCTCTTTTTATAAACTTGTGGTTATTTATCATAGATATAATCTTTGTCACATTATTATAGAAAATACATCTAATGATGGTTAAATTGGGCTTGTAAATACGATTTTTGAACCATCATTATTTCAGTCAACGTCAAAAGTTAGAGAAAATAGCAATGGTTTCAAATTATTGTCAATAAATAACGATAATTATATATAGGATAGTGGTTAAAAATAGAAAACCATGATAATTAAACTGACAATCATTGTTAAAAAAGGATGAGAAAAGAAGAAGGAAAAGCATGGAAACCACGACATTTTATGCAACAATTATTGTTAAAAGTATGGGAAACAATGACAATTTGTGCTATCATTGAAAAGCTAATTTTTTTATGTTGTGATTGAAATTTGCATTCACCCAAATCTTGGAAAAGTTATTCAAAAAACAAATTCATATTCCCTTTTCAAACTATTCAAATGATATAAAAACATAAAGTTGTAACAATAACTAACTAATCTTCAAATCAAAGTTTGATAAAGATGTAAAAGTCCTATAAAACTATATACTCAAACTTTTCAACTACCCTAAATTGTTTTATCTATCAACAAAATACTTTTCCTAAGTTTTTTGAACAAAGGCTATTGCACATTATTCCAAAGGTTGCATGTAAAAAATACTGGAAAAGTGAATTCTAGTTAAGATTAGTATATGTGTAAGTAATAAATTATTTTATACATGTATTAGTAAACATGACATTGTATATTCAAGGTTAATGGGATTTTTTTAAAATAGACTTACGTTTCTACTATATGTTTCAAGTAATTAGGGACTTTTTTTTGCCAGGATACACTAAGGAATAGAACACAAATCAATGATGACACAAGTATAACACATAACAACAACGACACAAACAAGGACAACATGAGCAATAACATTGTATTAAGCGACGACAATAATGTGAATGCCGAGGAAGGTGAACAATGCACATAATGTTGAGGAAGGTGAAAATGAGAGATGAAAAAAAAAAAAGCACGTGTGCAACCTCAACAAGAGAAATTGGAAATATGAAAATTTGTGTCAGGTTTTTAATGACAACCAAAGTAGGAAACCGTTGTAATTTATCATTTGAATTACTTTTAACAACATTTGTATAAAATAACCATCGTCTTTTCTTCATTGCACTACTTTTAATGATTGTTATTTATGAACCATTGTTGAAAACTTTGCTTCACAATATTACTTCTTTAGTTATCGTTATTTGTCATTGTAGAAGCCCCTTTTTGCATTAGTGCAAATAATCATAATCACACACATTCATTTAGGAGTTTATAATAGACAATACAAGTGTTAATTGTTGTCGAAGAACCAACCCTAATGGGATAAAATATAATATAAAATTAGCATAGGCCAACCAATATTAATGAGAGAAAAAAATATTTTTGCTCATCATCGCATAAAAAATATGAACAAGTTAATATACCTTCAAGCAATAGTGAAAGAGACATTGAGGATGTATCCATCGGTACCTCTCTCAACACCTCATGAATTCACAAAAGATTTAATGTTAGGTGGCTATCACTTAAAAAAAGGAACTTGATTAATCACAATTCTATGGAAGATCCAAACTGATCCTAATATTTGATTGGATCCATTGAATTTCAAACCAAAAAGGTTTATTGCCACTCACAAAAATATTGATGTTAAGGGTCAAAATTTGAGTTGTTACCGTTTGGAAGTGGTAGAAGAATATGTCTAGTAATATCCTTTGACCTCAACATGATTTAACTCTAACTAATTTTTTACACTCTTTTGAAATATTTAATAAACCTAATGAAGCTATTGATATGAGAGAAGCCTTTGGAATGACCAACGAAAAAACTACTCCACTTGTTACACCAAGCTTGTCTTCAAAGTATTATGAATTCATGTGATGTTTTAACAGTAGTGTAATTTGTTCTAATAAATTAGTTGAAACTGCACTTTGTAATCTTAAATTTTTCATACAACATCATGAAGTTTCTATCAAGGAAAATGAGTGGAAGATAGAGATTTTTTGTTTCGTGTGTATCTGGTTTTGTTATGATTAATTACTTCCTTGTATGAATCGTATTATCTCCTATTTCCCTTGTGAATTTGAAGAGAATTTACCACAACCAACATCAATATGAAAATAAATTTGTTTACATTATTTCAATAGTAGTTTTGACTTTGAGCAACTTTACTAAATTTTGATCAAGAATTTGAACACTTAAAAAAAAGTTTAAGTAACAAATAGATGATTTTGATTTTGGTCAATGTAAAAGTTTCGGGGATTCCTAAAAAAGTTTTATGTACAGTAAAAATAGTGTTATAAGAATAGAAATAATGAATTTTAATTTTTTAAGAACAAAAACAAAAACAAAAAAATATAATACAGTAATATCAAAACTTTTGTGACTAAAACTTATGTGTATTTAGGTAATACACTACTTACACGAATATTTCTAGTGAGGTTAGATTTCACTAATCAATCTGTGTTTTATACATTTAAAAAAATGGCCATAATATTTTGTCATTTAATAAATTTTTCTGCACCCATTTTATATTTACTACTTTATTCTTCATCTTTATTTTGTTTTTACAAATATAAAAATTTGTTTTAAAATGACTATTTTACTTCTAAAAGTGGATTCTCGTGTGGCTGCTACATTGTCATCAAAATACCATTTATCTATATATTTTGTTTAACAATTTTAACTTCCATATTTTTAATTTCTCAATTTTGATTTATACTTTAAAGAAACAAACCATTTCAATTTTGTCAAGAGGCCCTCAAACTTTAAATAAATATGATATCATGATAACATTAATGTTAAATAGTTTAATATAAAATCTTAAATAATTTTAGTGTTTAGTAAATTATGAAATATATTAAAAAATAAAATAAAATAATGAAAATCACTTCCAACTTGAAATAAACTAATGAATCTTCAAAATCATCTGAAGTTAGATGTTAAGTTAATACTACTCCCACAATTTTCTCATTTTTAAAATATAAAACCAAAATGAAACAACTAAAACTTTGAAAAATATAATTATTCAATATTTAAATAAATAAAATAAAGTCAAACAATTAAAACTTTTGCACACTAAGCGAGTGAAATCAAAATTACAAAAGTAATTAATTTCATCAATTTCTTAAACTAGGTTCATAGATGGACCTTATTTTTAGATTTACAAAAGTTATTCCTCCTCCATGAAGATATATAGGCAGTTTCTTCTTACACCTCTATAACTTTTCCTGCACCTCCAAAAATGTCTTTCCCATTTTACCCTTTTTGGAATATCTGAAAGTAAAAAACAACTTCTGAATTGTGTAAGTCTGAAAGTAAAAAACAACTAAACATTAACATATTTCAGGTTTAAACACCTTTTTCATTCCTGCAAATATACAAGTTTTTTTTCTTTTAATCTGTAAACTTGTTTAAGATCTTTATAATATCCAGATCTTCCATTTTGGTCCTTTTGTTCTAAAAACATTGTGATAGATCCATCAGGCGTTACGAAATATTTGCGTAACAATATCAAATGGTGTCAGATAAGCATTTTGTAGCAGAGACCAATGACAGACAAAGAAAAAGATATGAACATTTAAAGGATCATAAAAAAAAAATATTATAACACACTTTTACTTTACTACGTATATTTGACATAAAGATAAAATAATTATAAAAGTATATATTTATTTATTTTTTAGAAAAAAATAAAATAAAAATAAGTAAAAATAATATCAAATAAATATAAAAAATTTAAGTATGTAAAGAAGATACTGGATCATGTATTAAATAAATTACTCTCATAGCATGTAAGACCCATATTTTAGAAATCACTAGAAGAATACAAAACATTACATAAACATTCCAAGATTCATTTAAAGACTGATAGACAAATAATACAATTCAATTAAACACAGCAGATTAAACTCAAATGAAATTAAAATGAAGCACAACTCTTAAATCCAAAGCGCTCAAATGTTTTGAAAATGAAGAATTACATATAGTTCAATTAATTTAATTATTACATATCTCTTTGTTAAATAAAAGTTAAAAAAAAATTAAATGCAGCTTCCGTTCCAACAGAAAAAATGTTCACTTTTAGTAAAAAAAGAACAATAATCTCTTAATAATGTTTCCGACCACTGAGATTAATGGTTGGTGTGGTGAAGGTTGTGGGGGCACAAAACCAAACGAATTTGTGATATACGAAGGGTGTTGGATAAGGCGTGCGCCTTTCACTTGATTTGTTTTGGATTGGATCAGAAGCTCTATAATTATTTTTTTCTCAACTTTTGAAATTAAATTTTACCTGCATAAATATAAAATATAATAAACTATTAATTTTGTGTTTAAACTCTAATAGTAATGAATCATCAATGCAAAAAGTGTTCATTTTTTTTTTCATCTTTTTTGCATTAGTGCAAATAATCATAATCACACACATTCATTCACGAGTTTATAATAGATGATACAAGTGTTAATTGTTGTAGAAGAACCAACTCTAATGGAATAAAATATAATATCATTATATTTTATCTTGAGATTCCTGTTAAATCACGTTAGTCTTCAAAGTATTATTGAAAGTACTGCATTTTTAATTATAGTTCTTTTTATAATTGTCATCATTTTCATTTTTAAATCAATTTAAATCAAGTCTCGTACGATTGGTGGTCATTCATTGGTAAGCTAAAATAAAATCAATAAGTTGTTTATTTTATAGGAAAAATAAATCAAGTCATAAATTATTACATAGCTAGAGACAAACACTTGTCTTGTTTACTTGAAGGAATTTGGGGGAGAGTGATTGAAGAGATTCGAGAGGATTTGAAGATAATATTTTTTGTTGTTTATTTGAGCGGATTTGGAGATAAGTAAAAGTGAATTTGGAAGTATTTTTTTTTAATCTGTCACATAAATTAAATCATATATTTGTTGGGAATGTAAGTGCGAGTCCAAGTTTCATATTGGATAAAAATAAGAAAGTAGACCCAACAATATCAATTCTCACAAACTTTACTTTCAAATTCACTATCACTTACCTTCAAATCCACTCAAATAAATAACAAAAAAAAAAGATTATCTTTAAATTCTCTCAAATCCATTCAATCACTCTTTCTAAAATCCTTTCAATTGAAATTGAACGAGACATAAAAGATGATGCTAGAAAAAGTAAAACACTAGACTGGAAACTAAAGCAATTATGTGTGAGGAGATGACATTAAATTTAAAATCGATAAAACAAGATAACTCATTAAAACAAAACAAGTGAAAAAGTTTGGTAAGAAAGTATTCAAAATAGACTTAATGAACTTTGTAAGTCTTTAGTCTCATACACTCCGATTCAATACTGGTGGTCTATGTATCATATGAATCATCTGGAATTTAATCCAATACTCTAAAATGGATGGAACGATCAAAGGCCGATCCAAGTTATATGGGCTCAATAATTGGGCCTAAGTCTTATAATTATTATTTTTATTTAATTAACCAATCTTAATCAAAGAAATATTTTAACAAAAGATAAATGAGTTTATTTTTTATCATTATATATCTTTGTATTTTGTAATTGAAATATTGTCTTCTTATTTTAAAGATACATGACTAATAATTACTTTATTTATAAATAGAGATACCCAAAGCTAAAAGGAGAGAAATTTTCTAACTTGAAGTATTACTAATTTTAAACCAGATTATTTACCTTTTGTATTTGTTCTCTAATTTAAAGCACCCAAGTTTTCAACTAATCGATTTTCAAAACCAATTATCTTAATTATGTGTGCCACTTACACTTATAAAAATATATATTTTAATGTAATAAAAATGAAGTACGTGTGTTTTTGTTATTATAATTGCAATAAACAAGAACGAATATATATATATATATATATATATATATATATATATATATATATATATATATATATATATATATATATATAGATTAATAAGTGTTGAATAAAATGAAAATTATGTATGATGTATTGTATGGTTGGTCACTCGGTCAATTGATCAAGTGGTTTAGTGATCAACAAACTATGAGTCGATCGGTGGACACAGTCATTGAGATAGTTAAAAACTAATTAATAATTTATAACAGTTATTGATGAGCAGTTAATGGAAATAATAGTAGTTATTAATGTGTAATTAACATGTTTGATTTAGTTGTTGTTATAAGGTTTATAAATATAGGATCAATAATGTTGAGGTAAAACACATTTTTTTAGTGACCTAGCTTTGATAATGCTCTCAAGAAATATATTTGACTTGAGCGTCTGAGTGTTTTATGTAGGTCAAACCTCAGATAGACTAATCGGGCATGGAACGACGACTAGTGAATTTGGTGATTGAATCTTATACCGCAAAGTAGCCTAAGGAGTATTGATTCTCGACCTCTCGATATAAAAACATTTTAGTGCCCACCGTGGGACCGAGGACGAGAAAAGACACTCATACGTAACCACAAGGAACATGGCAGATAAAACAAATCAAATAGAGTTGGTTTAGGAGACGCAGAGACAAATGCAGGAGATGCAAATGAGGTACGATGTGAAGATAACGACGTTGAGAGTCGAACGTATTGTGGGGCATGGGGAGAAATCTGCCTAATAGTCAATGTCGTTGACTCATGTGTCAACCAAGGAAAACGGTCAAACAAGAGAGCAGACCAGGATAGGGAAAGAGGCAAATTGCGCTATAGCCAAGACAAATCGTTCAGGCAAGGGGCTTGCACCATTCGCAGCGGTAGTAATGGAGGCGCTAATGCTTGAGAAAAAAATGCCTCCTGTGTTTGAAAAATATGATGGGTCAATTGATCCAGACGAACACCTTCAATCCTTGGTAATTACCATAGATTTCTACTCATCAAGTGATAAAGTATGGTGCCAAGCGTTTTCTTTGTCCTTGAGAGGGGAGGCCTTGGCATGGTTTAATACGCTACCACCAAATATGGTGGACTGTTTCAACACCTTGTGTAAACCTGTTTTGTCAACAATATGTGTCTAGTCAAGTCCAAAGCCTTACTTTGCGTTGATAAGCATTAAACAAGGTAAAGACGAAATGTTAAAGGACTTTATGGACCGATATAACAAGATTGTTCGGCAGGTGAAGGACATCACTCACGAGTTTATAATGAGTAGTTTGTCGACAACATTGAAAGTCGGTTCCTTTGCGGACAACCTGTGTGCCAGACCACCAAAGACCATGGACAAGTTACTGGAGAGAGAACTGAAAATGAAGGAGTTATGCATGAGGAGATGACACTAAGTTTAAAATCGATAAGACAAGAGAACTGAAAAAGTTTGGAAAGAAAATATCGAAAATAGGCTTAACGAATTTTTTTAACCTTTACTCATACACTTTGACTAAAGGCTGGGGACTAGGAACCTACTGAATTGTCTGGAATCTGACTCGATACTCCAAAATGGATGAAACACCCATGATCTAAATTTTTATAAGCTCAAAAATTGGACTTAAGTCTTATAAAGAGATTTTATTTAATTAACAGGTCATTTAAGAAATATTTTAACAAACAATACATAAATCTATTTATTATTATTATTTTTGTATTTTGTAAGTGAAATATTATCTTCTTATTTTGAAATGGAAGATACACGATTTATAATTATTTTATATATAAATAAAGAGGCACACTCGGACGGATATTGACTTGAAGTATTTAATTTTAAACCATTTTATTTACTTTTTTGTACTCTAATTTAATTTAAAGCACCCAAGTTTTTTTCATCGGAACATGAATCTTAATCAACAATCCCATCGCCAATTTTCAACTAAACCATTTTCAAAACCAATTATCTTAATTATTTGTGCCACTTACATCTCTACCGTATAGATGAACATTTATTCAAAATTTTCCCATTACGCATCCTCGTTTCGGTTATAATTAGCTTAAGAAAAGTTAACAATAGCAGCTAAAGCCTCAGTGCTAGAGGTGATATATAATAATACACATTTTTTATTTGGTACCTAAAATGCACAAAAAGAAAATCAATTTTTTTTTTATTCTTTGCTATATAATAATATTATTTTTTATATTACTTACTTTTTATGAAATATTTTATAAATTATTAATATTGTGTTTGTTGTATTAAATTGATAGTTTGATAATTATATTATGTCCTTTTGAAGGACTTGATTTTTATTCTGATAATTTATTTAGGTCCCCGAGAACACAAGTAACTTGAGGATGACGGCACTTGCTTTTATATGTGGTAATAAAATTTAAATATTTATTTTGTATTTTTATATTATATATTTGATAATCTTATTCGAAATATGCAACTATTAACATTCAATAAATATATTAAAATTAATTTCATTGTATTATATTAGGTATAGACATGGTGGTAGAGTGGACCAGACATGTGAAGTGGCCAATTTCATGGGGTAAATTGATGTTTTTAATTTGTTAGACTTTGTTGATTTTGATTTTCTTTTCTTTTAATTCATCAATTTCACATGTTAAACGAGTAATGAGTCAAACTAATACATCGGTTTGTATTTTTTAATTAAAAACTAACTTAAATGATTTAATTTCATATTATATTGCTTAAAACATAAAATATATAATAATATTATAACTTAAGTAATAATAATTATTAAGAAAATTTTAACATATAAATATGGTAATAATAATTTTAATTTATTTGATAGATATTAATTAACGAAGTAAAGACTTACGAACAATGTATATATAATTAATTTATATAATTAATATATTTTAAATAAAAAAACCTAATTACAAGTCAAATAATGTATACTTTTCATAATTATAAAAATAATAAAATTATAAAATTATATATTTTAATGTAATAAAAATGTAAATACAAAGTGCGTGTGTTTTTGCTATAGTTACAATAAACAAGAACTTTTTTTAAAATATATATACATGTTTTTTTCTTGTGTGTGAAGTGATCAGTAAGAAAGGTCTTCATTTTCCTCTTTCTCATATTCAAATAATCATTAAATATATATTAATGAAGAGAAAAAGAAAAAAGAAAAATTTTGTCAAAAGATATTAATGATTTCCTAAAAGAATTAAATGCACTTATGTAAATAATTTGAAAATTTTATTTAAAATACAAGGAAATGTTAAGATTAAATATAAATTGACTTCTAAGATCTTATTAAATATTATTATCAATTTTGATATGTTAAGTATGTTGACATTTCAAAATTCATATATTTGGTCGTATAAAAATTTATTAAAAGAAAATAAAATGAAGTAATACAAAAGATATACAGCAGAAATCTCATGATAAAGATTAGACTAAATTACTTAATTTTTAAAAATATTTAAACAAAAATAACTAATACCAATATATATATATATATATATATATATATATATATATATATATATATATATATATATATATATATATATATATATATATATATATATATATATATATATATATATATATCACTAGTACAAAAACGCTATTTAACGTCATTCCATAGACGTCGATTATGATGCTGAGCGACGTATATGATTGACCGATGGTATTTTAGTAAATAAGTTGGCGATATGGACGTCAGTTTCGTTATCGACCGGCGTTTATAATACTGTATACGTCAGTTTTACCACAAACTGACATCTATACTGATGCAATTAATGTGATTCACTTATCCCGCAGGCAAATAAACGACGTTTCTCCCACACCGACGTCTAAATGGCCTGAAAATGGGCAGGTGAAAAGTCTATTGGACGTCGGTTTATAAAAGGGGTCGACGTCTATATGGCTGCAATTAATGTGATTTACTACCGGTAGGAAAAATAGATGTCGAATTGTTCAGGACCGCCATTTATAAGACTATAGACGTCAGTGCCCTAAGGAACCCGTCGTCTACAGGACTGACCGGATACTGAAACGCCACTTCGTTAAGCGCTTTAGACGTCACCACCCTTGCAACCGGCGTCTATATGGCCTAAAAATGGGCAGGTGAAAAGCCTATTGGACGTCGGTTTATATGGGGGGCCGACGTCTATATGGCTGCAATTAATGTGATTCACCTACCCGCAGGCAAAATAGACGTTCGTTTATTCAGCACCGACGTCTAGAAGATTATAGATGTCGGCTCCCCCAGGTCCCCGTCGTATATTGGACTGACCGGATACTGAAACGTCACTTTGTTCAGCGCTTTAGACGTCACCACCCTTGCAACCGACATCTATATGGCCTGAAAACGGGCAGGTGAAAAGTCTATTGGACGTCTAATTAGTGAGGTAACCGACACATCATTTCATGTTTAAGTAACCGCGAACTTGCATTACGCCCATTGTCTTCTTCCTCCTCTCCGTTTCTCTCCGTTGCAGTTACACGCACAAACTTCTTCCTCCTCTTCATTTCTCTCTATCGTAGTTACGCACACAATCTTCTTCCTCCTCTCCTTTTCTTTGTCTCGTAGTTAAGCATTGCAGGTGTGTTTTTCTTTTTCTTATTTCAACCGTTTAAACTTTGTTTTAGTCCGATTAAATTGGTTTCTTCATCATATATCATCTACTAACCGATTAAAATGTGTTTTTGTTGTGTTTTAGTGCAATTTTGATCCTCTCTTTGGGTAAAGTAGTACAACATTCTCCCATTGCTAGCTTCCTCACAAGAAAAGTGGCGTCTTTTGTATGTTTTATGGCGTTTCGACCTAAAATGGAACTTGGGTCGTTGTCTAGTTTTGACACAGGTTTTGTTTCGGGTTGAAATGTCATAAACGATGCAAAAGACGCAAGCTTTTTTTTTGTGGGGAAGCTAGCGAAGGGAGAGTGTGGTACTAGGCTATCGAAAGACAGGATCAAAACTGCACTAAAACAAAAAGGCTATATTAGACGCCGGTTAATGCAATGTGGACATCTATAGTGACGATAACGTCGATTAGTGCATTGTCCGACGTCTATATAGTCCCATTACACGTATGTTTTGGCATATTCCGACGTCTATATAGACGTCGGGGATGGCGTGAACTGACGTCTAAATAGACGTCGGTTATATGGAATTTCGACGTCCCATTGACGTCACCCGTATAGACGTCGGTTGAGAAGGTGACGTTAAAAACCCAAATTAACATACGTTAAACAGTGGTTCTGCACTAATGTGTATGTATATATATATACATATATGTATGTATATACATACATATATGTATATAGATACATACATATATGTATATATATACATACATATATGTATGTATATACATACATATATGTATATATATACATACATATATGTATATATATACATACATATATGTATATATACATATATGTACATATATACATATATGTACATATATACATATATGTACATATATACATATATGTACATATATACATATATGTACATATATACATATATGTACATATATACATATATGTATATATATATACATATACATATATACATATACATATATACATATATACATATATATATATACATATATATATATATATATATACACATATATATATATATATATATATATATATATATATATATATATATATATATATATATATATATATATAGTATTAGAAAGAATTTGTTAGAACTTTGTTAAAATTCACTCAATTTTACCGTCTAAGTTGAAACAATACTTAAATTTTGTTCTTTATATATATAGTAATTTTTGCTCACCTCTCTTGATTGATAAAGGTGATAAACTATTCTATATACACAAATTTTTTTGTAATTGTAGTGATGTTAATTCAATCAAAATTACCAATTTCAAATTAAACAACAAGCATTTTTTAATTCGTAAAACTTGTAAACAGATGTTTATAAAATTCTGAAGTTTATAAATTTACATTTTTAAATCAACCCCTCTCTATATATAAAAATATCTTAAATAAACCCTCTAGATGTAGCCAATAAATTTTAGGTGTTACCCAAGGTAATAAAAGATTATAAGACTTTTGAATTTACAGTGTACTAAGGTACATTGAATTTTACATAAAAAAATCTTCTCTAACATGCATCTGACCACACCAATTAGAATATCCCAACTCCCCTTCCTTTTATAAATTTCCATGCATCCATGCACCAAAATACACATCAAACCTTTACAAAAACAGAAACCCTAATTCCTTGTTTTATCCAACCATGTCTCTTGCTCTAAAACCTATAATCTTGTTCCTCGTACTCTGTGCGTTGAATCCTTTTCCCTCTCTCGAGTCTGCAATTCCATCGTTTATTAGAACTCTCCAAAACCTGAGGGGCACTCATAGGGGACAAAACGCGGAGGGCGTAGGCACACTCAGAAGCTACCTCAAAAATTTAGGCTACCAAGTAAACGACAAATCTTCTTCCGACAACAACTTTGATGCAAATGATGAATCTGCTCTGAAACAGTACCAAGCTTTCCATGGCTTGCAGACCAGTGGTGTGGTGGATGATCAAACCATCGAAACCATGAGCCTCCCACGTTGTGGATTGCCTGATATCACAGCCACTCCTAACCCTAAGCCTAATGGTTTGTCGTCGTCGCCACCCCAAAACTTCACTTTCTTCCCAGGAAATCCAAAGTGGAGCAAGTTTAACTTAACCTATCGAACGACTCGAATGCCTCTATTTGTTTCCGTCGGCACGAATGCCTTTAAACAAGCATTGAGTAATGCCGTTAACACCTGGGGAGAGAACAACAGTTTCACGTTCACTGAAACCACTGGTCAAGCTGACATAGTCGCTGGCTTCCACCGTCTCATCCACGGGGATTTGAACCCATTTGATGGGCCTGGTGGGGTTCTGGCACACGCTTTTGCTCCACAAGATGGAAGAATGCATTTGGATGCAGATGAAAACTGGAGCACTACAGGGATATCACCAACCATTGATCTTGAAACTGTTTGTTTGCATGAAATGGGTCATAATCTAGGGCTTGGACACAGTAACGATCCTAACGCGGTTATGGCACCCACATATACAGAGGTACGACGGAATCTAAGACAAGATGATAAGGATGGTTTAAACAATCTATATGGGTTTCAGAACTAGAACTTGAGAAATAATCTTCAAGTGTAGCATGTCTTTGGCCAAGGCGTGTCAGTAATTAATTTCATATATGCTGAAACCAGTTGCATGTACTACTATTAAGCAACAATTAAATAAGCCACCAACTACACTTGTCATCAAAATTTCCTTAATAAAATTTATATTTATATATTATAAATTCATCTTATTTTTTTAATCGATATGATTGTAAAATATAATAAACAATAAGTAATTGATTAAATCATAATATAACTGTTGAAAATTTAAATATGAAGTTGATTCTTACATTTAACATAAATTAAAGAATAAAATTCATACAAAATATCAATTTTTTATTATGTAAATTAGATTGATGGCATGTCTGGTGTTTGATAAAAAAATATAAATTTTGATTGGCTTGGAAAAGCTTAATGCTGTAATTAATTTTCCTTTTTCAATATGCCTCTGGACCAAATAAATTTTCCTGTCAAATTTTCAAAACTTTTAATTAAGTAATTAGTTGAATATTGTAGTTGGAATCTATGACTAGGTATACCAAATGTAACGGTTTTTTTATGGGATGGGGGACAGATGTTTGAAAAAATTACGTAAGTGTGTGGAGTATTGTAACCATTTCATTTAATGAAGTTGTGTACCCAAACATTGAAGATGCTGTGGTATTTGAACACAACTGTATTTTTTTTAATAGTTCCTAACGATTTCCTATTTTGTGTGGCTAAATTGGAAGTTGTGTACGACTATGGTGATTTTTTTTAATGGAAGTCGTGCGACGTTGTTTTCTTTATATATATATATATATAAGGATTGATAGAATTAATTGGCGATGTATAATTGTAATTTGCTAATTTTTGCGTGTTTGTTTTAATTAATTGTGATGTGCTAATTTTTTTTATAATTCATATAGTATAAAATATATAAAATTAAAAAATATAATAATGAAGGTGAGAATGATAAAATAATTTTTTATTAAGTATTTAATAAATACAATTATTTGTGGTCACAAGTTGGTTTTCTTCTTAATTTTATGGTTGTCTTTTGGAGGTACAGTGTTTTTAACTTATATACACAGTAACAGAATATCGATTGACATATTTAAGAGTGCGAAATCAACAAAGATATGATTATATAAAATAAATCAAACGTATAAATATCATAGAAAGAAATTAAAAACATCATTATCCATTTTGTTTTTAAATCAGAATGTCTACTTCTGTACACACGACAATGCTATATTATTCTTTTGTTTTTACGAGGATAGGGTCAGTATTTTGATGTACTAGCTTCAAATTTAATTGAGACTTCTGAATACTTTTCATGGAAATTTATGATATTTGCATAAGTATTGATGGTTGATGATTAAATTTTACTGAAAATTTTAATCAGTTATTTCTAGTGAAAATTTTCCTTTCAAAATTTTCATTTACAAAACTAAAACTCAAACCTGATACAAAAACTAAATACGATCTGTTTAGAAACATCATCCCCATAGGTAAATTCTCCAAGTTAAAGTTGTGTTTTTGGATTTTTCGTTCGATCTTGTCCTTCTTTATTGTCTGTGTTAATGCATTTTATTCTCAGCCGACTTAACTATATTCGTATATCTGACCTTAAAATAAGCATAGAGCAACTCTTTCCCTTTCTATATTTGTCTGTTTTGAATTGTTCAGCTGTGCTAGACGTCTTACTTCAGTGTGCCAGTTTTGCTGAACAAATACCAAAAGTGACATTCTTATTACAGTACTAGTGCAAGTGTACATGCATTAAACCTCTCTTATATGACAATAATTGCGAATGAATTACTATTTTTTTTTTATTTTGCACCTTTATATTTTTCATTATTTTATTTCTAAAAGGTAATGTGCATCATCAGTTATTAAATTAAACTTAAAATAAGAAACACGAAATGAATCTTAAAAAGTAAAAGGCGCTTTGGTATCTATCTCTTCAATAAAAATCTATTTTTGTTATAAAATAAGAATATAATGACACATATTTATATTTATTTAAAATATATATTAAAGAATAAAATGATTATAAAAATAAATAATATCAAATCAGTATAAAAAAATTGTGTATCAAAATATGCTTAATGATGATTTCAACGTATTTTTTGTATTGTACGAGGATGTCTCCTCCTACATCAACGTATCGACGGGTTGGAGATTCTTTGCTATATGTTTTAGGATTAAATATATTTTTAGTTCCTATATTTTGGGGCGATTTTGGTTTTAGTTCCTCTTTTAAATTAAAATACAATTTAATCATTCAATTTTAGAAAACTTTGGTTTTAGTCCTTTTTACTAAATTTTTTTAATTTTATTTGTTGTTTCAAGCACGTTTCATTATAGCATTTGGATTGTTTACACTGTTTGACACATTTTTGTTTCAATATTAACTGAGAAACACGTTTAAAACAACAAATAAAGTTTAACAAATTTGATAAAAACAGAGTTTTCTAAAATTGAAGGACTAAATTGTACCTTAGTTTGAAACAGAGACTAAAACCAAAATCCTCCCAATATAGAGACTAAAGAGATATTTAACCTATGTTTTACCTGCTCTAAGATACTCTAAACATATATATCATTCTTCCATCAACCTCTCCACATTCAAAACTTCAACTAAACCAAAATGGATTTGTTCCTTGTGAGTAACCTAAACTCCACTGCACTTGCTTTCTTTTCTCTAACATTACTGTTAGCTTTCTCTCTGTTTCTCATTCGTCCCTCCAAAGCCGGTAGTAATCTGCAAGAACCTCCAATGGCCTCAGGTGCATGGCCCATACTCGGCCATCTCATGCTTCTCGGGGGCTCACCAACACCTCACAAGACGTTGGCAGCCATGGCTGACAAATATGGACCCCTCTTCACCATCAAGCTCGGTTCTAGACGCGCTTTGGTTCTCAGCAACTGGAAAATGGCGAAGGAATGTTACACCACAAACGACGTCGTCGTCTCCTCTCGCTCCAAGCTCGTGGCCATCCAACACGTTGCGTACAACCAAGCAAGTTTTGGGTTCGCACCCTATGGTCCTTACTGGCGTGAGATACGGAAGATGGTGACCGCGTTCCTCTCCGACCGCAAAACGGAGCTTCTGAGCCGCGTTAGGGTTTCTGAGATTCGAAGTTCTGTTAAAGAGCTCTTTCATGTTTGGTCGGAGAAGAAAGGGAGTGATGAGTGTGTGGTGGTGGAGATGAAGCAGTGGTTCACAGAGTTGGTGTTCAATATAGTTTTCCAAACCATGGCTGGAAAGCGATTATTTGGTAAAATCTTTCTGTCTAAAAACAAGCATCAGAAGCACTCTCTTCTGATCTTGCATCTCAGAAAACCTTATAAAGTGTGATTAAAAGAGTGTTTTTTCCATTTTTGTTGTTTGAATTTAAAGATATATTGAAGAGAGATTTGTTTTGGCAATAGGTAAAACAGCAGTGGTTAGTGAGAAAGATGCAGAGAAGTGTGTGAAGGCTTTGAGGGAGTTCATGCAGATGTTGGGAGTGTGCACGGTGGCTGATGCTGTTCCTGTTCTGAGGTGGATGAATTTGGGAGTGAAAGCCATGAAAGAAACTGCCAAAGAATTGGATGTGATCTTAGATGAGTGGTTGGTGGAGCACTGCAAAAAGAGGGCTTTATTTGGTGAAAAGGGTGTTGAAAGAGACGACCAAGACTTCATGGATACGATGCTTTCAGTTCTTGAAGGTGCCACCATCGATGGCTTCGATGCTGCTACTATAAACAAGGCCACAACATTGGTATGTCTGTTGCGTATTACAATATTACAATTGTTCATGGATTTGTATATACTAAAATTTCGTCCTCTTATTGCTTTTTTAATCTGTTAATTATAGAACTTGCACTTGATTTGCAGGCGTTGATCTTGGGTGCCACTGATACAAGCACAGTCACTCTTACATGGGTGATATGTTTCTTGTTGAAAAATCCTCTTATATTAGAAAAGGTAAAAGAAGAGATGAATATTCAGATTGGGAAAGAGAGATTCATAAGTGAGTCAGATGTGAACAAGTTAGTGTATCTTCAAGCAGTAGTGAAAGAGACATTGAGGTTGTATCCACCAGGACCTCTCTCAGCACCTCGTGAATTCACACAAGATTGCATGTTAGGTAGCTATCACATCAAAAAGGGAACTCGATTAATCACAAACCTGTGGAAGATCCAAACTGATCCAAATATTTGGTTGGATCCATTGACGTTCAAACCAGAAAGATTTATTACTACTCACAAAGATGTTGATGTTAAGGGTCAAAATTTTGAGTTGTTACCGTTTGGAAGTGGCAGAAGAATATGTCCAGGAATATCCTTTGGCCTTAACATGATTCATTTAACTCTAGCTAATTTTTTGCACTCTTATGAAATATTTAATAAACCTAATGAAGTTATTGATATGAGAGAAACTCTTGGAATGACCAACGAAAAAGCTACACCACTTGAGATTCTTGTTAAACCTCGTTTGTCTTCAGAGTATTATGAATCCATATGATCTAGTTGTAGTAGTGCCATTTGTTCTAATAAATCAGTTAAAACTGCACCTTGTAATCTTAAATTTGTCATGCAACATTATTGGAGTGAGTGAAAGATAGAGATTTTCTGTTTGGTGTGTATCTGGTTTTTTCTTTATTAATTACTTCCCTGTATGAGTCATATTATCTCCTATTTTCCTTGTGAATTTGAAGAGAATTTACCACAAACAACGTCAATACGAAAATAAATTTGTTTACATTATTTTAATAGTAGTTTCGACTTTGAGCAACTTTGCTAAATTCTCAAAGATACTTTTGATCAAGAGTTTGAATAGTTAAAAAAAAGAAGGAAAAAGAGTTAACTAACAAATAGATGATTTTGAATCTTAATTTTTATTTATACTTATCGAAAACCGATTATGCTTACCAATTTTTACTATTTCATTTTTTTCCTACATATATATACCAATTACAATTCAGTACTAAGATAACGAAAAAAAAAATCAAATTAACTTTTAAGTTTAATATAATTAAATTACTATATTATTAGAGTCCTTTGTTAATATTTAAGCACAATTTACATAAATATATCGTAGTGATTAATTTTATAAATAACTTAAAATATTTTATAATTATTTGAATGATATTTAGTAGAGTTTTTAGGTAGAAAGAATATAATTTCTGTTCTCTGGTTATTACATTATGTTTTTATTTCTTATTTTTCAATCAAGTTTCGTCGATAAATGTAATATTTATAAATATATGTTTTTTCGTAATGTTTCTAAAATACGTAATCAACAAACTTTTTAATATATTTCAAATTGTATTTTTAAAAAAATATAGAAGATTTCTTTTTCATCTTTCTACTATAACGAATTATAACAATTTTCTACTGTTACTTTTTTTTTTCTATTTGATTATAATTCATTATAATCAATGTGAAAGATGCATGAATGTTGGTCTTGTTATGGGTCACATGAGTCAATGTCACTGCTACACTTTTATCCTTCCTGGTCAACTATCCTTGGTCACCAAGGTTGTCCAATTATTAGCTTCAGCCACCTTAAAATAAACTAGTAGGCTGGGTTTGGTCAATGTAAAACTTTCGGAGTTTCCTAAAATAAGTTTTATCTACAGTAATAAAAATAAATGTTATAAGAATAGTAACACTGAATCTTAATTTTGTAAGAACAAAAATAAAAATTATTACAGTAATATCAAAAGTTATTTAAAGATGTGATTTCTTTTTTAAAAAAAATATCAATATTTAGAGTATTCATGATAACCCTTGTTGTGTCTCCCAGTTTTGTCTCCATTATGCAGAATTATCTACTAATATATTATAATACTTGCAGATCAAGTATCAAAAAGTTGTCTATAGTACAATATCTTATATTTTTCATACACAACATTACACAAAATTTGACTATTCTACACAAGCTTCGATTCATTATTATAAACAAAAAATGACGCCATATTGGTCAAACATGTGGCCATGCACAAAGCTTAAACCTATGCTTTCCTTATAAAAGCAGAAAGAAAAAACAGTTTGAAGACATTCCACCTTAACAAGCAAAAATGGACTTTCTCCTAAATTGCTTAACCTTAAACACCAGCACTCTTATTGCATCGTTTCTTTCTCTAATCTTGTTATTTTTCTATCTATATCGTAGAATTTCTTCTGAGAAACGGCCTCCAATAGTGAAAGGTGCATGGCCAATACTTGGTCATCTTTCACTGTTAAATGCTTCAAAAACACCCCATAGAACTTTGGGTGCTTTGGCTGACAAGTATGGACCCTTGTTCACCATCAAACTCGGTGTGAAAGAGGCTTTGGTGCTCAACAACTGGGAAATGTCCAAGGAACTCTTCACCACAAATGACCTTGCCGTTTCATCACGCCCTAAACTCGTTGCTATAGAAGTCATGTCCTACAACCAAGCCTTCGTAGGGTTGGCTCCGTACGGACCCTATTGGCGAGAGCTTCGGAAGATTGTGACTAAAGAGTTTCTCTCCAACCCCAGAATAGAGCAACTCAGCCACATTCGTATCTCAGAGGTTCAAACCTCATTCAAAGAGCTCTACGATTTATGCTATACTAGTGTAAACAACAAGAAGGAGAATGAATCTAGTTATGGTGCTGCTACTTTGGTGGACATGAAAGAATGGCTTGAACATTTGACTTTCAATATAATAGTGAGGATGGTGGTGGGGAAGAGATACTGTGTGGCGCATGTGGAGGGCAAGGAGAAGGCAGAAAGGTTTATGAAGAATTTAGATGAGTTCATGAATTTGATGGGCACTTTCACTGTGGCTGATGGGGTTCCTTGCTTGAGGTGGTTGGATTTGGGAGGCCATGAGAAGGCCATGAAAGCAACGGCTGAGGAAATGGACAAGCTGTTGAGTGAGTGGTTGGAAGAGCACCGTGAGAAGAATGGTTTGGGTGGGAAGGTTAAGGGCGATCAAGACTTCATGGATGTGATGATTTCAACACTTAATGGGGCTCCGATTCATGGGTTTGATGCTGATACCATTTGCAAAGCCACTACCCTGGTAAGTATAATAATGAGACATTTACTAAAATGTTATGAACATGGACATGGAAGCAAAATTGTATTATGTCAAAGCTTGAATAGTATTTCCTGTTTTTGTTTGAAGAACTCTTGATGAAGCTTGAACATGTTTGCAGGAATTGATTTTGGGTGCAAGTGATTCAACTGCTGTTACTCTTACATGGGCACTTAGTCTGCTAGTACGAAATCCTCTTGCAATGGAAAAGGCTAAAGAAGAAATTGACATGCATATTGGGAAAGAGGGATACATAAGAGAAGCAGACATAAGCAAACTTGTGTATCTTGAAGCCATAATCAAAGAGACATTGAGATTGTATCCACCAGCACCTCTTTCATCACCTCGTGTATTCACAGAAAATTGCATCTTAGGTGGCTACCACATAAAAAAGGGAACTCGACTAATGCATAACCTATGGAAGATCCAGAGAGACCCTAGTGTTTGGTCAGATCCATTAGAATTCAAACCAGAAAGGTTCATCACCACTCACCAACATGTGAATCTGAAAGGTCGACATTTTGAGTTGTTACCCTTTGGAAGTGGGAGAAGAATGTGTGTTGGAATGTCCCTTGGCTTAAACGTGCTTCATTTTACTTTGGCTAATATGTTGCATTCCTTTGACATCTCAAATCCTTCGACTGAACCTGTTGATATGACCGAGTTCTTTCGATTTGTCAATACCAGAGCTACTCCACTGAAGCTTTTGGTTAAGCCACGCCTACCTCCAAACTATTATGAATCTTTGTAATCCTTATGTTAGTGTGTGCATCTTCTAAATTATGTTAGTAGTTATTTTGAGTGTGCTTAGTTATTTTATGTTGTCCAATAGAGTGATAGTTTATGGTCTATTTTAAGTTGATAAATTCGAGTTTCTCTTTGAAAGTGTTAGGTAAGAATGTGATAGTTTTGTTCCTAGCTAGATGAATGTGGCATTCATTTAGTTGCCATGAAACAATTCTTCCAGGTATGCAATGTATTGTCTTTAGATGCCTATGAACTGTTCGAATAAATGCCTCTGTGACTAATATGGTAGTAATGTAATGTTTGTTAAACGTATGTATTAACTGCGTTAATAACTTTTTTTTTAATAATTTTTTGATAATAAATTATATGTTACTTGTATATATTTTAATCGGATTAATTACAATTTATCTCATATGCTATTGTAAAAGGTTATTAAAAAAACATTTTCCAAATTATTACTGTTATTTTCTTAGTTCACTGTGTTTGTGAAGTTGTCAATAATTTTCCTAACGCTGAAAGGATCAGTGTTTTAGGAAGGAGTATTTTCTAATTCTCCAATCCTTTCATATTATATTAATTAATTGGAAAAGGTAAGGGTGGGTCCATTGCTGGAGAAGTATCCTTGGTCAGGTTGTGTGTGATGTGATATTATTGACTCTTCGTGTAAAATTATAATAATACTTCGTACAGAAAACCGAGTATAATATTCTTTCAAGAGACCCGATGTTAAAAGTTTGTGAAAATCATAAAATAAATAAGTTATTTTGTTTTACCATAAAAGCAACATAATTAAGATCTCGTTTTAAAGCATAGTAATAAGAAATAAATAATATGCTATTAACATTAAAGTTTTCTCCCAAACCTCTTCACATGTCATTATTGAATTTGAAAGAACCAATGTAGTAAATAATTTATAATTTGTGTAATTAAAATCAATTTCCTAATTCGCTTATTTCTATAGTTACTGGACAAATTGTCTCTACCAAAAACTTAAAACGCAGTGGCTATTGGCGGTAGTAAGCAGTAAGGGCAAAGGGAGGATGAAGAAGAATAAAAGAAATGGGTGCTTAAAGTTGCGTGTTAAGTTACATTAAATTTTATTAGCCTCACCCAAGGAAGACTGAAGAAGAATAATAAGGGGGAGGGGTGGTTAAAACTGTGTGTTTATTATGTTAAATTCAATTTTTAACCATGTTATCTAAACATTTATAATACATGTGCTCTTAGAGGGAGGGTCAGTTAATGCAGTTCCATAGATACGTGTTGTCATGTCATGCAAGCTAATGTAAGTCCGGCTTAGGATAATGATATTTTGACAATACTTTTTGATAATTTTTTTGACAATAGAACACGTGTTATTATTTTATTGATCTATTCGAATTTATGTTTAAATAATATTTAAAACAGACCAATCACAAGCTGCCACGTATGCGTTGTCAAAAAATTGTTAAAAGAGTATTGTTAAAAGAGGTTTTTCCTATTTCTTAACGGTGATGGCATCTACGCACATGCTCCGTAAATTGACAAAAGTTTTTCCTCTTTGAAATGACTTGATAGAGGAAGGACGAGTTAGTGTGTTGATATACTTAATTAAATCAGTGGTCTGAGACCCAATTTCCTAATATATTGCCTATAAAATGATACTTACTTGGGTTTTTGACCCACCGATGTAGGACTTGTAATATAGGAGACTATTAATTTAATCGGCAGCATCTCAAGCCTTTAGAGATGTTCAAAAGCAGATGGAAAATATATCAGAAATAATTAAATCAAAGGCCGTTAACTTTTCTCAAATCAAGAGATATAGAAAAGAGTAATAGTGACCCTTCAGAAGCTCACAAAATCGAAAAAAATAGCAAATTTTCTTTCTTAAAGTGCTCGATAGAAGGTTTCAATTAAAGTATGTTCTAGATTCTTAAAAGAAAAGTTCAGAATAAATATTCACAACAAATTTATAAATCCTCACGGGGAAATAATTTTATAGAATGAAAATACACTGAAAACAACCAACACAACCAATAGGGAAAACATTCCCTTACATAAGACACAAACATCTTGTTTATGAAATAAAACACTCAACCGTCACTAGAACACTTAAAAATCACCTTAAAAGATATAACTGAAACATAAACCATTAACTACTTATTAATATATATATTTTTTTATTTATATAAGTCAGAAAATAGGAATGGGCCATATAGGCATAGGCTTCCTGAAGGAAGAGGAGATGATGGAGGAGATGTATAATATATCCTCCTGTAATCTTGTATATGTTGAATCGCTTTACGAATTTCACGATAAGTCATCTTGTAATTTTCTTCGTCGAAGTATTTAAGGCTCATATTCATACACCTTTTTGCTTTTTCAATTTCAAGACTTCTTTCTACTTTAAGAAATTTGTGATCGTTTATATTTTCATTACTATCATAAGTGTCGCTCGTATCACTG